>PVNU02004155.1:1200000-2400000 GCA_003013855.2 Liriodendron chinense | reverse complement strand
CATGTGCGATGAGCCATGAAAAAGTGCACACGAGTTCTCGTGAGAGAAGTGCACAGGTGAGCATTCCTCTCTCTCTCTCTCTCTCTCTCTCTCTCTCTCTCTCTCTCTCTCTCTCTCTCTCTCTCTCTCTCTCATATATATATATATATATATATATATATAATTTGGCATGTGTCAATATAAGGTATCGCGAAGGATTCACGAAATGAATGAACACAATTTCAAACCTTTAAAGCCACATCATCTCAATGTAGATGGAGAATACCTCAGGGATTCGCAGTGGGTTCCTTGCAGCATACTCACAAAGCTTGGAAATCTTCCTGTCATCCGCTTGTCCATCCTATCAGAACATAAAGGCAGAAAAATAATAAATAAATGAAATTTGTAGCAGGCCAAAAATAGATATTTTTTTATCTAAACTAGGGAAAGAAAAACAAAGAGCCTGAAACTGAGATGTTCCATGGCATATTTATGTAGAATCTCCCTTATGATCAAGTTTACAGCTGAGAAACCGAAGTTAGCTTTCGAATCCAACTTAGAATTCCAGTTCCTGAATAAATATGACTGTGTGACAAAACGAAAAGAAATTTTTGCCCTTTTTGAGGAACAGAATGAACAAAACAAGCATCTCTAAATCCTCTCAAGTTCTGAAAGAACCAAGCTTCAAAATCAATAAAAGATGATAAACAGGTCCTTGATCCACTAAGTTCTCCGATGAAAAATCAAATATGATACTAGGGCTCTCAATGGGTCGGATCTGGATCGGATCCAGTTGGATCCGGCTCCAAGTCCGTATATCTGTAGGCGGATTCGGATCGGATTCGGATCAAACTCGGATCCAAAAGGTGATATCCATATCCGATCCATTTATAAATTGTTAGATCCATGTCCGATCCAAAATCCATATAACCATCGGATTCGGGTCGGATCTAGGTCCAAATCCACCCCCATTACAAATCTAAAAAAATATATGATATAAAATATATAATATAATATATTTAATTTATTAGAAAAAATAATGCAAATCCCACTATTTACTATGGTATAGTCAACATGGCCTAAAATAAATTTGTAAAACAGACGGTCAACATGAATATAACATATACAGTAAGGTGACAATGAGTCGGATCTTAATCGGATTCGGATCGAACTCGGATATGTTCCTGTGAATCCATATCCGGTCCATTTAAGTAATCGGACCTATTTTAAGATCCAAATCCGGTCCATTAAACTAATCGGACCTATTTTAAGATCCAAATCTGCATTATACGAATTCGGAGCGAATCGGATCTCGGATCCGACCCGCTCCATTGAGAGCCCTATATGATACTCAAAGATCATAATATTTTCAATATTTTGACGATGATGCGGAAAAACACAATATTAGTGATCTAGAAGCTGAAACAAGTATCAACTAAGTTCTGCAATGAAAATATCGAATGTGAAACTCAAAGATCATAATATTTTCAATCTTTTGATGATGATGCGAAAAAACACAATATTAGTGATCTAGAAGCTGAAACAAGTATCATGGCATTGGATCTGACTGAACCCAACTGAAGAAGAGAAAGTTCACTGCTCGGGCTGAGAGTTTGTACAGTACGCTTAAGTTTGTAGAGCCCATGTTCAATGATGCAAACCATTGATATCATGGGGTTCACCGTGGATGGTCCATGCACCAATAATCCCCAAGCATTTGAATATTTGGTTTGGCCCTTTTTTTGCTGAATGTGGACTCTCGCTGTATTTTCATTCTTAACCATCTATTTCTAGCCGCCAATTGAAGGGCCAGCAATCAGCATTTTCCCATTTGGGAGATTTTTCGAGACATGGCCCATGCATGTCCCAGAAAATCTCCCAAATTGAAAACTCCTAGCCACCAATCTTGGTACCCTTTTTTTTCTTTTCAGTTGAACATGGTCTAGTGCTGCATTTCTCTTCCTATTTCTTAACCATCTATTTGCAGGCCAAAGATCGAAAGCTTAGGATATCAGTGTCATGTTGAAGGGATTTTTGGGGCATGGTCCAGCCACTGTGGGGCATAGTCAAGGTTTGAAATCGTTCTGTTACATAACATATCTTTCACCACCAATACCACTACGTATAGCCCCGTATCAGGCTGCTTTGGATCAATATAGGGCTCATACACCTGTATCGTTCGTGGCTGACACTGGTATGTATTGCTCGATATGTACCTGTACCTGTTTCGGATGATACTTTAAACCTTGGGCAGAATAGACAATGGTCTGGATTACTGAACTATCGGCCTCACTAGGTAGAACTGAAAACCAGTGTTTATTGTCCAAAGCCTCACCTGGAGGATCGTATGATTAATCAAACTAGAATTCATCACCTCCATTCATTTCAAAGAACAACTGTTCAAGATCACCAATGGTCTCAATTACCACACTATGGCCCCACTAGGTAGAACTGAAAACCTATGTTTAGGGCCCATTTGGATACCACCAAATAAGTTACTTTTTCTACTTACAGCAGTGGATAAGTAAGTTTGGTTTATGATCACTTATAAGTAACTTTTTTTATATTTAAAGTTACTTACTGTTACTTACTTCAGTTTAATAAGTAGAAATCAAGATAAGCTACTTGAGGCATAAGTAGCTTAAGTAACTTACGATCCAAACTCCCCCTTATTGTCCAGAGTCTCAGCTGGAGAATCATATAATTACTCAAACTAGAATTCATCACCTGTGTTTATTTTCAAAGAACAACTCTCAGGATCACCAGTGGTCTGGATGACTGAACTATGGGCCCCACTTTACTCAAACTAGAATTCCTCACGTGTTCGTTTTCAAAGAACAACTCTCAGGATCACCGATGGTCTGGATGACTGAACTATGGGCCCCACTTTACCCAAACTAGAATTCATCACCTGTGTTCATTTCAAAGTACACCAACTGTTAGGATCACCAATGGTCTGGATTACTGACCTAACCACTAGGTAGAACTGAAAACAGTGTTTATTGTTCAGAGCCTCAGCTGGAGGATTGTATAATTATCTAGAATTCCTCACCTCCGTTCATTTTGAAGAAAACCAGCTGTTCAGGATCACCAACACATCAAAACACAATCGCTCCTCTCCCCCAAATCAGGTCCACTCATCATTTGAGAAGATCCCTTATCAATACATGGCTGTCCACAAACACCCACTTCTCTCCCTTCCTTTCCATTATTATTGCTGCCCATCCCATTGTTCCATCCACCTCATGGTCACAAATGAAAATGCAACTAAAGTTGAAAATTCAGCAGAAAAGGCCAAACATTCAATGCTTATGACCTTCCAATCTGAGGTATTTTTGGTGCATAGCTAAGGCGCATGATATCAACAGCTTGGATCACTTCACCACGACCCGACTTATACAAACTGAAAACCTGTGTGTGACGTACAAACTCTCGGCCCACTTGCAGATTCTACATTCATATCAGGGACAAACTGCCACTAGAATTCTGCCTAATAAATCATCAACACTATCAAACACAAATCCTTGATAATCACAGAACAACAAATCAAATTAGTTCCACTAAACTTACAAAGCTTAGCCAAGAAATTCACCTGAGACCGAGGGAAGATTTCAGTGAGGAGCTTCTTGTAACGTTTGATAGGCTGTCTCGATCGGGCCCGCATCGAGGGGCAGATGTAACAGAGGTTGCCGCAGGCAGGCAATACCCGCCTCGACATAACCCCCATTGTTGCAGGAATTCAACCCCCACTTCTAAACAAGAAAAGGAAAAAAAAAAAAAAAAAAAAGACGAACGAAAAAACAGAGATAGTGAGAGAAAGATAATCTCAATACACTTGAAAATTAAAAAAATTACAATAACCCAAGAAACGAAATTGACTATCTCAGAACTGGATGCTATGAATTACAGTAATTCAAAAAAATCCCATACATTCTCCCTTGTTTCAGAAAGAGAAAAAAGCGAAAAAATGCAACGATTTTGCAGATTCCAAGCAAAATTCTCTTCTCGAAAACCAAAAACAACCCAACAATCCAAGGGATGAAAAATCTCTTTTTGGACTATACCCAATTCTTAATATCGTGATCTGGACCAGTTGACAAAATAGAAAGAAAAAAAGAAAACAACCAAAAAAAAAAAAACTGCCAAATCCTACCTCTGATAGAGCAAGAAAATGGTAGAGAAAAAAACGAATTGGATTGATGGGTTTTTTCAGAAATGCAGATTTCGATCAGAATTTAACGGACTAAAGAGAGAATTTCAAAAGAAAACGGAGAATCTGATGAGGCATAACTCGGTTTATAGACACTGGAACGGGCAAAAGCCTCCAAGCGGTTTTCTTTTTCTTTCTCGTAGAAAATGTTTTAAATTTGGAAATTAGAGAGCCACTATTTCAACCCATCCTTTGATAGATACACCCACTCTTCGTACTTTTGGTAATTCAGCAATAATTAATTGAGTCAGTATAGGTAGAAAATGAAGAAAATGAAGGGCTTATTTATCAATCAAGGCAGGTGTCGATATCATTTTCATAACTGAAATCAAAATAATCTAAAACGTTTCAGGTAGCCATCATCAGGACCGTCCAAAATCAGGACCCATCAGAAAAACACAATTATTGGATAATCTTAACGGTCTGTCCAGTCCGTTCAAGTTTTAACGGCTGTCATTGTTCTTTTTAATTTGGAACCATCCACATTGAGGACCCGCCATCTGACGGTCCAGATTGATGCGCATGCATGCCACGTCTTTGGTAGATGAGCTGTACACATCCGGGAGAGGAACGCGGTTGCGTAGTGAGGCTCTCACCACCCTTTGCCATGGTGTGAAGTTTTTGTGGGGCCCACCGTGATGAAGGTATTTTATCCATGCCGTCCATCCGGTTTTCCAGATCATTTTATGGCATTACCCCAAAATTGAAGCATATCCAAATCTCAAGTGGACCATACCACAGAAAACAGTGGGGATAATGATGTCCACCGTTGAAAGCTTCGTAGGGCCCGCAGTGATGTTTATGTGTCATCCAACCTGTTCATAGGGTCAAACAGATCTGGATGAAGGGAAACCAGAAATATCATCCTGATCCAAAACTTCTGTGGACTCAAAGAAGTTTTCAACGGTACTCGTTTAATTTCCACTGTTTCTTGTGGTGTGGTCCACTTGAGATTCTGATATAAATATATTTTTGTCTCGTGAACTTAAATTATCTGAGAAAAACGTATGTACGGCGTGGATAAAACACATACATCAATAGTGGGCCCCACAGAGTCTTCACACCGTGGCAAAGGGTGGTGAGTGCTGAGTGCAGCACTACACAATCCGCGTACAAAGAGCCGGAAGACGTGTTGCTCATCTATCCACAGACACGTGGCAGGTATGTATTGATTGGATCTAACGGTATAGGACGGATAGCGCTCGGTGGTACGGGTACCACCATAGCTTATGGTGGTACCGGCATGCTGTGGACCCGAACATTGGTACGGATGAAATCCAACCCGTCCATCAGGTGTTTTCCTCATCTTTGGCCTTATGTCCCAAACATCAGACTCACGTAGAACTCAGGTGTACCACACTATAGGGAATAATTTGAAAGTGGATCCTAACCGTTAATTTTTGTGGAGCGTTTTCTATCTAATATATGGGATTCAGTCCGTTGAGAACCTTCATCTGGACTGGATGAAGACCCAATCCAACAATTGGGCTGTTTTATAACTCACGTGGGGCCCATTGTAAAACAAGGGTTGAGATTCTCTTCCAAACTGTTTCACTGTGCTATTGAGTGGATTGAGAGTATTTTTTAGACCTACGTGTAATATGAAGCGAAGGATCTGATGGACGGGTTGGATTTAGTGAAAACATTTCATTGGTTAGCACAATAGCCTAGGACCACCGTAAACGATGGTGGTATCCATACAGTTAATCGCACTGCGTATTTGACCGTTGCCGGTTTTTGTTTTCCACCGTCAATTTAATGGACAAAGATCAGATGGATGGTATTTTCTGATAAAAGATATTTTTTTAGAAATGAACCATCCATCCTAGGACACTGCATATGGACGGACCTGATTTGCACATGAACATGTCAGGTGTAATGCAGAGAGATGGATTGACCATATCCCGATTCTTCCGGGCTCCACGTCCATCTTATCATCAAACTGCCAGACTACATCGTGAAATTACTTAAATACCCTCTTTATTTATTTGTTTTTCATTTTCTTTTTTGTTTCTAGCCTGCCAATTCAGACCAATTCATCCGTTGATTCCTCCGCCGAGGATTCCAGCTGGCTTTTTCAAAAAGGTGCAAATGGTTAGCACCTGACCGTTGGGGCCGATCTTTCAATCCAGATCGTTGATCTGGTGGACCATCATATGAAGGGCCATGCCAAAAAATCTTCTTCATTAGATGATCCCAAACTGTTCACATGCTTGCAAATGGACGGTGTAAAAAAAAAAGTCCATGACACAGACGGTTAGGATCATAGCTGTTGGATGGTCAATCCGTGATGAGGACTGCCAAATGATCCCTCTTGATTGATTTAATGACCTTAAATGGCATAGTGTACCAAAATTTAGTGTCCACCAACCATCACCGTCCAATCAATGGCCACTTGTTGGATGATCATGATCTTAAAAAATCAGGAATCGTTTGGGGAAGGATCATGTTGATTGGGTGAGATTTTCTAGATCGTAGATTGTTCGTAGATTTGAAGGCTGTGGACACATTCGCCAATTGAACGGTAGATACGGCTTGTGTACCCTAAGCCCCGGCGACGCGGATTGTCTGGAGATCCGGTCTCCAGAGATATCCCTAGAGACAAGCTCTATGGGGCCTACCGTGAAGTAGGTGCTTTATCCAGAGCGTTCATCCGTTTTTCCAGCCCATCTAGTGGAGATTGAACGCCTACCGTCGGAAAACTTCATGGGTCAGAGAAGTTTTGGATAAAGCTTATAAGTGCCGGTTTGGTTGGCACATGGAAACCCGTTTCTAGCTTAAATTAGCTTAAATTTTGAATTCCATGCATAATCCAGTTTTAACTGGTGTGTTTGGTGGCAAGTACTCATCCGTCTCTAGGTGGGGGTAGTAACTAATCCGGTCCCAATCTCACTCAGGCAATCCGCGTCCAAGGCCCCTAAGGCCAGAGTGTGTGTAACTTTATATGCAGGGACGCAGATTAGCTGCGACCTCGGGTCCAGCAAGGTGGGTGCCACCCTGACTGTGGAGCCCACCTCGATATATACCTTGTATATCCATGTCATCCATCTGTTTTGTCAATTTACTTTAGGATGTGGTCATATGAACATTGGATCCATGCTTTCCCCTAAAGGGGACGGAGTTGTGGTTTTTCACTTGTTTACTTCTCTCAAGGGCCTTTGAGGTTGATGGTTTGATGTTTGATTGATTGGAGTCGTTACTAGCCAGTTACTTTAAATTTACAGTCAACTAGTGTGAGGCATCCACTTTGCCCATCCGAATATATGGTCTTTACTTCATCGAATCTGACTAGTCTTTGAAGATTAAGATCGATATTTGTACATTATTTTCTTATCGAAACACAAAATGTAACAAGGTATGATCATTCCTCATGTTGGGGTTAGGAGCATCGCAGCGGAAGCAATCAAAGCAGGCGAGGAACACATCACAATGGCAATCAACAAGTAAATCATCACACACAAGAAGTCAATCCGATTTTTACGTGGAAAAACCCCTTAAGGGTAAAAAACCACGGCACAAAGCGACTCTAATCTACTATGATATCAGAAGTTACAAGAGATTACAGAAGAAAACCCTGGATCACAGCCCACAAGAGAAATCCTAAGCTACCTGAAGCTAATTCTCACATGAGAAGAACAAACACAGCCCTTTCCTTCAACCCAGAGAACTCCAAGCTTCCTCCCTAGCTCTTTCTCTCACCCTAGAACCCTTTCAATCCCTTGGCCCATAAGCGGCAACTCTAATATCAGATTATATCTCCTTAAATAGGGAAAATTGAAATTAGAAATTCCTTGCGCAACAAACCTGCGCAACAAACCCAAACCAAAAAGGAAACTGCCGACCGGTTGGACACCCACCGGCCGGCCGGATGGCCCAAAAACGTTCCAAAAAGCCTCCTATCTTGATCTAACGTAATCGATCGATCGGCCGACCGGCCGATGATCTTCATGCATGAAGAGTAGAGGCGTCCAACCCCAACACCTAGGAGTAGCTGCAGGTTATGTAGGCAACAGAGAGAGCGTGTCATGCGCATCCGCCAACGGCCACTGTAGGACCATTTGCATGGGGAATAGTCATATGGTGGCTAATCTCCAGCTTTTTCTTCACTTTCTTGCTTCCTCCTTCTTCACTTTTTTGTTTTTGTCCTTTGTGCCTCTTTCTGTAGTTTTGGTTGTATTTATCGTGCATGCACCACATATGCTCTTGCACCTTGTCGTTACTTCCAATGATTCATCCGAGCCGTTCATCGCTCTGGGGACATATATTTAACTATATAGGGGGCCAGACTTGTGCAAAGCCACAATCAACGAATGATATATATGTTCATAAAGGTGGGGTGTCTACCGGACCATGTCTTAAAATAAGTTGGCAAAACGGACGGACGGCATGGCTATACAACCCCACAGTCAAGGTCGCACCCACTAGGCTGGATCCGTGGTCGTAGCTAATCCGCGTCCCGTATGCTGCAAGTTGCATGAGTCGGTCGCAGCATCCACTGATGTGTAACCTATAAAACCGGTCCTCTGCTCTGTACGGGCCAATATGGCGTACGAGTTTAAGATCTAAGCCGTCCATTCGGTGGATTCACTATGAAAGGCGAGTTAGTTATAAAAAAAAAACTGGCATGTTTGCTTACCATGTGACCCATAAAATAAATGTACGGCATAGAAAAACATAGCCTTTATTTTTGGATGTTTCTATAGATTGTGGCCCGTCTGATTAGTTTACTCACGCAAAGCCAGGGTATTTAGACCGAATTATCCACTTGATGAACGGCTTGGATCTTACTCCCATGAGGTACAGGGGCACATGTCATGATGTACAGAAAATGGGCATGTACTGTGATTATAATCATTTAGGCGCGTTTGGATGCGTCAAAATCACGACTTATATGATTAATCAGTCTAACTGCATGAAATTTGTTGTAACCAAACACGCCCTAAACTTCTAAATTACTAACAATTTGTGGAACATTTTTCTACGGCAATGATTTGTGGATTAAAATTTTGAGAAAAAGGGTTGTAGGATGAGACTTCAATGTTAGTTTTGCACTACTTAAGAATAATGAGGCGACTAATCCTCCTCATATGTTGCACTCATGTTAGCTACATACCATCCAAATTGTGGTCCAGTCTGGATTGCTTACAACCGTGCCATCTGTATGTTTGAAGATCCACCGCCATGGTTTTAATGGGAAATGGTTCCATCAAGCTCTGTGAGCCCCACCATGATGTTTTTTGGACATCCACACCGTACATTTCATGGGTCCCCTCTAGGTTATGGGATGTCCCAAAAATCAGCCCTATCGGAAATTCAAGTGCACCACACAATTTGTAACATATACAACCATGACTAAAACATTTAAAAGCACTTGGTAGGGCTCGCCTAAGTTTCGTAATGGCCTGAAATTTTGTGTGACCCCTCATCCAAGTGGGAGACACACAATGGATGGGTTACATGTCTGAACCATATCTCTATGGGCCCTGTAAACAATCTAGAAGGTTTCAATGGGCGGACACCCACTCTCAACTGTTGTCTATGGTGTGGCTCACTTAAATCATGGATTGATCTGATTTTTAGGCCCATGGCCCACCATTGAAGGATGCATCTAATTGAAGGTGTGGATGCCTGACACATATTACCATGGGGACCACATACCTTTTTAAGGGCTATTAAAGGAGTACAGCCCATGTAAAATACTACTATCGAGCAATTCCACAAGGGGGGCCTAGTTGAGGAGTTTAGTGCAGGCCATCACTAGCTGTGCCGAATAGGTCTCCCATGCAATTAGGTAGACACCTAAGTTGGCAGCTCAACTTGCTCGTACATGTCAACTTATTAAGTATACACAAAATCCAATCCGTCCAATGTTTTGGCCCACCACAAAGAACGCCTAATGTAAATAAAAGGAGCAATCCACTCATCATGCGGGCCACACTATGTAATACAATGGAAATCCATCAATCTGATTATGTGTGCACCAATTGATAAGTGGATTGGCCTTTTTTTTGTGTGCCAGATGGTCTAACTATAGTAGGGCAAACCTTTTGGACAGTTTGGATATTGTATTAATATAATAAATTTGCAATTTTACCGTGGATGGACTGCAACATGGACATCCAACAACTTGTATGTGAGACCTCTTTAAAAATTGGGTGAAACAAGAGAACTTTCCGACTATAAACCTCTCTTTTGACCATTATTCCCAGCTAAACCTCTAATACTTTTCTTTCCAAAAGTAAACTTCACTTGTACGGATGGGACATTTTCGAACAGAAATACCCCTGTTATTAGATTTATTCCTTCTAAAAAAAATCATATTTTCTCCTCGTTTTTCTCCTCTTCTATATTCAAAACTCATTTTTTTTTCTCTCATCTATAGCAAAAAAAAGCATCATCTCTTTAGTTTTGAGATTAGTTTTCACTTTAGAATACTAGTTTTCTATTTCTTCAACTCGTGTTTCATTGGAAATGAGATTGTGGTGTGGACCAGGTAAGAACGAAGAATATGAAATTTTTTTCTCAACAAATGCGTTTTTTTTTTAATAATCAAGTCGGATCTTTGTTTATCGCAATGTGTTTTTGCAATAATCGATCTCGTTGAATTTCAATAAGCATATTGATATTTCAAATAGCACAGTGTAAATGTTAGGACATTCGAAGGTTCGTGATAGCTGTGCTTTTTGAAATTTACATTGTACTCTTTGAATTTTACAGTGTGCTCGTTGAATTATATCTGTGCTCTTTGAAATTCAACGAGATCGCGGTGAATTTCACCGCGATCTCGTTGAATTATATCTGTGCTCGTTGAATTTCAACGAGATCTCCTTCACTTTCAATGAGATGATCTCCTTCAACTTCAAGGTAATCTCATTGCATTTTAATTATGCTCGTTAAATTTCAATGAGATCTCGTTAAATTCTCAATAGTTCGATTTTTGCTCGCTGAAAACTCTATGGCTACAGTTTATATTCGTAGCTTTTAGTTGAAATTCAACGAGATCTCGTTAAATTCTCACTGTGCTCGTTGAATTTGAACGAGATCTTATTAAATTCTCACTGTGCTCGTTGAATTTCAACGAAATCTCGTTAAATTCTCACTGTACTCTATGGCTACAGTTAATATCCGTAGCCTTTAGTTCTCACTGTGCTCGTTGAATTTCAATGAAATCTTGTTAAATTCTAACTAAAGGTTACGGATTTTAACCGTAGCTAACGAGATCTCTTTCAAATTTCAAAGTGTACAGAGCATAGTGCTAATTCAACGTGATTTCTTTCAAAATTTAAAAAGTAAAGTGACAATTCAACAAGATCTCTTTCAAAATTCAAAGAGCACAGCACCAATTTAACGAGATTTCTTTCAAAATTCAAAGAGTACAATTTCAACGAGTACTCTTTCAAAATTCAAAGAATACCCTTTCAAACACATTTTCAAACTTTTCAACATTTTCCTTCGTTGTGACATTTCAACAAACATGTTGTATTCAAATTCGAAATACAATGAAAGTTGGTTAAAATTCTAAAACATTGTCCACATACACTTTACAACAAACATGTTGTATACGTATTAGACATTCACATTCCAAAAAAACAATATTTATGAAATAAAATAAAAAAACATTTAAATTGTGCTTTTTGAAAGATGCTCTTTGAAATTTACCGCAATCGCGGTCAATTTCACCGCGATCTCGTTGAAATTGACCGATCTCATTGAAATTCACCGGGATCGCGTTGAAATTGAACGCAATCTACCATTTCAACATTCCAAGGTTACATTGGCATTTCTACAAACACTTTATATGGTTAATCAAGCCATAATATTCACATTTCAACATTTCAAGGTTACATTGGCATTTCTACAAACACCTTATATGGTTGATCAAGCCATAACATTCCCATTTCAACATTTCAAGTTTACATTGGTATTTCTACAAACAGTTTGTATGCCAAGGTTAACGAACAATCTTAAAACGAAAATCACTCCAAATATTCAAACGAACCCAACCTAAAATGAAAATCACCCCCAAACATTCCTAAAACATACCTTTCCATAGCCTCTTGGACAGAGGAGCCATAAAAACCGTTGACAACCGAAGATATATGAACGAAGATGAAGATGAAGATGAAGATGAGATGAGATGAAATTATGTGTCTCGTTGATTTCAACGAGATCAACTTAACGAGATCAATTCAACGAGATCGCAGGTGAATTTTGAAACGAACAGGGGCAGTTAGGTCAGAAAAATAATGGAAGTTTACTTTTGGAAAGAAAAGTATTGGAGGTTTAGCTGGGAATAATGGTTAAAAGAGAGGTTTACAGTCGAAAATTTCTCATGAAACAAGCCATTTGCAATAAATTCAGATTCTAGAAGGCATATGCCACTCACATAGGCCATTCTATAACATTAGCCAACTACATGACAATTAGAAGAAAAATCAAAGTGGAAGTGCATACATGAAGAGGAGAAGAAAAATATGACTTTTTGTACTATTTAGTTTCTATCAACATCTCTTGCTCTCATTTTAATATATTAAGCCTATTTGAGCAACGTATTAAATGGGTTTATGTGGGATTGAATTGCATTAGGCCGTGTTATTTTCATCCGATGTTTCTAACAATAGAAAGATTTGAATTAATCCTAGTTCACTTATCCTAATGCCAATAGTGGAATCCATTGGATTTCTGGTATCCATCACAATCTGGTATAGTTGTGGGCCTCACATTGACACGTGTGTTTTATCTACACCGTTCAGCCATACATGCCTTTTATATGTGTTGGGATTGGATGCCTCAAACCTTCAAGCATGAAGACCACCGACCGGCCGGCCGGCCGGTCGGTCACGTTGGAGCAAGACAGCAGATGTGCTGCACCCTTTTTGGGCCATCCTAGGGCAGTTTCCTTTTTAGACTTGGTTTCTTGCGCGATTTTGCACAAGGAGTTTCTAATTCCGATTTTCTCCTATTTAAGGAGATGTAATCCGATATTAGGGTTGCCGCTAATGGGCCAAGGGATTGAGAGGGTTCTAGGGTGAGAGAAAAAGTTAGGGAAGAAGCTTGGAGTTCTCTGGGATGAGGGAAAGGGCTGTGTTTTGTCCTTCTCATGTGAGAATTAGCTTCGGGTAGCTTGGGATTTCTATTGTGGGCTGTGATCCAGGGTATTTCTTCTGTAATCTCTTGTAACTTCTGATTCATAGTGGATTGGTGTCACTTTGTGCCGTGGTTTTTTACCCTTGAGGGGTTTATCCACGTAAAAATTTGATTGCCTTCTTGTGTGTGATGATTTGCTTGTTGATTGTCATTGTGGTGTGTTCCTCGCCTGCTTTGATTGCTTTCGCTGCGGGGCTCCTAACCCCAACAATATGTGACAATTGAACTACATATGTGCATAGGTGATCAAAATTAGTTGTGAAATGTGGTCCATTGATTACAATTTCATATCCACTAAACGCAGAATTCACATAATATATTGTATTTTCCAGGGGAAGGATTTGATCCCAAACATTGTAAAGGATGATGTTAATCTCATTTAATACCTTGGTATTGCCAGACATATAATTAATGTGCAATAAATGATATCTATCCCATCTAATCATATTCCATCCCATGAAATACCACTGCCCAAATAGGTCAGAGAATGGCACATGCACCTCATACGGAAGGGGGGGTGCATACATATGAGAAATTGTACTATAAGGTTGACCTCATGGGAACTTCCCATGACGCCGAGTTGTGTGGGCTCGACTGCGATGTGGATTGGACGTCAACACCGAGCATTTAATGGGTCCCCTTTGGGTTATAAGATATCCAAAAAATCAATCGTGCATGGAACTCAAGTGGGCCATACCATTTAAAACCATGTGAAGAGATGCTTAAGCCATCTAAAAGCACTTGGTAAGGCCCACCTAAGAGTTGGATGCAGCTGAAACTTGGTCTGACCCCTCATCTAAGTGGGACACACACAATGGATGGATTGGATTTGTGAAACACATCTCGATGGGCCCAATAAATGATCAATAAGGGACTACGATTATAGGGTGGAAAGTTGTGAGGCACCCACTTTGCTCATACAAATGCATGGTCTTTACTTCATTGAGTCTAACTAGTCTTTGAAGGTTAAGATTGATCTTTGTACATTCTTTCTTATCAAAACACATAATTTAATAAGGTACGATCATTCGCCGAAATATTCGCAGGTCATGTCGGCAATAGAGCGTGTCATGTGCATCTAGGGCTGGTCATGAGCCAAGTCAGCTCGAGAAACTCGATCGACTCGACTCGAAAAAGCTCTCTCGGCTCGGCTCGACTCGATTCGGTAGAACAAGTTAAGCCAAGCTTCATTTAGGAGCTCGAGTCAGAAATCGAGTCAAGTTCGACCGTTGGGTCACTCAGCTCGACTCGACTCGAAACTCGACTCATTTCATATAGATATTTGTTTAAAAAAAATCTAATCTTCTTATTTCTTGGTTCTCTCTCCTCCCTCCCCCACACACACATTGGGGTCCAAGCTTAGGATATATAAAACCCTCACACGTTGGGGGGGTTTCTTAATCCTACTATTTTGTTCAAGTAAAAACATTCATTGTTCAGCATATTTGATGGATTGAGTAATTTCAAGTACAAAACATGGTGAGCACACAGTGGTTGTGTGTTTTACACACTACACAAACACAGGTGCTACGGTGAGACCACACACCATACATATCTACAAAACAGGGGCTATGGTTAGACCAAACACCATATGCAGCTATTGATTGTAATTTTACGAGGGAGGTGGTGCATCTGATCCATGAATCGGCTGGGCCTCATCATTAAGATGGTCCACACAATAATTAGGGCAGTCCATTCACGTGGTGAGTTATGCATGTATTGTGTTAATTACAGTTCATAAAATATTACTAGTGGTCTGCATTCAATGCATGTGTGACTTGGCCAAAGAAAAAACCAATCAGAGCTAGGTCATTTTAATGGTGGGGTCCCTCCCGTAGAAATACTATTCTCCCCTAATATATGTGTGACTTCTCGAACTTAATGTTGTTGACTTTTAATTTGTATTTTGTAGTAAAAATATATAATAAATTGAGGTGGGAGGAAGCTCGACTCAACTCGAGGTAAGCTCGCCTCGACTTGATCCACTAGTTCACCTCGAGCTCGCCTCAAAAGTTTTAGCAAACAAGGCAAGCTCCAATGGTAAGCTCGAGAGTGAGCTTGAGCTTGAGCTCGAGCTCGAACTCGAGGAGAGCATAGGACAAGTCAAGCCAAGCTTGGCCCACCTCAACTCGACTCGGCTCGATATATAGCCCTATCTACATCCGCCACCGGCCACTATAGGACCATTTGCATGAGGAATAGTCATATGGTGGCTATTCTCATGCTTTTTCCTCACTTTTTTCTTTCTTTCTTTCTTTCTTTGTTCTTCTTATTCTTCTTCTTCTTTTTTTTCTGTCCTTTGTGCCTCTTTCCGTAGTTTTGGTTGTACATCCCATGCATGAACCACATATGCTCTTGCACCTAGTCGTTACTCCCAATGATTCATCCGCGCTGCTCATCGCTCCGGGGACGTATATTTAGCTATATAAGGGGGCCAGACTTGTGCAAAGCCACAATCTACGAATGATACATATGCTCATAAAGGTGGGGTGTCTACAGGACCATGCCCTAAAATAAGCTGGCAAAACGGATGGACGACATGGATATACATTGCCATCGAGGTGAGCCCCACAGTCAGGGTCGCACTCACTTGGCTGGATCCATGGTCGTAGCTAATCCGCGTCCCGTATGCTGCAAGTTGCATGAGTCGGTCGCAGCATCCACTGATGTGTAACCTACAAAGCCGGTCCTCTGCTCTGTACGGGCCAATATGGCGTACGAGTGTAAGATCTAAGCCGTCCATTCGGTGGATTCATTATGAAAGGCGAGTTAGTTCAAAAAAACTGGCATGGTTTGCTTACCATGTGGCCCATAAAACAACTGTACGGCATAGAAAAACATAGCCTTTATTTTTGGATTTTTCTATAGATTGTGGCCCATCTGACTAGTTTCCTCACGCAAGTTTCGAGCCAGGGTATTTAGACCCAAATATCCACTTGATGAACGGCTTGGATCTTATTCCCGTGAGGTACAGGGGCACATGTCATGATGTACAGAAAATGGGCATTTACTGCCAATATAATCATTTAGGCGCGTTTGGATGCGTCAAAATCACGACTTATATGATTAATCAGTCTAACTGCATGAAATTTGTTGAAACCAAATACGCCCTAAACTTCTAAATTACTAACAATTTGTGGAACATTTTTCTACGGCAATGATTTGTGGATTAAAATTTTGAGAAAAAGGGTTGTAGGATGAGACTTCAATGTTAGTTTTGCACTACTTAAGAATAATGAGGCGACTAATCCTCCTCATATGTTGCACTCATGTTAGCTACATACTATCCAAATTGTGGTCCAGTCTGGATTGCTTACAACCGTGCCATCTGTATGTTTGAAGATCCACCGCCATGGTTTTAATGGGAAATGGTTCCATGAGGTCGACCATATGGGAACTTCCCATAAAGTCAAGCTCTGTGAGCTCCATCATGATGTTTTTTGGACATCCACACCGTACATTTCATGGTCCTCTCTAGGTATTAGGATGTCACAAAAATCAACCCTATCGGAAATTCAGGTGCACCACAGAATCTGTAGTATATGCAACCATGACTAAAACATTTAAAAGCCCTTGATAGGGCTCACCTAAGTTTTGTAATGGCCTGAAATTTTGTGTGACCCCTCATTTAAGTGGGAGACACACAATGGATGGGTTACATGTCTGAACCATATCTTTATGGGCCTATAAACAATCTAGAAGGTTTCAATGGGTGGACATCCACTCTCAACTGTTGTCTATGGTGTGGCTCCCTTAAATCATGGATTGATCTGATTTTTAGGCCCATGGCCTACCATTGAAGGATGCATCTAATTGGAGGTGTGGATGCCTGACACATATTACCATGGGGACCACATAACCTTTTCAAGGGCTATTAAAGGAGTACAACCCATGTAGAATACTATTATTGAGCAATTCCACGAGGGGGGCAACTTGCTAATGGGGATATTGTTCGTTGAGCAGTTTAGTGCAGGCCATCACTAGCTGGGGCCGAATAGGTCTCCCATGCAATTTGGTAGACACCTAAGTTGGCAGCTCAACTTACTCATCCATGTCAACTTATTAAGTATACACAAAATCCAATCCGTCCGATGTTTTGGCCCACCACAAAGAACGCCTAATGCAAATAAAAAGAGCAATCCACTCATCATGTGGGCCACACTATGTAATACAATGGAAATCCATCAATCTAATTATGTGTGCACCAATTGATAAGTGGATTGGCCTTTTTTTTGTGCCAGATGGTCTAACTATAGTAGGGCAAACCTTTTGGACAGTTTGGATATTGTATTAATATAATAAATTTGCAATTTTATTGTGGATGGACTGCAACATGGACATCTAACAAATTGCATGTGAGGCCTCTTTAAAAATTAGGTGAAACAAGCCATTTGCAATAAATTCGGATTCTAGAAGGCATATGCCACTCACATAGGCCATTCTATAACATCAGCCAACTACATGACAACTAAGAGAAAAATCAAAGTGGAAGTGCATACATGAAGAGGAGAAGAAGAAAATGACTTTTTGTACTATTTAGTTTATATCAACATCTCTTGTTCTCATTTTAATATATTAAGCCTATTTGCACAGCGTATTAAATGGGTTTAGGTGGGATTGAATTGCATTAGGCCGTGTTATTTTCATCCAATGTTTGTAACAATAGAAAGATTTGAATTAATTGTAGTATCATGTATCCCAATGCCAATAGCGGAATCCATTGGATTTCTGGTATCCATCACAATCCGGTATAGTTGTGGGCCTCACATTGACACGTGTGTTTTATCAACACATTTCAGCCATACATGCCTTTTATACGTGACAATCAAACTACATATGTGTATAGGTGACCAAAATTAGTTGTGAAATGTGGTCCTGTGGACCCTCGCCGATTTTTCCGCGCTCCCACACGACGTTCTTCTCCCTTTCCTTTCGGATGAAGGAGATGAGGATGCGTGAGTGCGAAATCGTCGTTTGTGCCACTGGCTTGCCTCGTTCTCGAGGGCTTCGTTTGGTTGTCGTGTTAAGCTGGATATGTTTAAATGAGTTTATATAAGACCAGAGTCGCCACTAGCCAGTTACTTCGAATCTACAGTCGGCTAGACCCCGTAGAAACGTTAGAGAAGGGGATCTGAAGATCCTTTCCTCTAAAATGACTCCTGTTGATCTGCGGCCAGAGATTCAAGGTAAGGGATCACGGTTTCAGGGTAGGAAGAGGTTAGGCACCCCACGCACTGCCCGTACCGAAGTACGGTCTCTACTTCACAGAATCGATCGAATATTTGAAAGTCTAGTTTAATCCTCGTATATTCTCATGGATGACATGATGCATGAATGCGGGTCTGATCAGTAAGAGTTTCTGATGGGCAGGTTCCAACAACGGGCAAGCCCAGAGCATACGCTCGAACTGACAGGTGCTTAATATAAAGACATATGCATGTGTGCTTGAGTAATCAAGGTGTTTTATGGTGAAGCATGAATGCAGGTCTGAACAGTAAGAGTTTCTGATGGGCAGGTTCCAACAACGGGCAAGCCCAGAGCATACGCTCGAACTGACAGGTGCTTAATATAAAGACATATGCATGTGTGCTTGAGTAATCAAGGTGCTTGTAGTGAAGCAGGGGGGTTGGAAGGAAAGTAAATGTTGCACTTATGCTAGATGCAAATGAGATGATGCTGGAAAATGAGTAGCTGGGTGGACGGAGGTGTCGCAAGGGTTGGCTTCGAGTGGCTAGATCAGGACTTGGGTGGCTTGAGAGGCTTGGACCAGTGGTCAGGCTGGGCTGGACCAGGGCTAGGCTCTCCTCACTCGGGCTCTCCTTGGTGAAGGAATGGGCTAAAGGATGAAGGAGGGTGACTCAGACGGACGGGCTCTCTCTGGCTGAGTGGTCTGTTGAAATGAGAAGGGGAGGGGGGTATTTATAGCAGCGAGCAGTGGCAGAAGTCGTAATTTTGTCCGGGCGGCCTGCCATGGGCCGCCCGTACAGCCGCTCCTCGGTTTCCAGCGAGTACGGCCGTTCCCTCGGGGCTGCTGTTGGACTCGCTGGTCGACTCAGTGAGTTGACTCAGTGGGTCGACTCGGTGGTTTGACTCGACGGGTTGACTCGGTGTTTTGACTCGACGTGTTGACTCGACGGGTTGACTCAGCGGGTTAACTCAGCGAGTTGACTCAGTGAGTTTGACTTTTTTTGGGATTTTTTGACTGGCCTTTTTTATGGGGGGTTTTTCTGGGTGGTGTTTAGGACTGGGTTGACTGGGTTCAGGCTTGAACTGGGCTATGGAATGGGGCTTACAAGGGTGAGTTTGGCTGAGTTTGGACTTGGGATTTGGGGGTATGGTCCTCCATTCAACCAGCTATCTCTACCAACAGTGTAGCAGAAGGTGGGGTGTCTACAGATGCCCCTCTTTGGCAGAGGTTGCGTGCAACCGAATGCCAAAGCGAGTGGACACCCCACTTCTGACCCGGTCATTCATAGATCATGTTCTGAAATCTTTGCTTGCTTTTGCATCTGTGCCAGTTGATCGTTTGGAGATCGCTCACTTGCACATACCGCGAGAGTTTGGAGAAAACGTTGCGATTGTCCCTGCAGTTTGCTGCAACCTGGGTACCCAATCGCAACCCTTCCATTCCCGATCGGTACTAACATCGGAAAGGTACAGCAGAGCCTCTGCGTCGACAGTCTTACGAGGTTACTGACCCTGTGATTGATTGTATGTTTGATGTTTTCCCAGATCACTCCAGGAGTACTTGTTTCGCTTGACTGTCAAAGTGGTTAGACGCCCTGCGTCCGATAGTCTTACGGGATTCTACTACGCCGACTTGGACTCAGTCAAGGTACTTCAGGCATCCACGCCTAGGTATGTGCGGGTGGGCTTTTCCACCTGATCTGCTGGTTTTGATGCTTGGTTTGCAATTCATTCTTTCCTTGATTGTGGTCTGGAATCTTTGTTGTCCTTTGTATCTGAGTCAGTTGATTGTCTGGAAATTGATAACTCGCACATACCGCGAGAGTTTGGAGAAAACGTTGCGATTGTCCCTGCAGTTTGCTGCAACCTGGGTACCTAATCGCAACCCTTCCATTCCTGATCGGTACTAACATCGGAAAGGTACAGCAGAGCCTCTGCGTCGACAGTCTTACGAGGATGCTGACCCTGAGACTGATTGTGTGATGTTTGATGTTTTCCCAGATCACTCCAGGAGTACTTGTTTCGCTTGACTGTCAAAGTGGTTAGACGCCCTGCGTCCGATAGTCTTACGGGATTCTACTACGCCGACTTGGACTCAGTCAAGGTACTTCAGGCATCCACACCTAGGTATGTGCGGGTGAACTCTTTCCACCCAATCTGCTGATTTTGATACTTGGGTTACAATTCATCGTTTCCACCTGTTCAAATGGTTTCTGTGACCGAGCCTTTTGGCTTTCATCTTTTTTGTATCTTGGCATGTGGTACGACCGCACTGACACTGGAGTTCAGTTCGACCGCACTTTGAGTGCATTGGATCCGATGATCTCCGGGGAAACCGCGAGACATTGGATCTTATTTGATTTTTGCGTTGGCTCCTACCCAGAGATATGGAAGATCTCCTAGTGTTTTGGAGGCAGAACGCTCTACTGGAAAAATATTTTTGGATTTTTGAAAAGGCACCCACTCTGGGGAGTGATACTCCGTGGGGTTTTTATTTGCAAATGGAAATATTTTTTTTTTGAAATGGAAATCTGGTTTGCACGTGCCTCCACTAGGGATGCCTGTGGGGTCTTTGGCTAACCGGCTTTTATTTTGAAAGCAGGTAAACATGATGATTGATGCAATGGATGCTGATGCATGGAGATGCATGATGAATGCATGGCTTGGCTCATTCTCTTCTGGTTTGATGATTTTGCTTTTGCTGGAGATGCAGAGAATTTTGAGCTTATTGCTTGCAGGGTTGTACTCCCTTGGGGATTTTTCTTTTTGATACGGAGGTTTGAACAGCGGGCTGGTCAAGATCCCGACCCGTGGTCGATCAGGTCCATCGTCCCAAGATGCTGTTTCTTTGCTAATGAGAATGTACGAGGATATCATTCGACTTCAAGATGTTCTTCTGGGCATACATGTGATTGAGATGGTGCTTAGTTGCCCGTTTTGGTCAAGATTCCAATTTGCGGGCGATTGGATCCGTCATCCCATACTGTGAAGTGAGCGGAGTTCAAGACTCCTGAATTGTAGTGCTGGGGATGCTAATTTTTGTGATTTTTTTTTTATAAATATGTGGTCCGAATCTTTACCTGAGCGATCAGGATAGAGATTGGTTATTGAAAACACAGGAAATATTTTTGTGATTTTTCGAAATATTTTTTATGAAAGCAAGAAAAGTATTTTTGTGATTTTTGCAGATATTTGATTTGATGGAAATATTTTTTTGTGATTTTTGAAGAGGTGATTTTGCAATATTTTTTGTATTTTGTGATTTTTCTGAAATGCAGGGAAAAGATGTGGAATTTCCATCCACTTCCAGCTTCTACTGCTAGTAAGGCACCCGATCCATTTTACGTCAGCGAGCAAGACGAGTCTCACACAGTTAAGTGCCGTAGTTTTACATCTTCGGATGAGGAGATTTTGAGGGTTTTCAGTCAACACACCCACAAAGTTGCCTGTTCCTCATGTGCAATGCACATAGACCACGTATCGTCCGACGGACTCCTTCGGCCACAAAATGAGCCACATCCTCACATTTCCCTTAGTCAATCCAGTTTGGGGTCTTACGTTGCTCACAATTCCGTGAGGGTGAGCTCCACCTCCCAACAGCCTTAATCCCCTTCATGAGTTCTAGGAACAGGGAACATCCGTCAGATTCAACAGCGACTTCCAAATCAAGGTTCTCTATCACGGTGCGTTCAACACGAACAGGATTGCGGAGTTCTACCCGCCTCAGCCCTTACCTGTTTAAAAGATTCCAGACACCCGTACGATCAAGTGTCAGCCATGTCTGGAACAGGTTAGGAAAGAAAGCCCCCGAGAAGTTAATCCCAGTGTAGTTTTAGGTCTTCGGACCGCCGGGGATGAATTTGTGCAGTTTGAAATTTTTGGTGAATCATTTTTTTTTATATTGTATCTATATCTTTTTTGTTTTGAAAAGGTTCCAGACTTCAACTCGGGTAATCGAGATTGACACTGGTTTTTATGGAAAGCTTTAAAATATTTTTAGTATTTTCGAAATGATCCGGGTTATCAGACCTTGATTTCAACGGTCGAGGCCGATGCCGGTTTTTAGTTGAAAGCGAGAAAGGTCCCCCGAGAAATTAATCCCAGTGTAGTTTAAGGTCTTCGGACCATGAAACTGTACAAAAGAGGGGCAAACATGTTTTTTTATTTTTGGAAAAATGTCCGGTGTCAGCGGATGGACAATCCAGACTGATGCCGGTTTTTATTGAAAATCTCTCGGGATGTCGATCCCGACGTAGTTTAAGGTCTTCGGACCAAAACTTTAAAAGTGGGGCTGGTAATATATTTTTATGATTTTTGAAAATGTCCGGAGTCATTGATCTTGATGTGAGTAAACAAGACCGACGCCGGCTTTTATTGAAAATCTCTCGGGATGTTGATCCCGACGTAGTTTAAGGTCTTCGGACCCACAACATGTACAAGAGGGGGCAAACACATTTTTTGTTTTTTTCGAAATGATCCAGATCATCAGATCTTGGCCTGAAAGGCTGGGATCGATGCTGGTTTTTATTGAAAATCTCTCGGGATGTTGATCCCGACGTAGTTTAAGGTCTTCGGACCCAAAACATGTACAAATAAGTGTTGGATATGCATAAATATATTTTTGTGGTTTTCGAAAATACCCGGTGTCGTCGGATCTTGATTCGAGCAATCAAGACCAATACCGGCTTTTATTGAAAATCTCTCGGGATGTGAATCCCGACGTAGTTTAAGGTCTTCGGACCCAAAACTTTAAAAGAGGAAAGACATTTTTTTGTTTTCTTTTTTGAAAAATATTCTGGGTCATCGATTCTGATTCTGATGGTCAAGATCGATACCCATTCTTATTAAAAATCCCTCGGGATCTTGATCCCGACGTAGTTTAAGGTCTTCGGACCCAAAACACTATATACAAAAGAGCAGCAATCCAGGTTGGAGACTACGGGAATTCTCTTTGGAATGGTTCGGATCATCAGGTCATAGCTTTGGATGGTTGAGATCATTGTTTGACCGAGTCAATCTTTTTCTTTCTTTTCTTGAAAATTCTATGGAACTTTTCCACATCATCATCCCAATTTTTCACCCATTTCTCATGAGATGAGATTTTGGTGAGATTTCTTCCTTTTTCTCACCATTCTCTTCCATCACTTCAATCTTACATGGAGGTACAAGATTCACTTGCAACCACCCTTCCCAAGGAGGAGTTCTTCCCAAGGAGAGGAGGTGAGAAGTCACCTCACTTAGGTGGAGGCTAGGACGGCCTCCCATGGGCCGCCCGACCGGTCTGTGCCTCCTGGTCTCTTCAGGGGGCTGGGTAAAAGGGTGCCCTCCCCTTTTCTATATAACATGGGGCACCCTCCCCCCCTCAAACGTGCAATCTCTCTCTTCTCTCTCTCATACTCTCTCTTTTTCAAGTTTTCTCTCTCTTCTTTGGTGGCCTTTTGCTTCTCTCAAGTGGTGGGCCTTAGAGAAGTCTTGGGACAGCAAGGTGGTCCTTCTTTGGTGAGTGGTAAAGGTATGGACCACTTCCTTTCTCTTTCTTGTCCTTTTCCATCTTCATTGTCTCTTCTCATGGTCCTTTTTCTTTTTTCATGTAGCTATCCAAAGAGGTGTGAAGGTGGGCCCAAGTATTCTTGACCTTTTTCTAGATCTCAAGTCTCTTCCAAAGGTGGTGCATGGAGAAGGACATTGCAAGCTCTCCACTTCATCATTTTTTTCCTTTTTTCACACTCCCTCCATGTGCATGTAAAGAGTAACTTTGCCATGTCATCAAGTGTGCATGGCAAAATACTCTATCTTTTTCATGGGAGTTGGGCCTCTTCTCATGTGTATCAAATGGGCTCAAAGTGAAGTCATGGCCCTTGGTGTATTTGATGGGCCCAATGCTTCATTTTGGGCTCCCTCTTACTTTCTTTCTCTTGTCATTTTTTTTTTGAGCTTTCTATTTCTTTTCCCTTTTCTTTTTCAAAATTTGGGCCCATGGGCATGGTAGGGCCCATCTCAAGTTTTGGGCTCACGGGGCTCACTTTAGGTGACCCCATCTTTTTTTCATATATGTATGGACCAAGATGACTAGCCCATTCTTCATTTTGGATCTCAAGTGGGCTAGTTTTCCTAGTTGGGCCTTTATGGACAAGTGGCCCAACTCTTCCATATGATGTACCTCCTTGTACAAAGTGTAGTGGGCTCCTTGAAGTTTTTCATGTGGATGGGCTTTTGGGCCTTCATTGAAACTTGGGCACTTCTTTGAACCATGTGTGCCCCACTACACTTTGTCCATGTGGATTTTTTTATTTTCATGCTCTTTTCTTTAATGGATGGAGGACTTGAGCTACTTGACCATCTACAAGTCCCATGAGTGAGTTGTTCCCACAATCTCACTAAGTTCAAATGGTTTTCTTTGTGGTAGGATTGTGGTTCTCAAGAGTTTCCCTTAGATGTTATCAACCTCAAATGGATGATTCTCAAGTGAGCTATCCATACAACCATGGGTCCTTGATCTTTTCTTTGGGGACTTGGTGGGTCATCCACTATCATTCTCAAGTATGAGTGGTTTTTCTTTCCATTTGTGGGAAAGAATGATACCCATAGGTTGCCCATTTTTGTCCCATGCCTTGGGACATTTTGGATTTTGATATTCAAGTGGGCTATGTGTAACATTCTTATCCATTTTCATGATGGTTGGGTGACTCATCAAGCCATGCTCTTTTGTGCTCAAATGGTCTCCCTTTTTGGTGAACAAGTTGGTGCACATAAGTTGCCCAAACTTGCCTTTTCATGGGCATTTTCAACCTTGATTCTTCATGTGGGCTATGTGCATCAACTTTCTACCCTTAGCTTCTTTGATTCATATGTTTGTGGGTAGACCTCCTTGTTGTATTCTCATGGTCAAAACTTTCATCAAGATGAGGCACATAAGGTTGCCCATGGTTAACCCATGAATGGGTTCTCATATTCTCCAAAGTGGGCTATGTGCTCTCTCCAATCCATTGAGATGAGGCATTTGGGTTGCTCTTGGGGGCCCGTTTCCTTTCTATTCCCCACTTGTCCATGCACATGTGTAAAAAGATGGAAACATCTTAAGTGAGAGCCATGGCCTTGGCATAAAAAATGGACCAATCCTTGGCCACATATGGACTTTGAAAAGGGATTTCTCATGTGAAGTAGGATTCTTGTTCTTTGTTGATCTCATGGCACTTGAGTGCATTTGTTGTCCAAAATGTGTCCTTGGATAATGGACTTTTCTTACCTAAGGCATGCCATGCCACCTTCTTTAAGGTGGGCCTTACTTTTTCCAATGGGCCCAACACATATCCTAAGCGACACATGGAGTTGGACTTTAGATTTTGCATTTGAATGCGAGTCCAATCCCATGGGTTTCTTGGATGAGAATTTGGATTTTAATGGGTAAAGGATAGGGACTTACCTTGCCAAGCTTGTAGGATTCCATGGCGGATGGTACCAGGGGCCACCAAGTGGTTGACGAGGATGATCCTGCTTTCATTGTCCGCCGAGGGGACCACATGTGTTCCCTAGCTATGGAGCATCAACCTCTTCCTGCTATCAAGGGTCGAGGTACCAGGGATCGCTGGGACAATTGGATGAAAGAGCCACAGCCCTTGCTTGAGCGAGTACTAGATGGTACTCCTTTTGCTGGCCTCCTCACCCTACGCTTCCATAACAATGACGCCAACCGCATGATGCTTGCGGCCCTTTGTGAGAGGTGGCGGGATGAGACCCACACCTTCCAGCTTCCTTGTGGAGAATGGGGGATAACCCCTTTGGACATTTACATGCAGATAGGTTTCCCATTTCATGGGGCAATTGTCCCTCAAGTTAGCTCTTTAGCTCCCCTCTCTTCCACTGATTGGCTGCGGCTTGTCGGTGACGTCCCTCCTGAGGGTGAATTCCAAGGCCATCAAGTGAAGATGCGATGGTTTTACAACAATTTTGCTTCCGTCGTCCCTACCACCGAGCGAGAGGCCCTCCACAAGGCGCGGGCCATGATCACTTATGCTTTTGGATCCTTTCTTTTTTGCCATGCGAATGAGAGAGTTGATCCTAAATTTCTTCGTTTAGTCGAGGATCTTCATCACCCCTATAATTGGAATGGGGCCATCCTGACCCGTCTCTTTCAAGGTCTGGACAAGACCTGTCGGCATAGCCGGTCCTTCACAGGCTTCTGGCCTGTCGTTGAGGTACCTCTTCTTTCATCCTCTTTGGAGCCGTTTGCCTCCTTTCTCTCTCTGATCATTAAATGTACTTTCATCCAGACCTGCTTTTATGACCATTTTCGCATCTTGCGCCGAGGATGCGAGATGACATTGAGCCCTCTCAGTATCGCCACATGTACTGGCATCAACAGAATCGTCAGCGGAACTCCCTGAGTTCCCGGGGACAATTGGCGTGCTGATATAGACGGGCTGACAGTTGAGGATGTAAGTATCTTGCTTGTCTTTGTCCTTGTGCTGTACTTGTAACTGATCGTGGTAACCTCTTCTGCTGCAGTTTGCCCGGATGCCGTACGCTAGTTTCCCTCTTTACTACACACCCCAGCGCGTGGAGGCATACGATGCTTCATGTCTCCGCATTATGCTTTCTGACGCTGAGTCCTTCCAATGGTACTTGGGAGAGAGATTGCTTCGGCAAGTCACTGGGGTGGCTCGGGTCCCCTGTTCTGCACCTCCTCCAGCTGCTCGGATGCCAGCTGATGAGAGAGTTGAGGCTCTGGTGGGCCAACCTGGCTTCCGTTTCACGATCCCGGATCGTGATTATGACGAGTGGTATCTGCTATTTGGCCAGGGGCCTTTGCTTCCTTCGCTTTATGTTCCAGGTGGCCGTCGCAGGTATGCTGGAGGTTCAGTGACTGCTCCTTTGATGGATCTTTATCGTCGGGAGCGGGACGCGAGGAGGGGCGATGATGATTATGTTGGTGACTTGTAGCTGGCTCTGCTTTATATGGCCTTGTATTTTTGTTTTTGTCTCCTTTTGTATCAAGCTCTTTTGGATGAATATACAGGCTTTAATTTCTCCCAAATTCCTTGGTGATGTCTGTATGCTTTGACTCTTGACTCATTCCTTCATGATTTGTGATTTCTCAACTGCATGGACAATGACTTGAACGGTTTAGATTGCTTGTTTAGGCCCTGCGGGGCCCACTTGATGATTGGATCTTGGATTTTAGCCCTTCTTTTAATGATTGGGCTTTTGATCTTGCCACTCCATGACTTGTGTAAGCTTTCCAATGGTTTGGATCTTGATGATTTGGCCCTTGAATGGTTCAGATTGATGGATTTGGTCCTGTGGGCCCACTTGAGGCCTTAGCTTTACTTTGGGGCACCTCTTTTGATGATTTGTGAGGCTAGGAATGCTTCTCATGGTGTGGATGATGGCTTGAACGTCTCTGATAGCTTGATTTGGCTTTGTGGGCCCACTTGATCACTTTCCCCCTTCTTTGGCTTGATCAGCCATATTCCGGCCACATTGCTTCGTGATTGGACCAGTGGGGCACCTTTTGTATGATCTTGATCATCTTCAGTTGAAATTTGGAGTGGACCGGAGCCTTGGGCGGCCCACGGAGTGCCATCTGCTGACGTGGACTGTCAGCCTCACCTACCAAGAACCCTGGAGCCAATCCCGCGGAGAGAGGAAGTTTGCGTCCGTACGGGCGGCCCAGGGCAGGCCGCCCAAGGCTCGCCTCTTGAGCGGCCTGGGCTGGCCCTGGTTCGGACATCCTCTACTGTCCACTGTCCCTGTCTCCATCTGCTTTGCACGGGCGAGTTTGATTCCAGCCATGAATATTCTTCTTGTCTCATCTTCCCTTCTCTTTTTTCTCTTTCTTGGTTTGTCCTTTCTTGGGCAATGGAGGGTGGAGATTTGGGGGCTGTGGGGGCTGTCCAAGGTGGGTCCCACACTTCAGATTTTCAATTGAGCTTTGATAATGGGGAGATGTCTTTAATGGATGGGGTAGATGGGGCATTAAGAGGGGGCATTGATGAAGACTTAAGCTTGGTGGTTGGTGGAGCTTTGAATGGGTCCATTAATGGTGGGATGGCTGGATTTTTAGATTTGAATGGGACCTTCATCTTGGGAGGAATGGATGGTATAGATGGGATGATGGGATGGGACATAGGTGAGGCTATGCATCCCTTGAGTGTGGGCCCCATGGATGATGTGATGGACGGTGATGATGGGACTATGAGGGACATAGATGGGCTGATCTCATGTCTGGATGGTATGGATGGCTCAGATGGTACCTTTGACGGTTTGGATGCTCTGGATGAGGGCCGAGATGTGCGGCACACTTGTTTGGGTGGACTTGATGTGATCATTGATGATGTCCCCTTGATGATGGACGGTGTAGATGCCTCGATGATCCCCTTGATCGGCCAGGATGATGACTGGATACATGATTTTCTGTTGGAGGGGGCCGCAGGTCCAGATCTGACCGTTGATTCTTTGATCGGGGTTGCCGGGACCCCTTTGGATGGTTCAGATGTATTCTTTGACGGTCAGGTTGGTCAGGATGCCACGATGTGCGGTGTGATCTTCACTGATGGCTCTTTTGGTTGGGAGCATTGTCCTTCTTTTGGTCATCGGCCCTTTGCGCACTCTGTTCACGAGGTGGGCGAGTCTTCTCATGCGGCTGAGGTTGTGACAGTTTCCGACAGTGATGCGGCTATATCAGACATAGCCGTTACTGGGGACAGGTCAGGGGCTGTCGAGTCTGCAGAGGTTCCAGCTTTTCCTTCTCCTTCGCCTGTTGACCTTCCGATCTTCGATGAGTTGTCCTCGATTTCTAGGCCTTTTGTGCTGGAGGGGATACCGGTGAGGACTTGTCAGCTGCTTCCTCGTTCTTCTTGCTCGCCACGACTGCTTGCTTGGCTTGACAGCTTGTCAGCTTATGAGATTCGAGATTTGGAGTCTTATGGCTTTGGCAGTCTGATTCATATGGCTAGAGTTGACATTGATTGGAGGATGCTCGGAGCTGCCTTGATTGACTGGGTCCCTTCGTTGAACTTGTTTGCGTTCAACGATATGGAGATGGGGCCTTCTTTGGAGGAGCTTGCACGCTTGACAGGCTTACCCTTGGATTATACTCAGTACTTCTCGCCGAAGACATCGCCGAAGACTGCTACACCGCAGAACTGGTTTGGGATCCCTTATCTTGTTCGACCTGCAGCTAGTGGCCAGGATGCTGTAGTGTTCTCTTTGGACTTGCTGTATGATCTTTTTTCGGGTCCTCAGGGTACGGCCGGTTCCACCTTTGCTCGGAACGCACTGATGTTCTGTTTGATTGCTGAGGTGCTGTTCTCGGGATGGCGCAGGTCCCAAACTCCTTTGCTTTTTGAGGTGATGAGCCGAGCTGTCCGTCGGCAGGGGATCATTTCTCTCATCTTGGCCGAGCTATTCGATGGGCTGACTGACTGCGCCCTGGGTCGCACTCGTGTTCTTCGCGGCTGTTGTGCTTTCCTTCAGGTATCTTTTCTGCACCCTTTTTTCTTCTTGCTTTGCTAGGAATTGTTTTGCTCTAGCTGAACTTCTTGCTTTCTGTGATCAGGTCTGGCTATGGGAGCGTCTTTCTCTGACCGTTCCTGTACCTCTTCCTGGCATCCCTAGCTCTGACATCATGCGTTATATTATGGAGTTCCTTCCGCATACGGCTAGGATGAGCGAGCCCTTGTATCGCAGGATGTTCGCTGATCTGCATGACTGGAATGTTCGTTGGGAGTCATCTTGGCTTTCACTTCCTCCAGTGCTTTGCGATGCACACCGCCATCCTCTGATGTTGGTAGGTTTTCGATCCTACTTTTCTTATCACCCCATTCGGTTCCTGCGGCAGTTTGGGTACGAGCAGGATGTTCCTCTTTTCGCTTTCACGGGTATCGGGCGTCGAGTACTCCCCTCTAGATCTTCTGACTTCAGGACCCGGATTGATTGTTCCTGGGCGAGTTATTTGACAGCTGATTTGTTGGGATTTGAGCTACGGACTTTTCCGATGGCGACCGCCCCATATCAGTATTGGGTTGCTGAGCAGTCTTTGTATCGACGTATCCCTTGTTGGCACCAGACTGCTGATGAGGATGAGCAGGATATTCTTGGAGATGCTGGCTCTTCATCTGGTTCATATGAACCTTTTGAGGAGCGCCCGTTTATCGATCCTGGCTTCCTTTTGGCCACTCATGGCCATTTGCTGTCTGAGATCTCCGCACTTCGGTATCATTGTGAGATGATGTCGAGGAGATTGGCTGCCGATCAGAGGTTGTCTGATGAGGAGACAGCGATCCGTACCCTTGAGCGCGATGAGGTGCATTACCTGCGTATGGAGGTGAGCAGGTTGAGAACGAGACTATCTTTTTATGAGTCAGAGGACTCACCTGATGTGGCCGAGGAGGAGGGTAGAGATTGATTGTGTTGGCCACCTGCACATTCCTTTTTTGTATACATGATTGATGATGATGCGTTTTTGTATTTTTTGAAAAAGGTGATATGTTATATGTAAAAGAAATATGATGCATTTAATTAAAAAGAGAGAACTGTTTGAAAATCTACTGTGCCATGAGTTGTCTTGTGAGTGTGTCTGGATTTTGTGTTAGGATATAGGAATCAGAACTGGGGCTCGGTCAATGATTTGACCGATGTCTCGAGATTCGACTTGCTTGATCCTTTGGTTCCCTAGAGATGTAGGCAATGGAAACTCTTGCTTCCTGAGATTGTCAGAGTTTGTAGAGTTCTTTGCTCCTGACTGTACTTCCTCTTGTTCTTGCACTTTCACTGCTTGAACCGATCTGGACTGTCTGATTTCTTGGTACCTGCACTTTTATTTTATTTTATTTTATTTTCTTTTTTTCATTTGAGCCATTTTTGCCTGCAGTGCTCTTTCGAGTTTTCACCACAGCCGGCTTTTTCCCGTCATTTTTGCCCGTGGCGCCCTTTCGGGTTTTCACCACGTCCCGGGTATTTGGTCTTGCCTGCCCCTTGGCAGCTGTGCTGTTTTTACCCTTGGCGCCCTTTCAGGTTTTCACCAAGTCCGCTGTATGCCCACTGTTTTTACTCGGAGCGCCCTTTCGGGTTTTCACTCCGCCCTCTTTGTTTAGGCACACCTTTCTTTTTCTTTTTCTTTTTCTTTTCTTTTTTTTTTCTTTCTGGATCTCTGGATAACTGCGGCGGCTAGAGGTCGGGAATCCGTCGTTGCCGGCCGATGGCAGTCTTTCAGCCCTTATCCTAAGTTACGATGATAGAGCTGTCGGTCTTTGCTAAAGACTCCTCTGAGATGAATGGATGGATGACTGTGTTTCTTTTTGGGTTGATTTTTTCCTCGGGTGCCTTGCTTTGGCTTCCTTTTTTCTTTCTCTTTTCTTTTTTTTTTTTCTTTTTCTTCTGTATTCTTTTTCTCTCTTTTTTTTTGTCTTTTCTTTTTGAATCCCCCCCTTTTTTTCTGTATTTTTCTCTTTTGGAATCCCCTTATTTGAGACACTTGTTGGTGGACGGAAATGATTTCTCAGAGGTCTTAGCTTCGACCTCCTGACTTCAGCTCTATTAAGGTAACTCTTGATAAGGTCGGAATGACTTACCCGTGGAAGATTTTCACGTTGTCGGCGTTGGTTGGCTCGGGAAGATCCACCCCTCTCATGCTGGTGAGTCTGAGGGCGCCTCCGGGAAGTACTTCTCTGACGATCAATGGCCCGTCCCACGAGGGTTTGAACTTTCCTCTGGGATCCGGAAGGTGCGATGGTAGAATCTTCTTCATGACCATGTCGCCTACCTTGAAACTTCTTTTTCGGACTCTCTTGTTGTAGGCCCGAGCGATCCTTTTCTGATAACACTGTGAATGACTTAGTGCACGCATGCGCTTTTCATCTGCTAGCTGCAACTGATCGAATCTGGCCCGTTGCCATTCTCTTTCTTCAATTCCGCTTTCTAGTAACACCCGTAGTGATGGTATTTCCACCTCGACTGGCAAAACTGCCTCCATTCCATAGGTAAGCTCGAAAGGAGTAACGCCCGTAGCAGACCGTACAGACGTTCGATAGGCCCAAAGTGCATATGGGAGCATATCTGACCAATCTCGATATGTCACGACCATCTTCTCGAGTATCCTGACGATTGTCTTGTTTGCGGCTTCTACCCCACCATTCATCTGGGGACGGTAGGGGCTTGATCGATGACGTTGGATCTTGAACTTGCTGAGGAAGTCATCCATCTTCTTGTTGACGAACGGGGTCCCATTATCTGTGATGATAGCATTAGGGATTCCATACCGGCATATGATGTTGTTCTTCATGAATTTGATCACTTGAGATGCTGCAATCGTGGTGTAGGAGGCTGCCTCTACCCACTTGGTGAAGTAGTCGACTGCCACAAGTATGTACTCGTGACCATTTGATGCTTTGGGACTGATCTTGCCGATGATGTCGAGTCCCCACATGGAGAAGGGCCAGGGGGTGGTCAGGTTGTATAACTCTGATGATGGGGCATGGATTTGATTCGCATGCTCTTGACACTTGAAGCATTTTCTGACGTGCTGGCAACAGTCTGTCTCCATGGTGAGCCAGTAGTAGCCGAGTCGTAGAATCTTCTTTGCCATCATGTGCCCATTCATGTGTGGGCCACAGATTCCTTCGTGTATTTCTCTCATGATCTTTGCAGCTTCTGTTTCATCGACGCATCGGAGGAGGATGTGATTATAGGACCGCTTGTAGAGAACTTCGCCACTGATGGTGAATTGGCCGGCCAAACGCTGGATGGTTCGGCGATCTGTTGCTGTTGCTGACTCTGGATACTCCTGGGTTTCGAGATATTGCTTGATGTCGGCATACCAGGGTTTGTCAGGGACGGCTTCGGCTTCTTCTATTTGTAGGCAAAAAGCAGGCTCTTCTTGAATTTCGACTGTGAGCTCCCATTCTGAAGCTCCTTTTGGGATCTCGAGCATTGATGCGAGCGTGGCGAGAGCATCTGCGAACTGGTTCTTGGCTCTGGGCATGTATGAGAAGGTGATTTCCTTGAATTCTTCGATCAGATTGTCAAGATACACATGATATGGTATCAACTTCTCGTCTTTGGTCTTCCATTCGCCATTGGTCTGATTGATGATAAGCTGTGAGTCTCCAAACACTCGTAGCTTCTTGACGCCCAAGATTATGGCTTCCCTTAAGCCAGCGATGCATGCTTCATACTCTGCCATGTTGTTGGTACACTCGAATGCGATGCGCCTCGAGATAGGAATAGGGACATCATCTGGAGAGTAGAGGATTGCTCCAATACCACTCCCTTTAGAATTTGCTGCGCCGTCGAAGAATAACGTCCACTCATCTTTTTTCTTCTTTTCATCCCCTTCAATAAGCAAGAGATCTTCATCAGGGAAGAATGTCTTGAGCGGCTGATAGTCGAGGAGAGAGTGAGCCGCAAGATGATCGGCGAGGGCCTGTCCCTTGATTGCCTTTTGAGTGACATAGGTGATGTCGAACTCAGACAGGAGTAGCTGCCATTTAGCTATCCTTCCAGTGAGTGCCGGTTTCTCGAACAGGTACTTGAGCGGATCCATGTGAGCGAGAAGGAGAATAGGGAATGCAATCATGTATTGACGGAGTCGCTGAGTTGCCCAGACTAGGGCGAGGCAAGTCTTCTCGATCGGGGAATACCTGGTCTCGTAGTCGGTGAACTTTCGACTCAAATAGTATATTGCTTATTCCTTTCTTCCCGGTCTCGTCGTGCTGGCCGAGGACACAGCCAATGGCTTCTGCTGCTACCGAGATGTATAACAATAGTGGTCGTCCAGGAGTGGGCGGCACTAGGACTGGAGGATTCATGAGATACTTCTTGATGCGGTCGAAGGCGACTTGGCAATCATCATTCCATTCTTTTGGGACGTTCTTCCGAAGGAGCTTGAATATGGGCTCACAGATAGGTGTGAGCTGTGCGATGAAGCGACTGATGTATTGAATTCTGCCGAGGAAGCCACGAATTTCTTTCTCTGTTCTAGGAGGGGGCATCTCGATGATTGCTCTGGTTTTGGTCTCGTCGACCCTGATGCCATCCTCGCTCACCATAAAGCCGAGGAGCTTACCTCCCATTGCACCGAAGACACATTTCTGAGGGTTGAGACGGAGCTTGTACTTTTCTAATCTGTTAAATAACTTCTTCAGATCTTCAAAGTGTCCTTCCATTGTGCGAGATTTGACGATCATGTCGTCCACATATACTTCGAGCTCCTTGTTCATCATGTCGTGGAATAGTGCTGTCATTGCTCGCTGATATGTTGCTCCTGCGTTCTTCAGACCGAACGGCATTACCCTGTAACAGAAGGTTCCCCAGGGAGTGATAAATGCTGTCTTCTCGCGATCTTCGACGGCCATCTTGATCTGATTGTAACCTGAGAACCCGTCCATGAATGAGAAGATCTTGTATCCAGCGGTGTTGTCGACCAGAGTGTCGATATGTGGCAAAGGGAAGTCATCTTTTGGACTGGCTTTGTTGAGATCTCGGAAGTCGATGCACATTCGAACCTTGCCATCCTTCTTCGGTACTGGTACGATGTTGGCGAGCCATTCAGGGTAGTTGGAGACTACCAAGAATCCCGCGTTGTATTGCTTGATGACTTCATCTCGGACTTTCAGAGCCCATTCTGGCTTCATTCTTCGGAGTTTCTGCTTCACTGGCTTCATATCTGCCTTGGTTGGCAGATGGTGTACAACGAGCTCTTCATCGAGCCCCGGCATGTCTTCATATGAGAACGCGAAGTTGGACAATCTTGGAGCTAGGAACTCTATCATTTTCTGTTTCATCTCAGGTGGCAACGATTTTCCAATGCGTACTTCCCTAGGGATCTCAGGCGTCCCCAAGTTTACTATCTCGAAATCATCGGCTACAACATTGGCTTTAGATTCGAACTTTTTGAGGAGATCCTCTAGTTCGGGAGCTGGATCATCATCTTCCTCATCCCGAGCTTCGTCCAGACCCATGAGCTCGAAGTCTAATTCGATGTCGAAATCATATGATTCGACTTCAAACTCATGCGACTCTTTAGACGAACTTGGCACACTATTGAATGCAGGGAAAGAAATATTTTTTGGTTTTTGAGATTTTTCTGAAATGGGAATACTAGATGTTTTTGTCTTTTGAAAGTTTTTGATTTTTTTGGCTTTTTGAAATTCATGGGACTTTGAACAAGCGGGCATTGCAGACCATAATTGAGCCCAACTTGTTCCAAAGTTCCGGTTGCTGCTTAAACAGGCATTTTTTTTGGAAGCCAGAGCCCTCAGATGGCTCTTTGGCTGATTCAAAAGTGAGGGGAACAGATGACCATTCAGGACCCCACACTTCCTCCCCTGAAGAGGTGGGGGTTGATGATTTGGGCGAAGAATCATGGTCTGGCCAATGACCATGACTTCTTGCTGGTCGGGTTCGAGATCTGAGTCGCACTCAGTCCCTCCCGGATCACTTACCTCGCATTGCAGTTCGTCTGGTTCCACAGCTAGACACAAGTTTGGAATCTGGACATCAGACCAATCTAGGGCTGGCCACTTCCCTTTCTTGGTCCAATGGATGGGCTGCTTCTGCCCCTGGCTGATGATTGGTGATGTTGATTCTGCAGAGATGGGCAAGTCATGCCCCTTGCTAATTGGTGCTGATATGGGCAAGTTGTGCCCCTTGCTGATTGAAGTGGGCAAGTTGTGCCCCTGGCTGGTTGAAGTGGGCAGGTTATGCCCCTGGTTGAGAGAAGTGGGCAAGTTGTGCCCCTGGTTGGGAGCAGGTGTCAGAGTAACCTGGTCCTGAAGCTGCTGTATTTGTCTTCCTTCTTCGTCTTCATCATTTACTTCTTCTTCTGGAGGCTTAGATGGTTCGAGAATCTGATCCCATCGAATGGGGGGCCACGTGGCCCAAACTAGGCTCATCGGGAGGCCTTTGTGTAGTGCAGTCGGTTGATTCCCTCCTGGATCTTTGCAAGGTTCTCCTGGCTTGACGAATTGGATGGGTGAGCACCGAAATTTCTTCCTCCTTTTGTCCATGAATGTTGACCTGTATCCGAGTCCCCATTTGCGTTGGTTATATATCAGCGGTACCTTTCTGGACTTGAAGTGATTCTTCATTCGGTATTTGAGGCTCAGACGCTCTGCCGGTGAGAAGACACGGTCCACCCTTATCGGTTCTGGATTGGCGATGGAGTTCACAGTCTCGAATTCGAAACTGTGAAACGGGATGTCTTCTTCAGAGTGCTGGATATCGATGACCGGGATGTCTGGTTCAGTGGCAGCAGCATTGGAAGGAATGATGAGCTCCTTCTCTGCATGGATAGAGATCACTTGATTTCCACAGATATACTTTACTCGTTGATGCAGGGTTGATGGCACAGCTCCAACCTTGTGCAGCCACGGTCGTCCGAGCAACAGGTTGAAAGAGGCTGATATATCCAAGATTTGGAATGTGATGGTGGAGACTTTCGGACCTATCTGTACCTCTATGTCGACCTCCCCTTCCACTGATCGGCGGGTGTTGTCGAATGCTCTGACGCATATGGTGCTGGGTCGGAATGAAGAAGGACTGATTCCCAGACGTTCTGCAGTCTTGAGTGGGCAGACATTTAGGCTTGAGCCATTATCGATAAGGACCAGCGGGACACAGAGGTCCTTGTATCGTAAGGCTATGTTGAGGGATCGCCCATGATCGCGTCCTTCTGGTGGCAACTCATTATCTGTGAAGGTGATGGCGCGCGGAGCCAGGAGTTGTCCAATCATCAAAGCTATCATTTCTGGTGCCGTATCGGAGGAGACGTGAGCATCATTCAAGGTCTTGGCAAACATCTCTCGGTGTATGCGAGATGTGCAGAGTAGCTCCCATACTGAGATTTGAGCAGGGATTGACTTGAGCTGAGTTGCTACATCGTACGCGGCTTCATTTTTATTGCCGAGGCCTGAGAGGACGCCTTTGGGATCTCCTCTGTTTTGATTATCTCTTCGGATGCAACGCCCGTTGGGATTCATGTTCCCCACTTCTGCGCATTCTGGATAGTGCCATGGAACCTCTTTGTAGCTTTCCTCCCTTTTGCCTTCTAGGACCACCGTTTCTTGCAATGGTGCTGGTGTGGGTACCAGATCTTCCTCGTATGGAGCTTTTGCCTTGAGGACTACATTGTTGCCTGTGCTGAAGGGGTAGTATCGAGGCTTGTCTTCATAGACCACATAAGGTCGTGGTCCTGGCTTGACTGTTCCTGGGGCGGGAGGCTCCCATGGAATGAATACTGGTCCTCTTGATATGGCAGGAGGTTTCTCTGTTCGTCCGAGCTGCCGTAGCGTGATTGATACGCCTCCGGGACTTGCCCCTTGCAATATGACAGGTTTGACTGGAAGAGCTCCTTCCAAGACAACGGGCTCTTGCTGCTGATGAGTGTAATCCTTCCATTGCGGATTGGATTGTTCTGGAGTTGCCCCTTGCAAGATGACAGGTTCGTATGTGGGCTCAATGTATGATTGTGCTCCTTCCAGGACAACTGGTTCCCAGCTTGAATGGTTGTAAGGTGCCCCTTGAACAACTGGTATATCATATGGAGGTGCTCCTTCAAGCACTACTGGCTCGGAGATTGAAGGAAGAAAGGGACTTGCCCCTTGCAAGACTGGAGGAGGATTTGTCGGCTCATAAGTGTAGGCATGAATGGACTGAATAGGGGAGAAGAAGCGATCAAGATGATCCCCTTCTTCTATACTATTGACTGCAGGGCCACGAGATGAACTAGGGTCCGTCGGATGTTGAGGCAGAGGATTCTGAAGGATGTTGGTGGAAGCTGCTGGAGAAGTTCCAGGGACCGAGATGACGATCTTGCGGTCATCAATTAGGTCTTGTATAGCATTTTTCAAAGTATAGCATCGATCAGTGGCGTGGCCACTGTCCTTGATGGTAGGCACAGTACTCATTTTCTCGGTAGTTTGGAGGCAGAGGATGAGGCGGAGGCCTAGGTGTCATCAGAGTGAGTAACTGCTTTTGTACCAGCGTAGTCATGATTTGACTAAGTGGTTGACTGAGTGGAGTGAACTTCCTGAACTCCCTGTAATTCTGCCTGTTTTGATATGAGTATTGACCATTTCCTCTGAACTGCTGCTGTTGTCGAGGTGGTTGTGGCTGAGGATTCGGTTGTAGCTGATACCGCTGAGGCTGATGCTGAACTAGATTCTGCTGATACTGTTGACGTCCCTGTGGGGGAGCACGTTGATTTCCTTGAGCAGTGGTGTTGATATTGTTTACCTCCGTTGGGCGAGGAGGAGAACCACTACGGTTTCCATTCCCGTGCCCGATAGGTCTTCCTTCCACTCTGTTCCTCTTGACTGTAGTGGCTTGATGAGGCCATGGAGAGATTGTCCCGGCCCGGATTCCTGCTTCGACTTGCTCTCCAGCACGGATCAATTGTGAGAAATTCGCATATGGATGCGAGATGAGATACCCGGATATGCCTGAGTATGTTGAATGAACAATCATGGAGATTTGTTCTTCGTCGTCGATGGGTGTCTGCATTCTGGCTGCCATAGCTCGCCAACGTCCCACATAAGCTGATAGCGTTTCATCATTCCTTTGCCTGAGTGCTGCGAGGTCGGCTCTTCTGGGTGCCATGTTGAGATTGTATGCGAATCTGTCGACGAAAGCCTGGGAGAGCTGCTCCCATGTTCTGATGCGGTGGCAGTCCAATGAAGTGTACCAATCTAGGGCATCGCCTTTCAGAGATTTTTGGAACAAACGAATAAGGGCCCCTTCATTTCCTGCGATTGCACTCAGCTCCCCGCAGAAAGCCTTGAGATGTGCTGTGGGACAACCGCTGCCATCGTATCTCTTGAATTTCGGAACCTCAAAGTTTTGAGGTACCTGAGCATCTGGGAAGGACACAAGTCTCTGAACTTGGTCGAAGGTAGGTCGATTCCTTGCTGTCGCTGTAGCTGATTTTGCAAGATCTGGAACTGCTCCCGCAACTCGTCCAGTCCTGAATGATCTGTTCGAGCGACTGGTGCCTCCTGGAGTAAGGCACGTTCTTCTTCGGCATAGTGGTCGATGTCTTCGACCCTATGGGCTTGCTGAAAAGCAACCGCGTGTTGCTGAACTTGATTTGATGATTGAACTGGATTCTGATGAACTTGAGCTTGAAATGATGGTAACTGAACAGGAGACTGTACGGAAGGTTGAACTGGAACTTGCTGGAAATTAACTGGATTTTGCTGAATTGAAGACTGTTGGAAATTAACTGGATTTTGCTGAATTGAAGATTGCTGAAAATTAACTGGAATCCCATCGGCGGGGATGTGCTGGAATTGAAAAGTGCTCCTGTTTGCAGGAGGCTGAGATGCTGGGAAGTGACCCCTTTGTTGGGTATTCGCCACTGTCCGTTGATTGATGTGGGCTTGACACTGACCCCCATTGTGGGCATTCGCCAGTGCTGTCCCTGTTGCTGGAAATTGAATTGAAATCCCATCGGCGGGGATGTGCTGAAATTGAAAAGGTGTCCCATCGGAGGGGACATGCTGAGATCTATTGAGATTGTTGTTTGCAAGATTGGCTGGAAGTTGACTAGATGTTCCTGCAACGGAAGTGCTCTGAGATGCCCTTGTCGTTGCAGGAAGATATTGAGAAGGATGCCCCATAGCGAAGGGCTGAGATGGCTGCTGTCGGTAGTCTTGGGCAGACTCCGATGGTTGTGCTTGATTTGAACTGGAGGCCGGGAGGACCCGGCATGGTTGCTGAGATTGCTGAACTGGGCCAAGCTGATTGTTGGCTGCTGCGGTGGCCTGTGCTTGCATGAATTGCAAGAGCATTTCTTGCATTGCTCTCACTCCTTGTGCCAATTCTTGTATGATTGGCGTATTGTCAACGGGCTGTTGCGCTGGAGGTTGCGCTTCGGTCATTTCGAGAGCAGGGAAGTGATGAGTTTCTTCTTCGTGGTCGGACATGTCTTGCTGAGCCCGAGTACGGATTATGCTGCGGAAGGGAAGCTGTCTCCGAACACGTTGAGCCCGAGGAGGCGCAATGGTGAGGACTGTACTCTTTTTGGGTTTTGGGATTTTCTATTTTTTCTTGGTTTAGGGATTTTTCTATTTTTTGTTTGTTTTGGGTTTTGGGTAGAATGCTATGCAGATGAGATTGTATGAGGATTAGTGACTTTCAAGTACGGGAAGGATTCTGTTTTTCAAGTCGGATCACAACTAGTGGGACTAATTCATCCCCAGCAGAGTCGCCATTCTGTGGACCATCGCCGATTTTTCCGCGCTCCCACACGACGTTCTTCTCCCTTTCCTTTCGGATGAAGGAGATGAGGATGCGTGAGTGCGAAATCGTCGTTTGTGCCACTGGCTTGCCTCGTTCTCGAGGGCTTCGTTTGGTTGTCGTGTTAAGCTGGATATGTTTAAATGAGTTTATATAAGACCAGAGTCGCCACTAGCCAGTTACTTCGAATCTACAGTCGGCTAGACCCCGTAGAAACGTTAGAGAAGGGGATCTGAAGATCCTTTCCTCTAAAATGACTCCTGTTGATCTGCGGCCAGAGATTCAAGGTAAGGGATCACGGTTACAGGGTGGGAAGAGGTTAGGCACCCCACGCACTGCCCGTACCGAAGTACGGTCTCTACTTCACAGAATCGATCGAATATTTGAAAGTCTAGTTTAATCCTCGTATATTCTCATGGATGACATGATGCATGAATGCGGGTCTGATCAGTAAGAGTTTCTGATGGGCAGGTTCCAACAACGGGCAAGCCCAGAGCATACGCTCGAACTGACAGGTGCTTAATATAAAGACATATGCATGTGTGCTTGAGTAATCAAGGTGTTTTATGGTGAAGCATGAATGCAGGTCTGAACAGTAAGAGTTTCTGATGGGCAGGTTCCAACAACGGGCAAGCCCAGAGCATACGCTCGAACTGACAGGTGCTTAATATAAAGACATATGCATGTGTGCTTGAGTAATCAAGGTGCTTGTAGTGAAGCAGGGGGGTTGGAAGGAAAGTAAATGTTGCACTTATGCTAGATGCAAATGAGATGATGCTGGAAAATGAGTAGCTGGGTGGACGGAGGTGTCGCAAGGGTTGGCTTCGAGTGGCTAGATCAGGACTTGGGTGGCTTGAGAGGCTTGGACCAGTGGTCAGGCTGGGCTGGACCAGGGCTAGGCTCTCCTCACTCGGGCTCTCCTTGGTGAAGGAATGGGCTAAAGGATGAAGGAGGGTGACTCAGACGGACGGGCTCTCTCTGGCTGAGTGGTCTGTTGAAATGAGAAGGGGAGGGGGGTATTTATAGCAGCGAGCAGTGGCAGAAGTCGTAATTTTGTCCGGGCGGCCTGCCATGGGCCGCCCGTACGGCCGCTCCTCGGTTTCCAGCGAGTACGGCCGTTCCCTCGGGGCTGCTGTTGGACTCGCTGGTCGACTCAGTGAGTTGACTCAGTGGGTCGACTCGGTGGTTTGACTCGACGGGTTGACTCGACGGGTTGACTCGGTGTTTTGACTCGACGTGTTGACTCGACGGGTTGACTCAGCGGGTTAACTCAGCGAGTTGACTCAGTGAGTTTGACTTTTTTTGGGATTTTTTGACTGGCCTTTTTTATGGGGGGTTTTTCTGGGTGGTGTTTAGGACTGGGTTGACTGGGTTCAGGCTTGAACTGGGCTATGGAATGGGGCTTACAAGGGTGAGTTTGGCTGAGTTTGGACTTGGGATTTGGGGGTATGGTCCTCCATTCAACCAGCTATCTCTACCAACAGTGTAGCCGAGGGTGGGGTGTCTACAGGTCCGTTGATTACAATTCCATATCCACTAAACGCGGAATTCACATAATATATTGTATTTTCCAGGGGAAGGATTTGATCTCAAACATTGTAAAGGATGATGTTAATCTCATTTAATACCTTGGTATTGCCAGACATATAATTAATGTGCAATAAATGATATCTATCACATCTAATCATATTCCATCCCATGAAATACGGGTGCCCAAATAGGCCAGAGAATGGCACATGCACCTCATACGGAAAGGGAGGGTGCATACATATGAGAAATGATACTATAAGGTAGACCTCATGGGAACTTCCCATGAGGCCGAGTTGTGTGGGCTCTACTGCGATGTGGATTGGACATCAACACCGAGCATTTAAGGGGTCCCCTTTGGGTTATAAGATATCCAAAAAATCAACCGTGTATAGAACTCAAGTGGGCCATACCATTTAAAACCATGTGAAGAGATGCCTAAATCATCTAAAAGCACTTCGTAGGGCCCACCTAAGATTTGGATGCAGCTGAAACTTGGTTTGACCCCTCATCCAAATGGGACACACACAATAGATGGACTAGATTTGTGAACCACATCTCAATGGGCCCAATAAATGATCAATAAGAGACCACGATTATAGGGTGGAAAGGTGTAAGTCACCCACTTTGCTCATACAAATGCATGGTCTTTACTTTATCGAGTCTGACTAGTCTTTAAAGGTTAAGATTGATCTTTGTACATTCTTTCTTATCAAAACACAAAATGTAATAAGGTATAATCATTCGCCGGAGTATCCGCAGGTTATGTCGGTAATAGAGCGTGTCATGTGCATCAGTGCATCGGCCAACGGCCACCCACTGTAGGACCATTTGCATGGGGAATAGTCATATGGTGGCTATTCTTATGCTTTTTCCTCACTGTTTTTCCTTTCTTCCTTTCTTTCTTATCCTTCGTCCTTGTTGTGTCCTTTGTGCCTCTTTCTGTAGTTTTGGTTGTATATCTCGTGCATGCACCACATATGCTCTTGCACCTAGTCGTTACTCCCAATGATTCATCCGAGCCGTTCATTGCTCTGGGGACGTATATTTAGCTATATAGAGGGGCCAGACTTGTGCAAAGCCACAATCTAGGAATGATACATATGCTCATAAAGGTGGGGTGTCTACCGGACCATGCCCTAAAATAGGCTGGCAAAACGGATGGACGACATGGATATACATCGCCATCGAGGTGAGCCCCACAGTCAGGGTCGCACCCACTTGGCTGGATCCGTGGTCGTAGCTAATCCGCGTCCCGTATGCTGCAAGTTGCATGAGTCGGTCGCAGCATCCACTGATGTGTAACCTATAGACCCGGTCCTCTGCTATGTATGGGCCAATATGGCGTACGAGTGTAAGATCTAAGCCGTCCATTCGGTTAGTTTTGAAAAAGAAAAAAAAAAACAGGCATGTTTGCTTACCATGTGACCCGTAAAACAAATGTGCGGCATAGAAAAACATAGCCTTTATTTTTGGATGTTTCTATAGATTGTGGCCCATCTGATTAGTTTCCTCAAGTTTCGAGCCAGGGTATTTAGACCGAATTATCAACTTGATGAACGGCTTGGATCTTATTCCCGTGAGGTACAGGGGCACATGTCATGATGTACAGAATATGGGCATTTACTGCGATCATAACCATTTAGGCGCGTTTGGACTTTGGATGCGTCAAAATCACGACTTTTATGACTAATCAGTCTAACTGCATGAAATTTGGTGTAACCAAACACGCCCTAAACTTCTAAATTACTGACAATTTGTGGAACATTTTTCTACGGCAATGATTTGTGGATTAAAATTTTGAGAAAAAGGGTTGTAGGATGAGACTTCAATGTTAGTTTTGCACTACTTAAGAATAATGAGGCGACTAATCCTCCTCATATGTTGCACTCATGTTAGCTATATACCATCCAAATTGTCGGTCCCACCCAGTGGATGGAGCAGATCTCTAAGATGACACTGATCAAGCAATCTTGACTATCTAATTAATAGCTATCAAAATGGGTGGTTAAAAGTAAAATAGTTAGCGGTCCTGATTGGAAGATAAAAATAAAAATAAAATCAGACGGTTAGCATTCTCCCTGGAAGAGTTTTTCGGTTGTGATCTATAAACAATTGGATCCGCAATTTGAACAGTCTGGATTGCTTACAACCGTGCCATCTGTATGTTATAAGATCCACCGCCATGGTTTTAATGGGAAATGGTTCCATGAGGTTGACCTGCCAGGAACTTCCCATAAGGTCAAGCTCTGTGAGCCCCACCATGATGTTTTTTGGACATCCACACCGTACATTTCATGGGTCCCCTTTAGGTTATGGGATGTCCCAAAAATCAACTCTATCGGAAATTCAGGTGCACCACACAATCTGTAGCATATGCAACCATGACTAAAACATTTAAAAGCACTTGGTGGGACTCACCTAAGTTTTGTAATGGCCTGAAATTTTGTGTGAGCCCTCATCCAATTGGGAGACACATAATGGATGGGTTAGATGTTGAGCCATATCTCTGTGGGCCCTATAAACAAACAATCTGGAAAGTTTCAATGGGTGGACATCCACTCTCAATTGTTGTCTATGGTGTGGCTCACTTAAATCATGGATTGATCTGATTTTTAGGCCCATGGTCCACCATTGAAGGATTCATCTAATTGAAGGTGTGGATGCCAGACATATATTACCACGGGACCGCAGAAACTTTTAAAGGGTTATTAAAGGAGTACAGCCCACGTAGAGTATTACTATTGGACAATTCCACGAGTGGGCAGTTTGCTAATGCGGATGTTGTTGGTTGAGCAGTTTAGTGCAGGCCGTCACTAGCTGGGGCCGAATAGGTCTCCCATGCAATTTGGTGGACACCTAAGTTGACTGCTCAATTTGCTCATATATGTCAACTTGTTAAGTATACACAACATCCAATCCTTCCAATGTTTTGGCCCACCACAGAAAACGCCTAATGTAAATAAAAGGAGCAATCTACTCATATGTGGGCCACACTATGTAATACATTGAAAATCCATCAATCTAATTATGAGTGCACCAATTGATAAGTGGATTGACCCTTTTTTTTTTGTTTTGTTTTTATGTGCCAGATGATCTAACTATAGTAGGGCAAACCTATTGGACGGTTTGGATATTGTATAAATATAATAAATTTGCAATTTTACTGTGGATGGATTGCAACATGGACATCCAACAACTTGCATGGGAGACCTCTTTAAAAATTGGGTGAAACAATCCTTTTCCAATAAATTTGGATTCTATAAGGCATATGCCAGTCACATGGACCATTCTATAACATCAGCCTACTACATGACAACTAAGAGAAAAATTAAAGTGGAAGTGCCTATAAGAAGGGGAGAAGAAAAAAATGACCTTTTGTACTATTTAGTTTCTATCAACATCTCTGGTTCTCATTTTAATATATTAAGCCTATTTGGGCAGCGTATTTGATGGGTTTAGGTGGGATTGAATTGCATTGGGCCATGTTATTTTCATCCAATGTTTGTAACAATTGAAAGATTTAAATTAATCCTAGTATCACGTATCCCAATGCCAATGGTGGAATCTTGAATTTCTGGTATCCATCACAATCCGGTACAGCTGTGGGCCTCACATTGACATGTGTGTTTTATCAATACCGTTCAGCCATACATGCCTTTTATACATGACAATCAAATTACATATGTGCATAGGTGACTAAAATTAGTTGCGAAATGTGGTCCACTGATTACATTCCATATCCACCAAACACAGAATTCACATAATACATTGTATTTGTCAGGGGGAGGATTTGATCCCAAACATTGGAAGGGATGATGTTAATCTCATTTAATACCATGGTATTGCTAGACATATAATTAATGAAATACCACTGCCCAAACAGGCGAGAGAATGGCACATGCACCTCATACGGAGGGGGGCTATGTGTGTGTGTCCATACATATGGGAAATGGTAGTATAAGGTTGACCTCATGGGAACTTCTCATGAGGTCGAGTTGTGTGGGCTCTACTGCGATGTGGAATGGACATCGAACACCGTGCATTTAATAGGTCCCCTTTGGGTTATAAGATATCTAAAAAATCAGCTGTGTATGGAACTCAAGTGGGCCATACCATTTAAAACCATGTGAAGAGATGCCTAAAACATCTAAAAGCACTTGGTAGGGCCTACCCGAGATTTGGATGCAGCTGAAACTTGGTCTAACCCCTCATCCAAGTGGGACACACACAATGGATGGACTGGATTTGTGAACCACATCTCAGTGGGCCCAATAAACGATCATGAAGGTTTTAATGGACAGGTAACCCCACTCAACTATTGTATGTGGTGTGGCCCACCTAAGTCATGGATTAACCTGATTTGGACCTAGACCCGTTTAGTAAATGGGCGGGTCTGGTTTTGGCTAAACCTGCCCCGAACTCGACCATTTACAACCCCAATAAATGTCAAGAACGTTATCTCAGCCCTCCAGTCAAAGGCGATGAGAAAGAAAAGCGTTGACATAGCTTCCTGTTATTCCTCAAAGGCACTGGTTATGAGGGAAAGAAGTTCTGAGCATGGAGGATATTTGAAATCAAGATCTAAGGCCAAGGGCAAATGGAAGGTTAAGGTGAAGTGCTGGAATTGTGGTCAGGAGGGCCACATGAGAGGGGATTGTCAGAATCCCAAGATAAAGCAAGAGAGGTATAGAAATTCTTCTGGAGAGGGAACCAATACCGTAGAGGACAATGGCGATCTTTGTGAAATCTTGACTGTATCTGGTAAGGGATCTCACGGTAGTGAGTGGATCCTAGATTCAAGGGCTTCATGTCACGTATGTCTTGATCGGAGTTTATTCACGACATATAGGGAGTGTGGTGGAGAATCGATGTTTGTGGGAGATGGATTCACTCATAAGGTTGTGGGTATTAGTACTGTGCACATCAGGATATTTAATGGGGTCGAACGAGTCCTAGAAGAAGTGAAGCACGTCCCCAAGATGAAGATTAATGTAATTTCTCTTGGTGCATTCGAGGCGAAAGGGTGCGTGTTCATCTGCCGCGATCGTTGTTGTGAAGTGATGAAGGGGGCAATCGTGCGCATGAAGGCACGGAGGTGTGGCCATCTTTACATGTTGATCAGGAACACAATTTACAGTGGAGTTGCCCGAATGGCAGCAAGATCTACAGTTGCTCGTATGTGGCAAGTGCCCAAGGGCCAAATGAGAATAGCGATAAAGGGCGTGAATTTGCAAGGTTAGGGTCGTTGGTGGCACGAGAAGTGGTGGAGCTATGATTGAAGATGAGATGACATTGTGAGGATGATGTTGATTCGACGTTTGAAGCCTCAGTGTATATTGTTGGAGAGCCTTCAAACTGTGCAAGGCGTGTGTACGCAGACCGGTCGAGTGATCGGTCTGCTCTTTGGCCCGATGCACAACAAAAGACGCTGGACAGTTTTTTTGTGCCCCAGACTGGTCGGCCGACCGGTTTGCAAGGGGCTCCGACCGGTCGGGCGACTGGTCGGTGGTGAGGCAGTGACGAGTCTGTGTGAGTTTTTCCCTTGGACTGTTTCTGTGCAATGTGCGACCGGTCGATTGTGCATGCGGTTTCTTCCGCATTTGTTCGCTCGCCTTAAGTGTAAGGCTGCGATGTAGTAATAAATCGCAGTAAGACCGAGGTCGATCCACAGGGAAAGAGGTAAACAATTCCAAGTACTCTAATAACTAGAATCTAAGAAGTTTAAGAAAATGGTTTTTCACATCACATAGAAAAATCTGAAAATAAGAAGAACTAGAGTATCAAGGATTCACTTGTAGTAGTCCAATGCCAATCCATTCATCCAAGTACAACACAATTAGAATCAAAGTCTAATCTCTCATCTAATTGGAATATGTAACATTCAAGCACAAACAGTCCCACTTAAATCTGAAAATCAGATTTCTAGTTCTAATGAAGCACATAGAACTTGAACTTGTAGCCTTCGGAGTAATAGCCATGCTTATGGACTATGACATGCTCAGGGGTTACTACAATTCAAATTCAAACAACCCAATCATGGTAATCTCAGAGGATTGCAAAGAACTCATGTCCGGAGTACACAAGCTCTCACAATTCATCTAAAAATCCAAACTTTATTCAAACTAGAAGTTCAAAATCCAAAATTAAGAAAAGGGTACTTGAAATAAAAGAATTAAAACATTGAAACCAACTACAAATTTTACCTCTAGCTCTAGCTAAGAGGTTAGCTAAGGAAAAGCATATTAAAACTAGAACTAGAACTAAGAAAATGAAGAAAAACTAGCTGGAGGAGGCTAGGAAGCCTCCTATGACTTGTACTCCTTGCTCCCCACGTCCTTGGTTGATTTGGAATAGAAGAGAGCACCTCCTTTTATAGTGCAGCAATAGTACAGCAACATAGCAGAATTTGTTTTGCTTGGTACGGCTTAACCAATGGTCGGATTGCCTTCAAATTTGATTTGTTGCTTCCTTGTAATGTGATCTTCCTTATAGATGATTTAGATTTCCAAGATTATCCTCTGAATGGGCCCACCAATCATATCACTGACCGCCTCTCAAAATCACGCACTTCGGGTACCTTCAGAACCAGTCATCTTGCTTTCAATGCTCCGAAGTGTACAGATGTCGGATTAATCCTAAATTTTGAACATTGGTAGAACACTTCATCCTCTACATGATAGACGGATTAGATTGTCCAAAACAATCCCAGAATATGGTCCGAAAATTAGAACACTTAGGGCTTTTATAAACTCTGCGCAGTTGGATCTTTCTGGATGGTCCATTTTTCTTCAACCGGTACGATCAAACCACACATCCTTTTGATCTGAAACTTTGTGGTTATTCATATATAGATGTGGTCTAGAAGATGGTCAAAATAGATTCTTCATATCATCAATGATGGGTCACCTGGACCGGCCCAGAGTGGAACAGTAAAATCTGAAACTTTCTGGACAGTTCGTATTATTTTGGCCACCACGATCAATCCGTAGCTCCGATTGACACGAAACCACTTGGGTTATTTCTGTGTCGAGCTCCTCTTCGACATGGATGTGTTGGATTTCCAAATATCATCAATATGGTTTCAGAAAACTGTTCCAAAAATTCAAAAACGGGAATAGCTTGTTGCCTGAAATCTGGAAGAGTAAAATTGCATGGCCGACCGGTCTGGACCGGTCGGACAGGCTGGCCGACCGGTCTTGACCGGTTGGACCTAGTTTCTGCATTGTTTCTTCTTTCTTTTCTTCTCTCCTTCCTCTCTCTTTGCTTTCTTCTTTCTTTGGCCCACCTTGGGTCTTCATCCATGGCTCCTAAATGTCTCTTCTTGGTCTCCAATTAGATGAAGTCTACTCTCATTCCTACAATCACAAAACCTGCATTAGATGGGTCTTTTAAACATGCAAACCATGTATATAATGTGATGTAATGGGCCATATCATGTATAAATTGGAGGTTCAACAGCATTACGCGGTAGTGCGTAAGAGGCTTCTATTTTTTGGTTTCTTACTATATATATGGGATGTATCCGGACTTAGATGGAATCCTAAAGTGTCCAAGGTTTCCTATTTGTGTTAGGAAGAGGGGAGAGGTGTGTGTGAGAGAGAACTTGGGGTTTTCTCTATGTTTCCTTACTTGTGTGCTGTCAATCTCTGTAATCTTCTATTTATTCATAGTGGATCGCTTTGTGCCGTGGTTTTTTTACCTGTTGGGGGGTTTTTCCACATAAATTCAGATTCTCTTGTGGTGAATGCTTGTGTGTGATAGATTGCATCTTGTTTACTCATTTGATATCGGATTGCTCCGCGCATTTCAGCTTCTACTTCCGCTATCGGTTTTCCTAACACAATTAGTATGTCTCCTTAGTATTTGGTGGACACCTAAGTTGGGGCTAAATAGGTCTCCCATGCAATTTGGTGGACACCTAAGTTGAAGGCTCAACTTGCTCATATATGTCTACTTATTAAGTATACATAAAATCCAATCCGTCTAATGTTTTGGCACACCACAAGGAACACCTAATGTAAATAAAAGGAGCAATCCACTCATCATGTGGGCCACACTATGTAATACAATGGAAATCCATCAATCTGATTATGTGTGCACCAATTGATAAGTGGATTGGCCTTTTTCTTATGTGCCAGATGGTCTAAATATAGTAGGGCAAACCTTTTGGACGGTTTGAATTGATATTGTATAAATATAATAAATTTGCAATTTTACCGTGGACATCTAACAACTTGGATGGACTGCAACATGGACATCCAACAACTTGCATGTGAGACCTCTTTAAAAATTGGGTGAAACAATCCTTTTGCAATAAATTTGGATTCTACAAGGCATGTGCCACTCACATAGGCCATCCTATAACATCAGCCTAATACATGACAACTAAGAGAAAAATCAAAGTGGAAGTGCCTACAAGAAGGGGAGAAATAAAAAATTGACCTTTTGTACTACTTAGTTTCTATCAACATTTCTTGTTCTCATTTTAATATACTAAGCCTATTTGGGCAGCGTATTAGATGGGTTTAGGTGGGATTGAATTGCATTGGGTTGTGTTATTTTCATCCAATGTTTGTAATACTAGAAAGATTTGAATTAATCCTAGTATCATGTATCCCAATGCCAATGGTGGAATCCACTGGGTTTTTGGTATCCCCCACAATCCAGTTCAGTTGTGGGCCTCACATTGACATGTGTGTTTTATCAACACCGTTCAGCCATACATGCCTTTTATACGTGACAATCAAACTACATATATGCATAGGTGATCAAAATTAGTTGTGAAATGTGGTCCGTTGATTACAATTCCATATCCACCAAACGCAGAATTCACATAATACATTATATTTGCCAGCGAGAGGATTTGATCCCAAACATTGTAAAGGATAATGTTAATCTCATTTAATACCATGGTATTGCCAGACATATAATTAATGTGCAATAAATGATATCTATCCCATCTAATCCTATTCCATCCCATGAAATAGCACTGCCCAAACAGGCCATAGAATAGCACATGCACCTCATACAGAGGGGTTCATGTGTGTGTCCATACATATGGGACATGATACTGTAAGGTTGATCTCATGGGAACTTCCCATGAGGTCTGAGTTGTGTGGGCTTTACTGTGATGTGGATTGGAAATTGACACTGTGCATTTAATGGGCTCCCTTTGGGTTCTAAGATATCTAAAAAATCAGCCATGCATGGAACTCAAGTGGGCCATACCATTTAAAACCATGTGAAGAGATGCCTAAAACATCTAAAAGCACTTGGTAGGGCCCAGTTGAGATTTGGATGCAGCTGAAACTTGGTCTGACTCCTCATCCAAGTGGGACACACACAATGGATGGACTGGATTTGTGAACCACATCTCGGTGGGTCCAATAAACGATCATGAAGGTTTTAATGGGCAGGTAACCCCTCTCAACTGTTGTATGTGGTGTGGCCCACGTAAGTCACGGATTAACCTGATTTTTAAGCCTATGGCCCACCATGGAATGGTGTATCAACACACATCACAGTGGGGCCCACACAGCTCAAACTTCCCAAGAGGTCGAGCTGTGTGGGCCCCACCATGATGTGTGTCAAACATCAACACCGTTCATTTGATGGGTCCCCTTAAGGTTATGGGATATCCCAAAAATCAGCCGCACACAAAACTCAGGTGAGCCATACCATCTAAAATCGCATGAAGACATGCCTAAAACATCTAAATCACTTGGTGGGGACCCACCTAAGTTTTAGATGTGGCTGAAACTTGATCTGACCCCTCATCCAAGTGGGACACATATAATAGATGGGTTGGATTTTTAAACCACATCTCGGTGGGCCCAATAAATGATCATGAAGGTTTTAATGGGCGGTTACCCCCTCTCAATTGTTGTATGTGGTGTGGTCCACTTAAGTCATTGATTGACCTAATTTTTAAGCCTGTGGCCCAGCATGGAATGGTGAATTTGACTGATGGAGTAGATGTTCGATCCATGTCACGGTGGGGCCCACACAGCTAGACCTCATGAGAACTTCCCATGAGGTCGACCTCATACTACATTTTCACCCTTTTATTACAGGTAAAATCTTAACCATACATTAATGAACAGCTATAATCTCAAATTTTCGAAACTCTCTTAAACGATTATTTAAAATATATTATTAACACCCAAAAGTTGTTTATTCATCCAAAAGGGTAGAAAATTAGAAATGCTCATAACGCTTATGATGGACTAAAGAGGACCGTAACTTATGATGCTTTTAGGCATTAGACCATCCATCCAGAGTCCCATGTATTGTATGCGTGGAGCTTTTATGATGACATGAACCCTGCATTCCATGGGGCTGCGGTTTGGCTAGTACGCCAACACCAGCAAGATAGTTGGTGGGTTTTTTTTAGTCATTGGACGCACCTACTGTTAGCCGCACACAATGCACTCACACTGTTAGATGCACCCACATGTATAATTAGTATGTCTCTTAGTATTCCAACCTGAGACTTACTGTTGAAACCCAAGGCGTCTTCAAGTTGGGCTACCAGCGGACACCATGATGTTACAGCTCTTCTAGCTAGTTGGTGTTAAACTCAATGGGCCCACCATGATGTATGTGTTGTATCCCCACTGCCCATTCTCTCTTCTTTTTTTTTTCAGATCATTGGGGAGCATAAGCCCAAAAAAGAGGCAGATCCAAATCTTAGGTGGCCATACCATAGGAAAGAGCAGGGATTAAACACTTACCACTGAAAACTTTTTGGGGGCCACAAGAGTTTTGGATCAAGCTGATATTTGTATTTTCCCTTCATCCAAGTTTGTGTGACCCTTATTAATAGATCAATCAAGATGACAAATAAACATTACAGTGGGTACCAGAAAGTTTTTAACGGTGTACGTACAATCAACATTATTTTCCTGTGGTGTGGTCCACCTAAGATTTGGATTTGCCTCATTTTTTGGATCATGCCCTAAAAGAAAGAATGTGAGTTTTAGTTCGTTGCCAATTAATTATTATTTTTTTAGTGAACTTTAGCATATTTAAATTACTAGGAAAGAATTTACAAGGCATGGATACGACAAACACAAAAGAGGATTAATCCCTGTTTATATGATCAGAAATGATTTCGAGATGACAAAAGAGCCATTCTTCGTATTTAGATTTAGCTGACTTAGTCAATTTCAGCCGCCCATTAATTATTGGACCTACCAAACAAACGGTTCTGAACTCATCCACGTATGCCATGCTTTTTGGCAATGGCATGGAAGCATGGACCACCTATATATGCCTTCCCATGCATTGGATCAGCTCCTTTGGTTAGTCTCCTGCTGATGTAGTATCCTTGATCTTCTCCATCCAAAAAGCTCACAGTCATCTTTTTTTAATGCTGACTATGAACCTTTGCTGATCTCATTAACAATTTATTTGCAGGACACTGATCAAGGGTCATGGATTGTCCCATAGCGGATATATTTGGGGCAGCCCATATGCCGACGCAAGCACAAGTACCAACATGGCATGCGTATGTGAGATCCATGCCGTTAATTAAGCAGGTCTTTGCGGTGAATGGATAAGTGGACCACACCAATATGTTGAATGTAGGCCATTGGGTAATGGGTATCCTCTTTTTATCTATCCATGTGGCCCACCTATTAGATATGGGCCCGTGGGGCACACTTGTGGGCAACCATTCAGTGGGTGGGTTCCATGAGAGATTTATCCTATGTTCTACATTCCCTTTTCTCTAAATTAGTTAAAGTTGAATTTTAAATTTAACTTTAAACTTAGATTGGATAAAGGGTGTATGTAAAAAAATAAAAATAAAAAGATAAAGAGTGAGATCAGATGAGACCGGATAACTTTCAAAATATCATATTTGTTCATCTGACCAACCCTCATATGATCCAAGCTATAGATCATAATCCATGACCATTTTTATTGTAGAATTAGAGGGGTGATCAGACTTCTCCTATAATAGTTAATGTATGCTATTCATCTTCAGCTATTGCGAAAGTTTTAAATTGAGTAGACCGTCGGATCTTATAAGCCCACTCTTCCAAGCCAACTTTCACCACCTAATGAGAAGACCGGGTCCATTTTAGAGCTAAGGCACATAGCCATATGACAGGCAATGAATGCCCCTGATCTTGCACAACAATGAAACTAAATGGAATCCTCTGTATTAACTGAGGTTAGATTTAGCTACCCATTTTAGAGGTTTAATTAACCACTTTCCGTCCAAATTAGCTAACAGTGGTTGCATCCCTTCTCTAAGATGATCAAAATGACCCTTTTTGAATGGATGAAAATGCTCCTATAAAGTTTGATAACGATGACATTAACGTCATCACCATAACATAGATTAGTCTCAGGGAGTGGAAAATGATTTTTACCGTGCCGTTGTGAGTCATGCTATTGTAATAGGTATGTGAATAAAAGAGAAGATAACGTTATCTTCTTATCAAGAATAGCCCTTGTATATATAATAGGAGAGAAATCTTTAAGAGAAAAATATTGATAATAAAAGTGAGATTATTGCTAAAAGTCTCAATAAAGTCCAAAGCTTCCTCATATGACTTACATAAATTTTAAGTCTTCAATTCATAACTTTTCTAAAATAATAAATTTATCTAAAATATTAATTTATGAATGTCATTTATCTTCATTTACTCCTAATTCTCCTCATTTACCTCCATTTACTTCCATCCAAATAACCCTTTAAGTTATTCAAAGCCGCTCTCAGCCCTAAAATATTTTAAAAATAATAAAACTGTAACTTATTAAAATAATTATTTTTATTAAAAATTTAAAATTAATCTTCAAAATAGCTTGTTTTTTGAAAGATCACTGGGGGCCAAATCCCAGGATGTAGATGTTGTTAATAGTTTTACAAATAACTAATTGCAAAGTTAAAGTCACTAGGAGCTAACACCCACACCTTTGGGATAGAGGTAGACTAAGTGAAGATAACCTCGTTTTTCAGCACTAGTGTCCTGGTATTGATTCCCAACATGGGGATGGCTAATATTGAAGTGTGACCACCAGTGTGGTTGTGTGTACTAACAATGGAATATGTGCTCAACCCTTGATCGAACTTCAAAGCCCAATTTCTTTCAATCCTAGCCATCTATGTGATTATCTGTAATGTTGTCTTGCATCATATCGACTCCATTTCGTATTAACTTCAAGGTGAGTAAATGTTAGGTGGCCCAAATTTTTTTTAATTACAAAAGAGGGCTGATTCTCCAAGAAAGCAAGTGCAGACAGGTAAAGATTCAGTGAGTGACTCGGACTGACTCGCGTGGTCTTGAATCGAGTTAGCACTCGCCTGAATTGAGGGTGGTTCCTATTATCAAATCAAACCAGGTGTTACCAGTCCGAGTTGACTCGGACGAGTCACGAGGGACTCATCCGAGTGTTAAAACCATGCATACAATATTTTGCTTTTTCATTTTTATTGGAGCTCTCCCACGCAGGTGGTTGTACTGGTGGGGTCATTCCAGTGTCTCCGTCTAGGAATATCCTAGACATTTGGAACACGACCAGATCTCTGTGAGGGCCACCGTGATGTAGCTGTTTATCCACGCAGTCATCCCTTTTCTAATATCATATTAAGACATGGGCCCAAAAAATGAGGCAGATCCAAAGCTCTAATGAGCCACACCAGAGATGACTCTTGCATTTAATTCTTTGTGTATTTAATGAGCATTCTATTTGGTGTGATCCACTAGAGCATTGGATCTACCTCAATTTTTGCCCATATCTTAACATGATCTTCGAAAAGGGATGGATGGAGTGGATAAACAGCTACATCACAGTGGGTTACCACACAGATCTGGTCAGCCTTTGTTCCTGATGTGGCCCACAAATATCTGTGCGATATGGGCAGGTGAAGTTGGTTGAGCTAGATTGGAACCCATAAGGAGATGAACGGCTTTGAGAGCAGTTGATGGGTATCTGAGTCTTGATCTGGGCCATTTATTTGTTAATCCTGGAATTAGGTCCAGGAAAGGCTTGACGTCCCAAAATTAGATTGGAAATGTGTCAAAAATGTCAAAGTGAGGAAGATTCCTAACCTTTCAATTCCTGGCTTCCCAATGTAAGATCAGGAGAAAATAAACCTACCGTTTAGAAAAAGGGCCCAAGATGGGTGGCTAGGATCTTAAAATCTGGAATTTTTAAGTGTGCACCATCAGGTCAATGGTCTGGATCACACCTGGATGAAACTATCCAGGTGCTGATGCATATGACACCGAGAAAACAAACGTGTTGGTTTGTATTAATGTGTTCTGTCACAAAAGGACGCTCTAGATGTTTGACACGTGGTGTCGTAGTAACATCCCCACCCTTCCTTTCTGACGGTGGGCCCCAAACGAACATCTTTGAAGTTGAAGGCCCACCAATGACTAAAGAGCATTGAAATCTCATCACTTAGCTTTTGTTTAGTCCACACCTCAACCAAAGTTAGTTACACCTAACACGTGACTCTGCATTTCGAAATCAATGCAACTGTAACCTATCAATGGGAGGGGTGGGGCTTCTGTGGGTGGATCCCTGACCGTGGGGCCCACCTCGATGTCTTTGGATTACATCCACGCCGTCCATCCATTTTGACATTTTATTTTAGGGGATGATCTCAAAAATGAAGTAGATCCAAAGAATAGGGAACATTTGGTGATTGACTTCTTGTGGGCCACAAAAGCTTTGGATCAGGCTGATATTTGTATTGTCCCTCATGAGGTTTTTGTGACCTTATCAACAGGTTGGATGGAAAATAAATATTCTGATGGCCCCCAAGATGTTTTTAATGGTGGGTATTCAATCACAACTGTCTCCTGTGGTGTGGTCCATCTAAGACTTGGATTTGCTTCATTTTTTTTTTTTTTTATCGTGGTTTAAAATGATTTTTCAAAACCGATGGATGGCGTGGACGTAAATCAATTATCACGTGAGACAAAAAATCAGTCATATAAAAAACTCAATCCTACGGCAGCATAGGAAAAAGTGGTCATGGGAAACCCACATATGAGGGAGCTGATTGCCTGTGCGCTGCCTGGAGCTGTGTGGGGCCCATAGAGATGTACATAACAAATCCACTCCATCCATCTGTTATGAAAGATCACAATAGGACAGGATTCTAAAAATCATGCAGACCCAAAACTCATGTGGGCTATACAACACGAAAGAGTGTGGATTGAACCTCCTGCAGCTTATCTGAATGGTAATAATTCCATGAACGTTTTGGATGGCATATAAACATTATCGTCAGCTCCAGGGAGGTTTCAATGGTGGACGTTGTTGTTCCCACTTGTTTTGGTGTGGCCCATCTGAGTTTTTGATCTTCCTTATTTTTAGAATCCCATCCTATTGTGGTCTTTTAAAACAGATGGACGGAGTAGATTTGTCATGGACATTTCTGTGAACTCCACAGCCCCTGTGCCCGGAGTTACAGGCATTCCACAGCCCCTGTGCCCGGAGTTATATGGGCCCACCTTGAGGTTGTACATACAGTTACCCATAATGTGGTTATAGTAATGTGCCATACACACCTGGGTCCATAGCTCAAGTGGCAGATTGAGTGAAGATTGCCAAATTTCAAGACTGAGGTCATGGTATCGATTTCATAGTGGGGGTGGCTAACATTGTGATGTGACTAACAGGGATGAGTGAGAGTACTAACAATGGGGTGTGTGAAGTTGTCCTTTTACATCGTGATCCTTGGTTGGCATAGGTTGATAAATATTCTCAGTTGTATTATTTTGGATTATGTTAGACTATGTATATAGTTTGCCGAATAGTATTTTGCACGGTTCAACTAAGTTAGATACCAAAACAATGACATATAAGGTGTTACTTTTCATTGATTAAGTTGTGGTGTCTATGATGGTTAGGTACAGAAAATGTAATGAAATGTGTGTATAAGCAGTCTATGTTGGTAATCTGACTTTATCCAAGATAAAATGTGAAGAGAGTCGATTGCAAGAAAGAGTCATCCCCCTGAAATGACGTTGGAGCTGATTATACACTTCAGATTAAAGGGGAAAGAGAGAGGGAAAAAAAAAAACTCTGGCTGTCAAAGAGAATCGGATCAGGTGGAGAGTTCTCTCGTGTGGATCTGATACCATGAAGAGTTTTAGATTTAGTTTGGAAAATGATCTGATGATAGCACACACAGATCAATGTATTTATAGAAGGAATTACAACCTAATGAGATAAGGATGAATGATTGTTATCTTTAATACGTACAGGTTGTTAAGAAAGATAAGAACGGATCCTCCTTTGGTTATCTTCAACCGTTTGGACTGTCATGACCACTCAAAAGTTTATTCAATAACCCCTACCATATGATCCACCTAACCATTATATGTTTATCTATATGACTTTTGCAATGATGTAATTATGTGGAAGTGGATGGTGCATGTGGTGCTTGGAAAATGAGCTTCTAATATGATTGGAGAGAGTGGATGCCCAACTGTCCATCAATTTTGATATTTCATTTTAGGGCATTAGCTTAAAAAGGAGGCATATCTAAGGCTCAAGTGGACCAGACCACTTGAAGTAGTGGTGATTTAAACCATGCCGTTGGAAATAAATGGATATCGTGGATTAAAGATATAAATCAAGGTGGGGCCCACTGAGCCCCTGACATGACTGTTCGTCTTTAACTACGTCCTGGTACAGGCAGTACCCAATCCACACCTATCTCATAGACCACAATGGGCCCCATAGTCAATGGTCATACCCACCTCCTAGGTGGTACTTCATCACACCTAATCCACATTTATATGGTTGCTTGAGCACCATATGCCCCAACATCCATTTCAAATACCTTTTGCTTTTGATGCCAAACGATAGTTTGACAGCATGTGGATTTTCTAGTGGATTAAACACAGTGATCCAAACACTACTTATTTCAGTTGCCAATTTCGGCAAACCACCCGAAACACTTGATTTGATGGGGTATTCCATACAATACAAAATAAAACAAGTCTAACCGGCGATTCAAACAGGCCCTTAGTAGTAGTGGATGAACACTATGGATATAACACATACCCACGTACATCATGGTGGGGCCTACAGAGTTTTCATTTGGAATCACATGTTAGTCATTAAAATAGGTCCTATTTTTTAGGTCAAACTCTTCCCTTTTAAACACTTGCAAAGGAAAATAATTATCATTTTACTTTTAATTCATATGATTTATGGCATTTCAAACAAACTTTTAGAGCATGAAAATGCACATAACATCTAGTTAATGTATATATTATACCAACAATGCTAAGACATCAACTCGAAAACTCAACATGATTACTTGAGTAAACCATGCAATGAAAAATAGTTAGAATCCAACGCAGCCATTGAAACGTTCACAAGGCCATAGAAATTAGGTTTATTATTGTGCTTTTTCCATTCATCCTAGTGGGAGTAATCATTTGAATGAGTTGGGTTAGATTGCATAAACTCAAAAATAATACAAATGGCATTCTTAAACTCAAAATTAAACCAACTAAATTGTGGAACCATTATTGCTAGGTCACAATTCCAAAATTAAATTGAGTGAGCAATCCTAACCTCTGATTTGTGGATATTAATTATTTATTGAAATAAAACTTTAGGATTTTTTTTCCTTTCACTTTTTAACTGTCTAGTAATTAAGTGTCCACCTATCCAGCAATTAGATGATCAGATATGCATAATGCTTCACACGTACACAAACCAACGGTTAACTTCTCATCCCCATTATTCCCTGTGGTGGCCCACCCGAAATGTGGATCTAGATAACTTTTGGACCCAGAGAACACCTGACAGAGGCAGTGTATTTCACAGACGCGGATTTGTTAGGGAGCGGATTAGGTGTTGGTCATAACACTTTGGTGGGTGTTAGTACCCTTATCATGTCAGGCCCACCTTGATGAATTTATTATAAATCCACACCATTCATCCATTTCTTCATATCATTTTAGGACTGTTATCCAAAACCTTAAGAAGATCCAATTCTCCTGTGGGCCATACCACTGGAACAAGTGGTAAATAACCATTAAAAACATTTTGTAGGCCACTAAAGTTTTGGATCAAGCTAATCTTTGTATTTTCCTTTCATCCAATTCTAGTTGACCTTAACGACGGGTTGGATGGAAAATAAACATTATGTATCTGCTTACAGTGGGTCCTGGGTAGTTTTAATGGTGAGTGTTTAATCATCACTGTTTTATGCGGTGTGGTCCACCTGAGATTTGGATCTGCTTAATTTTAGGGAACACCTGTTAAACTGAGGTTGAAAAACAGATGGAAGGCATAGATATACAACACGTCATCAAGGTGGGCCCCCTAGTAAGGGTAACACCTAATCCGCTCCCGATTAGGTACTACCCCCTCCTGTTCCGAGCTTGGGATAGGCTGGGCTCAGAGGGGCCGTCGTGATGTATGGATCTCATCCACACCGTCCATCCATTTTTCTATATCATTTTAGATTATGTGCCCAAAAATATGGAAGATCCAACGCTCAAGTGGACCACACAGTACGGATTAAATTCCTACTGTTGAAAATTTTCTTGGGACCATATCAAATAAACAACACGGTGGGCCTAAGAAGGTTTCAATGGTGGTCGTTCTTAGCACCGCTGCTTCTTGTGGTGTGGTCCACTTGATCCTTGGATCTGCCTTATTGTTGGGCTAATAATCTAAAATGATATGAAAAAAATGGATGGACGGTGTGGATAAAAGCCATATATCACAGTCAGCCCTCAGTGGCCCCTCAAAGCGCTGCCCCTCAAAGCCTCTGTTGTTTTCCGGTCCTTTTTGTAATCCCACGTGGCAAACTTCCAACCATCCAAGCTGCAGTAAAAAAATAGAACAAACCCAACTAAAACAGCCCCTATATTTAGCTAACAAGCCTAAAATTAGCTAGAAAAACTTAACTTAGTAGCACGTAGCTAAAACGAACTTGAACCTGTTTTATCCAACAGGTTTCACAACCATGCAGAATCCATGCAAAACTAACACAATTTTATAGCCAAACACCCATTTCTTCAATCTCATTTGCAGAAACAAATAAAAAAACATCCAAACATGCCCCATTTTCTATCAAAATTTCGGCTACACCGTCCATCCCACGCACTGCATGGGCAGCCCCAGCCACAATCACAGCCACAGCCGCGCCCGACCAGTACGGTTGCACCGGCACACCCCCCCATCTCCCTCCTACAGCCTTCGAAGAAACGGTCATGGAGAACAGTGAGAGTATTGAAAGTCTTCCGCTCGGCTTTCCGGTCATTCCCTATCATTACACCCAACAACTGCAAGCTCCCCACCATCAACCCCCGCGACGGCCACATCAACGGCGGAATCCGTTTGAGCGGCACGCTCTTCGGCCATCGTAAGGCCAGGATCACCCTCGCAATCCAAGAAAACCCACGATGCCTCCCGATGATGCTGCTCGAATTGGCAATCCCAACCTCTAAGCTCCTCCAGGAGATGGCGTCAGGCCTTGTGAGGATAGCGCTGGAGTGTGATAAGCGGCCTACTGAAAAGATCAAGCTCCTCGACGAACCCATCTGGACCATGTACTGCAATGGAAAGAAGGCAGGCTATGGTACGAAGAGGGAACCGAACGATGAGGACCTCAATGTAATGCAGATTCTCCATGCAGTGTCGATGGGGGCTGGTGTTCTCCCCAACGGCGAGGAAGGAGAGTCCCCTGATGGAGAGCTTACTTACATGCGAGCCCACTTTGAGCGGGTTATCGGGTCTAGAGACTCAGAGACTCTCTACATGTTGAATCCTGATGGCAACAGCGGACCCGAACTCAGTATCTTCTTTGTTAGGATATGAAGTATGGAATTTCTCAATGGCATGAAATCATGCATTATCCATGCACGAAGAAATCAAGTACGAGAGAGCATTGTGTGAGGAAGAGAATGGACGGTGGTGATTATTGCAGGCCTAATCCGATACACGGCCGTCGTGCTCGTGATGCTCTTGCTCGGTCTTTGTCTCGGGGTTTTTTTTTTTTTTTTTTTTTTTTAGGGTTGAGAAATTCCAATGCTTGTAATTCAGGAAGTGAAGAGAAATGAATATACGAGACTTTTAAAACAAAACCTCAAACGTGTTCGGCTTCTAAACAGTTCATCAGGTGGGCCCTACAGTGGAGAATGTGGACCACTCATTAGTGGGTGTTTCCCTGACCGTGGGACCCACCTTGATGTATGTACTGTATATCCATGCCGTCCATCAGTTTATTCGGATCATTTTAAGGCATGCTAAAAAAAAATGAAGCAGATCCAAATCTCAAGTGTATCACACCAAAGGAAATAGTGGTCATTGAACGCCCACCATTAAAAATTTTCTAGCGCCCACTGTAATGTTTATTTTCCATCCAACCTATTGATTAGGTCAAAAGAGACCTAGATGAAGAGGAAATATAAATATCAGCTTGATCCAAAACGTTTATGCCCCCAAGAAGTTTTTAATGGTGAAAATTCAATCCCTACTATGTGGTCCACTTGAGATTTGGATCTGCTTCATTTTTTGGGGAACATGCCCTAAAATGATCTGAAAAAAGTGATGGACGGTGTGGATATACAACACATACATCAAGGTGGGACCCACGGTCAGGGCAACAGCCACTCATGTGTTACCCGGGAAACACATAATCAAGCTCCCCTAAGAATGGGCGCGACTTAGGTGAGACCCCGGAACCAGCGAAGTGGATGGGATCCTGACGTGTTCCACTGCCATTCGTCCAGTTAACCGGCATACGTGCTAAACTTGCACACGTGAAAGATGGCATCGTTTGATGGCCGTTTTCTCCCTCGTCTCTTCCTCTCCATCGTACGGAAGCAAATTGTGTAAGAACTCAATAAGCTTACCAGTAAATTGTGTGGGGTCTACCGTGATTTATGTATTTTATCTAATCGGCTTATTACATTAACAGATAATTTTATAGCTTAAGACAAAAAAATGAAGCATATAGAATTCTTAAGTGGACCACACTATAGAAAAAAAATGTGAATTGATCATGTACCACTGAAAAATTCTTAAGGGCCATGGAAGTTTTGGATCAAGCTGATATTTGTTTTTTCCCTTCATCAATGTTGCATGATCTTGTGACCAGATTGGATGACAAATAAACATCACTACGGGCCCTTGAAAGGTTTCAACGGTGGGAATCATTGTACCCACTGTTTCCTGTGGTATGGTCCACCTGAATTTTGAATGTGCTTCAATTTTGGTTTCAACCCCTTATATGAGCTGGAAAAACGGATGGACGGTGTAGATAAACCACACGCATTTACTGTGGGCCCAACTGAATTTACTTAGTACCTGAGAGAGTAACTCAGGGCTGCAATCCGATTTCCCTTTACCCCAGCTGAGAGAAGAGATATCCTGTTCTCTCTCTCTCTCTCTCTCTCTCTCTCTCTCTTCATCTCTCTCTCCGACGGTGGCAGCGGGAGCAAGCCTAACATAATTTCAACAAATGCCAACTAATCAATGGTTAGGATCGTTTAATGCAATGTGATTATTCTTTCCATTTTAACAGTCCATTTATTTGTTATGTCCAACCAAGCATTGAATGGGTGATTCGCAACCATTCATCATGTTTGGACCATAATATGGACATGCCCGGGCCTAAAAATCATGCTGGTTCACTCATCAAGTGGTCCATCTGTCTATGCTGAACATAAAGTTCCCACTTGAAGCCTAAGTAGCAAAGCTTTGATATTAACTACTAGAGGATGCCAGTATGCTTTCTTTGTTTAAGTTTGGTGCCTTTCTAAATGTCCTCCTCTTGAAAGAATTGCCATCTTCACTGATTTGTATTTGCATTCTTTTTTTGCAGGAATAATTGAAGAAAATTGAACTAAAACCCAACTAATGATGGGTTTCTTTCAATCTTGAAAATTAGGAAAGAAGAAATCCGAGCAGCCCAAGAAAAATTGGTGTATTTATATATATAATTGTAGCATTGAATCTTTGGAATATTGTCCAAAAAGGAAACTTGGAATGATTGAGAAGATTGAGTTATATCTTTATACGTATGAGAGTTATCCGTGCGATTGATGTTTTAGGACCAACAGGCTTACCATTATCACTATCTAATGGAAGTGATCCTTAAGAAGCACAGACAATTTATGATGTGACTCACACGTTGAATGTTCAAAGTTACTTCGTCACTTATTGAATTAAATAGAACATAAGTAAATTGAAATGTCAAATAATTCTAATAATATTAACCTCAGTTTACATGAAAATGCTAAGCACCTTCATCATCATTTGCATTTTATAATTACAAATTTGAAAGGATGCACTTCGTTTGCAAAATCACAAAACAGAGTTTGCCACCTTTTAAGCAACTAGCCTGAAATAATGATTTTGTATTGTCATTGGGAAACTGAAATAAGAAGGTTATCCACTTACGCATGTTTTACATAATCACCTGTACAATGGTGTAGTTGAACTGAAATAAGAAGGTTTTGAATGATGCTCACTTCTGCCTCTTTTCCCTTCGGTAGAAATGGTCCCCCACACCATTTCCACTAATCTAGATTCCAGCTAATTTAGGTTTCCAGATGGAACTCTATTTAGCTGGAATTTGCCGCCAAACACAGCATTTAAATTTGAATTTCGCTGGAATCCAAATTTGAAGCTGGAAACAGGTTTTTAGATGCCAACCAAAAAGGCCTTAAGAAATGGCTACAACTACATGATTTGACATTTTTTTCTCAGGATCAAATGAAATATCAATCTAGAAATCAAGGATGTATCATCCATAACCCAATGAGTTTTCTTGATACATTATCATACTTGGTACATAAGAATACATACATGCGAGCATTAGGCCCCTGGTGGCAGCTGAGTATGTGTGCCTTCAAACTGCTTTCCGTAACCCAAATTAGTAATTCATACATTAGAAAAAATATGCCTATTACATATGTAGGCGCATTTGTACACAAATACACCATAAGGGCAGAATTCCATGCATAACTGCTCTTGTGGGCAAACCATATCACCAAACCTATGCCACTGGATTTTCTTTTGGACCTATTGTATAGTCTAGATCAATTGATTGCAATGTCTAAGTGCAACTAAACAACAAGTGTGCCAAATTTTGCTATATATCATTGTTTATCGCACTCATCCTGAGTGTTAATTTTTTATCTCAGAGGAAGGAAAGAAAATCCATACACCAAAGAAGAGGACTCCAGGTATAAAGGATCAAAAGTCCGAAAGAAGATGTGTGTTCTACTTGTGTTGACCATAGCTTCAACCCTGATGCTTAAGTACCCAATGTTGTTCTGCATGCAGCATTGATTGGCATTCCAAACTTCAATGTTCCGTTGACCTGGAAATAGGAGCTATTTGGTATACAATTATGCAAAGGTGTAAGGACAATATGGCATTGTAGACAACATTGAAACCTCTAGGAGATGATCCATAAAAGCTCAAATTGAACAGATAATAATTGAATTCACAAAACTCAAATTGAACAGATAATAATTGAATTCATAAAACAAATAGTCAACAATACAATAAACTTCAGATGTTTTAGAAGGAACAACCAAGGTCACTAAGATGTCATGCCATATGGCACCCGAACTCAAATGCTCCAAACGCCACTAGCTTTTAGCTTCTAAACCCACTCAGTCTGATGTTTGCAACAGTTGAAAATTCAATTTGCTTTCACCCTACTTGTTGTCATCCACTTGCTTTTAGCTTCTAAACCCTACTTGCTTTCACAGATGTAGACACATGCCTCTTCACTTATGGGTAAACATTAGCATCTTTGAGCACCATTTATGCCTCAATTACAACAGGGGGCAAACATAAAAAAATATCCAACTACTACTAAGTTTTTCTCAGATCATCTGATCAATGACAAATTCCTCACATTTATCGGAGGTCCCCTAATTTTTTAGTGGTAGCATAGCAACTGTGCTTGGGACATCAAACTAATCCTCTGACAGAATGATCATGCATCTTCTTCAGTCCCTGAAACAATCCCACAAAGCATGTCAAATACAGTTTCTTCGACTATGTTCTTTTCTTTACCATCTCAAAAAATAAAAATAAAACATACAGATGTATAGATGATTTCAAATCCTGTTTTATGTTGGTCCATGCCAACTCCCCTTTACAAAGAGGCTTTTGAGCACCAGCGTTCAAACTAGCCTATAGTAGTGACAATTATTCCTCAAGTTAGACACCCAAAAAAATAAGAAAGAAGACACTATAACTCTCAGTTGAGAGGAGAAACAAGAGCCATAGATGCCATGTTAAAGAGGTAGATTTGGATGTTATAGGATGGTCACAAGGCAATTGTATTGTCAAACAAGAGGATGTTGGCTCTATGTAACCATTTAGCTGATAATATTAAGGTCATTGATCTAGTCTAGAATTGAGTACATTATAATAGTTAGGCACTCAAGGCATAAACAAATAGGAGTGTTTAGGGATTTCAATTAGGAAAAGATTCTAAACATGAAAAATTCCCAAATTGCAAAAAATCATGGTTAGAATTCTTGATTTACAATCGTAAATCAATCTGTAAGAAAAACAAGTCAAGAAAATTACCTGGCCAGCGATTTGGAAGCCGAAGCCACCGCCACTCCCGATGTTGCTCTCGTTGCTGCTTCTGGTGTCGCCCCGCTGCCATTGCCGGATGAGAGAGAGAGAGAGAGATCTTTGCGACAGAGGAAGAGAGAAGAATGAGAGGGAGCAGCGGTTCCCCAAACCTTGCTGACGGCCGTGACGTTCCCTTTTCTCACGTGAGTAAATCTCACACGATACTGCTTAGGTGGACGAACCCTGATACGCCACGTCAGGATCCCACCCACTTCGCTGGTTCCGGGGTCTCACCTAAGTCGCGCCCTTCTCACGTGAGGAAATCTGGGCGCGACTTAGGTGAGACCCCGGAACCAGCGAAGTCGGTGGGATCCTGACGTGGCGGAGCCGCATTGGTCCACCAAGCGGCATATATGCTAGGCATTTACACGTGAGAGACGGCATCGTTTAACTGCCGTTTTCTCTCTCCATGCGTCTCTTCCTCTCCCTCGCAAAGGAAGCGGATTGTGTACGAACTCAATACCCTTGCATTAAACTAGATGTGGTCCACCATGATTTATCTATTTTATCTAATCTGTTCATCCCCTTTAACAGATAATTTTATGGCTTGAGACAAAAAATGAAGTATTTAAATTTCTTAAGCGGACCACACCAAAGGAAAAAGTGTGAATTGAATGTGTACCATTGAAAAATTCTTGAGGGCCACGGAAGTTTTGGATCCAGCTGATATTTGTTTTTTGCCATCATCAATGTTTCCGTGATCTTGTGAACAGATTGGATGACAAAGAAACATCACTACGGGCCCTCGAAAGGTTTCAACGGTGGGAATCATTATACCCACTGTTTCCTGTGATATGGTCCACCTGAAATTTCGTTATGCTTGAATTTTGGTTTCAACTCCTTATATGAGCTGGAAAAACAGATGGACGGTGTAGATAAACCACATGCATTTACAGTAGGCCCAGTTAATCTGAAAAAAAAAAAAAAAAAAAAACTGGGTTGGGGTGCTCCCGCTGCCATTATTGGAGAGAGAGAGAGAGGACAAGATGGACGCGGATTAGCTACTGACACGTTGAGTTGAGTAGCTATCCGGCTACTGAAGTGACATCACCAACTACTGTGGGGCCCACCATGATGTATGTGTTGTATCCACACCGTCCATTCATTTGGAGAGATCATTTTAGGGCATGAGCTAAAGAACGAGACAGATCCAAAGCTCAAGTGGACCCTACTAAAGAAAACTGTGGGGACAGTACACGACCGTTGAAACCTTCCTAGGGCCCACCATGATGTTTATTTGAGATCCAACCTGTTCAAAAGTTCACACAGACATTGAAGAAGGGAAAACATAAATATCAACTTGATCGAAAACTTCTGTGTCCCCAAGAAGATTTTAATTGTAGGAGATCAAGCCCCACTGTTTTCTTTGGTGGGGTCCACTTGAGTGTTGGATCTGACTAATTCTTTATCTCATGTCCTAAAATAAACTCTCCAAATGTATGGATGGTGTGGATACAACATATACATCATGGTGGGGCCCACAGAAGTTGGTGACTTCACTTCAGTAGCTAGATCGCTACTCAACCTGTCAGTAGCTAATCCGCGTCCGGACAGGATCTCTCCACTCTCACGAGAAGTACGTAGAGAGCGAGAGGAAGAGGCGGCCAACGAGCGGAGAGAGAAATAAGAAGGAGAGGCGGAGCCAGGTAACGGCCGTTAATTGATGCCGTCCCTCACGTGTGGCTCTCTCACACGCGCCCGCCCAAGTGGACCAATCCTAATCCGCCACGTCAGGATCCCACCGACTTCGCTGGTTCCGGGGTCTCACCTAAGTCGCGCCCAGGAAATCTCACACGATACTGCTTAGGTGGACGAACCCTGATGCGCCACGTCAGGATCCCACCCACTTCGCTGGTTCCGGGGTCTCACCTAAGTCGAGCTGGCGACAAAAAGACGGTACAACGGGTGTTTTATTCGGAAGCGGATTGCGTTTGGGTCCTGGCAGGCGCTCTGTTGGACCCACGATAATGTTTATCCATGCCGTTCATCCATTTTTTCAGATCATTTTAAGATGGGATCCAAAAAATGATGCAGGTCCAAGGCAAAAGTGGACCACACCACAGGAAGCAGCGATGATGATGACGCCCACCGTTGAAACCTTCCTAAGGCCCAGAGTGATGTTCACAAGGTCACAGAAACATAGATGAAGCGAAAAAAAAAAAAAACAAATATCAGTTTGATCCAATACTACTGTGGCCCCCAATAAGTTTTCAACGGTAGGTGTTCAATCCCCACTGTGTGATCCACTTGAGCCTTAGATCTGCCTCGTTTTTTGGGCTCATATCATAAAATGATCTAAAACTCATACATCACAGTGGGCCCCACAGACGAACCCCTGGACCAATACCATCTCCGCTTCCGTTTTATCCGAGAAATCGAAATTATGGGGCCCATCGTTGGGGGACCATATCCAGAATCCCAGAGTTATCAGTGATCCTAACCATCCAATTGGTGGCCATCAAAATAATCAGTTCAAATTGGTCTTGAGTCAAAATTCAACAGCCAATATCAGATGGTTTAAATCTATTCAATCAGTGCGACTGCAGCCCATATTTGGATGGTACGGATTGGCTTGTATGATGGGCAACCGATGATCTGGTGGACCATCATGTGGTGGGGTTATGGGCTAAAGATTGCTCTGGCATCTCCAACCATGCCTTGTTCACACATTAACATTCGGCTAAAACATGTCCACGCCACCCTACCTTGCCTAATCTACACAGTGGGCCACCAGATCAACAGTCTCGATCAGCACGCGTTTCCTATATGTACTGTGAGGAGAGAGCTGCATACAACTTCTATGACTTTGGAGGGAGTGGGAGAGAGGCCTAGCACACTCTCAGAAAACCAACCCCTAATCAGTCTCCAGATAAATAAATAAAAATAAAAATAAAAATAAAAAAGCCTTCATACAGGAGACTCACCCCACAAACCCAGTGAGATATGGGGGCTCTCACCTATCATGTGGTCCACAAATGAACACTGAATTAGCAATCAGGACCCATTGGCTATCCTTTTTCCTGAACAACCTTTTTTTTTTTTTTTTTAAATTTTATGCTCCCATGTGGTCCACCAGGTTACTGAGCCACAGAAGATCGCCAATGGACGACTAAATGAAATGTTCCATTTTGTCCATGTATGCCTTTAGTGCAACAAAGACATCGAAGCTTGGTGCCTCCCATGCATCCCCAGACACCGGATGCCCTTAGGGCCTGTTCTTGGAACCTTTCGTAATGTAATTAGGTGGCATTGACACCATTATTACACAACGATTAAATGCCTGGAAATACCATTGTATTTTAACTGTCCAATCCTAAATAAATAAATAACTATATTAAGTCAAACCTGCATTTGGTAGACCTTGGAATTGTAATCAATGGACCAGATTTCACAACTGAAGCGGGTCACTTGTATGCATATGCAACTCCATTGTCACATGTAATGAGTACATATGGATGGACAGTGTGGATAAAAGCACATGCATCAACGTGGGGCCCACAGGTGTAGCGGATTTCAAAATCCATTAGAAATCCCTCCTAGATCCTGTTGGGATTGGATGATATGATACCTGAATTAATCCAATTCTTCCCATCGGATGGAATTTACATTGGAACAAATGCAATTCCATCCCACCTAATCCCATGGTCCAAACAAGCCCTTTAAGTGATCGTGTGGCAGTTCGAGTCAACAACTTGAAAAAGGAGGAGGAGGAGGAGGAGGAGGAAAGGAAATTTGAAAAGGATCCCTATCCACAACCAATATTTCTCATTTCTTTTGACAGATACAAATGCAAGTATGATATAATCTCAGTTGAAGTAAAGCGTTCACTGAAAATCGCTATTATTTGATGTTTTCCAACATCAAGAAACTACTCAAGGTAAAGATAATATATTTCCATACGCTTGGGATGCATAGGCACACATCATCCATTTGTTAGAGCTTAGGCAGTGCCCAGAATGAGAAAGCACCTGCACGATTTTCTCCTCCTCTTGCAAGGTGTCATCTTCACTAGCACATGCAATTGCGTGCGCTTCCGTGGACGTCACGTGGCATTTGCTCACAAACTCGACCAACCAACTAGCAGCCAGGAATCTGTAAAGTAATGGCAAGAGGAAGCTGGACCTTTGAGTTTCTGCCTATGAAATGAAAAGGAATTACTGAATAACCTAGTAGAATTGATATGACCATTATAGATGGTTTGATACTGAATAAACAATTATCTCCTCTAGATGGTAGAAGATCCTCTTTGAAAAGTGGTTTGGTCCCATCTGCTAGAGCTTGAAGAATTCTCAAGGGACCAGCATATTCAGGAGGGTCCACAATTTTTTACATCTATATTTATCTGTGAATCCGTTGTATTTTAATCTGGAGCTTGACTAAATCAGTATATTTCCATATTAAGAATAATTCATCCATTAGACTCAGCGATTCGCCTTCAGCTCCAATCTCGTTGCATGCATCTGGCTCCCTGTGATGCTTGAGTGAGTTCATGGATGTGTTCTTCTCACCCTCAATCGAATAAAATTCAGAAACCCATGTTTTAGATGAACTGCATGTAGTTAGGGGTTCGTTAATTAATTGTTTAAACTGAGCTTGTTCCCAAAACAGACCTCTATCACGTGCATCAGATGTGCGGCAGCTACTAGTCAAAGATAGCGAGAACTTTGTGTCACACGCACAGCCTATTCTCTCATGACCCCTAAATGCTTTGGGTTGCTGAAATAGTTTTCCGACTTAATTTTTTTCAGACTTAGCTGCTGTTTCCAATCACTGAAGTCTTACCACCATGCTAATGAGTGGGTTTGTGACTTTGTGTATGCCAAAAGTTTCTTGAGTGCACCATGAATTGCAGAAAATATGTAGGTATCCACAGGGCCATGAGTGTGTACAAGTGGGCCACATGCATTGGCAATCCAGACCGTTGATACGATGGGTTCCACCATGGATGGACCATGGCTCAACTTCAGTAAGTGAACTGCAAAATGGACACAGCTCAGAATACAGCAACATTCCACATCAGACAGAGGGAAGATTGGATGGGTAGGATATGCCGCTATGGGAAATCTTTATGCATGGTTCATCCACAGTGGGTCAATATATGAACAGTCTGGATCCCCACACCCCCCACATTAAACAACTCCAGGCCAGAGGACACAATTCATATCCTTGATGGGGGTCATCGATCCAACATTATAGAAGCCAGTCCAGAAAAATATCCTAAGGGCATGTTTCGATAAAGGTAACCGAAGGGAAAAGAAAGGAAAGGGAGAAGGTTTTCCACTGATGTGACACTTTGGGATTTTTAGATAACAAAGGAAGGATTCCACATAGCAATCATTGTACTTTTCCACACAAGCACAAGAAACTATGTGACTGGTTATCTCACGAATATGAGACTTTCATGTGCCAAATAAACAAAACCTCTAATGTTGGAATCCTAGAAAAAACAGTGCTCATCGAAATAATGATTAATTTCCTCTTCCTTTCCTTGCCATTTCCAATGCAATCCAAACATGCCCCAAGGCCCTGTTTGATGGACACCTAATAATGAGTTCATCTCATTTAGGTAAACAGTAATTATGTACCAGAGATCTTGATCTCTGATACATAATGAGTTTTAGCTAACAGTGACTTTGCAGTAGGGTTTTTTTTTTTAAGAGAGATTATGCATTAGAGATCAAGATCTCTAATATATAATTACTGTTAACTAAAATGAGATGAACTCATTTTTAGGCATCTACCAAACATGGCCTAAGGTTTACTCTAATAGAGGCATTTGCTATTGATAGAAATGCATAGAGTAGGACTGTCACTGAAGATGCTGACCTGTATGAAGATCACTGGTAGAGGTCATTCCTCATTGGCTTCGGCATTATGATCCATCCGATGGCCATCCGCATCGTCTCCGTAATGGACCCAAGGAAGAACTGATTCCAATAAGACCATCATTGGATGCCGGTTCAAGACTTCACGTGGAGCACGGGCACCCTCGGGATTGGCAGCTTGGTCTACATTCTGCATTGCATGTGCCATACGTGGGTCAATCATCAAGTTCCGCATGTCATCAGGCATTGTTGAAACCGAATCGGAGAAATCTGAGATCATCAGATGGGAATACCTGCCAGATTACAGAAAAAAGAACTGTTAGGGGACTACTTCAAGTATAGGATCTCAAGAAAACTAATGACTTAGAGCAGAGAACTGAAGAAGTGTGAAGTGATGTCATATGTGGTAATACAGTAAAAGTTTGCTGGCATTGTTTCTCAACTCTTGCACCTTGCCACATTGTGACCCAGACCGTTACCGTTTGTTAGTAGGTCCCACCATTGATGGGCCACATGGAAAAAGTCCCCACTAACAAGAGATATTTACCATCCAAACAAAGAATTGTTACAAACAGCACCGTCCCTCTTGAGGATCTCTGATCAATGGATTTTCCCCATGTGGCCCACCACTGTACGGCCAACCAGATGAATGGTCTGGATGACCATGCAATGAGGCATAATAGGTGGTCAACAGTGGAATGGCAAGCAATGCCAGAAAAATCTTAATTGCAGATAATACGATCCAAGATGGTCTATAACTTACTCATTTTTTTCTGATAGGAAAGTCTCTTTCCTGACACAAGCCCAATCTCTAGCTTCGCTGCCATTGAGATTCAAAGATTCAATCACTAGTTGAGCAGCCTTTTTTAACAATTTCTGCAGATCCGGGAACCTCCACAAAAGATAATTCCTTTCTACATATATACTAATCAGGTGATCCAAGGAGGGGCTTCCTGCCTTAGCAGATCCGAAAAAGGCATTCTTGAGTATTTCCGTCCATGCTGAATCTTTTAGGGGCACCTTCTCAACTAATTTTTTCAGGACTAAAGGGTGAAGCATCAAAGCCTGCCTCATAAGATCCACCGACGTAGCCTTTTCAGTATGTGCAGGGGAAGCTTCAGATGCAGCATCACGTTCGAGATAGAAACGACAAATGGCAAGGGAGTATGAGAAGTTGGGGAACAGCCAAAGAGAGTTGTCACTTCTATACTCCTCAGCAAACCGTTCCAACCATGCATATTCGTCTGCCCTCAGAGAGAAGTAATCGATGCAAAAGATTGCTCCCATTGGATCGTCTGAATCCAGTGAAAGCAACAGCTTGCAGACCTCGAGAGCTGATCGGTGGCAGCCACGCCTGTCCATGTTTTGCATATGACTGAAAAGAGCAGAGAATATGGGTTTATTGGTGTCATGGCTGTATTTCAATTGGCAGTTGCCCTGCAGCGGGCTGAACAGTGGATGCCATGCACACTCCAATGCGAATAAACACTTCCCAATAGCATCAGCAGATGATTGATGTTCTCCTGAAAACTTTAACACATCTGCAATGGCCAAGAGCGACTCAATATGGTAAGGGTGGTATGCTAAGATGCTTGCAATACCATTGAGATCATGGATGGCTTTTGCGGCTTCGAATGACCTTTGTGCTTGACTGTAGGAAGATGAATGTACATATCTGTATGGTATACACAGCCAAATAATTATAATTAGAAAGAACAATATACAATTATCAGAAAGATAAGTAATATGAATAATCTTCTGCCCAAAATGTTATTTGATGTCTCTATATATTGCAAAATAAGAATTAAAATAAGTAATACTAGATAATCTCCCAAAGAATCAGGAAGGTGATTGGGATAAGTTCCTTCCAGAAAGAAAATAAAAAATAAAAAATTTGTTGATGTTTCTAATCTTGCAAGATAGGGATGCAACTTGGGTTGAATCAACCCGAACCCAATTGGCCCAATCTAAACTTTGGGCAGTGTTGGGTAGAGGTTGGGGTTAGGCTTGGATTGAAAATCTCAACCTGACCTGGGTTGGGTTTGGGTTGAGGCCCCAAGCAACCCAACCCCAACCTTATATGCAGTACATATACATGTGGGTTATGACTAATATACATCATGTAAACGTAAAATCATGGCATCAACAGAAAATAGAGTTCATGCAAGTCCGATCTGCATGAGCAATGGACTCCTGTTATTTTTGGTCCAAGCACGTTTATATTGATCACTACTTAATGAATGACACAGATCTCTAACGCATACATTGCTATCATATGTTGGTATCTTTCGCATATACAAGCAGTAACAGTGACTGTAACGGTCACCGCCGTTACTGTTACAATACACGCAGTAATGGCCATTACGGCTTTAAAAAAAATTAAATAAAAATTAACCCGATAACAGACCGTTACGCCTGTTAAAAGATCATTACGGGCCATTACAGGTCAATTTATCAGTAATGGCCATTATGACCCCTTAACTTTGTAATGGTTACCACCATAACTGTCACATGACCGTTTTGGGATACCTTGGTTCCATCCCTCACATTAGGGGCTCTTCATTGAATATTCATGAGTCATGACTCTGTTAGAAAGGTGGGAATCATCTACAACATATTCTACACAGTCCACAAAACACCCAAGCTTTGTGGGGCTCACCACATCGTATATGTGACGTCTACTCCATCCTTTTCTTAAATTTTATTTATTTATGAGTGGTGATTATAGACTGTATTTTGCTAGTCTTATTTCGGTTGTTACATGTGCTACTTTAACAATGTTATTTGATGGTTAACAGTTTATTTTGCGTTAGTATACTAGTTGCAACTTGCAAGTGCAAACTTGACCCAACCCGAATTTTGATAGGGTCAAGTATCCAATAACTAGGGTTCGATTGGGTTGTGTCTAGGGTCAGGTTGGGCTTTGGGCCGACTCCTCTTGAGGTTGGGTTGGGCTTGGGTTGACCCTCAACCACACCCAACCCACCTGACTTGCACCCCTAGTTGCAAGTGATATCCATCAGAAGTTGGTAGAAAGACAAACATTGACATCGATCAAAAAAGAAAAGAAAAGAAAAGGAAAAAAAAAATTTGACGAGATTCATTTTACAGCATATTTAGAACACACCAAATGAAAAAGGAAAAAAAAAAATTGACAAGAGATTCATTTTACAGTATATTTAGTACTAAAGCACACCAAATAAAAACTAGCATGAGATAGCTGACATCCGTCAGATTAAATTTCATCTGGAACCAGTGAAAAGGTGTGCCCTAGTAACTGGGAGAAGTAATGCCGAGATGATAGTCCAGATAACTGCCCAAACAATATGAACGGTGAGGGACATCTATTGAAGATAGGTAGTTACCTGAAAAAATTCTGGTCATCCTTAGTTTCCAGAAGTTCCATTGACAAAGATCCATCCCAGCGTGGCCAAAAGCCCGATGGAGTAACAAGAATTGTCTTTCTAGGGTTGTGGCTTCCACGTGGACCACGTCTTCCACCATGCATCTGCCTTGAGCTGCCACTGTTTTGATTATTCTCGAAGGAACTCACAACTTTAGAACCAAAAATCCTTCGCAGTTCATTTTCAGCCCTTAAAAATTTGGGATCCACTGCTAATATAGATGATGTGCAATGCTTCACAGAATTTGCCTGAATTTTTGCATTTGCTGTTTTGGTTTTCACAGACTCTGCCTGATGATTTGTGTCGATGGATAAACTTTCTAAAATCAGATCAAGGGGTTTTTCAGAGTTACTTTTAGCAGGAGTTGGATCCTCCTTGTTCCTCTTCTTTTTCTTCTTGGTTTTGCGATTAGTTGATTGAATTACATCAGAGGAAACTTTAGTCACAGATGATTCTTGTACAGCAGCATCTCCAGTCGAGGTTTCATCATCATTATCCAGTTCAACCTCCTGCAAACAAAATTGAAGGTTGACCATTTGCAAGTGATAGTGATTCGATGCGGTCGAGAAAAATCTCAACAAATCTCAATTCTGCATGATAACTCAGCCAAATATCAAACTTGGAAAATGGAAAAAAGAAAGAGCACTTGCTGCCACTAAGAAGAAGAGGATTGAGAAGAATAAAATTTGTACTGGGAAATCTAGCAGTGACATCCCAGTTGGCAACTCGAAGTATGGTTTTAGATGATGCGGTAGAAGATCTTGTCCTTATTTTATGAATAGAGAAATCAACGGCCAAAGTGAAGCCATTTTGCAAAAAAAAAAAATTCAAAGTGAAGCCATCGATAGATCTTTTGTCCTTGTTATATGAATAGAGAAATCAACAGTCAAAGTGAAGCCAACGGTCAATCCTCTCTATTGATGTTTGAGAAGCATTGTCATGTTCATGCGTAATTACTGTGGTGCATGCCAAGTGACCTTCCTAAATTGCATCAATCATAATTTCTATTGACATGCCCTCTGAAATTACTACATAAAACTGCTTCAGTCAAGATTTGATGCTGAATCGTGGGATAGAAGATTAGGGTACTCTTTGAAATATCAACACTTGGGGCAGGTAACTTGACCTATGACATGAATTAGATGTGACATTCTCTCCAGCTACATTTCTACTATATATAACGCCAATAGTTTTGGACTTTTGCCCATGAAATTAGCTTGAGGAGACTTTTTAAGCCTTGACATCTAGAGGACATTAGAAGGGATTTCCAACATGTATTTAACACATTTTTAAATTGTGCATGCTTATTACAGAGCTGGGTTTTTACCTGCATTCATCAACACTGTGGTGTGGACAGGTGGGATTTTACCCACTTTGTGTTAAAGGGTTCCTTTTCTTTCATGTGATTAGCCCACTACAGCTGATCGTCCTCTTTACATGTAGCCCACTACAGCTGGTTGTCCTCTTTACATGTAGCCCACACAGCGTGTATTAGTAGGGAACCTATGCAACAAAGGCCCTATGGGCCCACAATGATGACTGTGCGAAACATATTCTGTACATCTGTTATGGTGGCTCATGCTAAAGAGTCATCGAAAATTGAGCCAGATCTAAAACTAGAGTGGGCCACAACACCAGATAAAGTTGGGATGGTCGCCCACCGTTGAAACCATGAGCATCACGTAGCCCACACCTTTCCTCCCATTTCTCCCTTTTTAACTCATCCTTTGCCAATTTGTAGTTGTTAAACTAGTGATTGTGCATGAAGATGAACATGGAACATTGAAAAGTAACTTTTTTAATGGCTCATGTTCAAAAATCAAATCCAAGATTCAAAGGTCAAGACATCAATGAAGCAAGATTATAAGACCATAGCTTACATGTAGTAGTAATGAGAACATGAACAGTTCTGATCAATCTAAGGATGCAATTTGGGGTTGAAACCGACCACCATACAGTACTGTGGTAAGACCACAAATAATACCTATCAAAACCCCCCGACTTCCCCTCCATTGTCTCTTCCACTCGTCCTCTTTGCATGTGCATTGCATGTGCCACATCCCCTAGTGCATTTAAATAACCATTATCTGATAGTGCAACCTACTGCCGAAGTAGGTCAAAATACTGGATTAATTTAGTTACAAATTGCAACAAGCAATTTCCAAGATAGAGGAGCTAAAGGACTAAAAGGTCATTCTTCTAGCGCTGAGATACCAAAATTACATGTTTGTTCATCGCTAACAACAGATGTAATACAAGTCCATGAAATATATGGCCTACGTCTTCTTCTTTTTTCCGCATACACCATCAACAATCCAATATTTTCTCTCGTGCCAGTGAAGCTGATGCAGGCCAGACCTGGTGTTAATATCATGGGGTCAAGCAAGATGATGGTGACATAGTTTATGTTTCCATGGACACGTGCCTCGTGTGACCATCACACAAAATACTCAAGATAGTATTCTATTTTTGTCACCCAATATTATGATTTCTTTTCTTTTCTTTTTTTTTTTTTTTTTTGGTCGGGGGGGTACCACACGAAAACGAGGAGGTCATGAACCTAACCCTTCAAAGACAAAGCCAGTAAAATAACCAAGACGAAGACAATACTGCCCAAAGCCAACCTTACTTACATCAACCCAACTTGATCAAGAAGAGACCAGAGAGAAGAAAACAGCATCCCACTGGGACTGGGTAAACCAGTGTTCTCTCTGATACATGTGGATACACAAATCAAGTATTACATGATAGGTTTGCTGGTCTCACGGTAAAATTGTAGGCATGGGGCAGAACTGAATAAAACCTCCAAGGCACTATATTGATGAATGAAGCAAAAACCATGCGGTAAGGGAAGTTTTGTAACAAACAATGAAACTATTAATACCGCCATTCAACCTAAACCAACCTCGTTGGCTGCAAGATGGAGGCTCTCTACGACTTAATCAAAACAACACAAAAATAATGGACTCTATTGGCAACATGCAGGCTAAACCAAACATGCCAACTCAAAGACTAAATATGATTTAAGGAGGAGAGTAAGCAGAGATGGAAGATCTAAAGCTACATACAATGTTCCCACATATAGTCCTCTCTTCTCTCATGGGTTTGTGGTGTCTCTATTTGCATTGACCGACCGAGGACTCCTTACATACACGAGGAAGAGGTCGTGGCATGTTGAACGACTAACTATAAGATAAAACGAATAAAAAAAACACCTAATTCAAGATGCATCATAAACCGATCAGTGACCTGGCTGGCCAATGCTAAAATAGCAATAGGATTGGCGCCCTTTTTTTATAATGGTATTACTAGAAAAAAGAAAAGCCAAAGATGGAAATCTAAGGCAAATTACACAGGCCATGATCAACACAAAGAAGAAAGGTTACACTCATCGAGGGCCTTTGCACCTGAGGCCCAACCCATTATATCTAACATTGCCCTTTTAAAGACCTCTAGTGCTATCCCACTTCAATTTTAGAAACACCAATTATTCCTTCCCCCCATAGAACACAAATGCCTTCCAGAAGGGCTAGCCTCTGTCAAACAACCACTTGCTCTAAAAGCACGAGCTGTTAGAGGATGGCGTATCAATGTATATCAAGGGTAACACTCCAACAGCCTCTATGTTACCCTTCCAATTGTTTCCCAACCCCACTCCCGTGCCATGTTAGGAAGAAACCTGTAATGGACCCCAACATCACCCACAACACTTTTAAGGATTCAAAGAATCTCTCTCAACCCTCTCTAGCACATAAATAGGTGATTAATCGACTCCGAGATGCAAGCCCACAACCCACCATATGTGCTGATTTTGGACTATTTATTTATAGATTTTTTTTTAGAGAGATACAGAAATTTTTATTAAAAAGCGCCGAAGCGAAAGAATTCAAGCCCTGGAACTGAAACCTCAAAGGACAGAAACAAAGACTTAACATAATACACCCATTCTGACACGAGACTTTTGATCTTACCAATCACTTGGTCCTCCCCTTTTATGCGATTACGGAAGCAACGCCCATTCCTGGACCCCCAAATGACCCAAAAAATAGCCATAAAGGTCAGCCACCCTATCACTTTCCTCCCCTTACTGCCACCCGCACCCTGCCAAGCCCAAAGCAGCTCCTCAATGGTCTTCAGCATAACCCAAGTCAGACCCATTTGAGAGAGGAAGAAATCCCAAACTTTAGAGACAAAATTGCAGTGGATGAACAAGTGATCGATCGTTTCTCCATCTCTCATACACATGAGGCAGATATTAGGCAACACAAGCGCCCTTCTTTGAAGATTGTCAATGGTAAGGATTCTTTTTCGTCCCATCAACCAGACGAAAGCTGCGACTCTAGGGGGTGCACCGCAAGACCAATAATGGTAAGGATGCCCCGACTGATTGGACAAAGGAATCGCAGAAATGAAGGAGAACAACGCCCTGACTGAAAACACTCCAAACTTGGTTCCCACCCACTGCATGCTATCTTCTAGGTGGGGCTCAATGGACACCGTTTCCAGGATCTTCAACAACTGAATAAACTCATCCACCTCCGTGTCCGAAAGATTTCTTCTACAAGGGGGGCACCAGCTGATCTTAAAACCCCTTCCATGGAATAACATTCGACCACGTGCATGGTGCACCTCCTTATTCATGGCTAACCTGGCAAGAGTGGCACACCAGGGGTCCCTCCAAAATCTAATTCGAGAGCCCATCCCCACTTTGAAGGAGACTCCTCTGCTAACCAGGTGATACATGTACAAAGTGGGTCTCCATATGCCCGACGCTTTATATGCTAAAGAAGCCTTCACAAACAATCCTCCCTCTTCCACCCCATATTTGGCAGGGCATCATCCTCAACTCCGAGTCTCCAAATCCATTTTCCGAGGAGTGTAGAATTCATGAGATGAGGGGGCTTGATACTTGCTCCCCCTCCTCAAAGGGCCTGCAGACCTCCTACCATCTAAGGAGGTGAAATTTCCTCCCCTCGTTGTACCCGTGCCACAAGAAATCCCTTCTCATTCTTTCTAGGATATCTAGAACCGACTTTGGACACCTAAATAAAGACATAATATATTGGCATGTTCGCAAACGCCGATTTAATCAAGGTGATTTTGGCCCCCAAGGACATGTATCTACGTTTCCACGTTGAAAGCTTCCAATCTATCCTTTGAATGACTTTGTTCCAGAGGTGTTTCGTCGGCTTTCCCACGGAGAGAGGTAGACCCAAGTACGTAGTCGGAAAGGAACCAGTACAACACCCGAACACAGAGGCCAGAGAGGACAAATCATCGTCGAGAAGGTGGATGCCAAGGAAGGACAGGATTAGATATGAGCGCGCTCCAGGTAACATAGGAGTAGAACCAATGGGTAATAAGATCAAGAAAGTAGACTTAGATGATTTGGTCACGTGCAATAGATACCAAGAACTACACTAGTTAGAATGAGTGAGTAGGTGCAAGTTGAAGGCTCTAAAAGGGCAAGGGAAAGGCTCAAGAGGACATGGGTGGAGGAGGTAAGAAAAGATTGATTGATAATCTACAGTCTTAACTAAAGTTATGGCCCTTGATAAAGTGGAATGGTGGAATAGGATTCGTGTAGCCTACCCCGCTTAGTTGGATAAGGATATGATGATGATGGACCCTTGCATGTCCAAAACCATAAGGGTCTTTTGGATGCCTATAAGTTAGGTAAGTAACTTATTACTGGATTTTATTTTTTTTATTTTTTTTTGCACTACACAGCAGCTACAGTGGCCACTATAGCATCTCTCTCTCTCTCTCTCTCTCTCTCTCTCTCTCTCTCTCTCTCTCTCTTGCAGCAAGTGTCCAACGATCTTTCTCCCTTATGGCAAGCGTCCGACGATCTGTCCCTTCCAACCCCTTGTGGCAATCTATTTTTTTCTAGTTTTTTTTTTTTTTCTAGAGGAGAGAACTTTGAACAAGGTGAGCGTGAGAGGGTGTCAGGTCGTCATGGACCAAGCACATGTAAGTTGTGCAAACCCAAAGCAGTGTGGGCCCACTGCAATGTCCATCTAAAATCCATTCCATCTATTGGTTTTGACATATCATTTCAAGACATGAGCCTAAAAATAAGGCCAATCCAAGACTCAATGGCCACACCACAAAAAACGGTGGGGATTGTGCTCCTACCATTTAAACCTTAGGGCGCCCATAGAAGTTTGGAAGCATCAAGCAAGTTGATATCTATGTTTTCCCTTCATCCTAATGACAAGCACCTTATGGATTGTTTGGATTATAAATAAATAAAAAGGTGTGGGCCCTAGGAGGGCTTTAATGGTGGGCATTTACCTCGCCACTATTTAGAATGGTGTGGCCCACTTGGATCTTGGATCTGCCTCATTTCTAGTCTCCCATCCTAACATGAGCTGGCGAATTTTATGGAGTGGATTTCAAGAAGACATCATGATGGACCCCACAGAGATTTGGACCATGAGGTCTCATGCATATGAAGGGTACCAAGAGTCGAGTAATATGATACTCAGGCTGCATATGACACTTGATACTCAGGCACTCAAACATTGTACATGTGACAGACATTTCTCAACTTAAACTGACTAAATTGTGGAACCCACTACAGCCAATTTACAGTTCCAAGATAATATTATTTGAACAATCTTAACCCCTGTTTTGTGGGCACTCGTTCAATGAGATAGGACCATTGGATGCTTTCCAATTTGCATTTGTGGGCACTTTTAAACCATGTGTTCAAGTTTTGATGAGATGCCACGTGTGCAATGTCTAAGTAACATAAGTTCTATTAATCAACCACGTTGACCTCCATATTGAAAAGCTTAGCTATGCCTTTAATTAAGCTCAACTGATTTGTAACATTGCCAAGCAAACTAATAAGCTCCACTAATCAATTATGTTTGGATTCTGATTTTTTTTTTTTTTTTTTTTTCCTTTTAGTTGGCCTATGTGCAACTAGGTTCATGGATAGGTTAGATTTTAAGCATTGCAATTTTCATGTTTTTTAAAAATAAGCATAATTCGACTGGACTATGTTTTGGGCCATAGGCCCCACACAGTGACCTGATACAAGGCTTGGATGCAGCAACATGCGGCCACTTATCTCAAGTAGTTGCTTGCCTGCTCCCCATTATAAGTATTTTGAATCTGTGGGCCAACTTTTGTGGCTCACTTGATGAATGGTTTAGCCTAAGCATCAGCTCATAGATTCTTCTAGATGTGCTCAACCCAATAGTGTATCTTATGCTAAGCTTTTTATGTGATTTGAATATTTTGGAGCGATTCCCTACTCCAAGCTCTGTTTAGTGTGAATAAACAACTACTTACCTGTAAGTGACTTACAAGTTACCCAAACACAAAAACTACTTACCTGTAAGTAACTTATTGCTTATATCCAAACAGGCAGCATTGAAGCGACTTTTACTTGAAAGTAACTTCTTACAGCTTAAGAGAGGCCCCACCTGTAGTACAAACTGAAAACTCCATGTGGTACTGAATAATCTCTAGGCCCAGGCCTTGCATGATAGAATTATTTCAAGATACAGATTTCTCGAATTTATAAAAGAAAAAAATAGATCATCCCTTTTCTATTGTTTTTGTTTTTTCCTTTTTCTTTTAACGGAACAACACTTTCCCTCTGAAAACTCAAAAAACGAGGTGGATATTGAATGACAGCAGTGGGGGGGGGGGGGGGGAACTAATTCTCACATGCAATAATACCGAAACCCTAATTCCTTCATCGAATTTGATATACAGGGATGGAACGGATACCGACCTGATCGTCAAGGAGATCGAAGAGGTTACGAGAAGGAGGAGGGCGATCGGGAGAGGTGTCAGATTCTTCGGCGTCATCGGCTTCAGGATCCGCGATTTTCCGCAGCCGTTCCTCTTCTTGTTCTTTGAGGACTTTCTTCATCAATCTACCCGACATGGTTGGGGTTTCGATCGAGAGGACGGTTATCGTCTTTGGGTTCCTCGATTCGGGAGGCTGGGGCTGGAAATCAATGAAGTGGATGCGTTTCAACAAAAAGAAGAAACTTGCCGAAGGGGAGGGAAGGTATTTATACGTATCAGGTTCTAGGGCGGTTCACCGGTACTCGGACCGGAAGCGACCCTTGTCGGCCCGGTCTACGTCTGGTTTTTGACCCGGTTTTAGAATATTCTGCCATTTTTTACTTTATTTAGTAATCATCCACGATTATTAGCCGTCGGTACTTCCATACTTCTATACATGAGTCCATCCATGTGCCATCTGTCACAAATTGGCATCCATGTGCAAGATCCTATCCATCCATTGGCTACTAAACATGGCCCACCGGTCATGGGAGCTGCAATTTATGAATAAATGGCCAAAATAAAAATTTTACCCGAGTTGTATACTCAACCCACATCATGTCTAAATCATTTCAGGGCATGAACTAAAAAAGAAGGTACTCTAGACGCTTAAGTAGACGATACCACATGAAGTAATGGAGATTGAACTCTTATGTTTGGAAGCATGAGAAGACCCAATGTGATATTTATTTGCCATCCAACTTGTTCACAAAGTCAAGTACTTCCGTCTCTTTTTTTATATCAAAAAGTGGTTACTTCCTGATAACTTTGGTAAATAATAAATGCAGAAAAAGATAAAATACACTATAAATACTATGAAATACATTATTTCAACACTGTCCCTATGTACTTCATAATAGGCATTGTAAAGTAATTTGTATTCTGCAATAGATGTGAGAGAAAGAATTGAGAAACGAAAGATACTTTTGTGTTTTTTAGAGGGTTTGGATGCTCAATCCCCAAATCTCCCTCTTTCTTCCTCAAATACAAAGTCGGCTCCTTTGAAACCCGTAGAATCAAGCGACCTAAGTTATTAACTATGCCGAATGTTTCACATTTCATGCCCCATGTGAGTTTTGGATCTAGTTAATTTTTCCTCATGACATAATGTTGAGCATAGAACCTTTCAATGGATAGAGTAAGTTTTATATTTCGAACAAAGTGGGCTTTCAAGTGGTGGATAAAAGCATGTGCCATAGACAACTTCAATCCCCTTCGTAATCTCTTGCTTTTTCTTTCTTTCTTATCTCCTCGACATGCCTCATGTGTAACACCACCTAGCTAGTGCTACATATAATGTTAGTAGTATTGGACATATTTGTCTTCACTACATCCTGGAAAATTTGATTAATAAAGGATAAAATTATCATAAAATTATAGTAGCGCGAATTAGGTGTTACTCGGTAACAACTTAGTGGGTATTACCCCTACTATGGGTCCCACCTCAATTTTTTTTGTATATCCACACCATCCATCCATTTCTAAAAACAATTGTAGGACAAGATATCAAAACTTATACATGTTCAAATATCAGGTGGACCACACCATAGGAAAAAGTAGTGATTGAGTGCCTCACCATTAAAAATTCCAAAGGGCCCATCGTAACATTTTCTTAATATTTATTTACAATCAAACTGTTGACAATGTCAAGAAGATCTGTTTGGAGATAAATTAAAAAGATTAGATTGATCTAAAACTTTTGTGGACCACAAAATATTTTTAATGGTTATTACTGTTTTCATTGTTATGATCCACCTGAGATTTTGGATCTTCTTATGATTTAGGATTAAATCCCAAAATGAGATAGAAAAACAGATGGATGGCGTGGATATACAACAAATGTTGGGGATGTCTTTAATCTTGGACACTGAGGGTGGCTGTCAGTCGCCCCACAAGATCAGGTCGAGTGCCCAAAACTGCCTCAAATGAGGCTTCTGGAATCTAGACACTGCTGGAGGGGTGTCAGTTGCCCAGCAGGGTCGGGTTGGGCGCCCGGAACTCCTCGGATGGAGCTAGTATACTCTCTGGACATATTTGGCTGACTTAATCACTCGATGCGTCAGTGTGCTGTTTAGGTTGGTTGTGCAATTTTGTGTAGATTTATTTCTAATTATGATTTTATGTTATTCAAGGGGTGTAATGCGGGATTAGGGTAAATTGTTAGAGGGGCCGGGAACACGAGGAGTCCTAGACTTGTTTCAGAGAGGTTGATAGAGTTCCAAGGAGAGAGAAAAAGTTAGGGTTAGCTTGGGTTTCTCTTGTGGGGCTTGGATCTGGGTAAGTTGTTCTTCGTATATTGTAAATTCTTATTCATAGTGATTCGTTTTGTGCCGTAGTTTTTTCCCGTGAGGGTTTTTCCACCCAAAATTCATATTGCCTTCTTTTGGTTGTTGAATTTTCTTGGTTGCTTACCGTTGTGGTTTGCCTTTGTTTGATTATTGTTTTCGTCGGTTTCCCAACAAGTGATATCAGAGCTATAGTTATAATCTAATACCAACAAGTGGCATCAGAGCTAATGTTATAAGGTAGACAGAATCTGAGACGAGGTATCGGTGGTGTCTAGTATGAAATTCGACATAAAAAAGTAATATCGGAAAAATAACTTTGAAATTTTGAAAGTCAAGATGAGGGATCTCCTATTCCAGTAAGGATTGGAAGATGCACTCATTAGAAAGCAAACGAAGACTATAAAAGAAAATGAGTGGATAAAGTTTGATAAAAAAAAGCCAATATTTCAATTCAGTTGTGTCTAACGGATATCGTCCTCTATAATGTCACGAGATAGAAGATTGCGACTGATACATGAGCGAAGTTGGAGAACATTTATACGAAGAAATCTATGGGACCCTTATCTGATGCTTTAACTGTTCACCCCGAAGATGATGGAAGGTATCAATGTCGAGAGCCACATCGGCAATTTTAATTGGTTCGTTTACAAACTGTTGGATGTATGTAAACAATTAAATGATAAATATCAAGCATGTATTCTACTGAATTGCTTCAATAATCATGTAAGTCGTTTAAAGATTCTTTGTGCGCCAAGTAGGATGATCATCAGCGTTAAGACCATTATCTGAGTTCTCTAGTCGAATGTGATAATAAAGAAAAGCGGCGATGTGGGTTCTTCTACGGAATCATTGCTTACAAGGGGGAAGAATGCTTAGCGGGATAAGGGATATTCGCAATCAATATTTAAATCCAAGGGGAATGTGAGGCGCTGAAATCGTGGGCATGAAGGGCAGACGAGACAAGATTGTCTAAATTCCAAGATAAAGCAAGAAAAGTTTGAAGATTCTTTTAGGGAGGCTAATACTGCGAAATTTATAGAGGATAAAGGCGACGGTAGTGATGTATTGACTGCATCCATATTAGAGTCCCTCTGCGATAAGTGACTACTGGATTCTAGTGCATCATATCACATGTGTCTTGACTAGAGTGCATGCATGACATACAATGAATGTGATGGTGGATTGATGTTTTTAACTGGTGACTATGCTGCAAGGTTGTTGGCATTGGTTCGGTGCGCATTAAGATATTCAATGAGATTGAACGAATCATGACAGATGTGAGGCATGTTCCTAGGTTGAAAAATAATTTGATATTTCTTGGTGCACTCGAGGCAATGAGGTGAAAGTTTATCGGATTGATCGGGTTTGTAAAGTGACAAAATGGGCACTCATGGTGATAGAAGCACGAAGGTGCATCATCCTTACAAGGTGATCGGGAGCACTTTCTGATAGTGGAGTTACAATGCCTACAACGAATCTTACTTTTGTACGTGTGTGGCACGCACGCATAGGCCACATGAGAGTGCAGTGAGAGAAGGTGTTGAAGTAAAGTTGGTGGAGACATAAGAAGCGGTGAAGCTATGATGGAGACGAAGTGGAGATGAATGATGAAGCAATGGAGCTTAAAGATGAAAACAACAGTGGGAATTGTTGGGAATGCCTTTAATCTTGGACACCAAGGGGGATTGTTGGTCGCTCGAAACTGCCCTGGATGAGGCTTCTAAAATCTGGACACTGTTAGAGGAGTGTCGGTCACCCAAAACTCCTTAAATGGAACTAGTTACTCTTTAAACAAATTTGGCCGAGTTCGGTCGCCCGACGGGGTCAGGTCGGGCGCCCAATGGGTCGGTGCACTGTTTAGGTCGGCTGTGCAGTTTTGCGCATATTTGTTTCTAATTTTGGTTTTATGCTGTTTAAGGAGTGTAACATGGGATTAGGGCAAATTGTTAAAGGGGCTAGAAACACAATGAGTCACAGACATGTTCAAAGGGGTTGAGAGAGTTATAGAGGGAGAGAAAAAAAGAAGAAGCTAGGGTTAGCTTGAGTTTCTTTTGTGGGACTTGGATCCGAATAAGTTGTTATTCATCTCTTATAACTTCTATTCACAGTGATTCCTTTGTGCCATGTTTTTTTTTTTTTCGCGAGGCTTTTTCCACGTAAAATTCGAATTACCTTCTCTTGGTTGTTTAATTTGTTTGGTTGCTTGTTGTTATGGTCTGCCTTCGCTTGATTCTTGCTTCCGCCGATTTCTCAACAACAAATCATCAAGGTAGGCCCCATACTATTAGGGTAACACAAATCGAGATGTTACCCAGGCAATAGCTAATTCGCTCCCAGAATAGTTGCTTCATGTAAAAAGGTGACAAAATGCTTTGTGGGAATGACTATATGGGCCCGTTTGGATACTACCAAATAAGTTACTTTTCAATTGAACTTAAGACGTTGAGCTACCTTTGGCACTTAAGTTCGTTTGGTAAGTATAATTGAAAAGTAACTTATTTATTAAAAATTACTTATCTTAATTAGTATTTTTTTTTTATAGCTTTTTGACTTTTGACTTTTTCTACTTGTCACTCTCATGTCACACTTTTGCCTCCCCTACCCCCCCCCCTTTTGGGTTAGTACACATGCACACTGTTAGTCACCCTCCAATGTTAATTAACCACCCTCCAATTTGGCTTTTCTACTTATCCCTCTTGGGTCATGCTACATATCAAAGTTCTCTTGGTTTACTCAATTATTGCTCTCTCATACCGTCCATATCAAAGGAGGCCCCACATTATGGACTGTCCCATCAAAGGTGGGGTTCACACGATGGATGGCCCACATCAAAGATGGGCCTTACATTAATTGGTGCAAGATCCAATCCACCAATCAGGTTAATATGATCTTCTACATCTTTTCCAAAAATGGTTATAGTCCACTCACCATGTGGACCGATTATTGGAAACAAGTGAATGGGTTAGAAAACTTCAGCCAAGTCTTCTAGAGCCGTACTTTTTTTTCCCCACTTGACCGGTGGATCAACCTGATTCTTATGCCAGGGCATCTATATAGTAGTCTCATTCTAATGGATGGAATGTATCTTGGACCAATCGTGCCATGCTAGACATGAGCTTTATTGCATGCAATCAGGACTAGAAAAGCTCATTTTGTTAGAAAGACGGCCTCAAAGATTAGCTTTTTCTTTTCATGTCAATATGTTACTTATCATATGTAGATTTGAAATTTTCTTCCGAAGGTTTACCTATGTATTACCAAACATCTTATTTACTTATTGGCTGATAAGTATGCTGCTTACCAAGCATACTTATCTGCTTAATGAGTAAAAACCAAATAGCTTAAGTAGCTTACAATCCAAACGATCCTAATATCTTTTACTTATTTCAAGTCGTCGGTAATTCTCTCGCTGCTCTCTCCCCCGCCTTAGCTCCAGCTACTCGTCGAGTCGAGTCGACCCGATGAAAGCGACTGCAAATTTCTCTCACGGCCGCCTCCATTGACCTCTTTGTTTCGCACGTGAAAACTTCCTTGTACATCTGTCGCGACTAACATAGCGGTGTGTGTCGCTACGCAGTTGGGCCCACATGCTGAGGCCATTCTATGATCTGGACAGTCCATATTTTCTTTACCACCGTAAACAAGATACTACCCATAGCAATATTCCAGAGACGGTCCTAACCTATAATTTTAGAGTTGAATCCTAGCTGTTGAATATCTAACTTTCTTTTATAAATTCATTGAAAATCATCTCGTCAGTGTCAGTTTCTCACAGGGACTTGTATATCATAGATTCCACGGCACGGACGGTTTCGATTATCCAAAAACTGGGACGTGTTCCTAGCTGCGGCAAACACACGCTCCATCTCGAGTAGCGATGGAAGGAAAGCGAATTCAAATGACAGCTTTTTACCTTTGATCTCAGACGCTTTTTGCCACGAAATCTCTGGATTTTCCCGCCAGCAATTCACCTCCATCCGTTTTACTTACCATCAATCCACGTACATCGCTGTCTCTGATCTTCGAATAGCAGCTGACATCGCATCGTTTTCCTCATTCTAGGGTTTTTTTTCAAGTCAATATATGTTCCTAGGTTTCAATCGGATCGCAATTTCTACACATTTTTAATTTCTTCCGATTTCAAGTTCAGAAATCGGAGCTGAATCCTTGAAGTCTGTAGTTTCGAAGGTTTGAACTGGTTGAGGGGGACAATTCAAGTGATTTTGAGAGATCGAAGCCGCTCATCACTTGAACAAGCTAGGTCCTGGTGGAAAATAGACTTGCATGGCCCACCAGTCGTGCGGACATGCCTGATTTATAGTCCAACGGTTTGCATGGTGGGGCCTAACTTGATGAGCGGCTCAGATCTCACATTTGCATGTCGCATTTTTTGGGGCACCGTTTCGGGGTTACAGAGTTCACACGCTCGTGATTTGATTAATGTTGGAACTAATATGTTTTTCGAAAGAAGTAACTAGAACACTGAAACCATTGACCATTTTGATGAAGAACAATATCTGTTTTGGTTTGAGGATTTTATATTGAGTTTTACTTCGATTAAAAAGACACTGCGTATTAGTGAGCAGATTGTGATTTCGTGAAGTGGGTCGCTGGTTTATTAGGCAGGCGAGCGGATCGTTGAAGGCTATGATGATTATGATGATGGTCACTGGTTTATCAAGCGTTGAGTGTAGGGGATTTGATCGTTTGCTTTTGTAGTATAGTATGAGATTGGAAGTGGTGAATAGAGAGGGTGGGACTCATGGGACATAGCTCGAAGAAGAAGAAACGAGGTGGTGGTGGTCGGAAGGGCAAGGGAAGGGCTACTTCGAAGGATCATCCATCCCTCGCGGATGATGATCCTAGTTTGCTTTCCGAGGAGATCACCGCCTTGTAAGTTGTTCTAATTAGTTTCTACATCTGTGGTTGGTATTTGGGTGTTATTCATGTGACTGAAGTTGGAATTGATATGTTACACTCTATTACACTTGCAAACTAAAGAGAATCGTTTTTTTTTTTTTTTTTTCATTTGTGCAATTTGATCAAGCTGTCAGTCATTGACATGAGAATGCGAAGCATTTTTTCCCTTCATTTTGCAGACAAATTGTACATGTGGTGCCCACCTTTTCTTGATCCAGACCCTTCAACCCGGCCCATTCATTTATTGTTCATGCTACAGAATGTTCCTTGATTGGATGATTGTAACTCTCTGATCAGTGGTTTGCAAATGGATGGTTTTAGCCATATGTCGACATTCAGTGGAAAGAAATCCACCAATTCATACAACTGCAGTCTTTCAACTGGGGAGATTTTTCGCCGTGATGAATTTACTGCATTTCTCATCAGATGAATAAGGTCTTGATCAATAAAAAAGTAGGGCCAATGTGTACTCTGCTGGATGAACCAAAAATTCCATCTTGCAGGGCTGAACATTCTATGTTTTTCCCTCGCATATGTTTTTGTTTCTTTTACCTTCAGGAGTGCTATATTTCAAGAAGACTTCAAACTCGTTTCAGAGTCACCTCACACTCAGTTCATTATAAACCTCAGGTACTCACCATCTAGTTGTATTTGTAAGTTTAGCTATACTCATTAGGTACGTGTAATGGAGTCATCTTTTGATGGTGTATATTGGACATGAACAGGCCTTACTTGAATGATATGGGCTCTGAAGACATCAATATTTCGGCTCTTCTTTTAGTGAGGTTCTTTCGGTTTACTCCAAACTCTGTCCTTTTCTAATGTGTAATTCCTCTTTCTTGTCACTGACAAAACCCCACTCTTTTTTGGTTTTCTTTTGTTGCCATCAGGTGCTTGCCGGGGTACCCTTACAAGTGTCCTAAGTTGCAGATAATACCAGAGAAAGGTTTGTCAAAGGATAATGTGGACAGCCTCCTCTCTCTACTTACTGATCAGGTCAGATGTGATACTTTGTTTCTTTCATCTGTGTTTGTGGATATTAATCACAATATGAGTGACGTATAAGTTACTACTAATCATGCAACCTTGCATAAAGTTGTGTTTTAGTTAAGCTAATTTTGTAAGTGACGATAGTTGAAAAAAGAAAAGAAAATGAAGATTGAATAAAATTAGTTAATAAAAAAGATTCTTAAGGGATTTGTAGACCGATCCAAGTTAAAGTGACCTCTCGTGGAAATTACAGTGAGTAAAATCTACATTGTGTTTTGCTTCAATCTATCCTCTTTGCCTTCTTGTAGTGATCATGCAAATACATCTTACAGCTTCCCCTTATGTTCTCCCCTATCTCTATTGGTTGTATTCTATTTTATTTTCTGGTGGAGCTTCTTCTTCTTCTTCTTCTTCTCTCTCTCTCTCTCTCTCTCTCTCTCTCTCTCTCTCTCTCTCTCTCTCTCTCTCTCTTCGCCTTCTAATTTGTTGCTATTCTTCCTCCTTCTCAATTCAAATAACCTCACAGTTTTTTAATCGATAAAGCTTACTGCTTTCTCCAATTTAAAGAAAGCTCATTGTTTGTTAAATGATCAATACATTCATATCCTTGTTCTTTGGTGTTATCATTGGTTAATGTGACTTCTTCTTCTTCTTCTTCTTCTAAAGAAATGCTGGTTGATATGACTATGGCAGCCTAAATGCATCATTCACGTATGTCACTGAATTGTACATTTCACAGATATAACATGCCTAATTGCTTAGGTTGCTAAGAATAACACATGATCATATTATAGTCTTTGTTATAAATCAAGAGGTTGTGAGATTCTGGCTCTTGGATTAAAGGATCTAAGTTACTAAGTCACAAGCTTTCATATTGATGGTTGGGACCATTTAGAGGCGGATCATGATTGTGGACCATCAGGTCTTGAGGAAGTCTGCGATGGAATGTTAAAAGGACTAAGGGATGTGCTTGGATTGTTAGGACCCTCAATGATGGACAAAGTGTCTTGGATTGTGTGGATCTAGAAGCAGGTCACAATTGGGACCTCCATTGGGAAGAACGGGATGTACATGCATGTTCACGTGTGTGTGTGGGCATGTTTGTATGGATGGGAATTTGGGACATTTTTGAATGCCATATCAAATATCTATTTTGCAGGGAACATACCCATTGAATTAGAGGTCTGTTTCTTATAGCAATGTATGATCAATCGTATTGGAGAATAGAAAAGGCCTCTATAAAGATTATATAAATCCAGTTGGAACATGATGTAATTGGGATAGATATACATAGGAGTAGAGAGAAGGGATCCATCAACACATAAAAAGGGCCTCTCTCTCTCTCTCTCTCTCTCTCACGCATATGCATCATTAACAGCCATTGGTTTCCAACATAACTCGTTTAAGGTGGTTTTCTGATGTGGGCCACACTAAACACTAGAGAGCAACTTCCAGCTGCCGTTTTGACCGTTGGAATCAGCTATGTTAAGTGCACAACTGCTGTCCAACAAATCTATAGTAGCTAGAACATGTATGTGCAATTGCAACAACTATGCTTTTTCTCCGTTAAACTAATGCAAGGGCATTTTCACACTGGGCTCGAGTGGGGTGGCCTGTGTGTTGCGGGGGCACACTCGGGGTGGGTGGCCTGTGTGATGCGGGTGGCTTGTGTGATGCAGGCCCCGCCCGTGTGAGGCGGGTGGCTAGTGTGATGCGAACCCATATGAAGTGGGGCCTATGAAGGAGGGTTCGGCCGAGAGCCTAGCCTGTGTGAAGCAGGAGCCTGGGCTATAAGATAAATGGATTGATTCACCACGCTCTATCAGTTTGAGCTTTTAGAGCAAGTGGTTAGTCGTCCTGCGTTAAGGTGGTATCAGAGCGGGAAGTCTCTTGTTTGAGACTCCTCACCGGGGGTTATTAATGCAGGGACATTTTCACACCGTGCTCGAATGGGGTGGCCCCTGTGATGCGGGCCCCACCCGTGTGAGGCGGGTGGCTAGTGTGATGCGAACCCATGTGAAGTGGGGCCCACGAAGGAGGGTTTGGCCAAGAGCCTAGTCTGTGTGAAGCAGGAGCCTGGGCTATGAGATAAAGGGATTGATTTGCCACGCTCTATCAGTTCGAGCTTTTAGAGCAAGTGGTTAGTCGTCTTGCTTTATAGACTCAAAAGACTATATTGTGGAAGGCATGGAGAGGAAGAAAAGAGAGAAGAAAAGAGAAATTTTTTTCATCTCCCTCCCTCCCCCCCCTCTTGCCATCTACTAGCTCTTATTTATAGAGTTACAAAAGATAAGCTTAAAATGAATGCAAAGTAACTCTTAGTGATACACCATTATCTCCAAGAACTAACTATATGTGTATTCACATTCAAATACACCATAACACACGTACATCAAAGACTGTGTACTCTAACACCCCCTCATTCTGGAGCATCTATGCCATACATGCTAAACTTACTGATGATACTGGAGACTGTGGAAGAAGTTGACTCTACTTCTGATGATTGGGTGGCTGGAATTTGAATTGTAGGCACTTTCAGTGGCTGGATGTCAGTCATGGGCATTTCTGGTGGCTGCCAAAGGATCTATCACTCTTTTGGTGGCTGCCGTATTATACGACAACATTTTCAGTGGCTAGAGGATATTTTGACAGCACTTCCAGTGGCAGTGGAATGTTCTGGCATTCCGGTGGTTGTAGAATGTTTTGGCAGCACTTTCGTTGTCTGTATGACAACCCAACAACACTTCCGATGATGATCTAACAACATTTCTAGTGGTTGCCAACGGACGATGGGGCCCTTTTTAATTCTGGGCAGATCTAGAGGGAGACCATTAGATCTGCCGGTGAGGGGAGCCCTTTAAAACGTCATGACAGGATGTACGAAAGGAAAAAAGGGGGGAAGGAAAAGCAATATAGATTGGAAAGAAGAAAGGTATCATGGCTTTGATACCATGTTAAACTCAAGAGGCTACATTGTGGAAGACGTGGAGAGGAAGAAAAGAGATAACAGAAGAGAATATTTCTTGGTATCTCTCTCCATCTCCTAGCTCTTATTTATAGAATTGTTTCAAAAGATAAGTTCAAAACTAAATGCAGATCAAATCTAAAACACAATTATGCAAGTGGTCATTTAATTGACCTACTCTCCAGTGTCATCTGTTTGTGGACCATGAAGTATGGGTATGGATGCCCGTGGGACCCACCTTGTGGATCTTACAAGATTCTTTGAACGATTCCGATGAGCACATGTGATATGAGGCCGTTCCTAGCCAATTGAATGGGTTGATGATTTACGTAATTTGCAATGAAAGCACAATTTAGCGAATTCATATGTAGATGCATACCTGTGTGTGTAACCCACCATTATGTTATCCTAACACTGATTGCGTGCCTGTATAGTTACCCAAGCTCCTTGTCTTATTGTGTTATACCTTTTGGGAAATCTCATGAGTTCTATATTCGTGCAAAATTCAGATTGAATATGCATAAATTTACAATTATGATACAATGTTGGTTTTATGCATGATGCTGTTTTTGGCTAGCACATTCTAGTATACTGGTGGTTATTTACTGAAATGAATTATTACTTCAGTCACGAATTTGTGCTTCTTCATGCATACGAACAAGTAATAATCATTGGTTCGATATCCATGTTTAGCTTGTACTTAGTGAACATGGCAATGAGATAGCATGCCAAAGTAGGTGGATTGCACATTATGGTCTGAGTACTTCTGGAATGGATTTAGAGAAGAAAGAGAAAAGGGACAGGAACTTGTAGTTAGAGATAAAGAAGAGATTAATCGTCCAAGAGGTGATTAATCCTTTCATATTAGGCTTTATAAAAAGTTACCAAAATACCCCTGAGAAGAGAAGCTATTACAGAAATACCCAAATAACAAGAGATAAAGAAACATGAACAATTCAACAATTTAAAAAAATAAAAGATTTCACCAGAAAGTAGGGGCAAATGGTTTTTGGTTGCACAGTGGCTTTGGACAAAATTCTTACGCGACCACCTGAAAATGTGGGGTTCATTCTTTATTTAATAGATGTGTTTTTCTCATGAGGAGAACGTTTTCCATATACTGATTCATGGCAGTTTTGCATGGAAGATGTGGGCAGCCATATCTTCCACATGCTGATTTATTCTTTATTTAAGAGATGCTTTTTGTGTTTTGTTCACGAGGAGAACATTTTCCATATATTATTGCATTGCAGTTTTGCATGGAAGATATGGGCAGCCATCAGGGGCTGATGCATATTTTAATAGTCTTAATGCTCCTTTTCTTCTCGTATATTAAGATCAATCAACAGGGGCTGATCCATATTTATTTATTCATCATGTCATTTGCTACTAACACTTGTAATGGATAACTAGTTTTCTTGTGACTGGGATGTCCTAGATGGCTTGCATTATTACACCATCTGAGTTTTTTCTTATCGAGCCATCCTTTAAGATGTAGGTATTATTCACATTCCTGGCTAAATTCTTGATATTAAATCCGTGCTTCTATATTTTAATTCTAATGAGGTCAATACAGTGGCAATGTACAAGGAGTGACAGGGCATATAAGTGCATGCCTTTGTAAGCCATCTCATTTGACTGTTTTGCATATTCTTTTTTTTTTTTTTTTTGAAAGGTAAGCACTTTATTGAACGGCAAACAGCTGAAAAAGAAAAAAACAAAGAAAGAAAAGCAACAGGGAAAAAAAAAAAAAAAAAACTCAACAACACAAAACAAACCCGCCCCACTCACTAAACTGGGCTCACAGAGCCCATTCCCTGAACAAAATCAGCACTTTGAAGAAGATGCAAGCTGAAGAGGAGGCCTTGTTCCTGAAGATTCTATTGTTCCTCTCAGCCCAAACTGCCTAGATAATCGCCAATAGAACACAACGCCATTTCCTCTTTCCCAAGGCTCCTCCATATTCAGCATGCCACGAACGAAGGAGATGATGAAAGGAAAGAGGCATGACCTAAGATACGCCAGCCATACGAAGGAAGCTCCACCAAATGTCCGCCGAAAAGGGGCAATGAAGTAAAAGGTGGGCAATCGATTCTTCATTGTTGAGGCATAGAGGGCACGCGTTGGGGAGCACCATTCCCCTTCTTTGAAGGTTATCCAACGTGAGTATCCGATTTCTCCCAGCTAACCATCCAAAAGCCGCCACCTTTGGAGGGGTTCCGTTAGACCAGATAGGACTCGTGTGGCTGGAGGAAGAGGGATTAGCCGCTGAAGAGAGGAAATTGTAGAAAGATTTGACAGAGAAGCTCCCCTTACTAGACAGGTTCCAAACCATCAGATCTTGGGATGAGGGATCCGGAATATAATCCTGTAGAATGGATAATAAAGAAGTAAAATCAGTATCCAAACCCCTCTGCTCCCGCTATGAAAGAAGCAGTCCTTAATAGGTACATTATGGTTAGGACAAATCTGGAAGAGGGGAATATTTCCGCTAACGACATTTGACCGCACCAAGGATCTAACCAAAAACCAATACAGTTACCATCTCCTAGTTGAAAACGCACGTTTGCCCGAAAATCATTGGAGATTCTAACTTTGTTCTTCCAAATCACCAAGGACCTATAAACTGAGGAACTTTTTGTCCACCACCCCGACAGAGTGGAGCCATACTTAGCAGAGATTATCCGCCTCCACAGACTATTAGTTGTCAAACAACCACTTTCTTTAAAAGCTCGCGCTGTTAGAGGATGGCGTATCAATGTATATCAAGGCAGTCTAACACTCCCCCGCACGTGCGGGGTGGAACTCTGCACGGGAACATACTGGGCAAGGGTGGAGGGACACAACTCACACTCAGGTGGAGGGACACTCGCAACTCTCACCATAAACGGCCCCCCGTGGGAGAATATATTACCAGTGGCATATTTGCTATTTCCAGGATTCGAACACAGGACCTTTCTCTCTGATACCACGCCAAACAACCACTTTCTCTAAAAGCTTGAGTTATTAGAGGATGGCGTATCAATTATATCAAGGGACTTTAACATTAGTCTCCACACCAAACCTCCAAAGCCACTTACCTAGAAGGGCCTTATTCATAATCCCCAAATTTTTGATACCTTCACCCCCTTCATCATAGGGAGTACACACCTCCTTCTATCTTAAGAGGGGGAACTTGAAGGAATCACAACAACGCCGCCACAAAAACTTCCTACGCAAAGCATCAAATTTAGAAATCACAGATTTGGGACGGCGGGGGGGAGTAAATGTTGGATAAGGATGCCTTGATCAAGTTAATTCTTCCTCCAAGAGATGGAGTGTTGATCATCCAAGAGGAAAGTTTTGCTTTCCATCCTTTCGAGAATAACATCCCAAATATGAATAGAGGGTTTACCTATGCACAACGGGATACTTAAGTACAGCGTGGGAAAGGAACCAATCTTACATCCGAAGGAGTTTGCATATGAAAGGGCCTCCTCATGGCTGGCATTAATACCAAAGAGCTCCAACTTGGCCATATTAACCTTTAGCCCTGAAACTACTTGAAACCAGCAGATAGACATGCTGAGAAACATAATCATCTCAAGTATCATTAGCGAACTATAAGTGATTGATGTAGAGGGGAAAATTAGGGAATGGAGAAACCCCTCTACAATCCTACTTTTTGGCCCCTAGCCAACATACGACTAAGGGCCTCCGCTACCAGAATGAACAAAAAGGGGGATAGGGGATCCCCCTGTCTGTTTCCTCTAGTAGCCCGAAAGTAACCAAAAGGGGACCCATTAATTAGAACTAAGAACTTGGGGGAGGAAATGCAAATCTTTATCCAAATCCTCCAGGTAAATCCGAACCTCGTTCTCATGAGCATGTAATCCAAGAAAGACCAATCTACATGGCTATAGGCTTTTTGCAAGTCCAGTTTATAGAGGATGCACCTCCTTTTGTCCCTAACACATGAGTCAATGCACTCATTAGCAATCAAAACTGAATCAAGAATTTGCCTACCTTCAACAAATGTGAATTGAAAGGGAGATATGATTTTGGATATCACCTGTCTCAGCTACTGAGCAAGAATTTTGGATAGGATTTTGTAGGGGCTGCCTAACAAGCTAATCAGCTAGAAGTCCTTGATATTCTGAGCTCCTTCCACCTTGGGAATTAATTCGAGGAAGGTGCTTCCCAATTCCTTCGACAGTTTGTTTTGATTGAAAAATTCCAACACAAAGGCAAACAAATCCTCTTTGACTGTATCCTAAAAAACCTTGAAGAAGGCTATTGGGAAACTGGGAAACCTTGTTTTGCATATTTTGAATTGTGTGGCCCAAGAAAACAGATGAACCATGATGGCTTGGACTATCGAAACTTAGCACATCAATTGATGGATATGACCAGGGTTATTGGTATAAAGTACAAAAGACTAATTTGGCCTACAACATTTGTGGGCTACTCAAGAACCCTAGGTATAGATAGCTATGACAAAACAAAGATGACATGCGCTTGAAGAGTGCTTTCATCTGACTGACATATAGAACAATCACTGGTAATTTTACTCAAATACGACTCTATTTGATAAATGAATAAAACGATCTATGGCCACCATGTTCCTGGGTGCATCAGGCCTATGTTCATTAGGGCTCGTTTGGGAGCTTGTAAATGGAAGTAAATGGGAAATGAATTTGGAAGTAAATGAATTAGGAGTAAATGACTTTACACAGTTGTGTTTGGATGGGAGTAAATGAAATGCATTTGAAATTAAAATATTTCGTTTGGATGGGAGTAAATGGGAGGAATTGGAATGCATTTGAATTTTTCAATATATTCACAAGAATGTATGCGATATCCTAAATCAGCTTTAATATCCCAACTTAGTGTATATATGCGATATTTAATAGAATGATTGTAATAGCTTCCATTGAAATGCATAATTCAGGAAAAAATGAAGAAATTTCGAGCTTTAGGTAGGCCACGAACATAAGGATCACAAATAACCAACTTGCGAACATTTTTTAATCGTCCATTTAGATGGCCATCCTTTGGATGGTTTGGATCATTCTTTTGGTGTGATTTTAGTGATGTAGCCAATATTTGGATTGTTGGGGAGTATCATTAGTGTGACATGTGTATGGCGGACATGTGCATATTTGCACATTTGTTTACATGTGCGACTCTCCAAGGGAGCTCAAAAAGGCATTTCACCCATTTACTTCCAAATCCTCTCTCGTGGAGAGGATTTCATTTACATGCTCATTTACTCCCATTTCATCCCATTTACCTCCATTTACTTCCATCCAAACACACCCAAAATCCCATTTACCCTCATTTACTCCCAATTTCACCCATTTACCTCCATTTACTCCCATCCAAACGGCCCCTTATGGTTTTGAAAATTTATTGAGATATTGCTGATTTTATCTCTGCTGAAGTTAAACATCACATAAACATGCATAAAAGGTATGATCTACATTGCAGTTAGTGTTTGCTTCTCCTTCAATTGTATATTTGTATCTTTTCATACAAATAAGTTTGTTTTAGCTCACTGTATTTTTTTTTTTTCATGCACGTGTTTTTTCACTAGTAATTTTCCAGCAATACCTGTCTCAGGCAAATTTTAATGCTCGAGAAGGACGCGTAATGATTTTCAATATGGTGGAGGTTGCTCAAGAGTTTCTATCTGAAATCACTCCAGTGGTGCAACCTGTTGAATGTGTATGTTGAGTCTTATCTTGTCACAAAGTGCTCCTTAGTTGCTATGGATGTGTTTGGTGATCATCCCTATCTCTGTAACTCATGTTGTCTAATACTCATCTCAGCAAGAAAACACCCTCCCTTGTGAAAAAGAGAAGTGAAAAAAATATTTGTATCCATCAAGAAAAAACATGCTATATCCTCTGGTTGGTTTGGGCTCTAGAACCCAATCAAGCAGCTAACCATCCAGTAACTTTGTGGTTCTTCCTAAAAAGGAGAAGCATTTCTTGAACTTAACAGCATGTATGAAGGTTTGCACTTGGTTTTTGTTTAGTCAGTGATTGCTTTACTATCCATTTATTCATGGCAGGTTCCAAGTTTGGGTGTGGATAACAAGGACCAGTGGCTTCATGGAAATGTTGCAATTGCTTGTGACCAGGCTTGCTCTTCGTCTGGACAATTTGTTTATGGTTTAATTGATCTTTTCAGTGATTTGTGTGGCGATGTTGGGTCGTGGGATTGGAGCATTGGAACAAACACTATAAATGCAAGTTTTAGTGATATTGCCCGAGATCAAGCCATTTCCACCGACAAAAATGGAGACAAGAAGTCTTCAATACACACAAATATGGGAGGTTCAAACACTGGATATGGGGCTCCACTAAATCATCACTCTCAGAATGCAAAGCCTGTTCCCTTATTTGACACTAAAGAAGGCTCGGTACCACCACCAATTGCAAAGCTAGGTGTTGTTGAAGAAGGAACTGAAGATGATAGCAAGAGCATTTCTCGTACAACTTCCCACATATCATCGACGGAGGAATCGCTGGAAACTGGTTCCAATGGTGACATGCCTGAGGATTCGCCAAAAAAGGTAATCGGCATGTTTATACTTGATTTCTCTAATTTGAAATTGATTATGTTACAAACAGTTATCATTTTTTTTTTTGTTATTTGAATTCTCTGAGTCTCAGACTACAAAATCACTAGGGAAAATTGTATTCTTTTGAAGACATGAACCACAATGCTCAAATTGGAGTTTAATATCACTCCTGTCCGCGATGCATTCCTCAGTGCTAACACATTGCTAAACTGCTTCTGGTTTTCCAATATTCTTTTCTTCATATATGCTTTCTTTAGATTACTTGATCGGACAAAGCGTTGCTTATTTTGAACTGTATCTGATACTAATTCTGTCATTGCTTACCACATGGCTTTTTTATTTGATCCCTGTTTCTTTCTGGACTTGTATTTCGTAATGTGGTTTCTTGTCTGCTGATTGTTGGAAGCAATAATATAAACATAAAGAAGATCACATACATAGTGTTCTTTATTGAAGCTCTGTTGGTTGTATTGTGCAAAATGCAGTATTCTTTATTGACTTGGTGTCGGTTTTATTGTGCAAAATGTCCTTATCGTTATATGCTTATTGTTTGTTTATTCTTATATCTTTTCTCAGAATGTTGCCCTCAAGGAGAAAATGACAGAGGCTGATGATAGTGATTTAGAAGGCCGATCTTTGGATTCTTTTTCTTTTGTTTCAACAAGTGATCATCAAACATCACAAAGCACGGATCAGGATCTAGTTATGGTATTTATCTTTTTTTCTTCCTTCAACAAATTTAAAAATTGATTCTGATTAAGGTTTGTGTTTCTAATATTAGGTTCATTTGCTTCGCCTTGCTTGCTCTTCCAAAGGGCCATTGGCACATGCTTTGCCTGACATAACATCGGAGCTTTACAAACTAGGGGTAAGTATTTGCATGTTCAGTTGTGATTACCCATATTCTTTCCAAGATCTGTACTAAAGCACGTTTATTGCTATTGGTAAATTTTATCAGATAGTTTCAAAACGGGTGAGAGATTTGTCTATTGAATCACCATTGCTCTTTAACAAAGCTTTTGAGGATGCTTTTCGGCATTATATGGTGGGTTATGCATCTGATGTTAATGTTGCAGCAATTTTTTCTAAATTTGACCCAAACATGATGTTGGCTACTACTCCTTTGCTAATTGCCTACAAAAGATTGGTGAATAGGTTTCTTCCCCAATATCCCAATTTTGGAAAGATAGTGCTGATTTTGGTGGGGAGAATACTTCGTCTCTTCCGAGTTCCCGTTATTTGAATGACTTTGAAGAAATCTCTTCACTTGGTAAGAATCCACATATTAGTTTTTATTTTTTTATTTTTTTAAATTTATTAATGTTGAATGGTTGCGTGCACACACCTTTTTTCTGGTATTAACTTTCTTTGCGATCAGAGTTGGTCATGTAAAATAATCCTCAATAGCTTCTTTAGTAACTATTTGTCTGCATATCTTTTTTTAATGGAATAACTTCATTCAATATCTTGATGGATAGACATCGGAAAGCTGTGGGGAGCATAGACGAAGACATTTCTGGGTATGCATCCACGGAGTCTTGGACTCTTGGGTAATCTAATGACAAAGTTACTTCCGCACATTAGTACGATTTCCAAGGAATGTTGGGCAGTCAAGGAACTATATGTTCATCGGACGAGTTTATAGCTGAAACGAGGATAATATTAGAAGTGACCATATTCGAGGGAACTTATGAGTTGCACATAAGTAGACTAAGATGGTTTGGCTGTGTGTGATGGAGACTAAAACTATATTTAGGAGTGAGTGGGTTCAAGTTGAAGGATCTAAAGGGCAAGGGGAGGGTCCAAAATGACGTGGGTAGAGGTGGTAAGAAGAGATCTGATGGCCTATGGTTTAATTAAGGCTATGGTACTCGATAGAGTGAAATGCTGGAGCATGATTCATGTGGTCAACCCCAATTTGTAGGGATAAGGCTTTGATGTTGATAATATTGTTGTTATTAGTTTGAATTCCAACATTTCAAGAAATGACAGGTGTTGTAAAATTTGAACTTGGTTTCATTTGATATGAGCTGGTGTCATGTTGCCGCATTAATTTCGAGGAAATAACATGAAAGATTAACTGGCCGGTGAAGTTAAATTCAATCGTTGTGAGAGTATCGCAAATGTAAGTTGACAGCACTGAAGCTTCCAAGGGGAATAATAAAGTTTTTTTTTTTTTTTTTTTTTTTTTTTTTTTTTTTTGAGGATGTGTGATGTAATCCATACTCCAAAACCACATTGACATTCCATTGATTTGTTCTGGTTTGAGATTCCTTACTGATATGTGCTTCTGGTTTTGGGCATTGATGAGATTCAAGAAATGCGAGGCGGTGACAAGGCTATAGGTTTGTAAAGATGTGGGTCTTTGGAGGACATGCATGATGTGCGTGACTCTCGAGATATATTCATCGTATGCTGTTGAAGCATGAAACTGTTGCTTTAATTGAGAACAAGAAAGGGTGCTAGTTTCATGGTAATTCTTGTATGGTTGACATCCTGTACTTTTTGTCAGACATGCACAGAAGTTGGTTTCACTACCCAGGCCTTTGTTTTCCTTTGAAGGAAAATGCACATGTTTGATCCCTATTTCCTATTCTTATGTTATCTATTTAATTAGTGATCTCTGAAACTGGCTCTGGAAGGCAATGCACAATTTTCTTGGATAAGTATACTAAGTTTTGACCTATATAATGGGTTCAACTGGTGTTTACACATAAAATGCGGTTTGATTGGTCGGAATATTTGCATTCTAGTAATTAACAAGGACTTGAATGGAGGACATTCATCATCAATTAATTCATTAATTTGAGTAATTGTTCTTTTACATCCCGTTATTACATCCCTTGATTCTAAAATAAGATTTATCTGAATATACAATATTATGTAATAATTCAAAGTAAATTTTGGCAAAATCTTGGTTGTTGTTAGCATTCCACCGAAGCGGAGGGTTTGTGCGGGTCTTTGAAAAACCCACAAACTGCTCTAGGATAACACTTTTCACTAAAAACCACTCGCAGCTTTTAGACACTTTGTGCGGGTTGTTGAACACTTTGTGCGATTTATGAATACTATGTGCGGTTTCTGGACACTTTGTGCGACCGCACAAAGGTCTTTGACATTGCGCGGGTTTTCTTCAATACCTTCTGTTTTCGCCGGGGAGCTCTCTAAGCAAGTCTCGAACTTGTACCACGTATAAATGAGAAGACTGACAGGGTATTTATAGGCCACCGCACGTGCGACAGCCACTTCTCGTAGAAATTCAAGGCTTTACGCGGTTGCACAGAGTCTTTTCTGAACCCCTTTGCGCGGTCGTGCAAACATCTTTGCACGGTAACACAAACCTCAATTGTTTGTGATTCCTTCAAATTTATCTCCCATTCCCTTTTAAAGGGAACTGCTCTTTTTGCGGCCATGCAAAGCCTGTCATGGCCTTTATGCGGCCGCGCAAACCGTCTGTCTTGTCTAAAAATTTCCTTTGCCTGAACAACTGGTAACCTTTAAAAGTTTAGACACTTGAAGTTTGCATTAAAAAAAGTTAATAATACTAAACATAGTAAGTTCGGTAAGGGCCTGTTGGCCGGTGGGATTAAATGGCATGGAATTGCATTAGAGGGGATTAACACCATCATTGCACAATGATTGCATGTCTGGAAATACCATGGTATTTTGACCATCCAATCCCATGTTTGGGACCGGATTCTTCCTCAAGCAAAAATACCATATTATGCAAAACCCTGTTTGGTGGATGATGGATTTGTAATCAACGGACCAGATTCATAACTTATGTCGGCCACTCGCACATGTATACAACTCAAATGTCAGTGTAAAGGATGCATATGGATGAACCACATGGATAAAACACGTGCATCAATGTGGGGCCCACAGATGTAGTGGATTTCAAAATCCACCAGAAATCCCGCATGGGACCAAATGCAATTCCGTTCCACCTAATCCCATTCCTTCCCGTGTCTCTAAAAGTCCCATGGAATTTGCACGGAGCCAAATGCAATTCCATCCCACTTAATCCCTCCTAAGCCCACGTACCAAACATGCCCTAAAGACATCAGGAACGAATTATAGAAAACAGTAAATAATTAATATGAAAATTATCAAACATAAGTTAACATTTAGCACACAACATAATAATGACACATAAAAATAAGAAAATAATTGTTTTTTTTTTTTTTTTCCTTCCATTTAACTCCATTTAAGTGCTATCAGGTGTTCTAAATTGGCGTTCCATCTGCAGATTCAAGTATTGTACTGCCCAGGTGATGAAATTGCGTCGGATTGTCTAACACGACACCCTACGCAATGCACGGAAGCTTAGCGGAGCTACTAGAACTATGGGCTAAGTCGGGAGGGGGTTATTAAGACCTTTTAACAATTCTTTGCCTAATTAAACTGAATTAAGCAAGAACACTTAGCTTCCAAGCTTAAATAGGTCCAATCACATACTACAAAAGATATAGCATTCAAGTAACTAGTCTGCTTAGTGAAAATACATCTTGTGTGTGAATCTACCTATCATGTGTATAGCATACAATCCATTCAAGCATTCATATAATTAACAATTAAACTAACAATGCTAGAATAACAATATGCTCAAATTAATCATAAACACAAGCATGTATAGTGGTTTGGTTTTCGTACCCAACTCATGAGCACACCGGATTTCACTAAACGGAAGTTTTAAATCAGGTTAACCTCTCAACCTATAACGGAGGTTTCTACAACGGGTTCACCTCTCAACCCGAATGGAGGTTTTCCAGGTTCACCTTTCAACCTGCACGTATGCACCCGTGCCGGTGGAACACGTACACACCCGTGTCGGTGGCTCCCCTTGGAGACTTGACAATTTAGGTTCTACACAAGAGCCAAAGTCCTACACAAGAACCTCACGTATACTCCCGCCGAAGGCTTCCCTTGGAGACTTGATTTAGGCTCTACTAAAGAGCCAAGGTTCTACACAAGAACCTGGGTCTGGGTCGAGTTTGGGTCACAAACTCTCACACTCTAACTTACAAAAGGAAAGAGTGCAAATGGACTCTAAAATGACAACCTTGTTGGATATGAGCCCCATTGACGTGCTTTCTTGAGTTGATTCTACTAGCTCTCCCATGCTTGAATTAGCTCCTCATGCTCCCCCTATCATGATGCCGATGCTTTGCCAAGGCCTCAGCTCCATAATCAATCGCCTTGCATGTGATCTTCCTTTGAGATAACCAAGTGATGAGAGGTTGGTTGAATCCTCTATAACTAATATAAAGTGGTTGCCTCGAGGAATTCACCTAAAGGATCTCTAAGAGAGGTTTAGACTAAAGTTTTACCTATGGTTGTGGCGTCTAAACATCTAGAGATCAAGAGGGAACAAGTTCATCTTCAATTGAGCTTCGAATGCTCCAACATGTGATGGATCACAAGGAAGATGACTTGATTTGGCTTAGGATTAGAGCCTAATGATAGTTGCAATATAGGTGACTTCTAATGCACTAAAATCTCTCACCGAAGCCCAAAAACCGAGTTGCGAATATATAGAGCAAAAGCTCCAACGGTTAGAAAACGGGCAACAATGGCTAGCTGTCATTCGGTCGATTTGAGCCTTCGACCGGTCGACAGTCCTTGTTGATCAATCGAAGTTGGGTGTCGATCGATCGAACCGACTCGATTAGGCCGGATAGTATCTATCTGGTTTTGGGCCTTTTTCGATCGGTTGGGCTTCTGGTCGATTGTTCGATTGGGTCTGTCGATCGATCGACGATCTTGTCGATCACACTCATATAACAAGCCAACGTTGCAGTCTTGTTTTTGGCTTGTTTCGATCGGTCATCGGTGCAGTTGATCGGTCGATGGCTTCTGTCGATCGGTCGATGGATCGATCGACAAAGTTTTGAGATCTGCTCTTCGGACTGTTTGTTTACAACAACTCATGAATCTCTCAGGCCTTACTAAGGGTGGTCTTTTGGGACTCTTAAGGCCAATCTAGGATGACTACAAGTATACCTATTTGGATCCAAGTCATCTAGAGGTTATGGTTTGTTTTGGTTCTAAGGGGTTAGGCTCACCAAGGCACCTCTGATATACCTGTTTCTTCTTCCTTGATGCAGCTTGTCCTCTTGTGTCTTCGATCTTCATCTTCTTTGGCTCAACCGACTCCTAGACACATAGACTCACGTGATTGACAAATAAGGTGCACTAACAGGTGACACCATTGTACAAGGAGCATTTTGCAACTATATAATTATGGTCGATGTTGATTGATTTCAAAAACGATTTTTCCAATATAACATGGCAGCTTGAATATGGACATACTGAGGTTAGCATGGCCCTTGGAATAATTTGCTTCCATCTTGTACAAACATTACACAGATTGACAAATCAATAATTATATAAGATTCCTAACCTCTAAACTTAATCATTTGAGTTGGTTTGATGAATTGAACTTGAATAATGGATATATGATCTCCTAACAATTTATTTATGTTCTAAAAGTTCATATTTGATTTATTATGTTTATATTTAATTCTTTTAATGTTGCATCCACTTAAGAGGTAATTATTATTCTGACAGGTCATGGTGGCTTTGGTCATGTTGTGTTGTGTAAAAATAAACTAGATGGGCGGCAATATGCAGTGAAGAAGATTCGGCTTAAGGATAAAAGTCTTCCAGTTAATGACAAAATTTTGAGGTAAACTATTTTTCAGTAAAATCCGTGAAGAAACACAAGTATGAAAACTTATATAGTATAGATGTCTGAATATCTAGACACAATGTGTGGATGATTTGGATAAGAGCATCCTTGTGCATTGAGCATTCTCTGCCCCTCAGTTTCTTTTGTTTTTGTTTTTGTATTTGCACAAATCTCCACGCTTTTTTATTGTACATTTTTTTTAATATTAGAACTCAGAGCTTATAAAAACCATGGGTGAGTTCCTTACACAAATCATATAATTTAAAGTCAGATAATTATGTTTTTACTTCATTTCTTGTTACCTTCATATAATTTAAGTCAGATAATTATGTTTTTACTTCATTTCTTGTTACCTTTCGCCTTCTTTTTCTGGACCATGGGCCTATCTCTTATTCTCCTCTTGCTTTTCTTATATTTTTTTTCTTTTGTTTTTTTGCCCTTAGTTCCAAGGGTATTTTATGTAATTTGGGACATCGCAAAATATAAATAAGAAGGGGGTTGGACATTCAGCCTTAGGGTCTGTTTGGTAAAACTTAATTTTAGCCGTTATCACTGAAATATGCATTTTCAATGATTTTCCTAATTCATATTGTTTGGCAAATCTGAAAGTTTAAGTGCTTAATTTAGATTTTCATTGAAAAACGCCTTTATTCTTAAGCTTTCCTCTTTTGGCTTAACACTTTACAAGGAATGCGGTAAGTGGTTTCGAGTTAAAATATTTTTTTAAATGACAACTCTACCCTTTACTTCTGGTGCAAGGTTCCAGGCTAATTGCATAGAAGTTGTGTTGACGTTGCAAAGTTCTTTGGGCCCCATCATGATGCATGCGTTGTATCCACCCTGTCCGTCCATTTTGCAACATCATTTTTGGGCATGAGCCAAAAAATGAGGTAGACCCAAAGCTTAAGTGGACCACACCACAAAAAGCTGTGGGGACAGTGACGCCCACCGTTGAAACCTTCTTAGAGCCCACCATCATGTTTATTTGCATCAAATCTGTTCATAAGGTCATGCAAAGCTAGATGAAGGGAAAACAAAACATATCAACTTGATCCAAAACTTCTATATCCCCCAAGAAGTTTTCAATGTTAGGCATTCAATCCCCATTGTTTTCTGTGGTGTGGTACACTTGAGCTTTAGGTCTGCCTCATTTTTGGTTTCTGACCTAAAATGATCTGAAAAAATGGATGGATAGTGTGGATATAATACATACATTATGGTGGGGTCCGCGAGACTTTCCCACATCAAACACAGTACAGTTCCATGTTATGACTTATAAGTCATGCAAATAGGTGGATGCCAATTGCCCAATAAAGGCTTTTGCATGAAATTTCTCCGCTGGGAAGTTAGTCGCGGCCTACTATGATGTTTGTGAGAAATCCACCCACTACGTCCATCTGTTATTTAGCTCATTCTAGGACATGAGACGAAAAATGAGGCGGATTTAAAACTCAAGTGGGCCATACGAGAGGGAGAAGTGGGGAAAGAAATGCCTACAGTTGAAACCTTCCCGGGTCCACCTTGATGTTTATATGCCATCCAAACACATTATGAGGTCATTCTCACTACGATGAATTGGAAAAAAAAAAACATTAGCCTTATACGAAACTTTTATAGTCATACCAATGTTTCAATGGTTGTCGTTATCTCCACTGTTTCCTCTCGTGTGGCCCACTTGAGTTTTGGATCTGATTGCTTTTTGGTCTTGTGTCCTAAAATGATACGAAAAAACGGATGGACGTAGTGGATTTCGCACAAACATCATGGGAGGGCCCCATCCAGCTTTCGGCGCAGGAGCTTCATGAGGCAATCCGCATCCCAAGGGGCACAACTTTGATGGATCTCCGGATCCACCAAGGTGGGTGGGATCCCTGATTGTGGGGCCCACTGTGATGTATGTGTCTTATATCCACTCCGTCCATCCATTTTTAAAACTCATTTTAGGGCACGATCCCAAAACTGAAGCATATCCAAATCTCAGGTGGACCATAATACAGGAAACAATGGTAATCGACCATTAAAAACTTAACGTGGGCCATAAACTTTTTGATCAAGCCGATATTTGTATGATCTCTTCATCCAGGCCCTTTTGACCTTATCAACAGGTTGGATGGTGAATAAACATTCCGGTGGCCCCCATGAAGTTTTGAATGGTGGGGATTCAATCACTATTGTGTTCCGTGGCATAGTCCACCCACGATTTGGATATACTTCATTTTGGCATCATGCCCTAAAATGATCTTTCAAAATGGATGGCCAGTGTGGATGTAAGGAACATACATCATAGTGGGCCCCACAGTTAGGGATCCACCAAAACCGCGTCCCATCCCAAGTAGGCAGGGAGCGAATTACGCGTGAGTAAAAGGTGGGTAACACGTTAATGGGTGTTGCCTTGACCGTGGCCCCATCTTGATGTATGTGCTGTACATCGAAGCCGTCCATCAGTTTTTCCAGATCATTATAGGGCATGGTCCAAAAAATGTAGCAGATCCAAATCTCAGGTAGACCACAGTACATGAAAACAATGGTGATTGAACGCTCACCATTAAAAACTTCCTAGGGCCCACTGTAATGTTTATTTGCCATCCAACCTGTTGATTATGTCTCACAGACTTGGATGAAGGGAAAACACAAATATTAGCTTCATCCAAAACTTTTGCAGCCCCCATGAAGTTTTTAATGGTGGGCGTTCAATAACCACGGTTTACTGTGGTGTGGTCCACTTGAGATTTGGATGTCTCATTTTTGGGCTCATGCCCTAAAATAAGCTGGTAAAATGGTGGGACAGCATGGACTGCATATGGACATCAAGCTGGACCACCTTTTTTTTTGGATGGCCCATGATCTTGTTGTACAAAACAGATTGCGTACTGCCCTGCAGCGTATCAAGTAAACTCTGTGGAGGCCCACTGTGATATGTATATATCTTATCTATGTCATCCATTCATTTTAAAAGCTCATTTTAGGGCACAAGCCCAAAATTGAAGCATATTCAATGCTCAAGTGGACCACCACAAGAAACAATGTGAATTAAACACTTACCGTTGAAAACTTCTTGGGTGCCACAGAATTTTTGAATCAAACTGATATTTTTGTTTTCCCTTCATCTAGGTTTGTAGGTTGGACGACAAATAAACATCACTGTGGTCCGTAGGAAGGTTTTAACAGTCGACATCATTATCATTGTCATTATCCCCCTTGTTACCTGCAGTGTGGTCAACTAGTGCTTTGGATATGCTTTAATTTTGGGTTCATGCCGTAAATTGATTCCGAAAAATGGATATATGTGTTTTATCCAAGCCACCCATCCATTTTGAAAGATCATTTTATAGCATGAGCTGAAAAAGGAGGCAGATTGAAGGCTAGCGTGGACCACACCATAGGAAGCAGTGGTGACATCAACCCCCACTGTTTCCTGTGTAGTCCACCTGAGATTTGTATCTGCTTCATCGACTGGGGCACAAGTGTGCCAAATTTGGTGGCAAGGCAATAACATGTTTTGTCTTATATTCTATAAGGATAGAAATTGAGACAATAGGGGCAAATATGACAAATTGTCATTTTTCAGACATTTTGTGGTTTGTTTTTACCAAACAGGTTTTTGTGAAAAAAGTTCTTATTTTCAGATATCAGGACTTTTTTCAAACAAATTACCAAACAGGTTTTCAGTACTTGTAAGTACTTAAATTCAGTACTTCAAGTTTTCAACACTAAAATTAAGTTTTAGACCTTATTTTTCAGTTTACCAAACAGGATAGATTTTTTATTTTATTTCTCTCTCTCTAACATGGTATTAGAGCAAAAAAGTTCCTATGTTTCTCTCCTCAACCTCCCTTTATGATTTCCCTTTCTCTTTTCTCTCTTTTTTCCATCTTCTTTTCTCTTCTTTTCTTTCTTCTCAGATTTTCTCTCGGTTTGAGAGTCGTTGCAACCTAATCAGCGGTTGAAAGTGGTTAATGAGGAGGTATCTTGCGGTAGTTTCTGATTTTCTTTGAAGGGTTCCTGGACATTTAGTTTTGATAAGATTTTTGGGGCCTTTTTCTTTCATTATTTTCAAAAAATGGTTTGTGGCTGATAGGGTTTGCTAGATATTTTAGTTTGGATAGTTTTTTAGGGTTCTTTTCATCTAGATTTACAATGATTCTTTTGTGGCCCAGAATTAGGTATTTGGGATTTGTTTTTCTCTTTGAAGATCATCAAGATTTGTTGGAGCTACGGGGATTGATGCCTTTCTGAATTTTTTGGGTTTTTTTAAGACCGTTGTAGGCTGTACTTGGTTATAGCAGTTTTTTTTCTGTATTGGCTGGTGCAAAGTCTTGATAATTAATTGTTTGTGATTAAAATGTGGCTTCATCATCAGCATCTGAGACAGTTAATCCCATTACCCCCAAGATGGAGAGGCTAAGTATTCATTATGAGAATCGTGTGTTGCAGATTACAACCTATAAACTTAAGTCCAACAGCTATCTTCAATGGTCAAAAGTTGTTGAGATGTTTGTTGGAGGAAAACGAAAGTTGGGATATAGAGATGACAGTATATTGGAACCTCTTATGATTGATCCTTCTTATGGAGAGTGGAAATCGAACAATTTGTTAGTTATATCGTGGCTTCTGAATCCTATGGAACCAAATGTTAGTGAAGGACTTTTGCTGTTGCCCACTGCATGTGAGATTTGTTTGACTTCTTATGAATTGTATGTAGATCAGAATACTATGACCCGAATTTACGATATTTATTAGAAGATTAGTCATTTGAAACCAGAGAGGGGGGGGGGGGGGGTAACCAATGCTAAGATGAGTGGTTTGTGGTAGGAATTGTTTTTCATGGATGATTTTCAATTTGTTTATTCTATAGATACGGAGACAAAAAAAGAAGTGTTGAGAAGAAAGGGATATTTGAATTGTTGGCAGGTCTTAATTATGAGTTTAAGCCTGTTCGAGCTCGCATTCTTAGTTATCTTACTTTACCTTCACTTGATAATGTATATACTTTTCTTTTACGAGATGAGAAGCGTCGTACAACTATGGGATCAGCTGTGCTTGAGAAATCTGTCCCAGTGACGGGATTAAGGAATTTTGATAATGCTGGTGTTAGCTGAGACAGCGGTGTAGGAAAAGGAGGTCATGGTATGGATCGTATTCGTATAGGCATTCATTATGGTAGATATGGACGTTCTGTTGATTGTTACTGGATCCTTCATGGTTGAGCTCAACTACAATGGTAAGGATTCTCAGGATACTTTTGGGGATGTAACATTGGCAAAGTCACCAATGGTTTTATTAGCTAGTGATGTGGTTAATCTTTTATAAAGTGAGGATGATACCTTCCTAAGGGATGCCACTCAGAATAAGGTCTCTTCATCTATGTCTTAGACTCGGGTGTACTTTCACAACATACTTTTGTATTAATCCTTGAGTAGTTGATATGGGGGTTACTAATAAGATGGCAAGTACATTTATTTCTTTTTCTTTATTTACTCCAATCCTAATTTAGGTCGTGTGAAATTAGTATATGGTTCCCTAACACGTTTTGGGGGAAAGGGGCAACGTTTTTGTTTCACTGTCGTTCTCCTTGTCCTTCGTTTTATTAGTTATTAACATTGCCTCTAATTTGTTATCTGCTAGTAAGACTACAAAGGACCTAAATTGTAGTGTGGCATTTTTTCCTGATCATTGTGTCTTTTAGGATATGAAGATGAAGAAGTTTCTTGGTGGTGGACGTGAGAAGGATGAATTATACATTCTTCATTCATATTCTTCAAGTCAGTTTAGTGTCATAGTGTAAAAAAGGAAGAACTTTATATTTGACATTGTCGGTTTGGTCATCTATCTAGTTTAGTTTTACGGTCTTTATTGCTTTAGTTAGTTGAGTATATTGATACCGACGATTTACAATGTGAGAAGTCTGCTTATCTTCCTGTGGATAGAAAGTCTAGTAGAATTTTTTTCTTTGGTTCACTATGTTGTATGAGGTTCAATTCCCATTAATTTTAATGGGTTTAAGTATTTTGTCTCTTTTATTTATGACGCTTTTCGTATGATGTGGATTTATTTCATGAAAAATAGAGATGAGATTGGCTTCATTTTTAAAGTTTTTCATAAATGGGTTAAAAATCAATTTAATATGAATATTGGTACTCTTTATATAGATAATGGAAATGAAGATCTTTTTCATTTTATGATTTCTTATGTTCAGGAGCATCGTATTAATTCTCAAACCACACGTGTGTATACAATAATACCTCGCAACAGAATGGTATTGTTGAAAAAAGAATAGGCATCTTCTAGAAGTTGCTAGTGCTCTTCTCATTGCTATGTCTGTTACAAAATCTTTTTGGTCGGATGTTGTCATTACCTTATGTTATTTGATTAATCGTTTGCCTACCAAGTAGTCAGTCTCCTATTTAATATTTTTGCATTCTGTTCTATCCATGAAATCCCGTTGTGGGTCTTTGAGTGTGTTTGTTATGTCTATAATGTTGATCTTCATTGAAATAAGTTGTCAAATCGGGTTGTCAAATGTATTTTCTTAAGATATTTGTCTTCACAAAAGGGGTAAAGTGTTTTGATCTGGTCACAAAAAAGCGTTGACACCATATGTGTTTAGTTTTTTAAAGACGGCCCATATTTTTCTATAGGTCAAAGGCAACATAATTCTATGGTTCTACCTATTCCCGTTCTTAAGCCTGGTTCGATTGTTTCCGTTTTATCTAAAACCTGATAATGTTAAAGATAAGGTTGTTTTTCATTTACAGTCGACTAAATCAGACTTAAAGGTGTATAAAAGAAGGAATGTTCAAACTCTAGTTCTTCCTCAGGCCTCCACGTGTGCTCCTTTGGCGATAAGTACTGATAGTGTTCCTACTATGTTGCCTATATATGCTGATCCATATCTAAACTCATCCTTTGATTCGTCTGTTTCTATTAGAAAAGCCAGAGAACAGTGTACTTCTCATCTTATTGAATATTTTGTTTCTTATCATTCTGTCTCCAATTGACAAGTCCTTTGTTTCTACTATTGAGTATGCTTATTTCAGTATTCCTAAAAATCTTATAGAGGCCCTTAATTCTCCTCTATGATGATAAGATATGGAGGAGGTGATTACTACCTTTGAGAGGAATCATACATGAGAGATGATTGATTTACTGGTTGGGAAGAATCTGGTGGGTTGTTGTTGGGTATGTTCTTTGAAGATTTCCAATAAAAGAAAGAGGATTAGTTTTGAGAGAGAAGAAGAGAGGTTAGGTCTAAAAACCTAATCCTCCAAGTTTTATTATAATAGGGCTTATTTGCCTTTTACAACTTACTGCCTTAGAGAAGAGGAAATAACATAAAACCCCTTATGTTTCAACACTCCCCCTCAAGTTGGTGCGTGAATGTCTATCATGCCCAACTTGCCAGAAATCTCACGAAGAGTAGTGGAATTTAGAGCCTTTGTAAATATATCTGCCAACTGATCTGAAGAGCGAACGAAGGGTGTGGAAATTCTCCTGAAGCAATCTTCTCTTGAACGAAATGGATATCAACCTCAATATGTTTAGTCCTCTCATGAAAGACTGAGTCTGAAGCAATATGAATGGCTGCTTGGTTGTCATAATAGAGAGGAATGGTTGAGTTAGAGAATAAACTTAACTATTTCATGATGGACTTTAACCAAAGCAGCTCGCATGTCCCATGAGCAATAGCTCTGTAGTCTGCCTCTGTACTTGACTTGGAGACCATGGGTTGTTTCTTATTTCTCCAAGTCACCATGTTTCCTCCCACAAAAGTACAATGCCCAGATGTAGATTTCTATCTGTAGAGCAACCTGCCCAATTCGCATCTGAGAAACCACATATATTCACATGCCCATGATTCTTGTACAAAATTCCTCGACTTGGACACGCCTTTAAGTATCTTAGGATATGATGAACCGTCTCGAAGTAAGGCTTCCTTGGAGAATGCATGTATCGACTCACAATACTCATTGCTTGAGTAATATCTGGCCTCGTGATTGTCAAATAAATCAATTTTCTAACTAGTCTCTTAGACATGCTAGTGTCTTCAAGCTTGTCACCTATGTCTGCATACAGTGAGTGTTTCTGCTCCAAGGGGGAAGGCGTTGGTCGTGAACCCAACTTTCCTGTCTTCTTGAGAAGATCAAGGGTATATTTTCTCTAAGAAATGAAGATGCCCTTTGATGAGCGGGCCACCTCAATTCTCAGAAAATATCGTAGACAACCCAAGTCCTTCATTTCAAACTCCTTGCTTAGTCGATATTTGGTTTGTTGGATGAATTGCAAGTCATCACTAGTAAGGACAATGTTGTCCACATACACAGGCAGAATAGTTCTTCCCTCTGGGCATGAATGAATGAACACTGTATGATCTGTTTGGTAGCGCTTGAACCCAAAGGAAAGAACTGCAGAACTAAATTTTGCAAACCAAGCTCTGGGAGACTGTTTTAAACCATACAAAGCCTTTTTTCAGCTTAGACACCTTTCCTGGCTCCCCTTTAAGCTGAAAACCAGGGGGAAGGTGCATGTACACCTCCTCAGTCAGATCGCCATTTAGAAAAGCATTCTTGACATCCAATTGGAACAGAGGCCAATCTAGGTTAGCCGCTAGAGAAAGAATGAGACGAACAGAATTGAGTTTTGCCATAGGAGAAAAAGTCTCAGTATAATCAACTCCGAAAAGTTGAGTGTAGCCCTTTAGCCACCAATCGAGCTTTGTATCTTTCTACAGTACCATCTGCACGATATTTGACGGAGAAGACCCGTTTACAACCGTCTTCTTCCCATGAGGTAGAGAGATAACATCCCATGTACTACTTTTGTGTAGAGCCTCCGTCTCGGCTTCCATAGCTTGTTTCCAAGCAGGTACTGCCAAAGCATCATGAACAGATCTAGGAATAGTATGAGAAGATATAGCTGCTAAGAAGGAATAATAGGATGGTGACAGGGACTCATAACCCAGAAAATTTGATATAGGATGCAAAACTGGATGATGACTACGAGTGCGACTTGCAACAGGAGAGGAAGAGGTACCTGAGGTTAGAGTCGGATCCATTGCCACGGATTGAACCTCATATGTACTAGCGTTTAGTTGGTTGGTTAATATGATTGTCTATTACTTGTCCAAATCTATCTCATTCATACTGCTCCATCCACTCACTTTGAGGTAGTTGCATTTTACGCTACATTAAGTCTTATCCAAGACATGGCATCTTGTTTATCTGTCATAATAATCTTGATATTCAAGGCTATTCTGATGCAGATTAAGCAGGTTCTCCAGATGATTGACACTCTACGACATGATACTATACTTTCTTCGGAGGCAATCTCATCGCATGGAAGCCTAAAAAGCAGACAGTTGTTGCATGATAATCATGGTGTGCCGTAACAACTATTATGACAACAACTGTTACATAAAGTTAACGGTGCCAACTATTACATGTTACGGGGTCATAACGGCTATAACAAATGTTATGGAAAAAATTACCTGTAACGGTCATTACAGCCCACGTAACGGTCTATTACGGACCTCATAAAGGCTGAAACGGTCCATTATGGGGCTGATACAAGTGTTTTGGTTTTTTTTTTTTTTTTTCCAATAAAAAAGAGATCGTAATGGCTGTTACTGGGGCCGTAATGGCCATTACAGCCCGTATCGTAAAGGTTAGCCACCATTACTATTACGGAATGCCTTGATGATAATAGGACCTTCCAAATAAATCTGCTAGTGTTAGATCATTGATAGTGTATGGGCAGAGCTGTATCCTAGGACATTGTTCTGAAGGAGTCAATATTTTTTTGGAGGGAGGACTTTTGTGGGGAACAGAGAGGTTTCTCAATTGTTTATGGATTGTCATGTACGAGTGGTTTCCCAATTGTTTATGGATTGTCTTGTAGGAAAATGCTCATGGTTCTTACATTTGTTGTTAGTTTGTGGTTTCTTTTAACAAAATACAAAAAGTTCATTTACAATTCCATGATGTGCAAGTAAGTCCAATACAGGCCTGTTACAGTAATGGTTCCCAGTAGTCATACAACAAACCAAGTTTCAATACAAGATGCACAACATCATGTTCATTATTCCTAAATATCTAGAGTACATTAGTCCCCACTCCCCTTAATAACTACTTGACTGATTAAAGCATGCTTCTCTGTCTACTGCTGTTTGCTTAGTAGAAGGGCCCTTTTGTCTTGAGATGCTATTGATAACCTGAGCCCTTAATGAGCCTTCATGCTGAGATGGTCAATAATAATGTAGTGGTGTCAGAAATTTAAGCATTTGCATGCCTAACTCATTCTTTAGGAGATTCTTTTTTTAGTTTGTTTAGCTTCACTTTTGGAAACTTAGGAGTAGTTTGTGGATTCATCATGGATAATTCACCCCAGAGACTCAGCTGAAATTTAATCATTTAGCCTAGAGATGTGATGACCCAACCCTAGATGCATGTATATTCAGATGGAAGATATTTAAATAGTAAAATTATGCAACTAACTGTTTTCAATCAGAGGGATTAACAAATCTCAACACAGAGATGAGATCCGTCCGTTCGGATCATGCCCCTTAGCATAAAAATCACGTAAAACAGGGAGGATCTAGGGATATGAGGATATCCCAGATCTAGCATAGACCAGTCCACAGTCAAGTTTGGATCCGGTTCTCATGGTTAGTCATCCCTCTTTTCTGTTCGTACCAAAAGGGGAAGATTTAGAAAAAGGACGAAGGAGATAGAGAACATTATAAGAAAGCATGGATTATGAAAATGAAAGATTCTTACATTCCCTGCATCTTGAAGAACAAGAAACGAGGAAAATCGTAAACCGGGGTGGACTCCTCAACACCCGAGAGCCAATCCTGAAAAACATCCGAATTTCTATTCATTCAATAATAATCAAAATAGGGTTTCTCACAGCAGTATATATAGGCTACGAAAAGATAAAGTGCACTAAAGTGCCTAAAAACAAGAAAAAGAACAAAAAATGCCTAAAACTAAACCACAATCATAAAATAACACCTGACCTGTCCATAGGGTCTGAAAACATAACTAAGATAGAAAAACTAAGAAAAAACTGGGAACGGGCCACGAAAGTGGGCCCGGGTCGATCTAACGATTGGATGGCCTGATCGCCATCCAATCTTGGATCCATGGTCGAAACGCTCTAAGCCTGCACACATATTCGACGAAAGGAATCTCCATATGTGCATGTACGCATGTGGGGTTTTCGCGGTCCATCAATGAAGCGGCCCGAGGGGCCCAGCGTCCATCCACATTAGCTTGTTTGCTCCAACACTCGATCTGCGAAGTCGCCTCCTCTAGTACACTGTAAAGGGTGCACCACTGATGTTCGCATCAAGATGCATCTTGTTCCCCCAATGGCTGTTTGTGATTTTTATTTTTTATTTTTTTTTCTTTTGTAGTTTGTTATGATTCTGTTTCTTAAATCACGAGAAGATGGGAATTTCATTTTCTCTCTGCTTCGATCCACATGAACATTATTTGTGCAAGGTCAATTATTTCATAGTCACGAATTGCACATGTAAGATTCCTTGTGTTTTCAGGACTAGAACTTAAACCAATTTAATGGAGTATATTTTTTATTTGACTGGGGAATCTCCCTTTCTTTGGTCTCGATATTTAAGTGATAGTCTGCTACAATGGATGGGAAATGGTTTAGTTGCCGTTTGATGAACTGAAAAATAAACTCTGAAAATTAATTTAAGTGTTGAAAACTTGAAATGCTGAATTGTAATTTTGAAATAATTTTACGGATATTTTAGTCAAAAGTGAAAAGAAATTTTAATGCGCCACCATTTTCGGCATTCAACCGTTAGCCTTAAGTGAAGGGAGGCAAGCTGGAAAAAAGACCCATATTTTCAGTGACAATTAATTTAAGCACTTATTAAGTTGGATTTGCCCAATGATCCTAGTCAGTGAAAATCATTGAAAGCATCAAATTTCAGTGATAGGTGATGAAAATAAGTTTTATAGAATGTCCCCTAAGTGTTTATAGATGTTCTCTCAAATCATATCATGTATGTTTTACCTAGTCCTATTTCTATGCAGTAATCTATGCTGGATTGCATTTATTTTCTTGTTATCTCATTTATTAGCTAGACAGTAGATGTTTTTCATTCACTTCTCATATTCTTGTTCTCTTTGGTTCTCTCTTTGATACTCTCTCTCTCTCTCTCTCTCTCTCTCTCTCTCTCTCTTTCTTTTTCTATGGGAAACTAGTCATATCCTTATTTATAATTGTGGAAAAGGAAGGTACTCTGATTCCAAGTTAATTTAGTTCCCGTGGAAGCACGGGGCTTCTTTTGGTTTAATTATGGATGAACCCACTGTGAAATGATGCCCTATCTGTGCGTTGTGTGGGTCCCCAAGTGAATACAGGCAGATTCCATCATTTCCTCATCAATGTGAGCCCTCAATAGTTACCAATTTGGCAATCCAGCACAGCACCAACAGGGACATGTTTGGTGTTTCTGTGAAATTTTTGTTTGAATAAATATAGTGCCAGTGGAAAGTATTTGGATGGAAATTGAAATCATGCTCCAACTTATGTATCCTTTCTTCTTTCCTAGCTTTCTCAGCAAGTTAAACCTTTTATTTTGTTGAAATCTTTGTTAAAAGTTTTGATTTGTGTGCCTTTATGACAATGTGCTCAGGGAGGTAGCCACACTTTCTCGCTTACAACATCAGCATGTTGTTCGCTACTATCAGGTCAACACTGCTTATATACTCTTTTGTTTTTTGTTTCTTTTTTGGGCACATCACATTTACATTGGTCAAGCGTTAAGATTGTTTCACCTTTATTACGAATGGCATAATTACAACTAACATTTACCTTTAATCTGGATCCCTTTTTACTACTACTTGTCTTTGTTTTAAAATATTTGATTAACATTGTATGTGCTTTATGCCATTTGATTGGATTGCTTTACAAAATCTTCTTATAAATTTAGAAATGCTGTACTTCTTCTATTCTCAACCTAATTTTTTGCTATTAATAGTGGAATGCAATATTAGTAGAGGTGATAAGATTTGAAGGGAAAGAAGAGATGGAGGTGAGAGAGAGAGAGAAAGAGAGTTTGGACCAAAACTTACTTGGTATTGCTTAGGGCTACCACACCACAACTACACTATTAAAAAGGAACTAAAGTTACAATATAGTGCTCCGTAAGAGTACCAAACGCTGAACATGCACAAACAAGGAAAGACAAATAAGAATATATACAACATCGCCCTTAAATTCTCTATACTCCCCCTCAAGTTGGAGCATAGATATTGATCATGCCCAACTTGGCAGTGATACGGAGAAGAGCATCCCTGCTAAGAGATTTGGTAAGAACATTAGCCAATTGGTCTCCGGAACGAATGAAAAGAGTAGAAATTTCCTTTGCAGTAACTTTCTCCCGAATGAAATGACAGTCAATCTCAATGTGTTTCGTGCGCTCATGGAACACCGGATTGCTAGCAATATGAATGGCAGCCTGGTCGTCACAATGCAAAGGAATAAGAGTCGAATGAGGATAACCAAGTTCCCGTAAGAGGGTCCGAAGCCAAATAAGTTCACATGTCGTATGGGCCATCGCCCAATACTCGGCCTCGGTAGAAGATCTTGCCACGACAGATTGTTTCTTGTTCTTCCAAGTGACAAGGTTGCCATTAATAAATGTACAGTACCCAGACGTAGAACGTCGATCATTAGAACTTCCAGCACAGTCAGCATCAGAATAACTAGACAGATGAAGATGGCCATGTGGCTGAAATAGTAAACCTTTGCCTGAGGAGGACTTGAGATATCGAAGGATACGATATATTGCAGTCAGATGTGTGGTCTGAGGACAATGCATGAATTGACTTACAACGCCCATAGCATATGAGAGATCGGGCCGAGTAATAGTGAGATAGATGAGTCTGCCAACTAGCTGCTGATACATCCCAGGATCAGAGAGGAGCTCACCATCACCAGGACTAATTTTGGAAGTAGGATCCATAGGTGTGGTAGTGGGCTTACATCCTAGCATCCCAATTTTGGAGAGAAGATCAAGGGCATATTTCGTTTGGGAGAGCACAATCCAAAAAATACTGAAGGGTGCTTAGGTCTTTGATCTCAAATCGAGTCTTGAGAAAGGATTTAAGTTGCAGCATCGCCTCAGTATCATCGCCAGACAATACAATATCATCTACATAAACAATCAACACCATGATCCCAGTAGGCTGACAACAGATGAAGAGGATGTGATCGGCTTGACTGCGAATAAATCTAAAATCCAGGAGAGCACGACTGAATTTATCGAACCAGGCATGTGGGGACTGCTTGAGGCCGTAAATAGACTTCTTTAGGCGACACACAAGGCGTGTGTTAAAAGCCATAGAAAAGCCTGGGGGCTGATCCATATAAACCTCTTCAGCGAGATCGCCATGCAAGAAGGCATTCTTCACATCAAGTTGAAACAGGGGCCAAGATAAATTGACTGCCAAGGAGATAACCACACGAATGGAGCTAAGCTTTGTGACAGTAGAGAATGTCTCAAAATATTCTATGCCATATGTCTGAGTATAACCCTTTGCAACAAATCGGGCCTTATACTGTAACACCCCGAAACCTCAGGGGTTGAGTACAAACTCAATCCCTGATATCCTAGGAGTTACTAATGCAAATGTGATGCGTGTCATGCAAGTATTTGGTCAATATGGCATCAAATCATAGTGATAGGTCATGCTAGGAAATGAAATAGGGAGGATACCGGCAATTAAGTAAGTTAAACAAACATGTACGAAGGGGTCCACTCAGCCGGTTTGATTGGGCCTCTTCTAGCTTGCTAGCTCATGAGGTGCCTACATCAATGAAAGTGCCTAGGTGGTGTTTTAAAACACCATCCCAGAGTGGGAGTGAGTCATCAACTCAGTGGTTCCATTTTCCTAAGTTACTCAAGGTGCAAATGAAATCAAACGTAGATAATGAAGTAGACATACATACATAGCAGTCATAATCGTAATAGAAAATGAAACAAACATACATACATAACAGTCAAAAGCATAGTAGGAAATGAAGCAAACATACATACATAGCAGTCAAAAGCATAGTAGGAAATGAAGCAAACATACATACATAGCAGTTAAAAGCATATACATAGAATCGTTCTAATCACAACCAACAGTGAGTGGCACCACCAGTCACCCGCACAGACTCAAGCCGCCAGTGAATAGGGAACCACCCCATCACCCGCACAGCCACATCTTATAATCTTAATGCATGAATGCAAGAAGTGCAAATGTATGCTCGGACACTGGTTTTTTGTCACAACCGCCAGTGAGTGGCACTACCACCTCACCCGCACAGACAATGCATGCCATGCCGAACCATGTATGATTAGCCGAGTCATTAGTTATTCCGGTTTAACATCCAGCCGGTTGGCGAAACCACCGTACTATTGTTCTATCACCAGGCCAATCAGGGACCATCTGGCCTCCTGCGTGGCGAGTGCATCTCATCGCCTGTAACTCCTCGATCCAAGTATGGTTAGACAGTAGCCTGTCAGCCACGCCCAAGCCAAAGCAGAAGGGTCGTCACCCAACGACTAATATAAATAATTAATTTAGAAGTGTGGGCTTGTTATTCAAATTAACAATAATGCCGGGGTCGTTCAAGTGGGGCTTTGGCACGAAACAATCGGTCGGGTATTTGATAGGGCCGCTCGAACAACCCTGTGCTCAATAGTCACTACGGGGAGGCACCACCCCAGCGTAGGCCGACAGCTCGGGCATAGGTCCCATACCACCATCCCCGGCTCATGAGACTTGGGGATCGATCGCCGGACAATTTTAAGCGGGCCCATCCAGTGGTAACAATGGTACTTATGTTCGAATAGAAGCGACGAGTTACACACAACACGCCCAACCCGGAGTCGGGCCGACACCTTTGATTGAGACAAAGACGAGGAGGCCGGCCTTAGGTTCCCGTGGCCCGCGTGGTCCTCAAATCACAGCCGGTCACCCGCATTCTACCTCCGTCGACGGTTCCAGTCCCAAAGGGGTGGTCGGCCTTATGCAGCCACCCCTAATTCTCATCCATTTACCGGGTTAGACAAATCATAGGAAAACATTAGACAAATCATAAGAAAACACTTCATCACAGTAAATTGTTGTTCAAGCATAATTTAAGAGCATGAGACATAAATATGAACATACAAGTGATTCTAAGCATACATGATAGTCCTAGGAGTTCTACGCAAGTAAATTTCAGCACATAGTCATCATTTAGGCATGCTTCTAACATCTCAACAGCAATGACAACAAAATTAATCAAAGATTTGGACATTATTTACATTTAAAAGCATTTGATGCTAGGCAACCTAGAGGTAAATGGTCCGCACTTTAAATCTCTCGGTTATTTTCAGGAAATCCTACAAAAGGAGGGCTGCATGTTAGAGAATTGAGGATGAAACTTAAGAGAGGCTGATGGGGGTTGAGGGATTTACTCCTAACTCACCTTTAGGGCTGACGGAATGAACTAATAGTGAAGGTTGGCGTCAATGGAGTCGTAGGAGCGATCCGAGCTTGGTGGAGTGACGTGCAAGGTGAGACTCTAGCTCCAATACTCTCTCTTCTCCCTTCTCTCAACTTCCCCTCACCTCTCACTCTCTCTTTTTCAGCAATTTTGAGAGAAAATGAAAGGGGGAGTGCTGGAGAAAGGGGTGTGTGTGTGTGTGTGTGTGTGTGTGTGTATATATATATATATATATATATATATATATATATATATATATATATATATATATATATATATATATATATATATGGGAAATGGTACTATGAGGTCGACCTCATGGGAACTTCCCATGAGGTCGAGCTGTGTGGGCCCCACCGTGATGTGTGTCGCACATCAACACCGTGCATTTGATGGGTCCTCTTTAGTTTATGGGATACCCCAAAAATCAGCCGTATAGGTAACTCAGGTGGGCCATACCATCTAACACCATGTGAAGACATGCCTAAAATATCTAAAATCACTTGGTGGGGCCCACCTGAGTTTTGGATGTGCCTGAAACCTGGTCTGACCCCTCTTACAAGTGGAACACACATAATGGATGGGCTAGATTTGTGAACCACATCTCAGTGGGCCCAATCAACGATCATGAATATTTTAATGGGTGGATAACCCCTCCCAACTGTTTTCTGTGGTGTGTCCCACCTAAGTCATTGATTGACTTGATTTTTTAGCTTGTGGCCCACCATTGAATGGTGCATCTAACTAATGGAGTAGATGTTCAAAACACATCACAGTGGGGCCCACACAGCTCGACCTCATGGGAAGTTCCCATGAGGTCGACCTCATAGTACCATTTCCCTATATATATATATATAATAAATTAGTAAATATAGCCCTAGTTGCTGGAGTTTTACAAAAATGGCCCTCTGAGGGGCTGTCTTGATCATGTGGGGCCCACTTGGCCCATCAGGACCAATTCAGCCCATGGGATAGCCTCCTCATGGTGAGATCTACCTACGATTGTGATTTGCTGCAAATCAGATACGGCATTTATTGGATATGGGAAGAAGTCTGTTTGACGGTCACCGATCGTCGGTCGGGACCACGGCTTTGGGGACGGGTTAGATGTTATATTTAGACCCTAGGCTTTAAGTTTCATTGACATGCAAAAGTCCTAGTGGCCCATTCTAGAAAATGTGATTCTAGTAATGATTTCTTTAATTAGAATTGGTGTGAGTGTACTTGTGCCTGTGTGCACCTGCAGGACATCGCAGCTTCACAGTTTCGGGTGCCGATTTGGGCATGACGCCCATCAAAGTGCGTCAAGCCCGGCCTTGGGGTTATCTTATTCGAGTTTTGGGTTCATCGGTCTTGGAACGGGCGGTCAAATGGCCTCCTACGAGTGCGTTCGAGTTCTATTTCAATGTAGCTATGGTACTATTAGGCTAAGGGTGGTCGATTATTCAACCTAAGGAGACATGTGCAGGACGAGCCCAAGTGTGTGTTTAGATCTTAGAAAAGGCAATTTTATAGGGCGCTACATATACCAATCAATAGAACCATCAGGAAGGTACTTGATCGTATAGACCCACCGACAACCGACTGTTTATTTTCCTTCAGGTAAGGGAACTAACTCCCAAGTCTTGTTCTTTTCCAACGCTTGCATTTTGTCCATCATAGCCGTAGTCTAGTCCGGACTACTCAACGCTTCATTCAAGTGATGCGGGGTAACAGTGGAGGATATGGAAGTTGCAAAAGACTGGAGTGAAGGTGAAAGATGGTGATATTAAACAAAATTGCTAATGGGATGCTTACTGCTTGAGCGGGTAGGCTTACGCAAAGCAATAGGAAGATCATCATCAGGAGGTAAAGAATGTATACCTGAACCACTAGCAGAGGCAGATGAGATGAGGGGCGGTTGAGCAGTGGAGGACTTAGTTCGTCGATGATACACAAGGGTGGGTTTCGAGACAGACGGAGTGGTAGCATCATCAAGACATGAAACAGGAAGGGGTATGGAGGTAGATTGCTTATGCTCCCCCTGACTCAGAAAATGACTATGTAAAGATCTCCCTTCATTAGAGAAGTATGAAATGTCTTCAAAGAATGTTACATCTGCGGAGACATATCTCTTACCGGTCCGAGGGTCATAACATTTGTACCTCTTTTGTGATCTTGAGTAACCTAAGAAGACGCACTTCGTGGCCCGTGGACTCAACTTGTCATTAGTTCCATCGAAAATTTGAACGAAGCATTTACATCCAAAGACTTTAGGGGGTAAAGGAAAGGGTTTATCGTGTGGATGCAAAATTTCAAAAGAAGACTTATGAGACAATATTCGAGATGGAATGCGATTAATTAGAAATACAGCAGTAAGCAAAACATCATCCTAAAAACGATTAGACAGACTCATAGCAAGTAAGAGGGCATGAGTGACTTCAAGAAGATGACGGGTCTTTCGCTCAGCTACCATTTCGTTGAGTTCGTGGACACGAAGTGCGAGACAAAATACCATGGTCCTGTAAGAAATACAAAAAAGCATGCGACAAGTACTTCCCCCCATTATCAGAGTGAAGAACTTTGATAGGACATTGAAATTGGGTAACCACCTCATTGTAAAAGATTTTAAACATATCAAACACTTCATGTTTAGACTTCAAAAGATACACCCATGTCATTCGAGTACAATCATCAATAAAGGTGAGAAAATACTTATATCCAAAAAGAGAGATAACAGGTGCAGGGCCCCAAACATCAGAGTGGACAAGCTCAAAAGGTCTAGGTTTCCTGTCAGATGAACTAGGATGGAAGACAGTCTGGTGATGTTTGGAGAACTCACAGGTCTCATAGCATAAGGGTTTAAATATAGAAATTGAAGGAAATAAGAGCTTTAACCTAGACAATGATGGGTGCCCTAGGCGACAATGCCACTTAGACACAGACTCCCTATCTAGGGATAAAGCACTAGTTCCCATGACAGGTGCATCATCAAGGATGTAAAGGCCATCACGTTCATGACCCCCACCAATCATCCGCTTCGTCTGGAGGTCTTGAAACACATAATGAGAGGGAAAGAATGTTATCGAGCAATTCAAGGATTTCATAAGAGAATTAATAGATAGAAGATTGAGAGGAAAACTAGGAACATGTAGAACTGACGACAATTGCAAGGAGGAAGAAAGTTTAATGGTACCTGGTCTCAGATACTGGGATTTGGTTTCCATCCGCAACAGTGACAAAATGCGTCTGATTAGTCGGAAGGTAAGAATTAAATAGGTGAGGCTTACTAGTCATGTAAGAGGTAGCTCCAGAGTCAATGACCCAAGATGAAGGAGAAGATGACACATGGAGAGTAGTACCTGACTGGGCTATAGCGGCTCTAGAAACTTCAAGGTTATCACGAACATGGACTCTCATGAAGGCAATAGAGAGTTGTGTGCACGTGTATAGTTTTCTGTTCTCCTTCTATATACCATACATATGTTTTTTAATAAGAATAATGTGGTAGGGCTCTTTGGGCCCTAACCTACGATTTCTCCTTAAGCTCTCTCTCTCTCTCTCTCCCTCTCTCTCTCTTCTTCTTCTTCTTCTTCTTCTTCTTCTTCTTCTTCTTCTCTCTTCTACTTACAATAACATCAACATCAACATCTAACACTCTACTTGGTATCAAAGAAGCAGATCCAACCTTTCCACATCTACCATGTGATAGGCGACAAATCAGCCCGCTGACGTCAGCACCTATACGGTTGACGTAAGCGTCGTACAGATGTACGGACGCATTTTTGATGGGAAAAGTTAGGGGTTTTGTAGATCCATATTTTAGAGGATTTTTGGTGATTTTTTGGAGCTTATTTCATGAGTTTTTTTTGCTGAAATAGAGAAGTTTCAACCGGCGGCCCTACAGTGCAATTTTTTCGATTCCGCTCAAATCGGTAGGGTTTTCTTTAATTTCTCTCCTTCACATGGACTAAAATCAGTCCCCCAACATGATTTTGAAGGTGATTTGAGTTGTTTTGGAGTTTTTGGTGGTGTAATACCCCAAAACGTGGTGCGGCTGGGGCGTTTTTGGGGGGTTTATTGGCCCCTTTCGGTTCAATCTTCCAGTTTTCAGGACTTGTGCCTATTCTTTGTCAGTGTTTGAGGGTTTATTATTTCTTCCTTGCGGGATTGAGTGCAGGGGGCCATTCTTTTGCTCCGCATAGGTGTATTTTTGCCTCATTTGAAACTTCAGGGTTATCACGAACATGGAATCTCATGAAGGCATCATAGATCTCACGGGAGATAAGAACGGTATCACCTAAATGAGACTTCTCTTGAGGTTCTCCAAGTGTCGGTTGTAAGGCTGAATCAGTATCAGAGGGTGCAGTACTAGCTAAAGACGCACTCGCCTAGGATGGACTACTCATAAGTCTCTAGCACCGATCAACAGAATGGTTTGTTCCCTCACAATGTGTGCAACTGCGAGATGTATCACGGTTGCGTCCGTGTCCACCTAGACCACGGTAGCCACCACGATCGATAGCACGACCCCGGCCTTGATTACTATAACCAACACCACGGCTACGCCTAGGAACTCTAGGTGCGGGCAGTGTTTTAAATATCGACGATATCGGCTGATATATCCCACGATATATCTTGTATCCCACCTATGTGATACGAAATGCACAGGTAGTGCTGATATATCCCACCTATTCGATCCGGTGAGCAGTTTCGATTTTCGATTTATTTTTTTACTGTAAATCACGTTAAATCAGTGTCAAATGGTTACAAATCTATGATTCTTCATGTTTTCCATGAAAAATCATAGATTTGGAGCTTTTATTTCGAGATTTGGGGGAGATAGGCCAAGTTGCGGAAAATTGAGAAAAATCGAAATTTCTGAATTTCTCGCAAATCAGTTGCAATCTTTGTATCCAAACAAAAAATCAAACATGTATGTAACCTGAACTAGTGATTCTTCTTTTGCTTTTGAATGTATTTCTTGTGTTTCCATAATGTCTTCTTACGTTTATAAATTATATGAATAGACTTTGAATACACTTGCATCCGTTCAATTAGACAACGCATATATTAGGACCCCATACAAAGGAAACCCCTATTATATGCATTTTTTTTTGTAATGTTTTGATTTCTAAGTGTGTATTGATGTCTTCTTCCACAATCCCTGAAGTTTCATTGAAAAACTCGATCAATTTCCCAATGTTCCCATGTTTCCCAACAACAGCGATACATTACGCGATACAACCGATATATCCGATGCGATAACTGATATGTATCCATATCCCAAGGTTGTGATACATTACACGATAACGATATTTAAAACATTGGGTGCAGGGTTGAAGGAAGGTCGATCACCAATAGCATATGCAGAGTTATCAGATGAAACCAAGGTTGTCGTGGTGGAGGTAGCAACACGCTGAACCATAGCATAAATTGCAGTCAACGGAGGAAGAGGATCCATCATAACAATCTGCTCACGAACACCTTTAAATTCAAAGTTGAGGCCAGAAAGGAACTGCATGCTTCGTGTTTCTTCCCGTTGTTTACGAAACAAGCTCATAATCTTTCTTGCTCTCGGACGGAAGGGGATGATAGAGATCTAACTCATCCCACATAGCTTGGAGAGCAGAAAAGCACTCCTTTAGTGATCAGGAATCTTGTTGGAAGCTGCCCATATCTGAAATCAACTTAAAGACCCTTGAAAAATTCCTCGCCTCTGAATACATATCATGTAGAGTGTCCCATATCTTCTTTGCAGATGATAAAAACATAACTGAATTACTGACTGACGGATCCATACTGTTAAGTAACCAAGCCATGACTTGGTAGTTTTCCTTGGTCTACATTTTGTAATTTCCATCTGTAGGGTTTGGAGCATCATTCAATATGTAGGAGAGTCTATCTCTTCCTCCCAAAAATAATTTCACAGACTGAGCCAATTGCAAATAATTATTACCATCCAACTTAACAGTGGTAATCAACAAGGGTTGAGAATCCAAAGATCCCGCACCTGATCTGGATGGTATTTTGTTGTTTATATGGTCCGCAAACACTAATCTGGAGCGAAAAGGTAGTTGTGGAGGTCACAAGCCAACATAGGGCCGATTGCTGCACAATCGAAGGTCCAAACAATGGTCCACAGGAGCAGAAAGGAAGTAAAAGCTCAAAATCCAGCAGAAAGCGTGACGGACAGCCTTGCATGGACACAACACATAGTCTTAAAAAGAAAAGGGAATGTAGTAGGTATCCACCAGACCTGCTGTATATGTCCAGGAGCTCCAGGGGGCCAAAAAAAGGGTGGAGCCGCACCTCTAAATGTGCTGGAAAACACCAAAAAATCTCCCCAAGTTCAAAAAAACTTCCATATATATCTTAATCAGGTAAAACTGACCAGCCATAAGGAGAAATCCCAAAAAAAAAACTCTTACCGATTTGGGAGAAAAGGCAGGAAATCGAAGAATCAGAGGTTTTCCGGCGGATTTGAAAATTGGCCCAAACAGAGTTTAGATCAGCCCCAAAAATTCTGTAAAAATCATCATAAATCTTTTAAAATCAAGCTTCATCAGATCATGGTCTTCCCGATGTAAAACTGTTCGTACTGACGTACACTTGTTGACGTCAGCCGTACGGTTGCTGACATCAACAAATCCTTGTAGCTTCAATCAACGTGAGGTCTTGTTGCTCTGATACCAAGTAGAGGATATAAGATTTGAAGGGAAAGAAGAGAGAGAGAGAGAGAGAGAGAGAGAGAGAGAGAGAGAGAGTTTGGAGCAAAATGTAGTTGGTATTGCGAGTTTGGAGCAAAATGTAGTTGGTATTGCTTAGGGCTACCACAACACAACTACACTATTAAAAAGGAATTAAAGTTACAATATAGTACTCCGCAAGAGTACCAAACGCTGAACATGCACAAACAAGGAAAGACAAATAAGAACATATACAACACCCCTGAATTCCCTATAATATCTTGCTGAAAATGCACTTTCTCCTCTGATCTTCAACACTTGAATTCTTTCATTCTTCTCCATCCTTGATCTTCTTCTTTTAGGCATTCTAATCCTCATGAATTGCTCCAAATTATCTTCAATGTCCAAATATTCCCTGTACATAGAAAAACAAAACTAATTGGTACGAATTAACATACTTATGCACAGGAAAACACTGAAATTGGGGATAAATATGTAATATTTAGCACTCTACATTGTGTGTGTGCCTGTCAATCTGTGAAAGGAATGAATCAAAGTTCCAACCTATGTTTGATGCACTAGTTACTTCTTGCAGAAGCACTACAATTCAGCCCAAATTGTCAGTGTGATGAAAATGGGCTCTACCTGTTTTTATCTCATTCCTTATTTGGGACGGAAATGAAGAAGCGGGTGCTTCTGTCTTAGGACCTCGCTGAATGCATAGCAGAATGAATGCTTATCTGTTCTGTGAAGTTATCTCACCAAAAGTCAATTTGGTAGACCTCCAAATGCTACCTTTGTTCCCCACATGTTATGACAGTAGTGATGGGGATGTAGATCATACCATCCCGATAGAGGAACTTTAGTTCTCAATTCCAGACTTCCAGTCTGAAGTCTGCACAAGATCTACCACACTGTGAAGCTTAGTAGCAGAAACCTTTTACCAGATGTGCTGCTCCTGCTATAAAATTCCATCCTCTCCACTCTTACAATCATATTGCTGTGGAGAAGTGGCCATGGCCTACTTGGATGGCTTGGATCACACTACCCCGGGTCCCATGAGACACATGCGAGAAAATGAGTTCAAGTGGGATGTTTTTGTAGATTTTTGAATTTGGGGGGTATTTTGTAATTTCCTTCTTGTGTTGGTAAGTTTTTATTGCTAGTTAGGGAGTTATAAAAAGTTTTCTACAGTTAGTTTTGGTTTGTTGGGATTGGTTGTGATTAGCAACTAAGCACCATGAGTAGTTATTGTTAAAGTATACTTAGGTGATTAGTTGGGGAAATTGGAGTTTGTTGTAAGAGGTCTATAAATGCATTGCAATAAACACTGTGAGAGGTCTTCTTCTTCTTCTTCATACCAACTCTTGCACCTGCTACCAACTACTGCTTCTTCTTCTTCTTCTTCTTCTTCTTCTTCTTCTTCATACCAACTCTTGCACCTGCTACCAACTACTGAAAAAGACCATTAGTCAACTAAACTTCTAACTAATATTAATTTTGTCAATTATAAATCTATATATTCTAAACCTTGGTTGAGAATTGTGCCAAGTTAGTCTGAGTCAACCTAGTGTTGTCGAGTTTAACTCAATTATGTGTGAGGTCTTGAGCTTAATGGTCTATGATGTTGAACTGGGTTTTGGTTGTGCTCAGCTGTAAACTTTTGGAACTTCTGACTTTGAAAAGCTAGTTTCAAGTTTTCTTATATGTATTATGCTTGTTTTAATAAGGTTGGTGTTGAAAGGAGTTATCCTCCTTGTCTCTACTCTTCCAGCTATCGAAGTCAGCAGATGTTGCCAATGTTAGCTTCCAGTTGTTTTCGTCTTTTATAGAGTGCTCCATCCTTGTGTTGATAAAATTTTCGTCAGTTCGTCTAGTTGTTCAATGTTAGCCTGTATTCATAATGCTTCTACTTTTTTCTTCCTTGATTTCTTTGCTAAGTATGGGTTGATTTCGATGGTGACTTCTTGCAAGTGAACATGTTGCTCACAATATGCATGGCCATCAAATGTCCTGTTATTAATTCCTAATAATAGTTTTAAATCGAGTATATAATTTACCATTGATATGATTGCATGCATGGGCTATTTTTAATCGGTTATTGTTCTCCTAATCAATTTTCATGTATTACAATTTACAACTATGATAAGGTTTTATCTCCATCTAATTGTATCTGCCAACAATCAGAAAACGTTGCAACCAGTATTATATCCCTCACAGGTTTTGTAAACCATATACATGCACTGATGGAAGTCTCATGATGCTTGAAGAAGCCAGCTGTGTAAGAACTGGTTGGTAGCTCACACACCACTTGAATGAGTGGTTTGTCCTGATCTCCATTGTGCATGTGGCCTGATCAGAGCCAGTTCATATGGCTTGCCCTACTATACATTGGATGCTGTGGCCAATACATCTATCAGACGATCAACTATTGGTCAATGGACTTCTGTTGTTCAATTGAACCATTAGCATTCTAATTATTTAGCCATCCATTGGAGGCCACAAATGTGAAGGTTAGGATTCTGGTTGGTGAGTTTTTGGGCCATGGCCCATCTACAATAGGACTCATGCACAAACAGGTCCAATCGTGTGCACCAGCATGTGCATGTTGGAGAACCTATTGACCAGGAATTTTGTGGTCCATCTGGTTACACAACTGTTCTCCTTTGGAGTTTCAGAGCTTATATTCCTGGTTCTCTTGCACTATTGACTATTTCTCATGGAATGTCGAGTACATGAGGAAATTCTATTTCCTCAAAGTTGTTTCAAATATTCTGATTGTCATAGCCGTATCTACAAATTTCAGGCATGGTTTGAAACTGAAGTTGGTGGTTATGGAGATACCACCTGGGATTCATTGACGGCAGGGAGCTCTAGCTGCGGCTACAAAGGAGATACCTCAACAAATCCGATTGGGCCTGACAACAAACTAGAATCAACCTACTTGTATATACAGATGGAGTATTGCCCTCGGTCAGTATTCCTTTCCGCCTGCCCCTCTTTGTTACCATATTACAGTCAGGGGTAAAACTTATTTTTTGTTATTTCCTGTAATTGTCTAAATTTCAATTTTGGATGATTAGGTTTAGTTCTAGATATTTTATTGTCAGGAACGTTTAATAAACAATAATACTCCGAAGTTAGTTTTAGGATCCATGGCTGCACTTGCTTCTTTGTAAGCCATCATAAAGCCGTTAGTAATGCCAAGATTCTCCCAGAATCTGTATGGGCTTGAAGTGGATTCCTCTTGCATATTAACAACATTTGCCACATTACATTAACCTATAGCTTGCTAGGGTTAAAAGAAGTGTGATTCTAACATCAAGAGAGCTCTGAACTTTGATTATGTGTGCATCAAAGATATGACATGGCTCAAAACAGTCCTCCCTCAGTAACCCTTGAATAGTCCACTTTTTCTAGCTTTACCAGTATTCCCTTTGCTTCAACAATCAGAGTCGATTATTTCTTGCATCTAGGTTACACTGAGTCCTTTGTTGATAAGCAGGCAGTTGAAGAATCCCCAAAGGACTCAGCCTTGGATCCGTATATTGAAGAAGGGCAGCTGGGCTGAAATTGCTAGTCTTCAATATGCAAACCGATGCAGTGAGACCAATGGAGATGACTCTTTCTATGCGCACCATGTCTTGAGGACAAGCTAGCATGCATGGGAAAGGTCATGAAAAGTTAAAGGCACAGGGTGTCCCATTTATTGGAAAAGGAAGTTTTGTACCTGAAACATGAAAGAAAACTGAATGATGAGATTGTGAATGGATTTTATTGTGAATGGATTTTGCTGCTGAAGATGTGCTTCTTCTTGTGGAGGGTGTTATTGGGCAAAATCCCAGTTGATATCTGTTTGGTGGATGGGGATGTTTTTGGTTTCCAAATGCTTTTTTCGTTCTTCTTCAAAATTGGATACTCTGGAACATCTTCTTTGTAAAAGATCCCTCGCCTATAAGATTTGGGGCTATTTCAGTTTGGTCTTGATTTTTCCTTTTTCTGAAGATCAGACCCTTTATCAGAGTGGTGTTATATACTTCAGTAGATCCTATTTTTTTGAATCAATATAGTTGTTGCATCGGCTTATTTCCAGCCTTAAGTGTCTTGAAAATTTGGAAGGAGTGGAATTTTAAAAAATATGAAGGTTGGTTCCACTACTGTAAATCAGTTATTTCCAAAGTACTTAAATGGGCTCAGTCTATAAAAAAGGGATCTTCTAATGGTTGCATTTTCTTACAGCTCCACTCCTTAAGATATTCAACACTCTTATCAAGGCTTCTCGTGCTAAAATGGTTATTTTCACAAGATGGTTTGTACTCAAGATGTGTTAAATTAGGAAGTAGTCTGGGTTTTGGGGGAGGTGGAGTTGCGAGGACTGACAGGGGGGAATATGTGGAAGCATCCCCCCACCCCCTTCTCCCTGTTTGCGAGAATACTGTTGCTGAAGTGGCTGCCTCAATCTATGCAAATCTTTTAGCTTTATGAAAATTATTGTTGAAAGTGACTCGGGTGTTGTTCCATGTGCTGTCTGGCATTGGTGGGTTCAATTTTGGACCTTTGCAGATTTGGAAGCTGTGATGAGTCGTGTTTTTTTTTGTGAAAGTAACCATGTTGCTGATGCGCTGGCAAATTTTGCTTGTGAGATGGACCAGGCTGATATTTTCTGCACAGTAGTGAGCTTCCTTCTAAGGTCTTTTACTATTTCCTGACAGGATGGGAGTGAAGGTATTAAAAAACGTTTACATGTTGGCTGTTATGGCCAATCGGGTAATGGCACCCACTGTTAAATACACAATATGGGGCTAAAACGGTCCGTTAACTTTTTTTTGGCTGAAACAACCTCCATAACAGACATATCGGTACCTACTCCCGGCCATTATGCGTATATAAGGCCTTTTAAGCCTTAAGAAGGCTGTTTTGCTATTCTCCCCCCCTCATTTGACTGCTATGGGATTGTAGAAAACCTAATTTTGACTAGATTTACACATATTTGCAAGATCAAACCACAAGATTTGAGTCAAATCGACAAATCAAAGCTCTAGAGCTGGTCTTGCAAAATTGAAAAAAGAGGTAAAATGCTAGAGTTGTATTTTACTTGTATCTATCGTGATATGGTCAAATCGACCCAATCTGGCTAGATTTGTGTTCGATTTGGGCATAGTTGCATCATTTCTCTATTGTTTGTTTTTCGCTAATTTTCCAAAATTTCCAGCACTTTTCAATTTTTATTTTTTGCTTTAAATGTTTCTCACATTGATCCATAAATAAGATTGTAGTATAGATCACTGGATGCATGCATCAAGTAGGTGGTTTCGAGGTTTTTTTTTTTTTTTTTTTTTTTTAAATTTAAATTTTGGGTATATTTGAACATTTTCGAGCCATTTTTGGGATGAATAGTAACCCTATTATTCAAATTTTTTTTTAAAAAATTTTTCCTCAAATATCTTGAGGGAAATGGTGTATAATGATTATAGATATACGTTAGTGGGATGAATCCACAGGTTGCACGAATTTCATGTTCATGCATCCCCAAAATGGGCTGACACTATGCATCTGAATTTTATTTTTATTTTTTCTCAAATTTCTTAAGGGAAATGGTTTGTGTTTTACTCATTTGTGGACTTAATCTGAATTATTTATTGATATTAGATATTGAGAATACTAAATATTTTTCATTTCCCTTCAAGAATAAAAAAGGAATACTAAATATATAATTTTAGAGTTAGTGGGGTACTTAGGCAGCCCGAGACAACATTCTTACCAAAGAATGGCCCATTACACCATCAAATATATGTTCAAAACCAAAAAAGAATACACATTTGCGATCCTCACATTTTTCCGAAATTTCCCAATATTTTTAAGATTTTTTTTTTTTCCTTCAGAAACTTTTGGCCATTACAAAGCTGTAGGCCGTTACAGATATCTTGACGGGACTTCCAAATATTAGAATTAAATGATTTTTAAGGAGCAGTTTTTTCTTGAGTTTGAAGGGTAAGGTTTGGTCTCCCCCACTCTTGATGTATTCTGTTGATTTTATGTTATTAGAATTAGGAAGCAGAAATGAGAAGAGGGATGGAGTGAGAGAGCTTGATAGTTCCTCTTTCTCAACCTCTTTATTTATAGGTGTAGATGGTTACAAGAGAACAAGACTGGCCTTCCCGAAATAGTTTCTGTTGCTATCATGATAATTAGTTGTTGATGTTTGATGAGGTGCATTTAAGTTGGTGACGCCTTTATTTATTTATTTAGATCAAAACTTTCTTTTAATCTGTACTGTTTAAATTCTTATTTATTGTTTTATTCTCACTATTAATTTTGCTGTTGTATGAAGGACTCTACGCCAAGTCTTTGAATCATACACTGGTTTTGACAAGGAATTCACGTGGCATCTATTTCGCCAAATTGTAGAAGGACTAGCACACATACACGGACAAGGAATCATCCACCGTGATTTGACACCAAGTAACATCTTTTTTGATGCTCGTAATGATATTAAAATCGGGGACTTTGGTCTCGGTAAGATTTGAATTCATTGCACTTAAATTACTGTTTCATGCCATACAATTATTAAAAAATGCGCCTGGTCATGTTTGTTTTCTCATCCCAGATTCTTCTTCTGTTTCCATCCTGTAGATAATAGTCACACTGTATCGTCAGCTTCTTGAATCATGAAAGTGACAATCTTATTTTTTTAGCCATTCTGAAAAGAAAAAAAAACTGTAATGTTTATATCTTTGTACTTTATATTCACCATATGCAGATAATTTATATTTACCATTTATAGTTTCTTTTTGTGCCTTGTGGTTGTTCAATGTTTTACATCAGAACATTTACTTCATTCTTTGTCCGTTGTTCTTTGATACCATCATACCGGTGGGTTCTCATTTTTTATTTTTATAAATGGTTGAAAGGTTGTGAGGTGGGTATTGGATTTATGAATCACACTCAACAAGAATTTTTATTTATTTATTAAGTCGAATACTAATGTGGCATATGTTGTTCTTGTTGAATAACGCACGGAGATGATAAATGTATGTCACATAGGAACTGAATTTGCATTTGAAGGATCATATCTAGAGCTGGGACAAAGGGTGGAAAATTCTCTTAGGGGTGAGGACCTTAAATTCTTACCTATTCACTAAAGAAATAGTTGGCATGAAGTTACTTGAAGCTCTGTGTCATAGCAGATGTGTAGAAAGTATGGTCTTCAATTCTTTGAACTTGGAGAAGTTATAGTTTTTGGTTCTTGATATGTACAAGGTATAGATGGAAAAACATCATTGACAAGGAGGTTGCAAGTGCCGAATTGGAGGTTTGGAGGAAGAGTCATGAGTCTAGAGCTTAAAAAACAGCAAAGCCAAGACAACATTCTTAACGCCACATTTTAGAAGGATTAGTCAACGAGAAAGAGATTCCTTAAAGTGCTTGATTTTGTAATGTTGGCCTATCATTCAGAAGGATGAGGTGATTGATGAGGATGTTTCCAATTGAATTAGAATTGGGTGATGAAGTAGTCACGTTCCTCTGGCACGTGTAATATCTGCTTGTTTATGGAACTTCATGCAATATTTTACAAGATATTCAAAATGCTAGGATGCAGCAGTGTTGGCCTGTTAGAAGGCAACATGAGCAAAGGAAGAATGTTGCAAAGATGATAATGTTGAGATTGGTGTCTAAGAGTTAGAAGACTATGAAGGATAGATGGATGTAGTAATCTAAAGCAGCCGTATTCTGAATAAAGGACAAAGTGATGGAGAGAATATTGAGATGGTTCTTTCATGTGTGATGAAGGTCGGGATGGGTCTAGTAAGGAATGGATCTTTGTTTAGGATTGAAGGTTCTGAAAAGAGGATGCGAGGAAGACTTAAAAGGACTTGGATCAAGATGGTGAGAAGTGATATGAAGGTTTGTTCACTTAGTCTAAATGGGTTCTTAGATGAGAGTGATTGGCTAGGCAGGATTCATAAACCAAACCCCAAATAATTCGTACAAGGTTATGATCAGTGTTTTCAATATCGACGATATCGGCCAATATAATTCCACGATATATCGTGTATATCTCACCTGGGCAATATGAAACCCCAAGGTAGTATCTGAAATTCTTCGTATCGCAAAAGATATCGCATTGTATCACATAATATTGCAGATATTGCGAAATATAGCAACCAATCCCTTTTATAAAATTCTCGATATCGCACAGAAATGTGGGAAGTCTAGGGTTTTCTTCAGAAAATTCAAAAAAACCCATTCTAAATCTCTTTTTCTTGATTCCTCTCTACTTCTAACTAGATTTATTGTGGATTTCAACCCTTCCTATTGAATCCCTTAGAAGAAAAACACAAATTTGAAGTCAGAATCAAGATCCAAGCCAATTTGGGGTTGTTTTCTATCTGGTAAGCATTTTTGAGTTTCGATCCTTTTTTCTTTTGTAAAATCAAGTGAAATCAGTGTCAAATGGTTAGAAATCCATGATTCTTCATGTCATGCATAAAAAATCATGGATTTGGAGCTTCAATTTTAAGATTTGGGGAGATGGGACGATTTATGGAAAAATGAGGAAAATAAAAAATTTCCCAATTCCTACCAAATTGGTTGCAATTTACTCTCCAAACACGAAATAAAACATGTAACTTGATCTAGTGATTCTTGGTAATTTGGAAATTTTTCAGAAAAAATAATTAAAAATATAAAAAATATATTTTTTCTTCAAAATTCCACTTCGATTAGGGGGCAATCATTTCATGCATTCTAATTTTGAAATTTCGGGGAAGATTGACCGATTTGCGGAAAATTGATTTTTTTTCTCCAAATTTTCCCAAATCGATAGCAATCTTAGTGTGTCCAAACATGAATTAAACATGTTGGTAACTTGATCTAGTGATTCTTGGTAATTTGGAGATTTTTCGAAAAAGTTAATTAAAAAATATTTTTTACAAGATTCCACTTCGATCAATTGGCCCCTATTTTAGAGTATTTTTTTTTCTTCTTTCAAAATTCCACTTCTAATGTATGCGCAATTCTATGTGGGTCTATGCCACAACCAGTGTTCAAGGTGTCGATATCGTTAAAAGTTTCGCTGGACGTAGACAGAGAAATAATATCGTTATCGCCGATAACCGAAAATGCGGAGGAAACCATGGAAAAATGGTTTAAATTTTCAATGAAACTTTAGGAGATGCCTAAATACACATATTTGCATATTTAGGAATAAAAAAGTTGCAAAAAGAATGCGGACCTAATAAGTTCTCATTTAACGGGGGCCTAAAAACATGTGTTGCCGTAAGAATTCACTAACCAAAATGAGTTTATATAAGACAAATGCAGCTTCCATACAATAACTAAGACATGTAAGTGTAAATGTACTAAAAAAACACCCTCGTTTGGCCATCTCATATCCCCACATGGAGTGACAAGGTGGCTCGTAATTGTCATTCAAATCCCTATACGGTCTATTGTAGTACTGCTGCTCAACATGTTGGCAGTACTACTCCCATGTTATCCTCTGCTTGTACCAATGGACGAACTCTCTTATGTTTCTCTGATACCTAACCTCCCCAAACCATATGAGTACGCCCAGACATGGGTACTGCACGATGTACATTGATGACATTGGCTGAGTAGGGTCCAGAGGGAATAGATCGAGTTCGACCCGGACTCCTTGATAGTATTGCTACCAATCATGTGGGTACCCTGAATAGCCTCCTATCGTAGGGCCATAACTCGAAGTACTATATGTCGGCTGCCCATGTTTATGGGTGGATGAGTATGACTGAATGTCGGAGCCGCCACGCGCATACTCGCGATACTCCATGTGCCTAAGGTGGGATGGAGGTGGAGCTCCCCTACTTTGAACTGATCCCCATAAATGACAAGATGCATGCAAGAGCGTCCGCCGCGACATATTGGCTTTCTTCTTAGAATGATGCTTGAAATGATGTGTGGGCTCTGATGCTCTCGCCGAGGATGGTGGATGAGATCCATGGTGGTCGTTTTAAGTGGCATGGTCGAAGTACTGCTCCTCGGTGAACTGACCAATGGATTGCTGGCTCTGACCTGTCGCGTACACCCATTATTGCCGCCTCCGCCCCTGCTTGTACCACTACCACCTACATCGGTGCTGGTGCCTCCATCCCCTCCCTCATCACTCGTATCGTTATCGTCCCCACAACTAGTTTTGGGTGGGTGTTGAGTCTCATCATCATCACTCACCATGACTCGACGATAGGAAGGCGGCTGTGACGATGCTTCCCTACGCTCATCAGGACGTGTCGAATTGCTCATCAAATCATCGAAAGTGTTTGTATCTGTCCTCTGCTCGCTTACTACTTGGTTGACATCGATAGAAGAGACATTGCTTCCTAGCTACGTATGGAGCAGGGCCTGCCTCTGCATCATCTAAATCAACCGACTTGACCTACTCATAAAGTGAGTCCTCAACATTATTACCGGATTGTGCCATGGTACCTATCAACAACAGGTCGAGTTGGGTCTTGATTTGCCTCCATGTCTCGCTCTGCTTGTAGCTGCCTCTCTTTCAACTTCATATTATAATGGTAGTAAATGAGCTTCTGCAGCTTCTCATATGTCAACCTGTTCCTCTTGCTGGTGTGTATGATCGACACATACCTCGGAGCGAGAAAATGGTCATTAACCATTAAAAACTTTTTGTAGGCCACAAAAGTTTTGGATCAAGCTGATATTTGTGTTTTCCCTTCTTCCAAGTCTGTGTGACCTTATGAACAACTTGGATGAGAAATAAACATTATGGTGGACCCTAGGAACTTTTTAATGGTGGGTGTTCAATGACCGTTGTTTCTTGTGGTGTAGTCCACCTGAGATTTGGATCTGATTTATTTTTTGGCCCATGCCCTAAAAAATGACATGGCAAAACGAATGGATGACGTATATATACAATGCATACATTGAGGTGGGCCCACAGAGTCCCACACATCAGCCAATAAAGACATTGCATCAGTTTGTAAGTATAAACAAAAAGCGAAAGGGGTGAACCTGACATTTTCTAAACCCTAAAACGTCATTTGAAATTTTGAATCGAACAACTTCAAGCTCCTTCAACGCAAAAATCGGTGATTCTTTGCAAAGGGAGAAATTTTTGACGGAAAATCACAAGAAGATTGCTACAACCTCACCTAAATCCCTTAAATCTCGAAAATTTTTGGGTTATCTCATACCTTTTGAAGACCGGCTTGTTGATCCACAATCCAAGCACTTCTCGATCTTCCGAATCTACTCAAAAGCTGATGAAATTGAATTTCTCAAACACATCCAGAAGAAAAGATGGTATTTTCTGATTTTTATTTTTTATTTTTCAGTATTATAGCAGACGTGACTCGATTTTGTCGCCTATAATTGATGAAAATGTTGAAAATTTCACCATTTTATTGATGATAAAAGGGTGGTTGTTGGCTACTGTGTCAACTGTGGTAGTTGGCAACAATAACTTACCAATGATATTTTCAAATTACCGAAAATCTGAAAAAAATCTGCAAAATTTTGCCGATTTTTAAAAGAGATACGACATTTGTGGTGTTTAGTATTGGAGCCCTAGCAAAAACAAAATTATCGGCGAGAATTCGATATTGTCGCCAATAACTAGAACACTGGCCACGACCACAGATATCATTCACTATTATATTTTTAGTTTTCTACTTCTTTTGCTTTTGAATGTATTGCTTGTGTTTCCATACATGTCTTCTTACATATGTAAATTATATGAATTGTCTTTGAATATACTAGCATTAGTTCAGTCAGACAACGCATAGATTAGGACCCTATACAAAGGAATCATATTATTTGCACTTTGTTTTTTGTGATGTTTTGATTTCTAAGTGTGTGTTGATGTCTTTTTTAACAAGCCCTGAAGTTTCGTTGAAAAATTCGACCAATTTTCCAATGTTTCCCCATGTTTCCCAACAACAGCGATACATTACGTGATACAATCAATATATCCCATGTGATAATCGATATGTATCCGTGTCCCAAGGGTGTGATACGTTATGCGACAGCGATACGTTATGCGATAACGATATGGAAAACATTGGTTAGGATGATGATAATGTTTCCCTTTGATAATCCAGACCTCCCTTAAAGGAATTACTACCCCCTGCATTTGCATCTTAATGTGTCCTCATCATTCAGTGAACAAACACTCGATTATGGCTTCTAGTTGTCAACTGTGCATGTATCTATGCCATGTGCTTTCCATCTCGGTTTCTTGTTCATCCTCTGTGATGGAGATACGAATAAACTGACCTTGAATGAATATCCTTCTGTGATTTTTTCCAAATTTTTTTAATTATACACATGAATTTTGTAGTTGCATAGACACACTTGCTTATTGAACAGTCCTCAATAACGACTGGTCCTGCTGTGAAACATCTTCTGATCTTCAGCATTAGGTTATTATGTCTTCCTGTATTGATCAATGCATGTTTTGTTTTTTTTTTTGCATTTTCCATTAGGTTGGTTCTCTTCCATTTTCTGTTAGCTTTCTGCATGTAGAATTCATCAAAAGAGTCAAATATACAAGTTGAAGACAAAAATAATCTTTGAATAAAAGCAGGAAATTGGGAATAGTAGTTCATCATCTGTGTTGGTTTGAGTTTGAGGTTATAGCATAGGACCATCAAAATGAACTACAGGCCTGAACCTATTATCTGTTCAATATTTAGCGAATCATAGGATATTGTGTTACATAAATATATGGATCTATCAATCTATTCTACTGTGCAATCCATAGCCTGTGCCACTTGTGAAATCCTTGATGATTAATGCGCTTGTGAGGTCTCAATATGATTATGAAATCACCTGATCCTCAGGGTACATATTTTATCAGGGTGGCCATTGCCTTGATAATTCATGCTCTGCAATGGTCTTTGCTCTTCATTTGGTGGATAATTCTTGCCTTATACTGGCTTAGTTTGTTCTCACTATCTCTTTTTCTTTGTCAGTAAAAGTAATCTAGGCTAGACTTGGCACTCAATTGTCCTTGTGTGAATTGCATGTAACTTTCTTTGTTGGACCTCAACATCCCACGCATTGTCATGTTTATCCTTATGTGTTACTTTTAGGTCTGAAAAGGGGTTCCTTGTAGATATTGACCAGATCCATCTTTTATCTTCTGTGCACAAACATGGTTCTAAATCTGTGATTCTTTTTGTCATTTTCAGCAAAATTCTTGAAGCTAGAGCAGGTCGATCATGACCCATCTTTTCAGAATGAGACAGCTGGGGCTTCAATGGATGGAACTGGTCAAGTGGGTACCTATTTCTACACTGCACCTGAAATTGAGCAGCGATGGCCACAAGTGAATGAAAAGGTTAGTGTTTAGATGATTGGTTTGGTTGATTTCTGCCATACTGTGTTTGTTATTTCATTGGCTAGATATTTCTATGGATCAATCTTGTGCAAACTCTGAGAAATTTTGTGCTTGATATATGTTCTTGTTCTGCAATACTGGTTAGGAATGCTATTCTCACCTGTTTTTTTCATCTAAAGGTTGACATGTATAGCCTCGGGGTTGTTTTCTTTGAGCTATGGTGCCCTTTTTCAACAGCCATGGAAAGGCACATTGTTCTTTTGGATCTGAAGCAGAAAGGAGTTCTTCCTGATACTTGGGTTGCAAGATTTCCAGAACAATCATCTATACTTCAGCGCTTAATGTCTCCAAGTCCATCTGATCGTCCATCTGCCAAAGAACTACAGCATTTCTTGCCTCCACGAATGGAAGATGAGTGGTTAAATGGTAAGAGTTCCTTTTTTGAGATCTTTTGGGGGGCTGTGTTATCACTTGTTTGTTTGAAACAGTTTAAAGAGGAGAGTAAACTTATGATGCCCACATAAAAAAGAAAGCTAAGGATGTTTGGAGAAGTGTTCAATCTTTCCCTCATATTTTCACTTTAAAGGAACTTCCTCACATTTCTGTACCATGGAAGCAACATTTGTGACTGTTGACTCATTGACCATTTCTAAATGTTCTTTTTATGTGGAAATAATGGGGCATAGATGTCCTGCAGTTGAAGCTAGAGCAATCTTCTTTTAATATAGTGCCTTAGAGTAGATTTAATCCCAATGGTTTTGCTTATTTGTTTTGGAATTTTTATGTCAAGTCTTTATTGTTAAGCACTGGATTGACAATCTGGATAGAAAAACTTCTCTTTAACTTTCAGTCAACTTGACGAGTTTAATATTTTGAGGTACATTGACAATGATGATGTGGTCGACCCTAGTTAGTCGATATAAGGCTTAGATGATGTTGAGATTTTTTCTTTTTCTTTCTTTCTTTTTTAGTAGTAACTAGAATTTATTGCAATAAACAAGTGAAATTAAGGAAACAAGAAGACAAACGACAGGGGATCATATTTGATACAAAGTTAACTCTTTCCAAATGACTATAAAGATCAATCAAGCAAATTGGTTAGAGCTCTCCCCAACTACATAAGTCTCCCAAAATCCATCCACTGTATAGAGTAAAATAGACGGTTCCAATTGACATGATCATAAGCCTTTTCCGTATCGATCTTCTAAAAATTTCCCACCTTGATTTCTTCCTTGAATAAATGCACTCATTAACTACTAAAACACAATCCAAAATCTGATGTAGAGGGGATTGCTGATCTCTACATGTCCAGGTGGGACCAAAGAAAAGAATCAAAGAGGGAGATGGAGATCTGGAAAAATTACAAGTCGACAGCATCTGTCGACCGGTTGCTAGCCCCGAGCGACCGGTCGCACTCACTAACGATTGGTATTCCGACCGGTCAAATTTAGGCTGGAATCCAGTCTAGCTTGCAGGACTAGTGGACATCCTGGGCAACCTGTCGCCAGGGGGCCCGCGGCCGGTCGACGCTCATATGCGACCGGTCTCCTTGACTTGCAGTTTTGCGCGCAGAAACGCTTTGAACTTTCTATTTTCGAATTTCTCTTTCCAATCTCGTTTAGGACTCTTGATGTACGCACATTAGGGTTCCTTTTGCTAAGCCTAGGATAGAAATTCTCTTTTAGTTCATGTTTAGATACCATGATTTGATTTCTTAATTCAATACTTGAGAATTTTCTTTATTTACTCATGGATTTGAGTGCCCCTTGAGCAATCAAGGAAGTTCTGATTGAGGATTTCCAGAAGGTTTCGTGGATTCAGAATAATTATCTGTGGGAGAGATGGTGATCGATCTCACTTCGCCTACGGCTGTGCCAAGTTGGTACCAGAGCGAGGAACAACCTTGGGAAGATGGCATCTAGCGATGGCCGTGACAACAATCCCGCTGATGGAGATCATTCGACTCAATACCTTGCGGAGAAGATGGAAGCTCTTCAGCGATCGTTTGAGATGTTTATGCAAGGGCTGCAAGTATCTCTTGATTAGATCGCGATGTTGTTGGCCCCGCGCCAAAATCAGGGTGGCGTGCAATCGCCTTGTGATCGCAGTTCGGAATAATCTAGCGTTCCGTCAGGCGCTTCCTGTGACAACTCGTTGGCCTAACCCGGAGGATTCAGATGGCAGCGATGAGGATGTCGAGGCCCTCCTTGCTTAGCAACACATGCCCGGGAACGATCGCGGAGATCGTGCTAAGCGAGAATATAGAGGTAAAGCTGAACTACCCGCTTTCAATGTTTTATTGCGCATTTAGGAATTTTTAGACTGGTTAGCGGAGGTTGAAATTTTTTTTCGATTACATGGACGTTCCGAAGGAGAAGAAGGTGAAGCTAGTGGCCTATAAATTGAAATCTGGAGCCTCCGCGTGGTGGGAATAATTGCAAGTTTCCTGGACCCGGCATAATAAGTTGCCCATCCGATCGTGGCCAAGGATGAGGCGACTTCTTCGCTTGCAGTTCCTGCCCCGCGATTACGAGCAAGTCTTGTTCCAATAGTATCAGAATTGCCGTAAAGGCAACCAGACCATCAACAATTACGCAATCGAGTTTAACTGGCTAGCGACGCGCAATGATTTACTTGAGACGGATGCTCAGAGAGCCGTGAGGTTTATTGGTGGTTTGAGAACCAATATCCAGGATTGCGTGCAGATGCTCCCAGTCTGGACCGTTGAAGAGGCCTTGCAATATGCTACACGTGTAGAAACTCAGTTTGCTAGAGTCCCTGCATGCCCCTATCCCGTGCCGCACACTCCTACAACCGTTAAAGTCTAGGAAACATCCCCGTCAAAAGGAAATGAGCTTGTTGGTGGGCGTATTCAACCCCCAGCGATCGCAAGCCGAGATTCGGGGAGCGTTCCTTCAAGGCCCCAGCGCATCGCACCTCCCATTGCAGGCCTGAGTCGGGCACCCAATCCGTATGCTCGCCCTAGGCCGAATCGCTGTTGGCGATGCGGCCAACCGGGCCACCTCTCGAACGCATGTCCTTAGCATCCCGCCACCAATTTAACTACTAATGGTGGGGGAGTTGAAGAAGAATCCATTAAGGGTGAACCTGAGAATGAAGAGTACGAGCAGGCCATTGATGAAGGCGGTGAAGGCACTGAATGGTTAGATCAGGACCATGATGAGTCCTTGGTAGTGAGGCGTTTGTGTTACCCTCGCCGCTAGAAGTTCATCGTCAACGCCATAACATTTTCCGCACCCGTTGTACTGTGCACGGGAAGGTTTGTGATGACATTATTGATAGCGGAAGCAACGAGAATATTGTGTCTAGGGTGATGGTGGATAAGCTTTGTTTGGTGACAACAAAACATCCAACCCCGTATTCCATCGGTTGGATTAAGAAAGTTAGCGACACTTGGGTAACCAAGCAATGCCTAATCTCATTTTCCATCGATAGAAGCTATAAAGATGAGGCGCTATGTGATGTAGTGGACATGGAGGCATGTCATATGCTTCTCGGTCGACCATGGCAGTTAGACCGATATGCGACCCATCGAGGGTGAGACAACACTTATCATTTGTCAATGATGGGAAGAAGAGAATTCTAGCTCCTATGGCACTGGAGAGCCGCCTCGAGACTTCCAAAGTGGAGGGGAGTTCTCTCCTTGCCATACTGGAGTTACTTGAAGAATCTAAGGAAACTGACCAGATTTACGCCTTGGTTGCGAAGGGTGTGGATTCAACACCCTTGAACATCCCCCCGGTTCTTCTTCCTTTGTTAAATGAGTTTAGAGGAATATGGCCGGACGAGCTTCCAAAGGGATTACCCCCAATGAGAGACATTCAACACCACACTGAGCTCATCCTGGGGGCTAGCCTACCAAATAGGTCACATTATCCATTGAGCCCAAAGGAGAGTGAGATCCTCCAAGGGCAGGTTGGAGAATTACTGAAAAAGGGGATTCTGAGGGAGAGCATGAGCCCTTGCGTAGTACCAACATTGTTGACGCCGAAGAAAGATGGTAGTTGGTGTGTGTGTGTTGATAGTCGAGCGATTAAGAAAATTAACATTAAGTACATATTTCCCATACCCCGGCTAGATATGTTGGACATGCTGGAGGGGTCTAAAGTGTTTTCCAAGCATGATTTGAGGAGCGGGTACCATCAAATTCGTATCCGTCCTAGTGATGAATGGAAGACAACTTTTAAAATTAAGGAGGGGCAAGGTGTCCTGTATCGGTATTGGTGGGCGTAACGGTGCCCACCGTTACCGATACGACCCCGTAACGGTCTTTTTTTTTCGCCCAAAAAAATCCAAAAAAATATAGATTAAATCCAGAAAATTCCAAACATCTCAAATATGAATTCATTTATAATTTTGAACATGTTTATGGCGGTGTAACGGTCTACTCTTTGGTGAAAAAGCTGTATCGGGTTGTCTGATGAATTTATGAACCTAACAACCTAGAATTAACTGCGAAACTTAAAAATTCAATTTTCTGACTGTCCAATAATAGATATATTACAATGTATGTAACATCAAAGTATTTCACACGTGTTATTATTTTCCATAATTTACCTTATATTATATACTTGAGGAGTGAGGACTTTCATAAATTACAATGTGTAAGACTTCTCCCATCTTGAATCTATGATTCTTGTCCTTTCAATTTGTCATTTTGAAGCTAAAAAAAAAAGAAAATTAGTAGTATCTAATATACTCCCCTGCAAGCACCTTGATAAAAGATTACTTGACTGGTTGTCACTTGTCAGGGGAGTTATTTTAAACAAAAGTTTGGCAATGTAAGTGTGTGCTTTCTTGTTAAATGTGTGGGTAATGGGTACAAAAATACTTACCTTAATAAAACTCTCGAGTCTTGAGTCATGGTCACCAGTCATTAGACTCACCACTAAAATGAGAATTTGCTTTGTTGTGGTTACTCGACCTCCATGTCTTCGTCATTATCATTGGGTTGCTGTGGCTGTGGAATAAATATTGCATATTCATAATATCCAGTGCCAGAGGGAAAGACCAGGTCAACGAAACCCGAGGATGACTGATCCTGACTAGGCAAAGGTTCTGACCCTGAGTAAGGATATTCACTAGTGCCCATCAAATAGCCGTGCTCATGCTGGTACTCGTACTCGTGCTATTGAGATTGAGATGAATAACTTGGATTTGGTTTTAAATATCTATAATCATATGGTGGATGCGGATGAGGAGGACCACTCCAACATGAAAGTGGCGGAACAGGTTTCGTATAATCCCATTGGCTGTAAGAATACCCATAATGCCTAGGATCATAGCCAAACGCCCGCTAATGTTCCAGACCTATCGGTGTCGGTCGCGGTGCGGGTGCACTACTGGAGCCAGCCTCCTCCTGCTGGCTATATCGTGACTCAGTACACTCATAAGTCCGACCTTGCCTACCTCGTCGATGCTCATCGGCCTCGCGATCCATAGACGACTATATGGTGATAGCAGTGGCACTGGTGGGTCGAGCAATGCCAGAAGTGGGACCAGCATTAGGTGCATAATCATCATTGTCATCATCGTCATCATCATCTGTTTCAGTATCTGCTGCTAGAGCTCGCACTCTTCTGCTGAGCCTGACTTTGCATGAACTCTGCCCCTTTTTCTGGGTCCAACACAGCTGCAAGACTCTCTTGCTGCGCCTTGCGTATTATTGGGTCTTGAACTTCTAATTCTTCACTATCTTCTTCTATTTGTTTTTCCCTTGCTTCCAACCAAGGTAGAAGCGAATCATCCTTATTATAAATATTGTCCAAGTTTATTGGACAGTAATCCGTATCACTGGCACCGTTGGCGCTAAGGCTCTTATAATGTCGGTGCATTCTTAGCCTCATGTTGTAATGCATAAAGACAAGTCTATCTAACATCCTACTCTGCAATCTATTCCTATTCTTCGTATGAATAACTGTAAAACAACTCCAATTTCTTTCGCAACTAGAGGAAGATGTTGTCTAGCTCAAAATCCCCATTGTAATTTTTTGGAGAGCCTTCGTACTTTCTCAAAAATTTATCCACCATTCGGTGGGTTGCAACCTAGATACTGCATGTTGTGCAATAGCATCTCCAAAACTACCCTGGTGACTTCCAAATATATCCAATTCATTCAAAGCCCTTATTTGTGCATTGAAGTCAGGCTCTAATCTCTTTATCACATTCTTTAATTCAATATGAACCTCATCATCCACAACAAATGATTGGGCATATCTATACCTAGGATTTAGGTAGTAACCTGCCGCATGAAGATCGTGGTGGAGCTATGTTGTCCATTTGTTGTTGATCAATTTCTAGTAAAATTGCCAGCTTGAACAATCACGTTGAATTGCCAACTTTGCCTTATACATGGCATCGTAGAGGAAGCCCATGGTAGGTACTTCACCGGTTACAACAAAACCGAAGTACCCTCATTAGTGGTTCCATCACTTTTAAAATCTTCCTAACCCTCTTCCAATATTTGTTGTCCCTTGTGGTGTTTACAACATCAACCAAACCGGCGTCCCTGATGTCTTCTTCCTATGTTTTGCGTTGAGCCAATCTTGGGAAGCAAACATCTCACTCAACTCTCCCCTATGCTGGTTCAAACTCTCTAAGGCTATAAAGTTAGTTACAAATCTAGTCGCCGCTGGCCTAAGTAACTATCGTCCCTTCATGAACTTCCTCATTATTACGACTACTTGATTATGGTTGTAAATAAATGTCATCACTTGTCTTGCTTTTTCAACCAATTCTTTAACACTCTTTCTCTTTCCAATATCTTCCAATATAAGATCAATACAATGTGTAGCACATAGTGACCAAAATATATGTGGTCTCTTTAGCATCAACATATTTCCTGCAGATTTATATGTTGCTTCGTTATTTGTCACAACCTACACCACATTCTCCTCCCCAATCTCATCAACCACTTTATCCATTAGGCTAAAAATATAATTAGCATTTTTTATTTCGTCCGAGGCATCAATTGACTTGTGGTACATTGTTACCAAGTAACAATACACCATGAAGTTGATCATGTTGCGTCTTGTTGGGCCAGTCCAACCATCACACATGATCGTGCATCCTTTAGCTTGTCATATGGGTTTAAAGGTACTTACGTATGCCTTTACATCTGCATACTCCGCGTTTGTCCATTTTCCCCTAATCTCCTTGGCTGTGGGAGCTTTAATTCCTTTGCCTGCTTCTGTTGCTGCATCAATTATCACCTGCCAATACGGAGAATGGACCGCATTAGGGGGTATGTTGGCATGTATAAATAACTTTGTTGCTGCCTTACCCAATTTCTCAATGGAAGTTCTACTCCACATTTGTTTTATCTTCTTTTGTTTACTTTATTCTTTCCTAAAGAGGATCGGATTAATAAAGGGCCTTCTAGGCTCATTTACTTCTTTCACATCCACATCTATTGGAGCATTATGTGAAGATCTCTCCCGCCGGCTGCCAAACATACGTCTTAATCCACCTAACCTATCCCTTCCAAGCCCACTTGCACTTCAGTTGGGGCTGCAGTTGAACTCCCTTGGCCACTCGCACTCGCACTCGAACCAAACATGTGCCGATGTTCTTTCTCTTCACGAGTATAACGCATGCTCTCTCTCCTAGCTATAGTCATTTCCCGATCAGAATCGTCCTCAGAATTAATGATATATTTGTCGCGAATGCCCATATATTCAGGACTAAACATCTTCTGTCGGGCCGCTTCCAGGATATTATCTTTCTTTTTTTGCATAGCAACTCGTTTCCCCTTTGACTCATCTAAATTCGCTTGCATCCTAGGTCATTATCTCTTTGGGTACTTTGGTGCATCCCGCAACTTGACCCTTTCAATGTGCCAAATGTTGTTTAAGTCGCATAATTCTACTCGTTATTACTATATCACAATAGTTGCATTTCATTTGGTGCCTACTACCACCTACCCTCTGATAATGTTGCCATCGAATATCCTCATTTCCAGTTCCAGTTCCTTGTTGGCAAGACCCAGACATTTTTTTAACTAGAGATGGCCTATGTGAGAGTGAATTACCTAGATTTCGAAACTTATAAATGTAATTGTAAATATAAGTAATGAAATCTAGTTCTAACTTCTAAAATTAACTAATAAAGAAAAGTTAAAGTCTTATTAAATACTAAACCCTATGAAGCTCCAAAACCTGCCATATATATATATATATATATATATATATATATAAGAATACTAGTCATTAATCTGAAAATAGAATGAAAAAAAAAAAAGAAATAGCAAATCATGTGCATAATCTGTAAAATGCACATGATTGTGTTCTACTATAACTAGCGCATGTTATCCAACCATTAAACCAGAAAAAAAATAAAAAAAATGATTTTCCCTAATTTTCAAAATTATTCCAAAAATAGTCCGAAATAAAAATAAAAATGAAAAAAAATAGAAAATCATGTGCATAATTTGTAAAATGCACATGATTGTGTTCTACTATAACTAGTACATCTTATACAACCATTAAACCAGAAAAAAATGATTTTCCCTAATTTTTAAAATTATTTCGAAGATAGTCCGAAATTAAAAAAAAAAAGCAAATCATGTGCATAATTTGTAAAATGCACATGATTGTGTTCTACTATAACTAGCACATCTTATCTAACCATTAAACCAGAAAAAAAAAAGATTTTTCCCTTACTTTTAAAATTATTCCAAAAATAGTTCAAAATTAAAAAAAATACAAAACAAAAATAAAAAATTAGTTTCATAATCTTCAAATGCACATTCTAATATTCTACAATGATTAACATATCATATCAAGGGAAAAAAAAACAGAGATTAAAGAAAGAAAAATGTATAAATACCTAATTTCGGATTTCTTCAGAAAATGGCCCATGGAACTTCGCTTCATCCAAATCGTTGAAATAAGTTGTTTTAATCCTCCAAAATAGGCTAAGAGTGGTCGGTTTTAGCAGAGGAATAGATTAGGAAAGAAATTAGAAAAGAAAAGTGTGAAAAAAAATAAAAAAAAGAATTTAAAAAGAGGTGCATAGGACCTTTTTTGACCGTTACAATCCTGTTTTTTGGGGTCATCCGATACGGACCCCGTATCGCATAACGTGTACCACCATTGCCATTTCGTATTGGCTGTTACGACCGATACGTAACCGATTCGGGATACCTAGAGGAGGGTTGGGGGAAAGAGAAGGTGTAGGTTTAGGTTAGGTTTTGTTGTGGTCTGGATTGGGTTTTGGTAAGGATGAGAATTGGGAACGAATATTGTGGAGATGGGTTGAGAAAAGTGGAAAATAAAAGGGAAATTTGAAAGAAATAGAAATAGAGAGAAGAAAACTTATCTGGATTAAGATTAATGGCTTCACACCACAGCATCACACCCTTCAATTCGCAGGAAATTGTAAGGTGAAAAACCGTAGCAGAGAAATCTCATTCATAATAATCATAGCATACCCAAATTAGGGCTCCCATAACCCTTAAATAGTCTCAACTTGGGAAAAGATGCCTCTCAATAAGGAAATTTTTTAAGTACCTCCTATTTTAAAACCAAAATAAGACATAACCCCCTAACTCTCGAACAAATATAAAATAACCCCTAGCTAAGGTGAAAAATGCGTCTCCACGTATAAAACGTCTCTACATGCTCCCAATAATCAGCCCACATGCATCTCCCCAATGTCGGGTCTTCAATGATGCACCAAATATGCATGTGGGGTCTTCCACGTACCTACGATCCGGATTCGGGCCTCACGTAATTATCATCTAGCCATAGTGAAATTGGGGTGTGGGTCACAGCTCGTCTCCTCCTCTGATATACTCGATATGGTGCGTGGATGTCCTCATCATCAGGGCTTTGGTGGTGGTCTCGCTGACTATCCAGAGCCCCAAGTAGTGGCCTCGAGCTGACTATTTGGACTATTGAACTGAACCTCCACATGATCCCGTGCTAATTGTCAAGGCAATCTGCACGGACCCTTGGTTTTCTCCAGTAGAATGGCCTAGCGCAGTTTCTGCCAGAGGTCTTTCAAACACCTCAGGGCAAGGTAGACATGTTGCCGGAACTTTTGAACTTCTTGGAGCTAGATAGGACATGAATGCCAAGGCTATTTGGGTCCTTAAAGCACCAGGATACTTTTGCCTAATCAATGATCTGGACACTCTGAAGATGGACTATAGATTAGGGTTTTATGCATCATTTGCATCTCTCTACTCTGTACCATGTAACAGACTACTCTCTGGTTTTTGCCATTTAATCAAAGGTTTTGCCCCAGGGAATGTAATGAAGGGCAGGTGCCAGACCACAACCTGGAATGTATATTCCTTCTCAAATCAATGAAAGCCTCTCGGTAGGGCATTTTTGGGTGCATATCCTTGGAATGGAGTTAGTAATTGAAATAATAAAATCCTATCGATCAATAGACATTCTTGTAAAACAGCAACTGACGCAGTAAAAAATGTTATCAAGGTATATTATTTAAGAAGACAAACTGTATAATTTGAATTTAACAATCAGTTATTCCTTGACATGGACCATCTTTCCCCATCCATCTTCTTGTAAATGTTGCTAAAGGTGGATATGTTTCCTTTCAATTGTCATGTAAAATTTTTACTGTTATACTGAAGATGCACAAGTTATTTAGCTTTGCTAAGTTTTTTCTGCAGATATTATACGGACAATACAGTATAATGAAGATACGTATGTTTATGAACGAGTTGTATCTGCTATTTTTGATGAGGAGAGAGTAATCACGAAAGCCAACCGTCAACATGGTGGAAGGGAGAAGATGACAAGAGATGAATCTTCCTTTATCCAATACACGGAGTTAGATACTGAACTCTGTGATCATGCTTGTGAGGTTGCACAGGAAGTGTTCAGGCAGCATGGTGCAAAAAGGTTGGAGATAACACCAATGCGTATATTGGATGATTGTCAGCACTTCAATAGGTCTGTTCTGGTACTGCATATTTTGAGGTCATCATACTGTATATTGGATGATTGTCAGCACTTCAATAGGTTTATTTCTTGTACTGCATATTTTGAGGTTATCATAAAATTGATTTCATTCAGCAAAATCTGCTGCTTGTTGGAATGGGCTAATTGTTTTCATTTACATTGAGAAGGAAGGCTGTCAAACTTTTGACTCCTGGAGGGAACATGCTGGAGTTGTGTCATGAGCTACGCTTACCCTTTGTTAATTGGGTTATAACAAACCAGGTATATCTCTTGAATTTTTATTCGAGAAACTCAAATCTGTTGAATTACTGATGTTAAGGTTGTCAAAATGGTGTGTTAGACACTCTTCTTGTGCACTTCCATTTTACTGATTTGCACAATAATTTTTTTCTATGTTAGACATTCTTGTGCACTTTCATTTAACTAATTTGCATCATTTTGTTTTCTCTGGTTCGAACATTTGCTTATTTTCTTAATATGTTGACATTTAAACCAGTGGAACTCTTTATGTTCATGTATATTGCTTAGGTATTTGGTTGCAAGGGAAGTTGTGGAGAAGTTTGCGCTTATATCTTTCTTGTGTTTTAATGTTCTGCAATGATGATTTTGCATTCTTATATACCTAGTTCTTCATTTTTTGTTCACCTTTTTCTGCAATGTCATTTGTTGGTCTTTGTGGCAATGTGGAACTTATTTCGTGCAAATAATGAGTGGTAGCTTCTTCTATTCCCCCACCCCCCTCTTTCGCCAAAGAAGGTATTTCAAGACATTGCTTTGTTTCAATTTTTCTTCATGGTTCTGTTTCTGCATGAATCGTTCATTATTTCGAGCATAGTTCATTCATTAGAAAGGAGAGGGCAATACATCTTTAACCATTTTGCATTGATAGATCAATGCTTTTCAATCTATTGTTGCCTCCTGGTGGCTTTTGTTAGTGTAGTAATTTAGGAAGTTTGATTTTTTTTTTTTTGTTATTCCTTATTTTTTATATTTTAAAATTGGTTAATTTTTCGTGTTTTTACTCTAACCCACCTGTAAAATTAAAAAAACTTCTCATCCCATACAAAATAGAGCCAACAACTCCACCTCCTTGAAAATTCCTATTTACTCAGAGCTCGGACCTCTCTCAGTCTTTTGCGTGCAAAATTCCTAAGCTGCCCTCTTTATTTCTTGCAGGAAAGGTAACCAAAATTTCTGGAAGAGGTATCATTTGATGCCTTGGCAGAGCATGAGAGCCGTAAGTGTCCACTCTGGCATTGTACACATGGCATACATGTACAAACACACTGTCAAATAGTGGGAACCACTGTAGATGGATTATATCCCCAAAACTAGATCTGTTATACAACCCTGATCTAGCTGATAAACATCTGTTTGTTCAATTACCGTCACTATTATTATTATTATTATTATTATTATTTCCTTTCAACCGTCAACTAGATGCCTACCAATCTACCACTTAGGTCTGTACTTCCAGTGTCAATTTTTGGTTGTGAGCCATTGAAGGTGGGGCCCATGATTTGGATGGTTTAATCTTAAATGTTTCCCAAGTATACAATGGCTCTACACATGAATCACCGCACTTTAGAATATGGAAGTTTTGATCTTTAGAAAGAGAGGAATTATATGATAGATGGCGAGCATCGTTGCATGTTATCCTTGGATTTTTAATAGTGGGGCCCCTGGTTTTGTGATCCAGACCATTGGTCTCTTGCACCCCACCATTTATGGACTGTATAAAAATTCCTCGATAGGACAATCTTAACCTTTCAATCTGTTCCCTACAGATAAATGGTTTGGAAGAGAAATATGACAACAGAGCCACCATCAAATGAAACAAGTCCTAATATTGGCTGTTGGAATCTTCCAATTTGGGAGATTTTGGGGCTTGCTCCATCCACATGAAAGTCAATAGATCAATGGTGTAGGCATGCTGGATCCATAGTGGGACTCAGTAGACTGATGGTCTAGATTATCGAACAATGGACCCAACTTGTCAGACTTGAAAATCTGTATATACCATGGAAAGATGTGTGCAATGTAGCATATAATTCATCCCTGAAATAAACCTTGCTGTTACGATACTGTTAGTCAAGGCCGACTCTAGCCCATTGAGCAATAAATCAGCATGGTTTGTTGCCAGTCCACTATACTAGTGGTTGGATGGTTGGTGAATCTGGATTCTGGACGCTCCATTTGGAGTGCCGTATTGTGAAGGCTCATTGTTGGAATAAAAAAAAAAAGAAAAAAGAAAAAGAAAAAAAAACACACCTAAACATGCAATCCTAGCTGCTTGTTGTGTGGTCTTCAAATGGACAGTAAAAATGAAAGGAAGTTGTCTGTGTTCAAAATGGAGAAGTTTTCTAATTACGTGACTACGGATTCTTCAGCCCTGTAGTTTATGTTACATGGCCACCCAAAGAAGCACCCATCGGATAGATGGTCGTGATCCACAAATTTTACAATCATTTGTTTAGCCAAGAGGCAAAAAACCAATACTGGTTCATTTCAACCAACTGTAGGTTTAGCTTGATATGGCCGCAATGCTCTATTTTTGGTTTGATGATCACAATCCCATTCAGACCTGATTTTTGCAATTCTATTTGATGACCAAAATTTTAATTTTTGGTGAGTTTTGCTCTCATGATCTCATGAAAATGCATACAAAAATGGGATTAACCTCATTTTAGGAAACCACCAACTTTTCAAACCTACTAAAACATTTTAATAGATGACACTAACCCCTTCAAGCTCAATGGGAATTTCATGGCTTTCTGGTAATTCCTTAAGGCACTTTAGAATTCCAACAAGTCGAGGCCTTAAAAAAGAAATCCCCTTTTCCAAAGAACCAGTGGAAACTAGCAAACGAGGTCAGGCTTCATCGAGGCACATGTGAATTGTGGAATAATGTGATTTCTGGATTTTTTTTTTTTTTTTTTGGATGCTGTTGAAAGCTTGTGAGCTTGTGTCTTTGAGCTTTTGTTTTTGCCTTCTTCTTGGGGGGATGATAGCTCATCATCTCCCTTTGTTGCATCTTTTTTTCTTCTTTCTGGTTCTTTAATAAAATTTGGTTGGCAGTTCCAAAAGAAAAGAAAAGAAAAGAAAAAAAATGTGTGTGAGATCTGTAGCATTAATCAGGCGGGGCCTAGAAGGAACATGTGCTGGCCCGAAAGTTAGGTCTGTCCATTCATCAAGTGGATCACATGTATGCTAACAATTTTTTATTATTTATTATTTTTTATTATTGATTTGTACACAATATCCACTTAGTGAATGACCTTGCCTGATTTTGGTGTGTTACGGCATGTTCATGGTGCACGCAAGGTCCAGGATCTGAAACAGGTGTGCCACAGGCCCACAGCGTGCCGTCTAACATCCTGTGTAAGATCTCCATTAACTGGGGTGGCTTAGTAATTCACGTGCTTAGAAAGGGGTGTCCAGAGCTGGGCAACGCATCTTAACATCTTTTTTGAGTTTAGCAGGGAGAAAACTGAGGCATGCTGGGGGGTGTTCTAGGCCTCTTTTATTTTATGATTTCTTTTCATCTTTGTCGTAGTCATGGCCTTTTTGTTTTTTGTGTTTTCTTTCTCTCTATATATATTTTAAAATAAATATCAGTTGCCTTTTGAGAAAAAAAAGGGTTCAGGGACTTACGGGCAGAATTGGATTTCGAGGGAGGTGCCACTGATTTTGTTTATGACAGGGAGATAAAGAGTAATTCTGTGATTTTACTAGGTGGCTAGAGTATAAATCCCTTAATTTTTCATCCTCATTTCATTGAATGCTTCAGCTTTAGGGGGAGTGTTATCAGATATGGGCCGTTGTATGGCCCATCTTTGTGTAGGACATGATGGGAATTCTCGATTTTGTTACTAATGGCATTATTGTAATTATTGAACAACCCCCCCCCCCCCCCCCCCCCCCCCCCCCCCTCTTATCAATCATGCCACATTACCTAAATTGTTAACCTCCCTATGTTGTCTATTCTGAATCCCGCGACCTAGATTATGGGATTTGCAATCTGGATCGCCATTTTTACCAATGCAAAATGATGGTTTTATGCTCTTGGTCTATAATACCTTGTAATGTCAATCTATATTCAAAATGTAGAGAGTTATACTTTGATTTATTAAGTAGTATCAACATATATAATATTGTGCATGGGGGCCTATAATATTAATATTCATCTTTTCATACATATCGATTAGTGAATAAAACTATATTGTATATACCAAGTGTATGAGCTGGAGTAATTCACATGATCCCCTACCTCTATCCAGTGTTTTAAATATCGACGATATTGGCCGATATATCCCACGACATATCTTGTTTCCCACTTGTGCGATACGAAACACACTAGTAGTGGGATATTTCCCACATGTTCAATCTGGTGAGTATTTTCGATTTTTTTTTTTTTCCCCTGTAAATCATGTTAAATCAATATCAAATTGTTACATTTGCATGAAAAATCATGGATTGAGAGTTTCGATTTTGAGATTTGGAGAAGATGGGCCAAGTCGTGGAAAATTGAAAAAAATAAAAATTTCCCAATTTCTCACAATTCGGTTACAATCTATGTCCACACATAAAATTAAATATGTATGTAACCTGCTACAGTGATTCTTCTTTTGCTTTTGATTGTGTTGCTTATGTTTCCACATGTCTTCTTACATTCGTAAATTATATGAATATACTTTGAATTTGCATCAATTCAATTAGACAACGCGTAGATTAGGACCCAATACAAAGAAAGCCTATTATGTGCACTTGTTTTTTTTAATGTTTTGATTTGTAAGTGTATTGATGTCTTTTTTAATAATCACTAAAGTTTCATTGAAATTTTTTCCCAATGTTTCTCCATGTTTCCAACAACAACGATACATTACGCGATAAAATTGATATATCCCATGCGATAAACTGATACGTATCTGTATCCAAAGGGTGCGATACGTAATGGGATACCGATATTTCGAACACTGCCTCTATCACACATTGGAAGAAGTAGCATATCATGCATAGGTTTTCATACCACGCATTGAAGCAAACTGTGGTCTAGGTAACACTGGTACAGACGTGTATTGGTACTTGTTGGACTACTTACTTAGGAGGATAAGGTGTCAAGCAAAGAAGATGGAAGAACGCTCACTTGCCTATGATACATCTTTTTTCTAATTTGTGTTCATGACTGGAGGGATATAGAAACATGCATCAACGTAGCTGATATTATTGTTGATGCTTGGAAAAAATATCATTGACCAAGGGAAACGTTGTGAAAAGGTGGAATTTTTCGGTGAAACTTTTGGAGATGTTAAAAGACACATGTTTATGCATTTAGTAATAAAAAAATTGCAAAAAACAACTATACATGATAAACTTCCATTTCATATAGGCCTAGACCATGTTTTGTTAGAAAAAATAACAATGTGATTATATCCAAAATGAGTTCGTATCATTTAAATACCATACAATGCAAGTAATAAAATATCCATTCTCTGGGTAAAAGTGGAGGAAATTAGGATTTTCTCAATTTCCCTTGTCCACTCACTTAAATGTTGATATATTTGCCAAAAAGCAATGTCAAGACATGAGAATCATGCGTAGATAGTGCAATCCATGCTAACATTTAAAAAAATGAAGTTCGATGGATGTTTTTATCACCTTTGAGTTCTAGCTAGTCTGATGCGGACATCATGCCTTTCAAAGTCTATCAACGTCGGAAGCGAGTGTTGCCCATCTCACTGTGGTTCGACGATGCTTGAGGAGTTTTGGCTAGCACGTGATAGCAAACAGAGGAACAGGAGGACCAGAGAGGCCTTCAATCGATCGAAGGAAGGCTAGGTCAAGATTACAAAGCAATCTGTAATCTTGATCGAAGCAGGCTTAGGCCGACCGAAAGGGGGTCCTTGGTCGACTGACGACCGGGCGCAGATTTTTGCGGATTTACGCGATTTTTCGATATTTTTAGGTTTTGAGGGTACTTTTGTTATTTTGTTAATTCGGGATTATTAATAGAGTGGAACCCTAACTCTTTCTTTATGCTTTGATTATTGAAATTAAGAAAAACCATATGTGGTGCTTTTGTAGAGGAAATCTACAATCTTCTTCTCTTCCTTCTCTCAACGTTCATCTTTCCTCTCATCTCTTCTTCTTTCTCTTCTTCCAACGTAATCTCTAACCTTTCTTCCAATTTTCTTCCTTCTCCTAAAACCTATTGTGTTGATCTCATCATTCTAGACTTACAATCTCAACCAAGTAATTCTAGATTTCCTGAGTTCTCATTCCCTTATTGCAGAAAATTTTGATTTCCCTGTAGAGAATCTACTTGACTATTTGGACGAACTCATGTGAGATCGAGAGTTCTATCTCTCGTGGGATCCAATCCACGCAAGGATTTGAAATCCCTACTATTTGTTTGTGATGGATGACTTTAATCATTAGATATTTCTCTTGTTTAATTATTAGTTTATGATATACATGGTGAATGGTTTATTTTATTGCCTACATAATTTCGCCCTTTTTAGTTTCCGCATGCATCTAGGTTTAGATTAGGCTGTCCTGCATCAAACTTTGGTATCAAAGCTTAGGTTCTTGCATGAGTTCATCGTAGATCGAGTTATCCAAAGTCCAGGGTATTATATTTCTTGATTTGCATAAGTCTAGGTTAATCTATAAATTTTCATATTTGCATCTAACGTTGATTCCATGTCTGACTTTTCAGATTTGCAATCCTTGTTCGATCTAAATATGAAATTTCAGATTTTCAAAGCATAAATATGAATTTTCCAGATTTGCCTCTTCTTTTGATCCAAATATGAATTTTTCCGATTCATGTTCTAGTTATCATACAAATCTGAATTTTGAAGATTTGCACATCATCATAGGTTTAGGTTCATCTCATTCCATGTTTTTGTTTTAATCAGTCAATAGAGTTGTAATCTCCCCCGTAATGAATGGAGTATAAACGTTTGAGATCCTCAGGGCCGTTAAGTGTTGTCTTGTGGCCTTCGAGACCTAATGGAAAGCCGAACTCTGATGATTTGGCATATTTTAGTGGTCATATGGACCCACAAGCATTCCTTGATTGACTTGAAGACTTGGACTATTATTTTGATTGGTATGACATGTTGGACAACCGTCGAGTGAGGTTTGCCAAGTTGAAATTGGTGGGCCAAGCTAGGGCGTTTTGGACGGATTTGGAGCAAAGAATTAAGCGGAGAGGTGGAGCTTCAATCTCACAATGGGACGAGATGAAAGAGCGTTTAAAAGAAAAGTATCTTCCTATCTCTTACCATTAAAAGCCCTTAACCCAGGAAAGAATCTTTCCACCTTCCCGTCCAAAAAGAGAACCAATATGGCCACCTTCTTATAAAGTGTTCCAATCCGTCACTAAGGAATTCTCGGCTTTTGAGCAATTTGAAGAGTGTTTGCCACCAATTATATTTCCCCGAGAGCGAGATAATGTCTTGGTGAATGGCAAGTTGGAAGGGTCTAAACAGGTTGTTTATGAAGAGGTAAGAGTACGTGCTTGAAATCGATAGAAGAAATTGAGGCATCACTCACCATTGTTGGGCATGGAGGAGTGGGTGCTAGTGATGAAAATGTCGAAGAAATTGAGACCACACCACTTCCAGTTGTCATGTGTGACTTGAATGATGTAGGGTCCTAATCTAAGTCTCTTACTATAATGAAAGCAAATGAGATTGAAAAAGTGACTAGTTTGGATTCAATGGTGGATGACTTATGGGATGAACTTCTACCCAAGTGGGACATTCAATATGCAATTGATATTGTCCTGGGTCAACTTTGTTAAGCTTTCCTACTCACCGAGTGAACCCTGCGGAGCATGCAGAAATGCAGAGGCAATAAACTTCTTTGAGAAGAGTTTACTTGGGAGAGTTTGAGTTTAAGTTTTATTCCGTGTGCCGTGCCCGCCCTTTTCACTTCCAAGAACAGTAGTATGTGGCGCACGTGTGGGCACATTTTGACTGCCCACAAAATCTCAGTCAAGTGTCAGTTCACTTTATGATGTATTCATGTCATGGTGGAAGTGATGGCCAGAGCCCCTATCCCACATCTTGATGAGATGTTGAGCATAATGGCCAATGCCAAGATCTTTTCTAGATTTGACAAAAAGTGACTGTTCTCAAGTAGTGGGATACCTGAACATTATCCTTGTTTATAATACTTACAATGAGCGATACCTCTATTAGTTAGAGCTGATTCGTGGGATTCTAAAGAATGAGAAATTATGTGTTACCCGTGAGAAGTGTTCTTGTTATAATTTCCCAAGTTATAGATAATAGGGTTGTTTATTTAGAGTCCATTACTTCACCAGAGCGTCCTATAGTTTCATTGATATCCGTTTCTCGTAGATTATTAGAGTTAGCCGAGTCTTTTACACGATATATCCATGAATTACATTCAGATATTAGGAGGCGGATTAGTGTAAGCAATGAAAATTATAAACATTCATCTGACTTGCATCGTAGACTCTAAGAATTTCATGAGGGAGATTATGTAATGGTTCGGATGAGGCCAAAACGGTTTCCCCAAGGTACCGTGAGAAAATTACAAGCGCGCAATGCTGGACCATTCAAAGTCTTGCGAAAAATTGGGTCCAATGTGTACATGTTAGAACTTCCACCAAGTATGGGAATTAATCCAACATTCAACATGGAGGATCTAGTCCATTGTCCAAACCCTTACCTAGACCCTACATCTCATACTTGGCCATATTCCGAATTTGCTTCTCAACCTATTCCACCTATCCCAACCAAGGTATTTCGTAACGGTAACAGTGGTCATAACCAGTGTTCGCATTGTCGGTATCGCTACAAGTTTCGCTGGCCAGAGATAAAGATATAATATCGTTATCGTCGATAATATCGTCGATAACCGGAAATGTGAGGAAAAAGGGGGAAACATGATGAAAATTATGGAATTTTTCAGTGAAACTTCAGGAAATGCCTAAATACACATATTTGCATATTCAGGAATAAAATAACTGCAAAAAGAATGCATTAAATAATAAGTTTTCATTTAATGGGGCCCAAAAAGGCATGCGTTCATAAGAAATTACTCCAATAGCAATGAAAATGAGTTTATATAATACAAATGCATCCACCATATAATAATTAAGACATTAAATTAAATGAATTCGAAAATAATACTTTTCTGCCATATTTCATCCCTACATGGAGTGACGAGGTGGCTCATAGTCATCATCCGGATCCCGTTCCCGTTGGTTGTAGTGTTGTTCACCAATATATTGACAGTACTGTTCCCATGTCATCCTCTGCTCAAACCAATGGAGGTACTCTCTTATGTATCTTTGATAGTCGTCCTCCCTAAACTGTACGAGATAGCCCAAACGTGGGTACTGCGTGACATACATCGACAGCATTGGTTGAGTAGGGTCCTGAGGGAATATATCAAGTCCAACCCTGACTCCTTGATAGTATTGCTGCCAGTCATACGGGTACCCCGAATATCCTCCTGTCAAATGACCATAACTCGAAGAGCTATCTGATGGCTGCTCGTATCCACGAGTAGACGAATGCGACTGAATGTCAGAGCTGCCATGCCCATACTCGTGATATCCCCCATGCGTATAAGGTGGGACGGAAGTGGAGCTCCCCCGCTCTGAACTGATGTCCATAGATGACAAGCTACGTGCGAGAGCATCCGCCGCGGCACGTCCAGCTTTTTTCTTTGAACGACGCTCAAACATATGTGTGGGCTCTGATGCTCTCATACGCGAGGGTGGACGAGATCCATGGTCCTCGTCTTGAGTTGCATGGTCAAAGTACTGCTCCTCAGTGAACTGACCAACGGATCGCTGGCTCTGACCTGTCATGTACCCCCCACCACTGCCACCTCCACCCCCACTAGTACCACCTACATCAGTGTCGGTGCCTCTATCACCTCCCTCACCACTGTCATCGTCATCGTCGTCGTCGTCCCCACGACCAGTGTCAAGTGGGGGTTGAGTCTCATCATCATCACTCACTACTACTTGATGATAACGAGGCGGCCGTGAAGATGCCTCCTCGCCATCATCATGACGTGTTGAACTCCTCATCAAAGGATCAAAGGAGTCTGTATCTGCCCTCTGTTGGCTTACTACCTCATCGACATCGATACCAAGAGACGCTGCTCCCTCGGCTACTTGCGGTGCAGGGCCTCCATCTGCATCGTCTAAATCAGCTGACTTGACCCACTCATAAAGTGGGTCCTCAGCATCGTCACCTATTTGTGCCATGATACCTATCGACAACAGGTCCAGCGGGTCCGGATTTTCCACCATGTCTTGGTCTACCCGTAACTGCCTCTCCCTTAACTTCATATTGTAATGGCAGTAAACGAGCTTCTGTAACTTTTCGTATGCTAACTTGTTCCTCTTGCTCGTCTGTATGAGTGACCACGTGCTCCAATTCCTCTCACACGGGGAGGAGGATACAGTCTGTGCGAGAATACGGACTGCAAGTACTTGTAGTGCAGGTGTGTCGACTCCGTACATCGCCCACCACTCACCTATATATCCATGAGCATCTTGTGTTAGTTTGAAATACGGACTTATAATGCAGTTACCTAATAATATACCATATTACCCAATAAAACATTATACTCACACGGCATCATCGTTTCTCTAGATGCTTTGGCTAGTGCGGATGAGAACGTACCCCTAGCATCTTTAAACCGCAACAACTGTAACATATGGATTCACATGTCACCATTTTAACTACCCATATATCTAAAGACTATGAGGAAGAAAATATATTCTATCGATTACCATCAGGGAGATCTACTCAAATTGCATTACCTGGTTACCAAATTCTGATCGTGCTGGCGATTCAGGGAACAACCGTTCGAACACCTCGTGGACGACCATCGTCAAATCACTATTTTCATGAAGTCGACGTTTGTAATGGAATCTAGGATTCAGATAGTATGCTGAAACTCAAATATTATTTACTCAGTTGCATTAACTTGTAAACATAAGTGATGCTTAAAGTGCAAGTGCAAGTGGTAAAAAATACGGGTGAACGTAACAAACTTACCAGCCTTGTGGAGTTCATGATCAAGGGTCCTGGTCCATCGTTCATCGATGATATCGATCACCCACTTATGTGCATTGGGGAGAGCAGTCCGTATCCCTTCTTTCATAATTCTCATAAGCTCGTACATTGACCCCGTTGAAGGACACATCTCACTATCTACGGCGCGTAGGACACTGTAGATCGGTTTTAGAAGGGAAACAACATCATGAACTCTATCCCAGAAGAAATCAGAAAGCACTATTTTCGATGTATTCTTTGCACCATCGGTCTTCCTCTGATTCCACTCCAAGTACTTCTCAGATCTAAACAAATTCCTAAGACCCACACGGTGCCTATACAAGCTGTCAAGTGCAATAAAGTTCGTGGTGAACCGTGTTGCACCTGGTCTAACGATGTCCCCTCTACAACACTCGCGCATTGCAGCCAACAACCAAGAGTGATTATATATGAAGTTCGTCACTCTCCTCGCATCCTTGATGGTTTTCCTGATCGAGTCCCTTTGGCCTATCTTCTCGAGCATCAAATCAATGCAGTGTGCCGCGCAAGGGGTCCAATAGAGATGGTACCTTGTTATTAATTTCTTTCCTGCCTTAACGAATGCACTACCGTTGTCTGTCACAACTTGGATGACATTTTCAGGCCCAACATTTATGATGACTTTTTTCAAGAGATCATATATGTAATCATGATCTTTTATTTTGGCAGATGCATCAATAAATTTGAGGAAAACGGACTGCCCTTTACTGTACACCATAAAATTGATAATGGACATTTTCGTGGGTCCTGTCCACCCATCGCACATGATCGTCACCCCATACTGCCTCCAGTTCGGAGTGAGTGCGCATACCCAAGCACGCATCTCCTCGTATTCCTGATCAAGGTAGACACCAAGAATCTCTTTTGGCGTCGGGGGCTTCACACCGGGCCCATGTCGCTGCACCTCCTCAATCATATTTGTGAAGTGAGGACTGGCAGTTGCATTGGCTGGTATGTGGCTCGAAATGAACCATCTAGATATGGCGCTACCCACTCTCTCTCTGATCCCCTTGTTCCATATATTTTTTAACCTCTTCTGATTAACACCCGCAATGGGTGCATCTGTAGCACGGGCGCTCTGTGTGCGCTGTAATCCATGCCCGCCAGAACCACCGCTAACCATACTGCCTCCCTCAAACCTTCTGCTGCTCCCACCGGCCTCATAACGGGAGCCCCCAAATGACGGCCTAGTCTCGTTAAGCCTTCTCCTCTGCTCCCCCTCCCATCCTGATGCCCGAGACTCGTGGATCGCCTCTCTGAACTCCCTCTTCTCCCGCGTCGCAATCCCCTCGTCGTCGTCGTCGTCGTCCTCTTGCTCCTCAACAGTACGTAGGCCCTGTCCAGGACCCCGCAGCTGTTTCCTGAAATCCTTCTCCCAATCCTTCTATTGCAGCTTGTGTGACTTCGCCTCAGCCAAAACTCTTCTCATCTCCTCTCTCACTGGCTTTGTTACACTTGGGCAGTCTTTCACATTTCTGAACCCCCCTGCCAAATGCTCCTTCAGCCTAGACACCCCCCCACTCCGTATAACTTGGCCGCAGTAGTTGCATATGGCCCCATATTTATTCCCCTCCAATGGTCGTCCATGTTTCCACCCAATATCCCTTGCTTCTCCTTTTCCGGATCCAGACGACATTTTGATCCCTAGTAGCATACAAAAATGAAAAAATACTTGCACTAGCATTGGAATCAATGGCCATAGGGAAAACACGAGTATTGGCCTGATTCAAAACTAGTGGGGCCCACTAGATGTGGACCCCACTGACGTGTGGGTTGTTACACCGTCCAACCATTTTTTTTTTCAGCTCCCGTGCTCGGTGCACGCCCAAAAATGAAAGTAGATTTGGATCTCAGGTGGCCCACGTCACAGAAAACATGTGATTGAACGCCTACCCTTCAAAACTCCTACGATCCGCTGTAATGTCCATTCCATCCAAACCGTTCAAATGTGAGGCCCACTGTGGACCCCACCGTGATGTGTGTACTCAATATCCAGCCGTCCATCCATCTGGACAGGCCCATTTGGAGCATGATTCCAAAACTGGATCAAATCCAATCTTAAGTGGACCACACACCTGAAAACAGTGTTGATTGAACGCCCACTGTCGAAAACTTCCCAGGGCCCACTTCAGAAACAATGAGGATAACCTCCATTTGAAAACGTTTTGTGGGCCACTGGGTATCATGGTGGACCTGGGTATGTTTTAACGAAGAGAATCATTGTCCCCACTATCTTAATTGGTGTGGTCCACTTGAGTTTTGGATATGACACATTTTAGGTATCATGCACTAAAATGATCTCTCTAAATGGATGGACAGTTTGGATGTACTAAATACATCATTGTGGGGTCCACAGAGGCTTAAGCTTCTTTGAACCATTCGTACAAACACGGTGCTCGAGGACTGCGCACTCACTCTGCGTCCGCCACGTTCCTACGGAAACGTAGGGGTGGGGTGAGCGGATTAGGTGCGACCCGGATTCACACAAGACGGTGCGGCCCTTACGTACGTTCACCGTGGGGCCCACATTGATGTATATATTATGTATCCACACCGTCCAACTGTTTATACATATAATTTTATGGCATTAAGCCAAATATCATGCAGATCCAAATCTCAAGTGGACCATACCACTAGAAACAGTGTGATTGAGTGCCCCACCATTAAAAAATCCAATGAGCCCATTGTAAGGTTTTGGTAATGTTTATTTTCAATCGAAGCTCTTGATAATGTCAATAAGGTCTTGATGAACGGAAAATATAAAGATCAGATTGATCCAAAACTTTTGTGGCCCACAAAACATTTTAAATGGTTATTCATCACTATTTCTAGTGGTATGGTCCACCTGAGAGTTGGATCTTCTAAGGGTTTTGGATTACATCCTAAAATGGTATGAAAAAATAGATAGACGGCGTAGATATATAAAAACTACATCAATATGGGCCCCACACGGTTAGGGTAACACCCACTACGCTGTTCCAAGGGTCGTCCGCACGCTACTCGTGCGGAGTAAACTCTGTGGGGCCCACCGTGATTTACTTATTTTATCCACTCCGTCCATCCACCTTTACAGATAATTTTAGATATGGTGCAAAAAAATTAAGCATATAAAAATATAAAGTGGACCACACCACTGGAAAAGTGTGAACTGAATGTCTACCATTGAAAAATTCGTGGGGGACACAGCAGTTTTGGATCAAGCTGATATTTGAGTTTTCCATTCATCCATGTCCATGTGATCTTTTGAACAGGTTGGTTGACATATAAACATCACTGTGGGGCCTGGGAAGGTTTCAACGGTGGAAATCATTATTCCCATTGTTTCCTGTGGCATGGTCCACTTGAGATTTGAGATGCTTAAATTTTGGGCTCAACCACTAAAATGAGATGGAAAAACGTATGGACGGAATAGATAAAGCACATACATTCTAGGTGGGCCCAACAGAGTTTCCTCCGCACGATAAGAGCGTGCGGAGTAACACCGCACGGGACGCTGTTTCAGCAAAAGGGTTCGACCGCCCTTCTCTTCACCGTAGAGGAAAGGGTTCCGCGACAGAGGGGGAGATTCGTGAAATCCCTAAAATTCCTCCTAAATCCCCCCAATGTCGTCGGAAATTCCCTGTTCCTCCGCTGATTATGTACGGTGGACGGATCAATTGCGAAAAAGGAAGTAAAAAGTGGTGATTATCGAGCACTTACAGCGCACGGAAGCTTGGATTGGCCCACTGCAACGTTCGATGAGCGATCCTCCTTCAAGGTATGGAAATCCCTAATTTTCTCCCCTTTTCTGTCGATTTTTTTGGGTATTTTCACAATCCCCCCATTATCGGCCCTTTTATCGACAATAGGGGGTTGTTGGCTACAGTGTTTGCCCCCAACTTGGCTACAGAAGTCCCGTGGACGGTAGGTGGCTACAGCGACATTCCTTAACGGTGTCAGAGATTTTCGGCAGATATCGACAATATCGCCTAGTTATCGGCGATATTCGGAAGAGAAACGAATATCTGTGGTTTCGTTGTCGCAACTCCGGCGATACCGATAATATCAGCGATATTGTCGATATTTCGTCGACAATGCAAACACTGGTCATAACGACCACCATTGTTACCTTTACGATACGGGTCGTAATGGCTGTTATGGCCCCCGTAACGGCCTTTACGGTCTCTTTTTTATTGAAAAAAAAAACCTTGAAAACTTACATCCACCTTGTAATGTTGAAAAAATATATAAAAAAAAGTGTATCTACACACTGAAAGACCATTATTGGGCTGTAACAGCCTTTATAGGGGGCAGAACGAGTCGTTGATGGCGGTTAGGGATAATTTTTTCCATAATGGTTGTTACGGCCTTTACGACCTTGTAACTTGTAACGGTTGCCACCATTACCTTTACGCAATGGCCTTTACAGCACACCATGAATTTGCAGCCATACCTGAGAAAAGAGGAGCTTGAAGGGATTGTGGATGAGGAGATTGTATCCACAAGAGATGGAGGTTTCCAAAGGTACTTGATTAAATGGAAGAACAAGCCACCATCCAATTGTACATGGCTCACGGAGGCAGAGTTACATCGGCTTGATCCAAAATTGTTGGAGATGCACAAAAGTTTTATCTCGCTGGAGTCGAGCTCTTCTCAGCTGAGGGGAGTTGATGTAGACATCATGCCTTTCAAAGTCTATCAACGTCGGAAGCAAGCGTTGCCCATCTCACTGTGGTTTGACGACGCTTGAGGAGTTTTGGCGAGTACGTAATAACATACAGAGCAACAGGATGACCAGAGAGGCCTTCGGTCAACCGAAGGAAGGTTGGGTCTAGATTACAAAGCAATCTGTAATCTTGACCGAAGCAGGCTTCGGCCGACCGAAGGCATGTCTTGGTCGACCGACGACCAGGCGCAGATTTTTGCGGATTTATGTGATTTTTTGATATTTTTAGGTTTTGAGGGTACTTTTGTCATTTTGTTAATTCAGGATTATTAATAGGGTGGAACCCTAACTCTTTCATTAAGCTTTGATTTTTGAAATTAAGAAAAACCATACGTGGTGCTTTCGTAGAGAAAATCTACAATCTTCTTCTCCTTCTTCTCTCAATGTTCATCTTCCCTCTCACCTCTTCTTCTTTCTCCTCTTCTAAAGGTAATCTCTAACCTTTCTTCTAACGTTTTTCCTTCTCCTAAAACCTATTGTGTTGATCTCATCATTCTAGACTAACAATCTCAACCAAGTAATTCTAGATTGCCTGAGTTCCCATTCCCTTAATCCAGAAAATCCTGATTTCCCTGGATTAAAGAATCTACTTGACTGTTTGGACGAACTTGTGGGAGATCGAAAGTTCTAGCTCTCGCGGGATCCAATCCACGCAAGGATTAGAAATCCCTACTGTTTGTTTGTGATGTATGGCTTTAATCATTAGATATTTCTCTTGTTTAATTCTTAGTTTATGATGCACATGGTGAATGGTTTATTTTATTACCTACATAATTCCACCATTTTTAGTTTCCGCATGCATCTAGGGTTAGATTAGGCCGTCGTGCATCACAGTCTTCCTTTCAAGTTGGGATTTCTCCCCTAAATCCAAGCTTTGATTGAACAAAAACCAAAAGTAGTGGTTGGAATCACCTAATGAAGAAAATCCCCAAATAATCCCAACGATGATTTTTTATTTTTTTTATTTTTGGGATCTTTCTCAATTTTCTTGTCAATTTCCGACGTTTTATAGAGCTATCCTTGGTTTAATGATATTACGTTGATATCGTCGATACCAAGGAACTTTTATATTGTTCAGAGACCAAAATATCACTGGTATCACCCAATATTGCTTAATAATATTGAAATTGTTGGTGATATTTGGAATTTTTTATATTACATGAGGTTTTAGTATCGGTGACCCGACAATACTGATAATATCAGGGACATTATTGATAATCGTCGATATTTGGAACTGTGGTTCTAGTAAATGGAACTACTGTTGGTTTCTTTAAGAATTTCCATTAGCTTAACATAATGGATCTCCCATTCGGTTTATAGTTATTACAAAGCCTCATGCTAGACCAATGATGCATGCAAATACCATGGGTGGATGTCGGGTTGCGTCAACCCATCAATTTCGCATCTTGCATGAAGGCAAATTTAGTTACTCTTTTCTTTCTTTCTTTATTTTTTGTTATGGCAAAGGGCTTAGATTGATAGTATTTTGTGGAGACTGCTATCGAGCATGCCAGTAATATCCTTGATACCAGGGAAACATCTGTAAATAGGGGAACATTGATAGAAAATTCAGAAAATTTTCAAAAACTTAAAAATTCTCCATTTTTTGGGGATTTTTTTTAGAATTAATTGATTTTGAACACTCTTGATTTTTATTGAATTAAAGTTTGGATTTGAGGAGAAATTTCGACTTGAAACAAAGACGGGCTAGGATTCAATGGTGATGAAAAATTCATAAAAACTTCATTTTTTTTTCAAATGTTAGCATGGACTGCAATGGAAATCCATGTCTATGCATGAATCACATGCATTGACATTGATTTTTGGTGAAGAAAAATAACATTTAGAAATCAGAAATGTTTTAAGAACTGCTCTTTCGAGGCCGCAGGGGTGATAGTGAGGACCGAGGCTCTCCTAAGGGATTGGGCTATCTATGTAAAGCCAGCCTAGATAGCTTGTGTTTTGGTCTTCGGGGTGGCTCTCTCTTTCTTTTCTCGCTTTTGTGCGAGCTTTTTAATAAAATTATCATCTTTAAAAAAAAAAAAACATTTGATTGAAAAAGGAAAATTTGGGGAAATCCTTCTTTTGTCATTTTTCTATTGGAAAATATGAGTTTTTCACTGTTAATTAATGTGGAAATTTTATATATTAATGTGTTGGGCAAGTTGTTGATTGGCTACAAATTATATGTATTTATTTTGTACTGATATTTTCAATAGCACATGGTTAGGCACATATAAAAATGGAAACTTTCTATGTATAGTTGTTTTACAATATTTTGAATCTTACATGTGTAAACATGTGCCTTTTTATATTTCCCTAAATTTTACTGAAAAATTCCACCTTTTTCCCAATATTTCCTCCAGATAGCGATATTTTTCTAAGTATCAGTGATAATATCGATGATACAGATACATGTTTCCGCATCCTCGGTCATCGATACATGTAATGATATCGATACTTTGAACATTGCCTAAGTCTGAGGTTTTTGCATACAGAAAAAAGCCTTACTATTATTGTTTTTATTACTACTAGAGTGGGAATTACCTCCAATTCCTTATAAAGATAGTGATAGGGAGTGTCCATAGAATGTTTTTACTGTGGGAACGATAGTACCTTACTTTTAGGTGTTGGATTGCACATAGTAATTCAAGTGTTTAATGTCCCATCTGCTTCAATGTCACTTATCCGGATTCTGGGAGCAATACAAGGTAAGGTAGAGAAAAAGTCAAATCCATGTCATTGGATTATTTTATATAGGTTTGTCTTAATTTCTTTCGCATTTCTGTAAAGAGGTTTTTGTTGATCATTTAGGAAAAATAGAAGACATTATTATTACTTTCTTATGACGACAGGTTGTCCTCGCCCCTTTTTAAGGCGAGACTAATCCCTACGGATGCACACAATCACTTGCAAACCACGTGCATTGGAAAAACATAGAGAGGCGAGTCGAACTCGCATTTGTTGGTAGCAAACCCATGACGCTAGTCATTCACCCAAACCCCGGGTGGGTAAAAATAGAAGAAATTATCTACCACTGATTAATTGGATAGAGTTCGACTTTCTTGACGAGACTAGTGCTAGTCATATGTAGTAGTAGCAATTGTAAATGGAAGCATTATAAAACTAAAACTATAACATCATATGAATACATTATTGATTGTTGAAAAAATACTTTTCGTTGACAACTATATTCCAAAATGGGAACCTTCATAAGTCTTAAGTAGTAGTTTTATATGTACTCCAGTTTCTAAGATTTATTGTAATGACATTGTAGAAATTGTCTTTCAAGCGATATGAGATCTCACGGGTTTATAGGAGAGCAATTGGCCGCACTACTCCAAACCGCTTTCTTCAGGTGCAGAGACTCGTTTAAATTGATTTTAATACATTTTTTGCCTTGCGGTGCTTTTTCGTTCTTTCTTCACCAGAAAACATTGTTTTAATCATAGTTGTCATTTTTTAGTGGGATGATGACATTACATTATGAGTGACATTTGGTCTATTTGTGCTATTGCATCTTAAATCATATTATCTGTCATCAGGGAGATTTTGACATTATTGGGGGTGCGCTTGCATTGACGGAAGCAGAGACTATTAAGGTATCATCTTTTCTCTTGTTTATCTTACATTATCCCTATATTGTTTCTTCTCATTGATTCTATCATAAAAATGAAAATCTCTTTTATAATTTGGTCCAAGTACTTGGTTCCCTAGAAGATTTGATTGGTACAAAACTATTTTTTTACTTGGAAGGAATCTTGGAGTTATGATCTTAGTTTTGGGAATATTGTAAGTTACTAGAACAGTTATTGAACGTGAAATCATCATCAGCATCCATTAAGTTGGATTTGAAAGATTTGATGTTTAAGCTTCTTAATCACAATTTTGTAGGAGCATACTATCTAGGCAGTTCTTTACTTGACAGTGCTTTAATTCGAAGAATCATTGTTTTTTATATCGTTATCACATAATGTTTTGTACCCTTGGGATACAAATACATACCGTTTATCAAATGGGATATATCGGTTGTATCGTATAATGTATTGTTATTGTTGGAAGCATTGGGAAATTGGTTGAATTTTTCAACGGAACTTCAAGAATTGTTAAAAAAGACATTAATACACACTTAGAAATCAAAACATTACAAAAGATAAGTGCATGTAATATGTTTTTTTTGTATAGGGTCCTAATCTATGCCCTGTTTGATTGAACTGATGTAAGTATATTCAATGTCTATTCATATAATTTATAAATGTGAGGAGATATGTATGGAAAGACAAGCAATACATTCAAAATCAAAAGAAGTAGAAAATTAGAAATGCACCTATGAATAATGTATGTAGTTGTGGCTCAGATCCACATAGAGCTGCGCAGTGGCTCAAAATTATCTTCTCCATCTCGACGGGGTTGGGCATAGTATTGCTGCTTCGTAAGCTAACAATACTATGCCCAGGTCATAGTAGAATGACACTAGTGAAGATTCTCTCTAGCATAACACGTACTCATCCTCTTCGATTAGAGAAAATTTGGAGAAGTTTCAATTTTTTTTCAATTTTCTACAAATCGGCCCATCTTCCCCCAAATCCCAAAATTAGAGTGCATGTGATGATGATTTCATTAAATACTCCAGAATACTCTGAGATGAGGTCCAATTGACCGTTGATCAAAGTGGAATTTTGATTTTTTTTTTTTTTAACATTGTTGATTAAAAAATAATTCTTTTTTTTCCCCTTAAAAATTCTCAATTTACCAAGAATCACTAGATCAGGTTACATGTTTGATTTTGTGTTTGGGCACAGATTGCAACCGATTTGCAAGAAATTGGGAAATTTTGATTTTTCCCAATTTTTTGCAACTCAACCCATCTCTCCCAAAAAACGGTTGGGAGAGTGACGTCCACCCTTTATTTTAATAGGGCCAACTGTGATTATTATATTGAATCCACTCTAACGATTAGGTGCCACACTAAAACATTGTGTTGGGTTCCAAAATTCAGGCTCATTTGTGATTTAAGTGGGCCGCACCAAGGGAAACAATTTGGAGGGTGAGCTTTGACCTCTACACAATCACAGATGAGACTGATTTTTTGAGTCCTGTGCCTAACAGGGAGTGACGCACATGGTGGTTGGGGTGGATTGCACATAAACGCCACGGTGGGGTCTACCCAAGCTGAAGACCCTTTTCCTTCTCTCCCTCTGCATTTATTAACCATAGTAGTTAACGTGAGTTTCTATGCTGGTTGGACCTAACCTTAGGTCCAACTAGGTGGGACTTGAGAGTGCCTCTCCCTCTGCATATATTATATATATAGATATGATATCCTAAGGCTTGATCACTAAGACACCTTAATATAACTCATCCACTAAAGACTCGGGTAATTGAAACACTGCTTTCTAGGAGTGATTTCTGAGCATCAAACTGAATGCATTTAAAATTATTTTATTAGTATCTAATGATCAAAGATAGGGCTCTCAATGGGTTGGATCTGGATTGGATCCAGTTGGATCCGGCTCCAAGTTAGTATATCTGTAGATGGATTCAGATCGGATTCGGATCCAACTCGGATCCAAAAGGTGATATCCATATCCGATCCATTTATAAATTGTTAAGTCCATTTCCAATCCAAAATCCATATAACCATCGGATTCGGGTCGGATCTAGATCTGAATCCACCCCCATTACAAATCTAAAAATATATATAATATAATATATTTAATTTAGTAGAAAAAAATGATGCAAATCCCACTATTTACTGTGGTATGGTTGACCTAAGAGTGGCATGTCTCAATTTTGGGACATGGCCTAAAATAATCTGTAAAACGGATGGCCAGCATGAATATAACATATACAGTAAGGTGACAATGAGTCGGATCTTAATCGGATTCGGATCGAACTCGGATATGTTCCTGTGAATCCAAATCCGATCCATTGAAGTAATCGGGCCTATTTTAAGATCCAAATCCGGTCCATTTAACTAATTAGAGCTATTTTAAGATCCAAATCCGCATTATACGGATTCGGAGCGAATCGGATCTCGGATCTGACCTGCTCCATTGAGAGCCCTAATCAAAGATTTCTTGTGAAATGTCTTATTATACTGTATGCGTTCCATGGGTCCTAGTCTGGTAGTGTCATGAGTCACAAGTTTTTTACCCATATGCAAATACCTAGTCCAGCTTTGATTCATCCTCTCTCCTTTGGGATTGCAGAAGCGAAGGGAATGTTTATTATTGGGTTTGTTAATTTTTTGGATTTCTAGATTCCTCCATATTCTACAACATTCGTCATTTCCAATCATGTTTATTGCCTTCCATATCCAAAAACGATCCACATATTGGTTCACTTCATTAAAGTGCATAGTGGTCTTCATGTTAGTTTTAACCATAGATTACTTATCAAAGAAATCATAGTAACTATTTACTTGCATGCTAATTATTATTATTTTTGCATTGAAACCTTCAACATCAGGTTTTTTTTTGCTACCTTGTAGATGGATGATGACAAATATTTTGACAGAATGCTTTAGTTAACATATTAACCAGTTTAAAGTACTTTGTTGCAGGTGGCTACAGACATTGTAACTCAATATTTTCATTCAGATGCATACGAAATTCGGTTAAATCATGGCCACATATTGGATGCAATTTGGTCCTGGATAGGAATCGAGGGTGATCTTAGACAGAACGTGGCAAAGGTATGGTTATAAGAAGTATTTTTCTTGAGTATGAATGACTAAGTAAATTATATGATGGCTAACGATTTTATTTTTGTCCAAATGAAGCTTCTCTCTCTGATGGGTTCTTCACGCCCTCAGTCTTCTGGCCGTAAAACAAGATGGGGTTTAGTCCGGCGGCAACTTTTGCAGGTCTTAAGAACTTTATGAATAATTGATTGATTGAACATGGAGTGCTATTACTGTTCTAGGCTGAAACCTTAACCTCATGCTCTTACATCTTGGTCTTTTGACGAATGTTTATGCCTTCTATTTTTCCGTCATTTGAATCTGCAAATAGGCTCTGCATTTTCATTACATCAATTGAATTGCACATGTTTTCCTTCTATTGTTCTGTTATTTGTACCTGGAAATGCACTTTTGGGGCTGATCTATCGTTAACCATATGGTCACAAGATTAACTTCTTTCAGGGTTTATGTCATTAAGCATATGGTCACTCGGACCATTGCTTTCACTCATTGTTCAAGTATCCCCGATATTATTGAAATATCCCCAATACAATCCGTATGCGATACCGATAACATTGGAAATATCAGAAATTCCAAGTATTGGCGGTTGATCACTACGTATCGCCAATGTATTGATATCGCTAGTATTTTTTACTCTAAATTCCAGGTGTCGCATGTATTGCCAATGTATTGCTAATATTTTCGAGTTTGTAAATTTCAGGTGTCGCTTGTATTGCTAGTGTATCGGCGATATTTCTATAATATTGTCAATGCATCGATATCGCCAAAAATTTGTTTATTAAAAAAAATTTCTATTTCAAATTTTTTTAATGGGTTCATGGTTGTATGCAATGTTCAATCTGTCGATGATAAAATTGATAATATCGCGATATTATCGTTTTCGCAACATGGGCGATATTGAGACCACAACCTTTCGTTTTCTTTCAAGTTGTCGACGCTTTCTCGATGAAATATCGTGTGTTATTGTTATTCTAAAACATTGATGGATGTTTGGATGGAAGGTTGGATGGTTGAATGGATGATTAGATAGGTAGATGCGATGGATGGGATGGTTGGACTGATTTCTTACGACAGCACATGCTTTTAGGCCCCTATTAAATGAAAACTTATTATGGATGCATTCTTTTTGCAATTTTTAGTCATAAATATGCAAATATGTGTGTTTTAGCATCTCCTGAAGTTTCACTGAATAATTCCATCGTTTTCCTATGTTTCTCCAATGTTTCCTGCATTTCCTGTTATTGGCGATATTATCAGTGATATTGATAATGTTTCCATATCCCTAGCCAGCGAAACTTGTAGTGATACCGATACTTCAAACACTGCTTTCACTACATGAATATAGCTTGTTTGTTCAATAATTATGTGATGGATTCCTTCGCCATGCATCGTATTTTTTTGGGCCCAACTGATGTGCCGCGATATCGATATTTGTAATATTGGATGGGAATGAGAGATGGTTGGTAGTTGCAGAGACAACTGGCTGGTCCTTAGTTGCGTCAGGATAAAGAGATGTTTGAGAGCAGCCAACTATTGTTGAAGACCATTGATTGCTTAGTCTCCTGAGTTTGAGTTGAAAAAAATATGGTTAGTGGAAGCAGTTCACCTCAATTGCAACCGTGTTGGCAACTACCTTGTTAATTTTGGACACAGATGGGGATTTAAGTCCCACCAATATTCTCTAACATGTCGTCTCTTGTCACAATAGGTCATTACAACTTTCTCCTTTTCATCTGCCAGTAATGAGACACTACTTGGTCCTCTTCCCTGACTAATACTAGGTGGTCTTGATTGCATGGTTAAAGCTGACCTCTCATGAATGGTCTGATTGGTATTTCCCATCATTATTGCTCTTCTACTTGCCTCTCCTCTGATGGTGTTTGTATACGATTTTAGAGAAGGAAGAACATCTTCGGGCCGTGCTAGACACCCGTAGGCAACACAAGCTATATGCCCAATACAACAAGTGCGACTTTTGGAAAGAGGAAGTAAAGTTCCTTGGGCATGTTGTGTTAGGTGCCGGAATTTCAGTTGACTATGCTAAGGTTGCGGCCGTGCAAGATTGGGAACAACCCAAGTCGGCAACGGAAGTGAGAAGTTTCTTAGGCCTAGAGGGTTACTATCGTCGATTCATTAAAGACTACTCCAAGATCGCGCGACCCCTTTCTCAGTTGACTTGTAAGGATGCCAAATTTGCTTGGAACGAAAAAGTGGAGGCCGCATTCCAAGAGCTTAAGGATAGATTAACCTCGGCTCCCGTATTGGTCTTGCCCGAGCAAGGCGTCAAGTATACTGTGTTCACGGATGCGTCGCGAGTCGGGTTAGGATGCGTGTTGATGCAGAAGGACCAAGTAATCGCCTATGTCTCCCGACAACTACGGAAGCATGAAGAAAACTATCCCACGCATGATTTGGAATTAGCCAGCATTATCTTTGCCTTAAAACTGTGGAGGCACTACCTATATGGGGAGGAGTTTGAACTGTTCTGCGACCATAAGAGCCTGAAATACATCTTCACTCAACGCGATCTGAACTTGAGGCAACAACGATGGATGGAGACGCTTAAGGACTTCAATTTTGAAGTATCCTACCCAGTGTTTTAAATAGCTATGCTATGTAGCATGTAGCTTATGCTACGTAGCGTAGCTTAGCCTTAATGCTACGTAGCTCATGAAATAGCTTAAGTCACGTGTAGCCTATGCTACATGATAATTTGCATATACTATACGCTACATAAACTAGGCTACACGCTACGTACCTCACATTACAAGTTATTTTTCATTACGACATTAAAATCAAATAATATTTTCAATGATTTGTTACATTTTTCTATTTTCAATATTTAATGCTTCTAGTAAAAATAATATAAGCAACAATATTAAATTAGTTTTGTTGCTCTTTTTTTACCTTTATACTTAATGATTACCCTTTTCTATTACTTGAAGTCGCGTTTGGTTGCACCAAATATCATGGAAATTTGTTAAATTTCATTATTAATCAGTCTAATTTGGTGAATATCATGGAATTAGTGCAACCAAGAACAACCTTAATAAAAAAATCTAGAAGTAATGTGTAGCTTACGCCTCACGCTTCAGAGCGGTGAACGCTACGCTACACGTTATTCGCTATTTAAAACACTGATCCTACCACCCGGGTAAGGCAAACCTGGTAGCCGACGCGTTGAGCCACAAGAAAGCGCTGGAGTTTGCGGCCCCTTTGATGGTGAGAGAATGGAATATGGTGGAGTTTGTGCGATACTTTGAACAAAAGCTCACTATAGAAGAGCCATACCAAGTGATAGCCCATCTTCGGTTGGAACTAGAGATAGATTGAAAGATTATTATGGCCTAGGATCGAGACGAGTCACCGCGCAAGAAGAAGGAACTGGTAGAAAAAGGGGACGTGCCTGAGTGGTACATTGGAAGTGATGGGGGCTTACGTTTCCAAGGCCGTTTATGTGTCCAAACGTACAAGAATTGAAAATCGAAATCATGGACCTCGCCATAAGTCCAAGCTCACCATGCACCCAAGAAGTACAAAGATGTACGAAGACATGAGAATGAATTACTGGTGGGACAACATGAAACGGGAGATCGTAGAATATGTGGCAAGGAGCTTCACATGCCAACAAATCAAAGCTGAGCACCGACGACCTCCAGGGCTACTTCAATCTATGCCGATAGCCGAATGGAAATGGGACTTTATCTCGATGGATTTCATCTCCGGGTTGCCCAAGACTACGAAGGGCCATGACTCTATTCGGGTTATAGTGGACAAGTTGACCAAGTCGGCCCACTTCTTACCAGTGTGCTCCTCGCACAATGCCGAAGACTTAGCAAAACTATACATTAAAGAGATAGTAAGGCTGCATGGAGTGCCTCGTGAGATAATGTCGGACCGAGACATCTGTTTCACGTCAGTCTTTTGGGCCCGAATTCAACAAGCCATGGGAGTGAAGCTAACCTACAGCACGACCTTGCACCCACAGACTGACAGCTAAACTGAACGGGTGAATCAAGTGTTGGAAGACATGCTCCGAGCCTGTACGTTGGACTTCAAGGATAGTTGGGATGATTGCCTCCCCTACGTGGAGTTTGCTTATAACAACAGCTACCAGGCAAGCATTGGCATGGCCTCGTACGAGGCTCTATATGGGCGCCCTTGCTGCGCCCCACACTGTTGGTTTGAGATAGGTGAAAAGAATATGCTCGGGCCGGAATTGGTGCAACAAACGACTCAGAAGATTGACCTTATCAGAAGGCACCTCCAAATGGTGCAAAGCCGCTAGAAGAGCTATGCGGACAAGCGCCGGTGGCCACTAGAGTTCTAAGAAGGGGCTCATGTATTCCTGAAAATCTGACCAATGAAGGGAATACTGCATTTCGGCAAGAAGGGCAAATTGGCTCCCCACTCTATTGGTCCGTTCCAGATCCTAAATCGGGTGGGCGCAGTTGCCTACTGCCTTGCATTGCTGACCCCTCTTGCGGGAGTACATAAATTCCATGTCTCTATGCTCAAGAAATACGTACCGGACCCGCCGCACATTATCAAGTGGGAACAAGTCGAGCTTCAAGAAAACACTACCTACGAGTTGTGACCGACCCATATTTTGGACAGGAAGGAGCATGTTCTCCGTAGCAAAGTCATCCCACTGGTCAAGGTACTATGGAGGCACCACTCAGAAGAAGAGTTGACGTGGGAAACTGAGGCGGAGATCCGAAAGAGTTACCCACATCTATTAGAAGAATACGAGAAGGAACAATTTTGAGGACGAATTTTTTTTTTCTTACGGGGGTAGATTGTAACGCCTTGTAAAATCACCCATTTTCGAACCCGAACATATGCTCAGGCCACGTCACACGCACGTCACTTTAGGTCGATTGATTAGACACTTATAGCTTAATTAAACTACAACCTCTCTAGTTGAGGCGCTACGCACACTACTCATGGGAGGTCGTTGCGCTTCCCAATCCGAGTTGGGCTTGACGCTCTAAAAAGGTGTCTTGTCGGAATTGGCGCCCAGATTCACGAAACTACATCATCCTACAGATACACACCCAGGCGCGAGTACACTTGCACTCTGACTAACTTGAGCAATCATTACACAATACACTTTTCTTGTGTGGGCCATTAGGACCCTTGCGTGGCCATGGTATGAGGAACTGAAGGCCTAAATATAACATTGAGCATGTCCTCAAGCTGGCGGCTCCGATCGGCGATCGGTGACCGTCGAACGGATCTGCCTCCGTATCCGATGACCGCCGCATCCGATCTTCGCAACATCGCAACCATAGGAGGATCTGGTGTTAGGGAAGCTACCCAACGAATTGGATCGGGCCAGGTGGGCCCCACCTGACCAAAACAGGGCCCAAAGGGCCATTTTATTGTGACTAAAAGTGCTAGGACTATAACCCCAATTGTCCCAACCTATATAAACTCTAAATCCCAGCTCTTCCACCTCATTTCTCCAGCAAAACTGAGAAGAGAAGCTGGGAGAGAAGGGTGGGAGTTGGAGAAGAGAGAGTATTGAGCTTGGGGAGCCCTTGCATGTCACTCCCCCGCTCATCGATCGCCTCCACTGCTTAGTGGGAAGCAAGAATTGCTTGGAGCTCGACCAATCCAGCCCAAAGGTGAAGGAATTGAACTCCGCCCCTAAATTCCTTAGTTTTCCTATTAGAATCCTTCAAATTCCCTAACATGGAAGCCTCATCCTTGTAGGTTTGCTGCGTTTCCCCAATTCCTAAGGTGCAGACCATTTACCTCTAGGTCATCTAGGGCCCAAATGTTGTTAGTCATGGTTAATACCTGAATTATCCTCTTATAAATATGCTTGATTTCGTGTTGGAGTGGCAATCCATTCTTAGCTTACTTCTAGGTGCTGAAATTATGATGTTAGACTCCTTGAGCTCTACTACTTATGCCTAGATCTATTCGCATGCTTGTATGGGTGTTGCATGTCTAAGATATTCCTTAATAATAGTGCTGTTGCTATATAATAGAGTAAATTATGATCAAGGCCATTGCACTTTATAGTATGTTCCAGGGATTTGGTACTTATGATGAATTCCTATTATGCTATCTTTGGTTTATATTGTTGTCTACATGACATGTTATCCAGACTACCTTGTATGAAATTCTCCATGCTTAGGAGTATAGAGTTGGGCTGGTATGATTGCCCGGCTCGGTAATTGGAAAAGCGTTGGGGGCGACCGCTTACTGCCCTCGGGTCGGAAAGGTCGATGTGGGGCGGAAGGCGGGTGACCAGTCGTGGTTAAGGACCACACGGGCTTTGTGTGCCCAAGGCCAGCCTCCCTGTACTTCCCTTCGATCGAAGGGGCCAACCCAACGCCAAGTCGGGACTTATGTGTGCTGTGTGAATTGTCACCTTAAATCGAATCCAAGTACTAGCGTTACCATGGGACGACCCACTTATAAGAGTATGGCGTATCGATCCTCAAGTCCCATGAGCTGGGGATGGTGGTATGGGTCCTATGCCCTAGCTGTCGGCCTACGTTGGGTGACGAACCTCCCCGTAGTGTCCAGTGAGCACTGTGGAGGTGACGAGCCTACCACTTGATTATGGGGTGGGGTGACTAGCCCTTTCCCGCCTGAGTTGGGCATGACTGACGAGTCACGGCCAAATCAGGCTCTCAGGGATGACCCGAGAAAGGATTGAGGGGTTACTGGCAATGATAGGCGCTTGCCATGCAGGAAGTCAGATGGTCCTAGTTGGCTGGGTGATAGAACATCGGTACGATGGCTTCGCCAACCAACTTGATACTTAAATGGACTAAATAATAACTTAGTTAATTATGCATGGTTCGGCATGGCATGCATTGTGCAGGCGATGGGGTGGTGCTCCATTCGCTGGTGGCTTGGGTCTGTGCGGGTGATATGGTGGTGCCATTCACTGTCTGTTGTGACCAAACTGGTGTTCGGTAAGATTGTTAGACATAGCGTTTATCCTATGCCTATGCTTGCTATGCATGTGTGGTTTAAATTTATTACCTATGCCTAATTGCAATTGTGCCCTAAGTAACTTAGGGAAACGGAACCACTGAGTTGATCACTCACTCACACTTTGGGGCGGTGTTTTAAAACACCAACCAGACGACACCTATGATGCAGGTTTACTCGAGGCGGACGCGACAACGGAGTACGAAGTCATAGGAGGCAGCGAGGACTCGTATGTCCAATTTGCGGACGATCAAGAGTAGGGGCGAGAGTTATGGTTTACGTTTTGGGAGCCGGACGCCTTGGAGGCGGACCCGGCTGACACGGGGTCATGTTTTTTTTTTTATGATCAGGGATGTAGGGACTCTCGGTGGGGTCCCGTTGAGTGAGTTGGATTAATTGTACCTTTTGGATATTCTCATATGTATACTCCCTCTCATTTTGGTTGGTTTATTTTCCGACTTGTTGTTTTTATAGTTGAGATTACTTTGTGTAACTGTTCATTATGCTCTACACGTTGCATGCATTGCACCATGTGGAACCCGGGATACCGGGGATTGAGGATGTCTGCGACCCCTGACATCTGGGGCGCCCCATAGTTTCATGTTCAACAGCCCACTAATGAATGGTCTATAACTCTTTTAGGTATTTCGGCCACTCTTAAGGCTATTTTGGGAATAAATCTTTGCGGCGCAGTATGATAGGATTGTAGTGGGCATTGTTAGGCACAAGATGTGAATGATGAGGTGCATTTATTTGCAAAGTAAGGGCGGTTAATCGCAGTCGTACGATTTTATGTGTTAAAAGGACCATTTGGTCAAATCAGCTCTTATACTTAAGATAATCAGGATATAATCCCATTGTTAAATATATTCTTCGGTGGATCTTCGTTACGATTAGATGACATGGATGGATCGGCTGTGGTTTCATCAGATCATGGCTCAAGGCATATAGATCGAAGGGTCAGGCACAAGATTAAGGCGATCAGTGAGGTCCATAGGTCTCGTAGGGTGTCAAATCAAGTTTATACGGTTGGATTAGCATATCCAAATATTCTACAAAGTTTGGATCAGTTCGGGCTTCTACAATCGAGGTTTCATGTATATATCTTTGAAGTTTTAGAGCTTTAAGTCAGGCGTGTGCACCTATGATTTTCTAGGTAACTCAGAAGAGTTCCAATGATGCTCCAGCACATCTAATGCTCGAGTACCGGGAAATTCGGGATATTACACCCATAAACATTCTTTGATTGGCTTGAAGACTTGGACTATTATTTTGACTAGTATGATATGCCGAACAACCGTCGAGTGAGGTTAGCCAAGTTGAAATTGGCTGTCCAAGCTAGGTCACTTTGGACAGATTTGGAGCGAAGAATTGAGCGGAAAGGTGGAGATCCAATATCACAGTGGGGTGAGATGAAAGAGCGTTTGAAAGAAAAGTATATTCCCATCTCTTATCGTCAGAGGCCCTTAGCTCAGGAAAGAGTCGTACCACCTTCCCGTCTAAAAAGAGAACCCATATGACCACCTTCTTGTAAAGTGGTCCAATCCGTCACTAAGAGAATCTCGGTTTCTGAGCAACTTGAAGGTATTTACCACCAATTATATTTCCCTGGGAGTGAAACAATGTTTTGGTGAATGGCAAGTTATAAGGGTCTAAACAACTTGTTTATGAAGAGGAATAGTACGTGCCTGAAATCGGTAGTGTTAAAGAAGAAGAAATTGAGGCATCATTAACTGTTGTTGGACATAAAGGAGTGGGTGCTAGTGATGAAGGGGTCGAAGAAATTAAGGCCACACCACTTCCAGTTGTCATGTGTGACTTAAATGATGTGGAGTTCCAATGTAAGTCTCTTACCATAATGAAAGAGAATGAGCTTGAAAAAGAGACTAGTGTAGATTTGATGGTGGACATCCACATGACTAGTGATGTTATTCTTGAGGCTAGTGTAGAGTTGTTGTCTGGAGTGATTGTGGACTTGGAAAGGACTTGTGATATCCTACTAGATGACTTACCGTATGAACTTCCACCCAAAAGAGACATTCAACGCTCAATCAATGTTGTCCCTAGGTCGACTCTGTCAAGCCTTTCCCCTACCAAGTGAACCCTAGGGAGCATGCGGAAATGCAGGGGCAATTTGATAAGCTTCTTAGGGAAGAGTTCACTCAAGAGAGTTTGAGTTTGAGTTTTATTCCGTGTTCCGTGCCCACCCTTTCCACTTCCAAGAACGATGGCACGTGGTGAGCACATTCTCGTCATGGTGGATGTGATGGCCAAAGCCCCTATCCTGCATCTTGATGATATGTTGAATATAATGGCCAATGCCAAGATCGTCTCAAGATTTGACATCAAAAGTGAGTGTTCTTAAGTATTGGGATACTTGAACATTATCCTTGTTTATAACACTTACAAGGAGCAATACCTCTATCAGTTAGAGCGGGTTTGTGGGATACTAAAGAATGAGAAATTATGTGTCACCCGCAAGAAGTGTTATTTTGTTATAATCTTCCAAGTTCTAGATAATAGAGTTGTCTATTTTGGGTCCATTGCTTCACTGGAGTGTCCTATAGTTTCATTCATATCCGTCTCATGTAGACCATCAGAGTTAGCTAAGTCATTTGCACGGCATATGCATGAGTTGTATGATGAAATTAGGAAGCGGATAAATGTGAGAAATGAACAATATAAATTAAATGCTGATTCAAATCGCAGGTTATAGGAATTTCAAGTGGGTGATTACGTCATGGTCCGTATAAGGCCAGAGTGGTTCCCACAAGGAGCCATTAAGAAATTACAAGCACGTAGTGCCGACCCTTATAAAATCATAAAACGCTTGGCACTAATGCGTATATAGTAGATCTTCCACCTGGCATAGGAATTAGTTCTACTTTCAACGTGGAAGATTTAGTGGCTTTTAAGGGTCACTCAGATGACGTATCTACCCAATCCCGTACTCCATGGCCTATCCCTACCCGGTCTTCCCAACATTTACCCCCTTTACCACACATACTTGAAAGAAAGGAAGATATTGAAGATATATTGGATGAACAAGTGGTGTCCACTAGTGAAGGAGGGTACCAAAAGTATCTCGTCAAGTGGAAGAACAAACAGACTTCAAATTGTACGTGGCTTACAAAGACCGATCTGCAGTGGGTCGATCCAGATATCCTAGAGTGCTACCAGAGTTTTATTTCGTCGGAGGCGAATTCTTCTCAGCCGTGGAGAGTTGATAAGGAAATCAGAGGACCTACACGGGTGTATTAGAGGCGGAGACGACTACCTGCATCAGCACAATTTTCTTTATGGATGGACGATGACTTCCAGACGGGGCCCGTGGGGCCACTTTGAAGACCTCACATCCATTAGACATGCATCAGGAAGACCCCACACTGGGATGACGCATGTGGGTTGCTTTTAGGAGTTTTTAGCCGTAGGTTTTTAGTTTTGGGTCCATCGGACCGTTGGATCATCTTGATCGGGCCATCAGACCGTCAGATCTTCCTGATCTGGGCCCCTTGGATCATGATTTTTCTTTTCTTTTCTTTTTTTATTTCTAGGACCAATGTTTTAAATAGCTACGCCATGTAGCGTGTAGCTTGCGCTACGTAGTGTAGCTTAGCTGAAACGCTATGTAGTTCATGAAAATAGCTTAAGTTGTGTGTAGCCTACGCTACATGATTAATTTAGATACGTTACACGCTTCATCGACTACGCTACACGCCACATAGCTCACATTACAAGTCACTTTTCACTATAACATTAAAATCAATAATGTTTTTAATGATTTGTTACATTTTTCTATTTCAATGAAAATTCGTTAGTCGTTTCGATGCTTTTAGTAAAATAATATAAGAAATAGTTTTAAATCAGTTTTGTTGCTCTTTCTTCACTTTTATACTTAATCATTACCCCTTGCTATTACTTTAGGTTGCATTTGGTTGCGTCAAATATCATGAAATTTTGTTAAATTTTATAACGAATCATCTAATTTGGTGCAACCAAGTGCCACCTTGATTAAAAATCTAAGTAGTGTACAGCTAAATTTGGTTTTCCCCAAGGCCCCAACCTTTTCCTCAAAGAGCTTGAAAGCTTGTTTTCTCTTGAGAAGTCCCTTCTTCATTCTTCTTTGAGGTTTGTGAGGAAACCCTCCCTTCCAATCCAATTGTGAAAGGGGTTAGAAACTTAACTTGGTGGTGGACTCCTCTAAGGACATATTCTCTTCTTCTCTTCAAATTCAGGTATTTAGGATTGCTATTTTTCATCTGATTGAAGGCTCTTTGATCTTCTCTTGAATCCAAACCCAAAACCCCTCAATCGTTGAACCGTTTTTTATTCTGCATAGGCCCACGTGACCTTAAACTTCGTTTTCCCCAAAGCCCCAACCTTTTCTCATCTGAATCCTTCAAACCCAACCTAGTCTTACACAACTTTCAAATCCGGCCATCCCCTTTCATCCAAATCCGATTTTCAGCTTTCCCATGGCCTTAAATCCCTAATTCTCAAGTCACCTAAACCCTAACCCTAATTCCTATTAATCCCTAATTTCAGTCATACCCTAGGAACCCTAGAGCCACTTCCTTTGATTTTCGGATTAACCCTATGCTTGTACGTGGGAGTTCTACCCTCCAATGGTCCCGTCCTTTGAGATTTTGTAGTTTTTTAATTACTTGCTTATGATTTATGATTGTGGTGCATAATTTCTTACTTATTTGAATTTCCACACATGTGATTTGAGTAGTTTTAATTTAATTATTCGTTGTTATACATTTCCGTTGGAGTTTCATTCCGCATCGTATTGATAGGCCCATTGTCCTGCGTCACATCCTTTTGATTTGGTTAGCTAGTATCTTTTGTGTTTTTTTGTGTTTTTTTGTTTTTTTCTCTTTTTCCTCCCACAAATTATTGCCTCATACCCTTGAAGGTAGTTGAGCTTTTGTGATGTCTCTTTGCCTTTTTAATGTATGTTGCATTTTCAAAACACTGGTATAAGGAAAATTCATGCCAAGATTTCAGTTTTTGGGTAAAGTTATATTTCATATTGTTTTACCAATTCGGGCATGGTAGACTGCAGCTGTAGTAGTTTTAGTGTGTTGGTGGAAGGGAAAGATCTAACTGCTTCCAAGCAGTGTTGTCAAAATCCTACAATTTACAATATACGATTTTAATCAAATATTAAGGAAAACGATTTGAATCCCAACCTTGAATCCCTTTTTATACGAATCTTACTGTAATAGCCCCACCCCAATGGCACAAATATTGTCCGCTTTGGCCAAAGCCTCACGGTTTTGGTCTCGGGGTTTCCCCCAAAAGGCCTCCTTACCGTTAAGGGTGGAACCCCCACTTATAGCCAGGATCAAGAGTCACTCCCTTTTCGATGTGGGACTAAGTCTAAGGCCCGACCTACTGCCCCGACCGACAACCCCAACCGATCCCACAACAAGGATCCGGATGACAAGTCCGGATTGTGGGATCGGTCGGGCTTGTCGGTCGGGGCAGCAGGTCGGGCCTTGGACTTAGTCCCACATCGGAAAGGGAGTGTGATGCGGACATCAGTGGTGCACCCTTTAGAGTGTACCAGAGGAGGCGACGTCGCAGATCGAGTGTTGGAGCAGACGAGTTGATGTGGATGGACGCCGGGCCCATTGGGCCCATTTTCTGACGCGTTACGAGTACGCGAGTTGCAGGATCGCGCAGGAGCATCATGACCGCTGGACCATGGAGCGGATTTACATTTAGGCGCTTTTCTATTTATTTCCTTGTTTCTAGGCGCTTTAGTGTCGTTATTTACTTTAGACGTTTTTATGTTATTTCTTTGGTTTTCAGGCACTTTAGTGCACTTTTTTATTTCGTAGCTTATATATACTGTGAGAACCCTATTTCGAAATTATTGAATGAATAGAAAATTCGTGAGTTTCTTCCTCTTTGTTGAGAGATTAGGGTTTCAGGATTGGCCCTCGGGTGTTGAGGATTCCACCCCGGAGTTTCCGTTTTCTCTTCTCTCTTTCTTCAAGGTGCGAGGAAAGGTAAGTTTCTTTTGATTCCTAATTCGTACTTCATGATAACCCATTGTTTTTCGACATCCCTCGTCCTTTTCTGAAACCCCCCCCCCCCCCCCCCCCCCCTTTTTGGTACGATCGAAAAGAGGGATGCCTAGCCACGATAACCGGATCCAAACTTAACTGTGGACTGGTCTATGCTAGATCTGGGATATCCTCATATCCCTAGATCCTCCCTATTTTACGATTTTACATGGTTTTATGCAAAGGGGCATGATCCGGACGGACGGAGTTCATCTTCGTGTTGAGATTTGTTAGTTTCCTCTGATTGAAAGTAGTTAGTTTCGTAATTTTATTATTTGAATATCTTCCAACTTGATATACATGCATCTAGGGTTAGATCATCACATGCCCCTGCATCAGAGTGACTCTCGATCCTGGCTATAAGTGGGGGTTCTACTCTTAACGGTAAGGAGGCCTTTTGGGGGAAACCCCAAGACCAAAACCGTGAGGCTTTGGCCAAAGCGGACAATATCCATGCTGTTGGGGTGGGGCTGTTACACTTACGATCCTATGATTTGAATCTTATGATTTACGATTCAAATTCCAATTTATGAATCAAATTATACTTATTCTCTTCTATTTTAAGCTTCACTTGGCTTTCATTTTATGTTTTTAAATTGGTGGGGGCTTTAAGAATCGTTTAGAAAAGGTAAATTATCTTATTTGTTCTTTGTAAGATATTAAATGATATGTATTCTCTTCATCGTAAAATTATTTAGTTTTTTCTTAAAAAAAAATTATTTTATTTTTGTCTTACTTCTTAACTTGTCTAAACACCAAATTGATGGATGACTTGTAATATTTTTAAGGATGATTAGTTACAATCATGTTGACTTATATGTATTATGGAATGGTGTTTAGAAATCAAAATATCTTTTTTCTGTCGGTCAACAGTATCAGAGGCTGCTTATCCCCCGTGATTCTACATACAAGAAAGCTAAGAAGATCATAAACTATGAAAGGAAAATTTCTTGAAAGACAAAAAATAAAGGCATAAGAATCCTTTAATGCTACCATGACATGGTATTTCTTGGAGCAAATTGATGCCAAATGGAAGATAGATAAGCCTAAAAAAAAAAATCTGAATTATTTATATATTTCATATTTTTTTCCAAAATTTTAAGAAAGTTATAAAAATCTTACGATTTACGATACAATTCAACCCCTACTACGATTTGCAATTTGTGATTCGTTATGATTCAACCCCTACTACGATTTGCAATACAATAACGGTTTTGACAACATTGCTTCCAGTTTATTTTTCAAGATAATGTATACATAATTTATATCATGACAAAGAAGATTATTTATGAATTCCTGTGCATATCTTGTTTCTGAAAGTGATAACAAACTGACAAGTGATAAATGTGATATGATTTGGTTAAATGGTTCATTGCTCATGTATGCTATTTTCTTGTTCAGGATCTTAATCTTTCAGAAGCTGTTGTCAACAGATTACAAACAGTAGATTTGAGGTTCTGTGGATCTGCTGATCAAGCCCTTGCTAGATTGAGGGGAGCCCTTCCTTGTGGTATTCGTGTGTTCACCTATTAATGTTGATTTTTCATATAGAGCATCAAGAGGATATCATGGTTATCTTGAAGTATAATAACTTTGCAGATAAATCTACACGGAAGGCACTGGAGGACTTGTCTGCCCTGTTTAGTTACTTGAGAGTCTGGAGGATTGAGAAGCATGTTACTATAGATGCACTTATGCCACCAACAGAGAGTTATTACAGGGAATTATTTTTTCAGGTAGCAGATTTTTTATGTTAATTTTCCTTACATTGATTAATTGCTTGATATCATATTCAAAGTCAAACACAATCTAACTAAAGAACAAGTTACTGTGATTGTAATGTGCAGATCAAGGACTGCTAGTTTGGTTGATGTTCTTTCATTTAGTTATTTTACTGTAAACAGAGAAAAATATTTAACTAACTTATAGCATTGATGCATACAAATTACCTAACAAGGACATGCCATCTTCTAGAACTTCTGTGTCAGACGCATGTTGCATTCTCTGTTGGACATAGGTGTTTAACACATTGTTACAGCCATCAGAAGAATGACTAATTTGTTTCTCCTTTAATTTTCTGTTCTTATATGGAAATTTCTTTATGTATTTTATTTACTACAAGTGCTTTTCTAATATACTTGTACAGATTGTTATCTGTAAAGTAGCATATCTTTAACTATTATCATAAAAAAGGACAGGTTTTCTCAGCTAAGATTTTCTGTGGTCACCTTCTCCAGCATATTGTGTCTGCATTTGACGCCCATGCATCTCTTTTTAAGCCATAGACAGATACAACGTAGATTTGGGATGGTTCAACTTTTTTATTCTTCTTTGCACCAAGGGTACGGAGCTATAGTTTTTCCGCTCAAGATGTAATGTCATGTGGATAACAAACCGATATTGAGGTATCATTGACCATGAGATTTTGATAGCCGTAGAAACATCAGTCTGTGGACATGACTGCTAGAATGTTGCTTAATTACATGTTATAAATTGGAACCATGTGCCCATACCTACATAGTTTCATTTGGAACTACTACTGAAAACTATTTTGATTGGAACCATGTGCCCATACCTACATAGTTTCATTTGGAAGTACTACTGAAAACTATTTTGATTGGATATCTACTTCTCCATGTCTAAGCTATCAGTTTCAATTGTGTTCTGATCTCCGTGCAAGTTATGAGAGCAGGGATAGGGCCACAAGTATACCAAGTTTTGTTTGATTGTCAGTTTCTTCATTCTTTAGTCTTGATCTTGCACACCAGTAAGCTTAGACTCACTAGGTACAAAGTGATGTAGAGAAAGAAAAGATGATTTCTCCCAATAAATTGCACAATTCTCACAAACAATTCCAGAAAACAGAAGGAGAACAATAGATTATAGCCAAACCAACTTTGTCTATTCTTAGAATATTTTATATTTTTAAAGTTCTAGATTCGTATGACTCCAAACCAAAACCTAAATGTGGATATCCTCCGCAAACCAAACAGTAGCCAAACTGTGCTCTCAGTAGAATTCAGAGTGTAACCTGTGTTTTATCTCCTTCCCAAGTGTCGGACTCCCACTATGGCACTGCATCCTGACCTTTTTTTTGTCATTTCTTAAGCAAATGGAACCAGAATCACATGAAATTGAGCTAATTGAAGATGTGTGACCTTTCAAATGGGGCCTTCAAGTAAAGCTGTACTCTTGGGCAATGAAAATAGAACATTTTCAGCATTGTGCATGACATGCACACCTTAGCAGGTAGATTACTTGTCCATAAAGCCATATCAGTTTGTCACGTTCGCTTTTCCATTCCCTATTCAACACTTTGACACGCATTTTATGGAACCCCAGATCCATCCCGCAATAGATTCTCCTTTGATAGCTCAAAATGGGCAATGGATCCACTTCATATCCTGTTCCTTCAGTTTCAAGTGTACATGAATTCCATGGGCATGTCCCTGTTGCATCCTTGCGATATCCAGGTATCATCAGAGATTTGAAGAAAGATACTCCTGAAGTGATCCATCCACATGAATTTGCTTAAATCCTATGCAGGGTAGAATGTAAGGGTTGCTCATTGAGTTTACTTATTTCATAGCCTTTGACACATTGAAGTGGCAATATTGTATTAGGGGTTACTCATTGGGTTTGCTTATTTCATAGCCTTTGACATATTGAAGTGGAAAATTGTATTGCAATTGGTACATGTGCATTGGGCATGTTAATATTCCACGTCAGAGTTGGGTTGTGGTTTGTTAGGAGTTCAGTAGGTGACTAGATTTTGTCAGGGTCATTTATTGTTATAATTCTCATTTCATTGTGCTGTTTCTGAAAGCATGTGATCATTCATTCCTGCTAACCAGGTTAAATATTTCTTGGCACAGATCTACTTGATTAAAGACAGTAATGCCAGTTCATTTTCTGAGGGAACTCTGTTTGCTGTCGGCGGTCGCTATGATTATCTGGTTCAGCATATGTGGTATCATGAATATGTAAGTTCTGCATGTCAAACTTCATTACTTGTTCTCATTTCTAATATCAGCATGTTATCATTTATTGAGATCTTACATAATTGTCAAATGCTATTTCTGTTCATTAATGTTTATGATTATCTTGTGTGGCGTGGCTATCCATGCAGATCTATTTGTCCGTGTGATAGATTTTGTTATGGAATCCATTGGGCATTGACCTTCTTTGCTACAGTTTAGAGAATCAGAATAGGGCCATTATCATATTCTTACCTGAACTGAATGCCAAAAATGCCACAAAGGATTAAATCCTGTTTAGTTTATTGACATCCCTTTGGATTTCTCCTGCGCGTTTGTGTATATTTTCTTTTTTCTATTTCTTTTGTTTGCCACATAGTCATCATAGTGCCAGTACTGTCCCATACAAGGTATTCCGTAACAGCCGGCTCTCTCTCTGAACCTGTATCGGCCCCATAATGAACTGTTTTTTTCTGTAATGGCCGTAACAAACGCATAACGGGGGCCACCGTTATAGCCCTTTGAAAAAAAAAAGGTGGCCACTGTTACGTAACGGCCGTTACATGTAACCGTTTTTGCATACCTTGGTCCCATGTCCATGGGTGCTTAAAAGAAACTGTTTCGGAGTATTGTGCAATCAATTGGTGTGCTATTAACCTTAGGCACCTCTTTTAAACCTAAACCTTATGATTACTGGAGGATTACCTTTTCTTAAGCCACACCAAACTTGATTTTTGTACTCATGTTTATTACCTTTAAAATTATAACTACTGTAGTCATACATATTACTAGTTATAAAGAAACTCTATACAAGGTTACATATGTGCATCTGACCTCCGTAAACCCTCTTTCCAGAAAATGTCAAGAAAATTATTCTTTTTATGAAGGAAACCTAGGATTCCCAGATACTTCCATGCTTGGGGTACTAGTATTAGTATCTTATGGCGTCAATACTGGCAATGGTACCTGATAAAGCACAGATGCTTGTAAGCTATGGTTTAGCAGTCTTCTATTGACTAAGGTTCATTATTTTTGAACTCTGAGCAATTTTTTCATGGCATTGAAGCATCGGAGAGATACCTGTATCGGTATCCTCTTTTCAGATTTGACGAAAAGTAGGCCTGTTTCATCTCTTCCATGTACATATGTGTATTCATATGCATATCCGGGCATCAAAGAAGGAAACTGTATCTGTCAATATGGAAACAGCTTGTTTTATCTTGCACCTTTTCAAATCTCAGAGAACTCTTTTATCTTGCACTTTTTAGACTAAGACTTGAATTCATTACTGCACAGTTTGAGATTAAGCGTCAAACTTCTAATTAGTGTCAACCTCCCAGTAACTAGTGTAAGTAGAAGATTAAAAAATAGGTTAAGGAAAACACTGTATTGCGCGTATCATGCAAATGCATCTTTAAATAATTTTGTATAATTTTCCTTTTTCCATGTGGTCTTACTTATAAAAAAATGGCCATGAGAATGTTCGAACAGGAGAAGTTAGGAATGGTATTTACTGTTTCAGTGGCTGGACAATAATAAGATATCTAGATATTAATGCAACACTGTTTTTTCATCAGTACTTATTTATTAATTGCAACCAATTCCCTATTTATCTTGACCTTCTCTGCAGTTAAGTGCTTCATCTTTTTGGTAATTTACGGCCAGTGCAGTGCAAGTACCTCGAACGAACCAATTACAATATGTTGTATGTCTGAGAAATATTTTGTAAGTACATAAAGATTCCAATCTTTTGTTACCTACATTCTCGTTTTTCAACAGAAATCAAGCCCACCAGGTGCAGTTGGAATTAGCCTTGCTTTGGAGAAGATTCTTCATCATTCTTCAGTAGAATTCAGACCCTCCAGGTTGAATCTCTACGAATCTTTCATTTCCTCCCATATGTAGCAAATTATTCTTTATTCTGAAAACTTAGAGATTCTTCCTTTCATGCTGATGGCCTGATGCAGAAATGAACCTAGCACTAATGTTCTTATATGCGCAAGAGGTGGGGGTGGCTTGCTGAAAGAGCGCATGGAACTAGTTTCTGAGCTATGGCAGGCACACATCAAGGTGAGCATCATAACACATGCTGCCACTTTGGCACTTCCCTTCCATTCATCTTCTTTTCTTGTCAGAAGTAGAGAATAAAATTATAGTAGCAAAACACACTAGAGATTTGGAAGTGATAACAGGGTTTAGACTAAAGAGCTTTTCTATGCCCACATGCCTGTGCAATAAAGTCATGTTCATGCCACATATGCGCCAGCAGGGCATCATAGGTCTGAGATCCAATTCATCTGTTAGAACAGCACCACTATATTGATGCCCCAGCCTAATAATCAGGTTGAAGTACTTTTCTTGTGGGCCATAGTTTGCGAAACAAATGTACGGCTGTGTAAAATTTGGCTGAAGTTATCTAACTCATCGACCTGTTTTGATTAGTGGCCCACATGCTAAGTGGACCACATTTATTTTTGGGGAAATGTGTACAAGGTTGGACCAAGCTGATGGATGGATTGGATCTCCAATGTGCTATGCTGGCACATGTGGTGTGTACATGAGCTTTATTGCACACACATGTGCGCATAGCAAGTCTCTGGACTTAGATATATAAAATAGAAGAAATCCCATGTTTATTCTCTATTCTTTTTTACTTTTTTCTAGAACATCAGTAATTGGAAAAAAAAAAAAAGTGGGATGTTTACACCCTGATGATTTCTCAGTAGCAACATCGGCTACCTCGATCTGATGTCTATTAGCTTATTTCTTGAGAGAAATTGGTGTTCATATCCTCCTTTTCTACATGGTGGTGCTTCTGTATTGCCAAAGTGGAAGAAAATGGTGCGAATAAAAGGAAATGGTGTAAATAGCGGCTCCCCTCAAACCTGACCAAATGAATGTTTATTTCAATCAGGCTGAGTATGTGCCTGCATCAGACCCAAGCCTCACAGAACAGTATGAATACGCAAATGAGCATGATGTAAAGTGCCTTGTCATTGTAACTGAAAGTGGGCTGTCTCAAACAGACTCTGTCAAGGTATTACTGCTATTCATTTTCTCAAAAATCAAATGTTCAATTTATTTATCTGAATTTAAGTACTTACAAGTATTGAAAATTCTGTTTGGTTATTTGTCTGAAAAAGTCCTGATATCTGAAAATAAGTAATTTTTTCACAAAAACGTGTTTGGTAAAAGTAAACCATAAAGATCTGAAAATTGACAATTTGTCATATTTGCCCCTATTGTCTCAATTTCTATCCTTTTTAGAATATGAGACAAAACATGATATTGCCTTGTCACTAAATTTGGCACACCTATGCCCATCCACATGTATCTTTCAAACAGTGACCTCTCAATTGATGAACGATGTGTTGTATTTTTTTTTATAGAATAATTATAACCTTTCGATTGGTGGATCATGGCGTCTTACACAAGGATGATAATAGACCATTCATCTCTAGGGTCCCGCCTAACATACTTTTGACTCATAACCTTGAATAAGAAATGCTTTGGCTAAAAAAAATATATTCTCGGCCGGTTGAATAAGTGGGCCACACATGTACAATCTCTTTGTCCACTTGTACAAATGGCATTGCACAATCTCTCGGCCCACTTGATGTGCAGGTACTTAAAAATTGTAAACGTGGAATGCATAAAATCAAATTAAAAGAAAGATTGAATGTCCACCGTTGAAACATTCATGGTGTCACAAAAGTTTTGGATCATGCTAATATTTTTGTGTTTTCAGTTCATCCTAGTAGAAATGACCATATGAGTGGTACAAATGGTTTATAAACATCATGGTGCACCCAGGGAGGTTTTAATGGTAGGAATTTCTCTACCCACTGTTTCGTGTCATGCAACCTACTTGAGTTTTGGGCCCACCTCGGTGTATGCATCTTATATCCATGTCATCCATCCATTTTTTTCAGCTTATTTTAGAGCATGGTCCCAAAGATGAAGCAGATACAAATCTTAGGTGGACCACACCACAGGAAATAGTGGGCATTGACCATTAAAAACTTTTTGCTGGCCACAAAAGTTTTGGATCACATTGATAAATCTCACGATGTCCAGTTATTTTGCAAGCTCGTTTTAGGGTATGATTCCAAAAAATGAAGCGAATCTAAATTTCAAGTGGACCACGCCACATGAAAGAGTGGTGATTAACTATTAACAATATCTTGTGGGCCACAATACTCAAGTGGACCACACCACATGAAAGAGTGGTGATTAACTATTAACAATATCTTGTGGGCCACAATACTCAAGTGGACCATACCACAGAAAACAGTGGGGATTGAATGCCTAGCGCCCAAAACCTCTTGGGGGCCACATAATTTTTTTTATGAAGATGGTATTTATGTTTTCCCTTCATCCATCCAGGTCTTTGTTACCTATGAACAGGTTGGATGGCCAATAATCATCACGGTGGGCCCCACAAAGGTTTCAACTATGGAGGACATTGTCACCACTGCTTCCTGTGGTGTGGTCCACTCAAGCCTTCAACCTGCCTCCTTTTATGGCCATTATGGTATAAAATGATCTTTCAAAATGGATGGACAACTTGGATAAAACACATATATTACAATGGCCCACACAGATCCCCTAACAGGATCGTCCGTCTATTGTAGGTCCTGGTGGGGGTAGTACCCAATTTGCTCCCCGGCCTTTGCAACGCGTCCTCAGAAGCAGAAATAGATTGCTTGGTCGGTACTCTGTGGACCCCACCATGATATATGTGCTTTATTCACACTGTCTATTCAATTTTTGTGATTGTTTTATAGCATGATCCTAAAAGTGAGGCAAATCCAAATCTCATGTGGACCACCCTACAGGAAACGGTGGTGATTGAACACCCACCAATAAAAACTTCTTGCTGGACACAATGGTTTTGGATGAAGCTGATAGTTGTGTTTTCCCTTTATCTAGGTATGTGTGACCTGGATGAAGGGTAATCAACAGGTTGGATGGCAAATAAACATTACAATGATCCGTGGAGTTTTTAATGTTTGGCATTCAATCACCACTGTTTTCCTGTGGTGTGGTCCACCTGAGACTTGAATCTGCCTCATTTTTTTTTTTATTACGCCCTAAAATACTTGTCCAAAATGGATAGGCAACATGGATAAAACACATATATCATGGTGGGTCTCACAAAGAACTATCCAATAACACCTAGCTACCGGCAACATCACTAGGCAATCCGCATCCGGTTTGAATGTGGTTTGGTGTGTCACGCAGCACCACATACTTCCTTTTGGTCAGCAACATCAAGTTTTGTGGGCCCTACCATGATGTATGTGTTATATTCAAACCGTCCATCCATTTGGTGAGATCATTTTATCACATCAGCCTAAAAATGAGGCAGATCCAAAGCTTAAGTGGACCATACCACATAAAGTAATGAGATTGGATGTCTATTGTTCGCTCGCCTCAAGTGCAAGGCTGTGATGTAGTAAGAATTCTCGATAAGACCGAGGTCGATCCTCAGGGATTGTCGTAACAATTCTAAGTTTTAGAACTAGGATGGGCTAAATTCGGATTTATATCGATGGGTGGAAATTAAAAACATAAAACTATCTATTTTATATTTAAATCAGGGAAATAAACACTAGAGCGCCAAGGATCCACTAATAATCATTCACAATGCCAATTGAAACCATTCAAGCCAATAACATAATTGGAATCGGAGTTCTATCCCCATCCAATGGGAATATAGAGCAATCAAATCATCATAATGCCTCTAACATAGATGGATTATCCATTGATATGGTCCTCTCATAATCAAAACTAAGGCATTGAGTGTATTCAATCACAAAATCCAATCCTTCAGAAAACAAGCAAGATCACATTCATGATTCTTCCTCAAGCTTTGTCACTAGACTTGATTTAGAAGCATGAATTGAACTTTTATTGAACCAAAATCAATACATAAAAACGTATCTCAGATTAAATCAAAAGATAAGAACCCCTTCTAGCTTAGTTCTAGATAAGCCCTTAGGAAACTTAGTTTGTAAGATCCCCTAGCATCCAACATATCATGATGAATCTAGGATTTCTACAACCCAAAATCCTATCAATCAACACCCCCATTAAGCAATCTCAGTAATCAAAACATCCCATGTAAGAGCAATCATAAGAGATAGAAGATTAACTAAAAACACTAACTTTATTTCAAACTTGAACTAGAAGTGTTCTTCATAAAACCAAAAAGTATTTGAACTAATTCGAATTAGACATTGTAAACAACTAAAAGCTTCACCTTTTTGCCCTAGCTAAGAGGTTTAGCCAACCATTAATAGGTTAAACTAAAACTCAAAGGAAACTAATGAAAAACATAAAAAAACCGAGTTTGGATGAGTTACAGACACTCCACAGCGATCTCCTTCACCTCCCACGACTTCCCAAGCCTTCTATGATGATTTTAGATCTACCCCTAGGTGTCCTTTTATAGTAGAGAGGCCCTACCGCCTCAGAATCTTCCAGAATTGCGCAATACTTCCGCATTAGCGCCTAAAAAATCGGTGCTTGCTGAAGAAGCTGTTGAATTTCAGCAAATTACACTGGCTACCTGTTGGCCGACCGGTCTAGACCGGTCTAACAGAGGTCCAGAGAGTCCAGAGAGGTGCCCGACCTGTTGGCCGACCGGTCGGACCACACTGGTCCTTGGTCCAGTGACCTATAGAGAGGGGTACGAGGGTGGCCGACCGGTCAAGACCGGTCGTGGCTCCCTTGGCCGACTGGTCGGACCTCATTTCTTCACAATTTCTTTCTTTCTTTCTTCCTCTCTCCTCTCCTTGCTTTCTTCCTAATTTGGCCCACCTTGGGTCTTCATCAAAGGCTCCTAAATGTGTCTTTTAAGCATCAATGGAGTGAAGTCTCTCTCTCAATCCTACATTCACACAACATGTATTAGAAGGGTTTTTGAAGCATGCAAACCATGCATATAATGTGATGTAATGAGTTGGCAAATGTATAAATTGGAGGTTCAACATCTATCTTCTATAACTTCTTGGGTGTTGTAGAAGTTTTCGATCAAGCTAATATTTTTGTTTTCCCTTCATTCAGGGATGTGTGACCTTATGAACGGTATGGATGACAAATAAACATCATAATGAGCCCTCAGAAGGTTTTAAAAAAAAAGAACAAAAAAAAAAAAAAAAAATCAAAACCTCACCTCAAGATTAACAGGAAGAAAGGGGAATTTGAGAGCGATTTGGCTTGCGTATCTTTAGGGATTTCGCCCTTGCGGGAGAAGAAGGAACCACTTCGTGACTTTTGGAAACTCTTGGTGGGTAATCTTGTCATTTTTAAAAGTTGGCAGGGATATTTTCTTCACAATTCATAATAAATTTAAAGGCAAATCACTTACCGCATTCAGCATTAAGTTTTAAGTCAAGGTGCGATGGCTGAAAAAATCTCACCAAATTTCAATGATATTTCCAATTAAGTACTTCATTTATTTTAGTTACCAAATGGTCTGAATTACCAAAATCACTGAAATTAACAATTTTAAGTGATAAGTCATGGAATTAAGTTTTACCATACGCACCCTAATAGTAACCTGCATCAACCTTATTTGATAACCATTTGAGTTTGCAAAACAACACTTGTTCTCAATACAATATTACAATAAATCCTTCTAAAAATAAACTTAACAAAATATCATTAGGTCCATGCCAAGCTATCGCTTTAGGTTAACTTTTCCTGAGGATTAAAAACAACTTGGGTGAGCTTAATAAGCCCAGTGAGTACGTCTCTATGCATGTGAGATAATTATGAATATGATGCTTATGAATGCAATAGTCATCACATCTCAGTATAGTTAACTTCATTAAACAACCGGGGTCATTTTACACTAGTTGGCCAAAACTTTCCCAACCTCTATCTGACCTCGGCGGTGGGAACCTATCGCACACCCAACGCGGCCCGACGATAGAGAACTCCCTTTATCGCAACATATGTTGTAGGCTTGTTACACCTCTTCTCCATCCGACCTCAGCAATGGGGCCTCTTGAAACACGTGCTCACTCCACCCGGCCCGACAATGGAGGTCCCAATTGGTACAAAATGGGGTTTAAGGACTCTCACTCATGGGAACCCTATGGAGATACATGTAACTGTGTTTGTGTGTGTATGTATGTTTTGTACTCCTCTTTGTGCGTGTGTGTGTTAATAGACTAAAATACACAACACAAATTGCCCTAGCCTCTCTCTCTCTCTCTTTCCTATTTCTTCTACATATTTCATCTCAAATCAAATTCATCTACCCCTCGATGTTCCCTTGTATTTGGCTTTAGGGATTTTCAACCCAAGGGTCTCAATTGTCCCTCTCGAATTTTTTGGTGTTCCAAAACATTCTTGTGGTTCTAACCATCCACATGCATGGGGTAGATGAGTTCACCATTCAGAACCATCTTAGGTTCTAACCATTCACATGAGCCCACAAATGTGAACCATCTCAAGGTTCTAACTTCTAACTATCCATATGAGCTCAAAAATCTGAACCATCTCAAGATTCTAACTATTTACATGAGTTTACAATTTCCAACCATTCCATGGTGCACATGCATGAGTTCTTATGCATGATTCGAGAGGAAGTTCTTTTAAGTTAAGAAGTTATCGAATTGTAGGTTTACACATGATTTGCTACTTTAGTAAATGGCTAGTCTATTCAAGATTTCCCATTCAATAAAAGGTCTAATTTGCACACACTTGTACACGCACCATTGTCTAGTTTGTTGCACTTGTACACTTGAGCAAGAGTCTAACTTGTACATACATAGTGTGCACCTCATGGGTCTAACCTGCCACACTAATACACTTGAACATTGGTCTATCTTGCACACACATCACATTTGAATAGTGAACTGTTTTAGTCACCATCACACATGGTTGAGTGGGCTGGTTTGTGCACTACTAACCAATGGTCAAGTGGATCAACATAGGCACCATATACCCATGCTCAAGTAAACCAAGTTAAGCATCATTTACACATGTTCAAGTGAACTAAGTCAAGCATCATTCACACATGTTCAAGTGAACTAAGTCAAGCATCATTCACACATGTTCAAGTGACTGATTTAAGCATCATAAACATGTTCTAGCAGACTGAATTAATCATTGTAAACACATGTCCAAGTGGACTGATTTAAGCATCATCAACACATGTCTAAGTTGACTGATTTAAGTATCACAAACACATGTTCTAGTGAGCTGATGTTAGCATCATTTCCACACATCCAAGCGGACTGATTTAAGCATCATAAACACGTCCAAGTGGATTGGTTTAAGCATCATAAATGCATGTTGTAGTGGATTGAATTAAGCATCTTAAACATATGTCAAAGTGAACTGATTTAAGCATCATAAACACATGATCAAGTGTCTTGATTTAAGCCACATAAACACATGTTCTAGTGGGCTGATCTTAGCATCATTACCACACATCCAAGTGGACTGATTTAAGCATCATAAACACATGTACTAACCAAGGTATTCTGTAATGGTAATGGTTTGTTACCTTTATGATACAGGATGTAATGGCCGTTACCGAGGCCGTAACGGGCTGTTACAACCTCTTTTTTTTATTATTATTGAAAAAAATCCAAAAAACCTGCATCGCCCCCCCGTAATGGTCCATTATTGGCTGTTACGGCCTTTACGGGAGGCGAAACGGGCTGTTACGGGGGGTTGTGACGGCTTTTACGGGTTACTTTTTCCGTAGCAACTGTTACGGCCTTTACAAACCCGTACCGAGTAACGGTTGCCATTGTTACTGTAACGCCCCGAAACCCTAAGGGTCGAGACAAACTCGATCCCCGGTATCCCGGGAGTTACTAATGCGTATGCAATGCGTGTCATTCAAGTGTTTGGCCAATATGGCATCAAATCATAGTGATAGGCCAAGCTAGGAAATGAAATAGGGACGTACCAGCAAATAAGTAAGTTAAACAGCAATGTACGAAGGGATCCACTCAACCTGTCTGATTGGGCCTCTTCTAGCTTGCTAGCTCATGAGGGACCTGCACCCATGAAAGTGCCTGGATGGTGTTTTAAAACACCGTCCCAAAGTGGGAGTGAGTCATCAACTCAGTGGTTCCATTTCCCTAAGTTACTCAAAGCACAAATGTAATCAAACGTAGGTAATGAAACAACATACGTATACAGTGGTCATAAGCGTAGTATGTAATAAAACGAACATTCATACATAGCAGTAAAAAACATAAACATAGAACCTTTCTAGTCACAAGTCACCAATGAATGGGGCACCACCCCACCAGTCGTACAATCACATCTTATAATCTTAATGCATGAATGCATGAAGTGCAAATGCATGCCCGGACACCGGTTTTTAGTCACAGCCGCCAGTGAGTGGCACCACCACCTCACCCGCACAGACAATGCATGCTATGCCGAACTATGTATGATTAGCCGAGTTATTAGTTATTCCGGTTTAACATCCAGCCGGTTGGCGAAACCACCGTACCATTATTCTATCACCAAGCCAAACTGGGACCATCTGGCTCCCTTCGTGGCAAATGCATCTCATTGCCAGTAACCCCTCGATCCAAGTATGGTTAGACAGTGGCCCGTCAGCCATGCCCAAGCCAAAGCAGAAGGGTCGTCACCCAACCACTAATATAAATAATTAATTCAAAAGTGTGGGCTTGTTATTCAAATTAACAATAATGCCCGGGTCGTTCAAGCAGGGCTCTGGCAAAAAACAATCGGCCGGGTATTTGATAGGGCCGCTCGAACAACCCTGTGCTCAATGGTCACTACGGGGAGGCACCACCCTAGCGTAGGCCGACAGCTCAGGCATAGGTCCCATACCACCATCCCCGGCTCATGAGACTTAGGGATCGATCGCCGTACAATTTTAAGTGGGCCCATCCAGTGGTAACAATGGTACTTAGGTTCGAATAGAAGCGATAGGTTACACACAACATGCCCAACCCGGAGTCGGGCTGACACCTTCGACTGAGATGAAGACGGGAAGGCCGGCCTTAGGCACCCGTGGCCCGCGTGGTCCTCGTACCACAACCGGTCACCCGCATTCTACCTCCGTCGACGGTTCCAGTCCCAAAGGGGCGGTCGGCCTCATGCGGCCACCCTTAATTCTCATCTATTTGTCGGGTTAAACAAATCATAGGAAAACACTTCATTACAGCAAATTGTTGTATACATCAAGCATAATTTAAGAACATGAGACATAAATATGAACGTAAAAGTGATTCTAGCATACATGATAGCCTTAAAGAGTTCTACGCAAGCAAATTTCAGCACATAGTCATCATATAGGCATGCTTCTAACATCTCAACAGCAATGACAGCAAAATTAATCAAAGATTTGGACATTAACTACATTTGAAGGCATTTGGTGCTAGGCAACCTAGAGGTAAATGGTCCGCACCTTAAATCTCTTGGTTACTTTCAAGAAATCCTGCAAAATGAGGGCTACATGTTAGAGAATTGAGGATGGAACTTAAGAGAGGCTGATGGGGGTTGAGGGATTTACTCCTAGCTCACCTTTAGGGCTGACGGAATGAACTAGTAGTGAAGGTCGGGCCCAAGTGTGTTCATATCTTAGAAAAGGCGATTTTACGGGGCGTTACAGTTACCTTTACATAACGGCCTTTACGGCTCCGTAACGGTCTTTACGGCACACCATGTCGTAAACACATGTCCAAGTGGACTGAACATCATAAACACATGTTCTAGTGGGCTGATCTTAGCATCATTACCATACATCCAACTAGACTATTTTGGGCCCACTAGGCCGTCCTAGGTGGCTTGCCACCTCTTGTCTTGGATCATGCAAGGAGGAGGAAAAATGGGGAAGAGTGAGATGTACTCACCTATTTCCTTTCGTGTAGTGTCCCTTTGATGAATGGTTTGGGTGGCTTGAAGTGTGCCTCCTCCTCCTCCTCCTCCTCCTCCTCCTCTCTCTCTCTCTCTCTCTCTCTCTCTCTCTCTCTTCATCTTCATCTTCTTCTTCTTTCATTTTTTCTTTCTTTTCCAAGCTTGGGTGTGTGAAGTGCTAGTAATGGACGAGTGGGCCTTGCTTATGTGGAGACTAGAGAGAGAGGGATGGGAGGTAAGGTGTGATGAGGTAAGAAAGGGGAGGGATGGAAAGAACATGGGAGATGGACGGAAGGTAAGATGTGATGAGGCAAGAGAGAGGGGAGGGATGCAGAGAGCATGGGAGACGGATGGGAGCGGAGAGGAGATAGCATGGAAGAGGAGTGGGGGTGACGTAGGACAACTAACTACTTATTTTAAAAGCTTGAATTGATAGAGCGTGGCGAATTAATCCCTTTATCTCATAGCCTAGACCAGACCAGGCCCTCGGCCAAACCCTCCTTCGTGAACTCCACTTCGCATGGCCTCGCCTAACATGAGCAACCTGCCTCGCACCTGCCGTCCACCCCATGTGTGTCCCCGCTTCACACAAGCCACCCCACTCGAGCCCGGTGTGAAAATGCCCTACATTAATCACCCCCGGTGAGGAGTCTTGAATATGAGACCAACCTGGCTCTGATACCACTTTTGACGCAAGACAACTAACCACTTGCTCTAAAAGCTTGAACTGATAGAGCATGGCGAATCAATCCCTTTATCTCATAGCCCAGGCAAGTCCAGGCCTTCGGCCAAACCCTCATTCGTGGGCCCCACTTCGCATGGGTCCCGCCTCACACGAGCAACCCGCCTCGCACAGGCCGCCCACCCCGAGTGTGCCCCCGCTTCACATATGCCACCCCACTCGAGCCCAATGTGAAAATGCCCCTGCATTAGGGGGCTATGAGGGTAGGTAGGAGTGGTTGGGGGTGTGAGAGGCCTTCGCTTTGCTTGGTTAAGAGTAGGGCTGTAAATGGGTCAGTGGACCCGATGGGGTACCCGGACCCAACCCATTTAGACCCGACCCAGACCCGACCCATTTGTTAAATGGTATGGGTCTGGGTCCAAGAATGGACCCATTTGTTAAACGGGTTTGGGTCTGGTTTCCTTTATATTAGGCCCGGCCCGACCCGACCCAAACCCATTTAGTAAGTGGGCGGGTTTGGTCTATGTTACAAGGGACCCGTCCAGCCCAGACCCGTCCAGACCCAGTTTTAAGCCTTGTAAAATGCTTGCATACTTGATCCAGACTCGGACCCATTAGACCCGGCCCATTTATAAATGGGTCTGGGTGGATCTCCCTCTACCAGACCCGGACCCATTTATAAATGGGTCTGATGGGCTGACTCGGACCCGACCCGGACCCGCCCATTTAGTAAAAGGGGTCTAAAATTTGGACCCAGACCCATTTAGTAAATGGGCGGGTCTGGTTTTGGCTAAACCCGCCCCGAACCCGACCATTTACAGCCCTAGTTAAGAGGCGAGGTGTATAGGGGGTGATGTGGAGGTATATGTGGCATGTGGGTCCTATGGTCAAGGGTCAATGGTCAACGGTGGTATGTGTAGGTTTAGATGTGAGTAGTATTGTGTAATGGGTGTGGGTGTGTGTGTGTGTGTGTGGCACATGGGTAAGAGTAGGTGTGTGTGGGTGGATGCACATGTGCGTGGGCATGTGTGGGTGAATGCACATGTGTGAAGGTATTCATGGATGGTAAAATTCAAGGTTTTTACAAAAGATCATTTCCAAATTCTCCTATTCACTTTTCCTATTAATGTGCACTCTAGTCAAGAGTGAAAAAAGTTAAAAAAATTAATAATTTCCTCTTGCTTCCTTTATTATCATTATTATTTTTTTGTGGAAGATGACATTATGAATTTTCCTTCGATGAATTAATAGTAACGTATGATGTGAACTTTCCTAGAAGAAGTGATACTGAATTGATGAGGGAATCAAGAGTACTTTTATCCAAATGTCCTTCCAAAACAACATTTTAGATCTATCTCTGACTTGGAATCTAATGTCATTCTTGAAAAGCATTGCCTTCCTTTTTGGTTGTGTTCCCAATCTTGCCACATATTTCACAAAATTGCCAACCTAGGATTCTATCCCGTTCCCCAGGTGTTCACTCCTCTCTTAAGTGCCATATTGTGGAAAATAATGTCTCCATAAAGCCTCCTGCCTTGTTTGATAGATGCCTAAAAATGAGTTCATCTCGTTTTAGTTGACATTATTTATACATTAGAGATCTTGATCTCTAATACATAATTACTTTTAGCATGAAGACATGAACTCATTACATATTAGAGATCAAGATCTCTAATACATATTTACTATTAAGTAAAATGAGATGAACTCTATTTTAGTTGTATACCAAACAAGACCTTAGTTTTGAATCAAATCTCCACCACCATTTGGTGAGGAGCGCCTAATTCTTCTCATTGAGGTGCCTTATTTTGAACCATAGGATTTATGAACATCAACCCATTTGATCAAATAATAGTGTTTTTGTTCCCAAAAAAAGAAGTCCCTCTGATTCTTTTTTGAAGTTTTAACAACTGAACGAGGATTTTGGAAAAAAAGAGAGGTAATAGCAGTGTTTTCAATAGCTATGCTATATAGCGTGTAGCTTTCGCTACGTAGCGTAGCTTAGCCTAAATGCTATGTAGCTCATGAAAATAGCTTAAGTTGCATGTAGCCTACACTGCATGATTAATTTGGATACGCTACACGCTTCATAGACTACGCTACATGCTACATAGCTGACATTACAAGTCATAACATTAAAATCAATAATGTTTTCAATGATTTGTTACATTTTTCTATTTCAATGAAAATTCGTTAGTCTTTTCAATGCTTTTAGTAAAATAATATAAGAAACAGTTTTAAATAAGTTTTGTTGCTCTTTTTTTTACTTTTATATTTAATCATTACCCCTTGCTATTACTTTAGGTTGCATTTGGTTGCATCAAATATCATGAAATTTTGTTAAATTTTATTATTAATCATCTAATTTGGTGCAATCAAGTGCAACCTTGATTAAAAATCCAAGTAGTGTGTAGCTTACGCCTCACGCTTCAAAGAGGTGAAGGCTATGCTACACGCTATTCACTATTTAAAACACTGGGTAATAGACATGAATATTAGCCAGGCAGGATTCAATTAAGGTAATGTGTTTCCTAAAGAAAGATAATTGTGCTTCCAGGTCTCGAGATATTTCTTGAACTTAACTACAATCAGATCTCAAATCAATTTCGAGTGAGGCTCAGCCGCAATCAAGAGACTGAGGTAAATCAAAGGTTGTAAGAGCTACATCCCAACGGATGCACTAGATTACAACAACTTCATTGTTGAGGCCAATCCCAACGGATGCATGGATCCATTTGAGATTGATGTTCTGAATATTGGATGCCTCACATGGACAAGTGTAAGATCTACGAATCGGAGCTCCTCTTCCTTAAGAAAAGCTTCCCGAGGCCTTCCACCATGATGCCAAAGCGAAAAAAGAAAAGAAAAGAGTGGGTATACCTTGCTGAGTAGAGCTGTACACGAGTCAAGCTAACTCAATTGGCTCGCTCGACTAGGTTCGGCTCGGTTCAGACGCTGGGTTCAAACCGAGTCGAGCAGCTCGAAGATTTTCGAGATGAGTTCGAGTTGACCCTGGCTCGATTTGGCTCAAGTCAAAGCTCGGTTCGTGTTTGACTCGACTCGGATAGTTGGAAAGGGAGGTTGTTTAGTCCCCACATCGGAAGAGAGCAAAGGAATAAAGTGGAAAACTGTCTATAAAAGCAGCAGTCGGGGGTGTCAATGGGCCTGGGTTGCCTTCGGGCTCGAATTTTGAAATGTTTTAGGCCGGGCTTTTGAGCTAGGCCTATTCAAAATTTGGTTTTTTCCAAGCTCAAACTTGGCTTGAACTCGGCTCAAAACCTCGACCGAACCAAGCCGAGCATGCCATTTCAGCTCGATGGTCGAGCCGAGCTGAGCTCGAGCTAGGGTTGTCTGCTGATCGAGTCGAGCTGAGCTATGCCCCAGCTCGATTCGTTTCGGCTCGGTGTACAACTCTATTGTTGAGGGCCTAGCAAGCTATAGAAGAAACCGATTGGTGAGTCACGTAGGTGAGCAGAGAAGTGGAAGAACTGCACCCTCGAGTTCATCACTTCCATGCATCCTTAGTCTGTTGGCAATCAAAATACCATGTTGATTGGGACTTTGCTGATTGTATGTCGGGTTGTATGTGATTTAAGTATAGATAGGATGGATACAATTTCCCCGTTGACATAGAGTAGCCAAATGTATTGCTTCTTGAAAAATGTGCCTTGGAAAGGGGAAATGTGCTTGTGAAGTTGTTTGTGTTAAAATATTTTATAAAGACTAGAAATGAGAATAAAAGGTCAGAGCAATTTTGTCATAATCGTTATTGTATCGTAAAGGGGATTCATTATGAATGTGTTGTATCATCATGTCATAATCAAGTTAAAAAAAAAAAAAAAAAACCCTTTTCCCATCCCATGTACATGTAAGTTTTCTATATGATTCAAAAACTAACATTTTCCCCATTCCCATTTACATGTATAATGTGTTTTGTATTCACTTGTTTCTATTAGTCAAAAAGGAAATAAAATGTCCAAACGAATCTATTTTTTGTCGGCTGCACCATCCTCCTCCTCATCATCACCAATGAGGTCAACATTCTCAGCATCATCTTCAGAATTTGATGTCGAAATAAACTTCTCTTCTACCACTTTCGCTTTTCCCTTCGCTTTACTTTGAATGGCAAGTTTTTAAGAGCTACAAAATAGTTTTTGCATAATGCATATATAAGATTATTAATTAATAATTATAAGACTACAAAACTAAATAATAAAAATAGAAGTCATACAACATTTAATCATATCACATTGTCCATCCGGTCTTGATGTGGATCCGCCTACACTTTGCACATCTGTCAATCCTTTGGCAAAGCATTCACCTATGTCCATCTAGGTGTTTTTTTTATAGGAAGTGCATGATCCTCTTTTTCCGTGATCAATTCACCGTTAGATTCCATATCTGATAAGCATATAAGATCAAGCCGTTGGTCATTCTCTCTCTTTGCCTGACGGACTTTGAGCTGGAGATTGTATTTTATGAAGACGAGCAAATTCAATTTCTGTTGCTTAAGTCTATTCCTCTTCTTTGAATGTATCTACAATGAATGTAATATTACATAACATAAGGCTATTAGTCACTACATGGTGAATTCATAAGTTGAGTAATGAATTCAATAATGTCTCACTTGCTCAAAAGTTCTCTAATTGCTCTCACAACCAGTAACACTACATGTTAAACTCAAAATATGAATAACCAGCTTTTGCAATTCCGGACACTTGTCGTTACTCCACCATAAACTTAAAAAAATAATTATGTATAATTATATAAATTAAGGAATTCATAAACCATAGGCACACGGACCATTAAACTCAAAGAAGCAAATTAATTCTAAGTAAAATTACCTGGTTGCTTTGTTATTCCAGTTAATTTTTCCATCTCTCTTCCAAATAAACCATAGGCTCTTTTGAACTTATCCATCTGCTTATCAATGATGACCCCTTACCTTGAATCCAGGACCACTTTTTCAATATAGTCATACACGCTAGTTTTAATCTCTAAATCTCGATGAAATTTGTCATCATACTGAAATCTAGGATTTAAGAAATAAGCTGCCTCATGCAATGTTCGCATTGTCGGTATCGCTACAAGTTTTGCTGGCTGGAGATAAAGATATAATATCGTTATTGCCGATAATCGGAAATTCGGAGAAAAAGGGAGAAACATGAGGAAAACGATGGAATTGTTCAGCAAAACTCCAGGAAATGCCTAAATACACATATTTGCATATTTAGGAATAAAAAATTTGCAAAAATAATGTATTACATAATAAGTTTTCATTTAATGGGGCCCAAAAAACATGCATTGCCATAAGAAATAATTAATAAAAAAGAGCAATGGCTACTTTTCAGTATAACAAGGCCCATATTATTAGATAGTTGAGAACTTGATTGTATAATCAACCCTCAATCGAAGGGTCTGGTTAGATCTGATGACGAAATACAAAAGCTTAATATCTGAGTAAAGAGAGTAGATTAGCTGCGGCCCTAGCTTCACCCAACATGATTCGACCCTTATCATGGGCCCATCTCGATGTATGTATTACGTATCCTCACCATCCATATATTTTTTTAGATCATTTTAAGGCAAGATCCCAAAATTGAAGCAAACCCCAATCTCAAGTGAACCATATAATAGGAAACAATTGTGACAATTTCATGATAAATTCACAAGAAATTTAGGATATGAAGGCTTTTTGAAAATATCCACTTGAGCATCCGATCAAGCTCATTTTTCGGCCATTGCCTAAAATTGTTTTTCAAGATGGATGGAAGGCGTGGATAAAAAACATACATTGCGGTGGGCCCCACGGATCCCCTTACAAGACAGTACATCTCCACCTAGGTCCTAGTGGGGGTAATATCTAATCAGCGTCCCTTTGCACGCACCAGTAGATAAGGTGGGGCCCACTGTTGTCCCTTTGCACGCACCAGTAGATAAGGTGGGGCCCACTGTCATCCTCGTGAGAAATCCACCCCGTTCATCCTTATGAACAGCTTGGATGACTAATAAACATCACTGTGGGCCCTAGGAAGGTTTCAACGGTAGGAAACATTGTCTCCACTGATTCTGTGGTGTGGTCCACTTGAGCTTTGGATTTGCCTCATTTTTTGTCTCATGGCCTAAAATGATCTCGCCAAATGGATGGATTGTGTGGATATAAGACACACACCATGGTGGGGTCCACAGAACTTGGTGACGTCCACATGCCACCGAGGTTGGCACACAACGCAATCCGCTTCCGCCCGATTAGTTGTTACCCAGGTAACACGGTACTGGGTGTTACTCTAACTATGTGGGGCCCACGTTGATGTATTTATTATATATCCACTCCGTCCATCTGTTTTTAAATCTCATTTAAGGACATGATCCAAACCTTTAAGAAGATCCAAATTTCAAGTGGACCATACCGCTAGAAACAATGATGAATGGCCATTAAAAACTTTTTTAGGGCCCAAAACGTTTTGGATCAATCTGATCTTTGTATTTTTACTTCATCGAGCTCTTTTTGACATTATCCACAGGTGGGATGGAAAATAAACATTATGAAAACCTTACGATGGGCCCTTTGGAATTTTTAATGGTGAGGTACTCAATCACCAATGTTTCCTGTAGTGTGGTCCACTTGAGATTTGGATCTGATTAATTTTTAGGGACCCGTAGTAGAATGGTCCGGAGAAACGTATGGACGGCGTGGATATACAAAAAATCATCAAGGTGGGTCTCGCGGTAAGGGTAACACCCACGTGTTACCCGAGTTACACTAACACCTAATCCGCTCCCCCCTTAAAAGGGCTACAAGAAGTCATTTCGAAAATAGGAAGGGTTCCGGAAGGGAAACCCTAAAATCCGCCCCCAAATCCCTGAGATTTTGCAGATTCTTCTCCTAAATCTTCCAGTCGTTTGAGATTTATGACTTACTGGAAGAAAAAAAAAAGGAATTTGGGGATTTTTTCACAGATTACGTAAGAACGGTGCTTCTACAGAGGTACCAAAATCCACTCATTTAAAAGTTTCCCTCTTTTTTCTTCGATTTTTTGGGGATTTAGGTAGTTCCCTAATATTATCAACGAATTACAGCTAGAAAACGATAAAATCACCGATAATTCGCCGATAATAGGAAGAGAAACGAAAAAAGTGAGTTTCGATGTTGCAACTCTGGCGACACCGATATTATCGATTTTTCGGCGATAATGCGAACACTGGCCTCATGTAAGGGCCTTATGCAATTGAAGATTCCACCATTGGTCCATGATTTCTCATATGGTCGAATATCGCTTCTTCATCTCTCATAAGTTTTTTGCTATAGTCTCTTTCGCCCAATCCATCGCTTCATAAATATATCCCATGACTAGCCCCTCATCTGAATCAACTAGCCATAGCACCTTGACCAATGGGAGAGTGCTCTTTAAACAAAACTTGATAGATGGCCAAAAATCTACATCGGCCAAAACTATGTCTTGAACATGCTTCCCTTTTGTGGTCTTGGATAAGCTACCACATTCTCATTCTTTCGAGGTAAACATCAACCTCAAGCCAATCTATTTTCATGGATGCTTTTCAAAGTCAAGTAGCACAGCAAACCGTGTTACGACTGGTCGAGTCAAGTCCCCTTGTTGTGTGCTTCCTCATTAAATTCAAGACCCAAGAATCTTTGTAAAAATAGACCATTATAGCCCTTGCTTTCACCACGGTCTCCGAATGAACTTGCAACTTTCTAATGTTTGCAAGCATTAAGTTTATACAATAGGTCGCACATGGAGACCAAAACAATGTCTTCCTCTTTTTCATTAACATCTGACTCGCCTTCACAAAGACAGATGCGCTATCTATAACTACCTGTACTACGTTCTCTTCGCCCACTTCATCAATAACCGATTCAAGTAAGCCAAAAAAATTGTCCGCATTTTTTGAAACATCGGATGTATCAACAGATCTCAAAAATACAGTACCACTTGGACTATTTAGCAAAAAATTTGTAATCAACCAATTCACTCCATCGGTCCACCCATTTGACGTTATTGTGCATCCAGTCTTCCCCTATTCATTCTGATAAACATCAATAGATATCTCTGTCAATTCAACCTCCACCTTAAAAAAATTATTCATTTAATGTGGGGGCATTTTCACACCGGACTCGAGTGGGGCAGCTTGTGTGAAACGAGGGGACACTCGGGGTAGATGGCCCGTGTGATGTGGGCAACCCGTGTGATGCGGACGACTTGTGTGAGGCGAGACCCATGCGAAGTGGGGCCTACAAAGGAGGGTTTGACTGAGGGCGCAGCCTGGCCTGGGCTATGAGGTAAAGGGATTGATTCGCCACGCTCCATCAGTTCGAGCTTTTAGAGCAAGTGGTTAGTCATCTTGCGTCAAAAGTGGTATCAGAGTTGGAAGTCTTGTGTTTAAGATTCCTCACCGGGGGTGATTAATGCAGGGGCATTTTCATACCGGGCTCGAGTGGGGCAACCTTTGTGAAGCGGGGGCACACTCAAGGTAAGCGACTCGTGTGATGCAAGCGACCCGTGCGAGGCGGGTGACTTGTGTGAGGCCCACGAAGGAGGGTTCGGCTGAGGGCCTGGGTTGGCCTGGGCTATGAGATAAGGGGATTGATTCGCCACGCTCTATCAGTTCGAGCTTTTAGAGCAAGTGGTTAGTCGTCCTGTGTTAAAGTCATCATTACTTCATGATATGACATATGCTTCAACACCGGTTCAAATGTAACAACCGCTTCCATCATAGGTGCGGAAAATAAGCTATTTATAAGGTTAAACGGTAGAACATTCGCATATAGGAAATGAGAAATAGATAAGCACACTGTTTGTATCTCCTTTCTTCCATATTTTATTTAGAGTGGCTTGTTGTTTTTCTTTTGGCCCACTTTCTTCCTATAAAATCATCCATAGTTCTTTTTCTTTTTCTTCCACCTATTTCATCCACATTATCAATAATAGAAACCCTTCCAACATCGTACACCATTTCTTCTTGTTCTTGTTCTCACTAACATTACTATCTAACATATTCTTGAACTTTTCCACTATATCATTACCGACTTGGGGACATGCCGCTATATTTTTCTTCATTCGGGCTAGGTGATGTTTCATTCGAAATACACCTCCCCAATATGCCTTCTCACAAAAATTACATCTTAAGAGAGATTATTGTTCTCATCCACCTTTAAACAATATTCCCATGTAAGATCATTGTCCTTGGTCTTCGATATTTTTCCCATCTCCAATGCTCAACAAGAAATCAACACACAAGTGACAAGCCTACATATTAAGGAAAAAACGATTTAGACCCCACACAAACATAGAAGTTTATAAATGATTAAAAAAATGAAAAAACTATTGAAAAAAACTATTTAGGCCCACATAAACTCCAAATCTCACTATTCTTTCTCAAAAGAAAGAAAAGAAGTGTTATTGTAGTGTATGTGGGGCCAAAATAGCTTTTAAACACAAAAGCCCTAAAACTTTGAAAAAATTGGAAAAAAAAAAGAAAACAAAAAAATTGAAATATATTCTTCCCCCCAAAAAATGTATATTTCATGTAAATATGAAAGAAATGAAATAGAAAAGAGTAAATGAATATTTTACATGTATTCTTACCTATTTTAATGTAGAAATCGAATGCAACAAGCGACATTCAATTCCATAGAGTGATGGAAAAGATATGTCGATTTCTTTCTCTTGGTTTCTTATGGCTCACAAGATTCAAAATCCTCCAAACTTCTCAAAAGAAGCAAAACAAGTGATATTCTAATGCATGTGGGCCCTTAATAGGTTTTAAAAACAAAAGATCTAAAAAAATTCACAAAAAAAAAAGAAAAAAGAAGAAGCAGAGAAAATACGATTTTTATTACTGTAAATATGGTTTTCTGAAGAAAAAAAATGGTGTGCTGTCGAATTGTACGATTTATACTGAATCATACGATTCACGATTTAATCATATGATTCATTCTAAATTGCGATTTGGCTGTACAATCCAAATCGTGCGAGTGTACGATACTATCCAAGTCGTACGATTTGGATCATAAATCATACGATTTTAACAACATTGGGTCTGAGGTCCTCGTGCGTAGTATGATAATAAATCCTCTTGAAGTTGGCTGAAATGGTTTGACAGGGGCTAGTCTAAGCCAATTATAAGGAAAAAAAGGCTGAGTTCAAAGTCTATTAGATCATGGCAAAAATTTTGGATTTTTTTTTCTTTTTTTTTTGAAAGATGAATGAAATTTTATTATTAGAAGGCTCCGAAACACAAAATCCTATAGTGTAAGGAGAAAATAAAAATTACAAGACTCTGTTGCCTTGAAGGAGGGGGCCCATTCCACAACATACAACTTAACCTTACAAAAGACCTCAAAAGCCGAGGTCCTCCTATCCCAAAACCAGCTTCCATTTCTCTCCCCCCACACAGCACATAGGGAAGCTAGAACGTCCAGCTGCCAGCACATCTTTGTTTTCTCTTCGAGCCCGATCCCATGCCACGCCAGAAAGAAGTCCCCAACTGAACCCAGCATTGCCCCATGGACATGGAACAGACCATAGAACCTCTTCCAAACTTCCTGGGCAAAAGGGCAATGAGTAAAAAGGTGTTTGACCGATTAAGCGTCTCCCATACAGATCGCACATACGGGTTGATTCTTTCAAACACATCTAATGGAGTCTTCCAAATGGATACAACTAAAAAGTCATGCTGCAGTGTCGTTCCAGTACATTACATGCACTGATATGAAAGCAATGCCAATAGAAATAAGTGCATTTGGGTGTCCTTTTTGGTATGCTTATATGTATGTTCTTTTATTCATCACACATCTCATTCACTGTGACAAATAAAAAATTCACAAATCTGCAAAAGATTCATTACATTGTTGAGTTGATTGTTGATGCAGGTCCGCCATCTTGAACTTAAGAAGGAGAAGGAGGTTGAGAGGGGGAGCCTTGTAAAGTTTTTAACTGATGCAATATCAACACAGTTTAGGAATCCCTCTATCTGGATTTGAGCATGTTGGTGTTCACACCTTCTCAGTTGTAAGGATTCTTGTTGAACTTTGCCATAAAGCTGTTATTCTTAATAGAGCAACCATGTTTCTTCAAGTGCATGTTTCGAACAAGGTTGGCCGACTCGGCAAGCTAGACTTGGGATTTGCTTGAGTTGACACGATTTTGACCGACTCGGCAAGTTAGACTTGGGATTTGCTTGAGTTGACACGATTTTGATGCCCCCCAAGTCAAAAAAATGGTGCAAACTCTGTGGTGGTGAAAACGTGACAAGGATAGAGCTCTTTTTCGTAAGTTTTCTTGACTGGGCGACTTTCCTGAGTCACCAAAATGTGAATCATGTAGTCTAAAAGCTCAGGTTTTGTGCACATAACTAGCCCGAGTCCATGGTGTCAACTTGGAAATTGGGGTTTTATGTGTTTAGTTTACAGATTTTTAAGTAAATCCAACTATTGAGAAGTCAATCTCTCTCTCCAGGGTGATGCAACGACTGTCACCTTCCATCTCTCGACAACACATACGTCAGGGTGATGCAACAACTGGCACTGACTCAACAACACATATGACCTGGTGATGCATCAATCTGTGTCGTCTATCTCTCAACAGCAAACTTGGCATAGTCATGCACTAACTGGTGTGGTCCATCTAATGATCACCGGAATATGATAATGAAACATGACTTGTGATTTTGTAAGTCATAAAGTAATTTTTAACATCTGTACGTAGTTTTTTTACTTATAAAATTATTTTATTAGAAGAAATCATGACTTGCCGCAATCATCTTGTTGACTTGCCCAAATCAAATTTCGTAGGTGCACCGAGTCGGAGTCGGAGTTTGCGAAGCTCGATTCCAAATATGAGAAGGTACTAGTCCCACTTATTGACAAGTTTAAGATTTTTTCTTATTTTTCTTATAGACAAATAATTCATGTTTTTGGTGATTGCATGAATAGACTCATCTGTTATCAACTTGTAAAATGGTTTTTCCTGATTTATTTTTTCATGGGGTATTCTAACATTTAGGTTACTACGAGCTACAAGCAGATGCAAGAACAGGAATCAGAAAACAAGCCATTTCATTTTTACTCGGTTCCCAATGGTTAAACTAGGTCTTGAACCCTAAGTCTTGGCAGGAAGTTGTTTATGTAGGATTGAAGTGCACTACATCTTGCTAATATCAAGCAGTGTTTTAAATAGCTACGCTATGTAGCATGTAGCTTACACTGCGTAGCGTAGCTTAGCCTAAACGCTATGTAGCTCTTGAAAATAGCTTAAGTTGCGTGTAGCCTACGCAACATGATTAATTTGGATACGCTACACGCTTCATAGACTACGCTACATGCTACATAGCTTACATTACAAGTCATTCTTCACTATAACATTAAAATCTATAATGTTTTTAATGATTTGTTACATTTTTCTATTTCAATGAAAATTCATTAGTCTTTTCAATTCTTTTAGTAAAATAATATAAGAAATCTTTTTAAATCAGTTTTGTTGCTCTTTCTTCACTTTTATACTTAATCATTACCCCTTGCTATTACTTTAGGTTGCATTTGGTTGCACCAAATATCATGAAATTTTGTTAAATTTTATTATTAATCATCTAATTTGGTGCAACCAAGTGCAACCTTGATTAACAATCTAAGTAGTGTGTAGCTTACGCTACACGCTATGTAGCTTATGCCTCACGCTTCAGAGGGGTGAAGGCTACGCTACACGCTATTCGCTATTTAAAACACTGATATCAAGAACCTTATCTAGGGTAGTCTTACCTACCTCCAATGACCTACACCTTTACAACTTGCCCTTTAGTTAATTGCCTTCATTTCCTAAGGTAATTAGGATGCTGGAAATACTATGAAAACTGTCTAAAGCCTTCATGAAACTGGAGCTTTTACTTGAACCCTCAACTCCCAACAGCACCTGCCTAGGTTACTCCCACCCAGTGTATGAATTATCTCCGATATTATTGAAATATCCCCAATATTATCTCTATTTCTAGCTCAGCGATACCGATAACACCGGTAGCGATACACATAACACTAATAGTATAAAAAATTCTAGGTATCGGCTATGTATCACTAAATATCGCCAATGTATCGATATCGTTAATATTTTCAAATGTGTAAATTTCAAGCGTCGTTTGTATTGTCGATGCATTGATACCGTCGATGTATCACCAATATTTTATACTGTGTAAATTCCAAGTGATGCTTGTATCGTTAATGTATCTGCAATATTTCGATGATATCGCCAATGTATTGATATGCTAAAATTTTGTGTATTAAAAAATTCCCATTTTATATTTTTTATGGGCGCATGGTTGTATGCAATGTTCAATTTGTCGACGATAATATTGATAATATCACGATATTATCATTATTGCAACATGGCAATAACGAGACCACAATCGTTAGTTTCTTTTTCAGTTCTTAACGATTTGTTTGGAAATATCATGTGTTGCCGATATTCTAAAATATCAATGGATGTTTGGATGGAATGTCAGATATTGAATGGATAGATGGGATGGATGAGATGGTTGGACTGATTTCTTATAGCGGCACATGCTTTTAGGACCCCATTAAATAAAAACCTATTATGTATGCATTCTTTTTACAATTTTTTTATTCATAAATATGCAAATATGTGTATTTTATCATCTCCTAAGGTTTCACTGAAAAATTCCATCGTTTTTCGCATTTTCCCCACATTTCCAGTTATCAGCGATATTATCGGCAATATCGATATTGTTTCCATATCCCCGGCTAGCGAAACTTGTAGCGATACCGAAACTTTGAACACTGCTCCCACCTCATTAGTTTTGTCTCCAATCAAATTGTTGAAGTCGTGAAACTGTTAAGAGTATTGTCAAGTTCAAGTAGGAGTCTTGTGTAGCTTAGGTTTTACATTTCAATTGATAAGTGGGTGCTTGAGATAGTGTTGGGATTTTTTCTTATTTTATGTATTTATTTGATGGCAAGTGGTAGGGTGCTTGTATTAGGCATAGGGTAGCCTGGTGAAAATTGTCTCTCTTTCTTTTCTTTCTTTCTTTATTTTATTTTATTTTTTGGTGCATGCCTTCGGCTCTCTTCAGCTTCTCTTTAACATATTCTTAGTCTCTTCATATTCTACAGCTTCGTGGGATGGCTTGTCGTCATTGTTTCACGTATCTTGCGGTCACGGTGGTTATTCGTGATGCAAGTTTCCCTGTGTGTGAATCCAAGCACAGACATAAGCATGAATACGAGCTCGAATGCATAGTATTAGAATGAACCAATTCTTGGGAGAAAATTGTACAAGGGCTTAGGTATGTGATTGGATACTCTCGGACTAGTTGAAGTGTGAATTGTAGAATAATTCTCTCAATGGTGAAGATGGGAGATGTAGGTTTCATGTTGTCAAAGAGACTTAACGACTCAAATTATGAGCTATGGAAGTTTTGTATGGAGTTGTATCTACTTGAGCCATTGTGGGACATCACATGCGGGTTGAACACAAAGCCACCTTATCTTGTGCAGAAAACGAAGTGTGATGCCAAGGCTAGGAAAACATTGCATTCCTTGCAGCAATCAGACTTGGTAGATGATGATATGCTACTATGCATCTTGGAATAACACAAAAGCAGGTGTATGCTACTTTTTTTTAAAGATTGAATATTATTAAGGGGAGCAAAGGCAATCCAAAAGAAAAACAAAACAGGTAGATAAAAAGAAAAAGAAAAAAAAAAAACCACAGAAGAAAACCTTAAAAAAAACCTTAGGAAACCAACTATACAACTCAAACCAGAAGCCTCACAAGAGGTCGAAGGAGAAGCAACCCACTAGTCCAGCATACGAGAGGTCAACGAACTATCAAATAGATTGAGAATCGAAGACCAATCTTTAATATCACGGATGATCTGACATGAAACTCTAAAAGAGGGAGCAAAAATGTTCTGGAAGGTTCTGGAATTCCTTCTTTCCATATCTCCCAAAGGATGGCCATAACACCCAAACGCCAAACAACTCTGAGATCGTTGTTGACTCGACCCCCATGCAAAACGTTTAAAAGACTTGACATCGAATTGGGCATGACCCAAGGCATGTGGAATTTGGCCAAGATAGAAGACCAGACTTCCAAAGCAAAACGGTAATGGAGAAAAAGTTGATCAATGGTTTCTCCATTGGCCAGGCATAAGATGTAACATTGGGAAGTGTCATGCCCTTGCGTTGAAGATTGTTGACAATAAACGTTCTCCCCCTAGCAAGGAGCCAGACAAAGGCTGCAATTTTAGGGGAGCTACTGTAGAACCAAAGTAGGAAGGAGAGACTATTTGAGTTGGAAACCTGTCACGAATAAGGTGGTGGAAAGACTTCCAAGTGAAGGAGCCAAAAGAGGACTTCATCCAAGATAGGGAGTCGGGCACCCCAAGATTAGGCTAAACTCCTTGAAGCATCTTTAGAAGCTCCAGTAGTTCTTCAACTTCATCCTCCAACAAGGATCTCCTACAAAGAGGACACCAAGCTCCTGAGCCCAAATATGAAAAATAGTCAAGCACCTTCAGAGAAGGGTTGAAACTGATCTTCAGAAGGCGAGGAAAAACAGAAACAAGAGGTTTGTCGAGGATCTAACGATCGACCCAGAATCTAATTCTGCTACCGTTACTAGGCTGAAGGAAATTCCTTCCTCGAAAGAAGGCTTAAGACTCATAATAGCTTTCCACATGGAAGAGGCTTTGCACAAGGAGGCTAGTTTGGTGAACCACCCTCCTTCATTAGTGTTGTATTTACATCTTAAAGTGACTCTCCACCAAGAGCTTATATAGACTATTTTTTTGCCTGTTGTATTGGTGCATGTGCACCCTCCTTCATGTTCCTGCAGAATTTTGTATCTTTATTATAATAAAGTGTTCATGTTAGGGCTAGAGGCCTATAACACTCATTCTCCCAAACTCTCTCTCTCTCTCTCTCTCTCTCTCTCTCTCTCTCTCTCTCTCTCCCTTCTTCTCTTCTCTTCTCTTCACGATCATTTCTTTCCATTTTGCTCGCCCACTTGGTATCAAAGCCTCATTTCCAGCGTCCAACCTCGCTTTCGTGAACAATAAATTGTTGACATTAATAGCCGTATGGCTGACACGACAGCAGCATACTGATGTACAACGTTGTTTGAAGTCGAATTTTTTTTTTTTTGGGTGATTTTGGTAGAACGTGTGAGGAGTTTTTTTTTTAATGATTTTTGGAGATTTTTTTTATCCTTCTTTCCTTGAGTTTTTCCCAAAATAGATTTTTTCGGAAAACAGGCCCCAATCCTGTATTTTCTCGATTTCCCTTAATCGGTAAGCTCTTTTCAAATCCCCCCAACATGAATGGTCTAAATACCTCCCTCAAAAACGTGATGTTGTACCCCAAAAACGTGGCCGGTTATGCATTTTTTAAGGGTTTACTGTTCCAAACATACACCTAACTGCTTTGTATGGTCCCTTTGACTATTTGATCATATTTCTTGTTGTGGTTCTTCCTTTATTGGTTGTTTGGGGGTTGTCTTAGAGCTTCGGGCTGGCTCTTTTGGTCTACTTGTGGGCCATTTTTCCCTCTCTTCTTAGGAGTCTCTGTTTTTTAGTCATCTATGGAAGACAAAGGTGCTTCGTCTTCCTCTATTGCATCTCTTGAATCAAGTCCTCTGGTGATTACATCAGTAAAGCTGAATGGGAGCAACTATTTTCAATGGGCTCAATCTATCAAAGTTTTCTTGGGAGCTCGTGAAAAGTTATCTTACATATTGGATGATCCTCCAAGTACTTTGGATGCTGGTTACAAGACGTGGACTAAGGAAAATTATCAAGTTATCGCTTGATTGTTGAACAATATGGAGCCCTCCATGAATACCTCTGTTATGTTTCTATCTACGGTTAAGAGCATTTGGGACACTCTTTATGATATGTTCTTTAAGGCTCAAAACTTCTCAAGAGTGTTTCAACTTATTTTAGATATTGGCTGGTTTTAACCAAAGTCTAGATCGTTGAAGGATTGTTATTCAACTTTACGAGGCATGTGGGATGAACTTGATATCTATCAACCTCTTCCCTCCAAGTGTAAAGACGATCACGAACATGCCCGGAAGCAACGCGACGACACTCGCATCATACAGTTCTTAGCCGGCCTGAATTCCGACTATCACAGTGTTTGGGATTAAGTTGTTGTGAAAGATCCTCTCCCACCGTTGTCGATTGTCTATGCCATGTGTAAGCGGGCTTTCACTTCTGCGCTTCCCTCTCATTCCCTCATGCCTCTAGAGCGGTCGGCTCATGTTGTTGTGGATCGCCCTCCTACTCTCTGTGGACCCACAACACCTTTTTCTAGTTCGGGGCGTGACTTTGGATCAGTTGGTTGTAGTAGGGGTCGAGATGGCAACTGTGGACGTGGAGGACGTGGCCAAGGTCGTGATGATTTCCACTTATGCTCTCACTGTGGCAGAACCGGTCACACCATTGATTACTATTGGCAGCTGTATGGCCGTCCTACTTATGCCGCCGCCTCTCTTACTGTTACAAATACTACTGAGGGACAGTCTTCTTCCTTTGTTGTGGAGCAGACATCTCCTGGGGATTCTTTTGTTATTTCTCGGGCTGCTTATGATGCCTTGATGCGATTGCATGTTCGTGATATTTCTGAGCCTTCCCATGCCGCTTCCGCTCAGTCAGGTATTGCTCTCCTTGCATCTCCATCCCCTACCTCATGGGTCATCGACTTTGGGGCATCATCTCACATGACTGGTAAGTCACATCTCCTCTTCTTACTCTTCTCCTTACCAGTCTCAGTTTGTTACTGTTGCTAATGGAAATGGAACTCCTGTCTCAGGAGTTAGGTCTATTTCTCTCTCTGTCACCTTATCCTTGTCCTCTGTTTTACATGTACCTTGTTTTCCACTAAATTTATTTTCCGTCAGTTCTCTCTAAAACCCTAAATTGTTCTGTTTTCCATCTCATTTGTTTTCCAGGACCTTCAGACAAAGAGGGTGATTGGTGGGAGCCATGAGCGAGGAGGCGTTTACCTTCTTAATGATACACCTGTTGCAGCTTCCAGTACCCTTTCCCTTAATCACGAGTCCGTGTCCCGATGACATTGTTGTTTAGGTCATCCATCTTTAGCCAGAATGAGTCTTTTGTTCCCATCCATGTGTGGTTCTAAAACTTTATGTTGTGAGACCTATGAACTATCTAAGCACCATCGCGCCACTTTTCCTCCTGGTTCATCTTGGAGGAAATCTCAACCTTTTAAGCTTGTCCATTCTTATGTTTGGGGTCCTGCCCCTGTTCTCTCTACTTTTGGATTCCGATATTTTTTTGCCTTTATTGATGACTATTCTAAGACGACTTGGGTTTACTTATTGAAATCTAAGAGTGAAGTGTTTGAAATGTTTAAGGTGTTTTATAATAAAGTGCTTACTCAGTTTCAATGCTCCATCAAAACTCTCTACTTAGATAATTGGGGGGGAGTATATGTCTACTGCCTTTTTATCCTTTTTGTAGGAGCATGGTATCTTGTCTCGAACATCTTGTGCGCGAACACATTAACAAAATGGTATTGTAGAACGGAAGAACCGTCATCTTCTTGAAGTCTCTTATACTCTTCTCCTTGAAATGCACCTATCGAAACATTTCTGGAGTGATGCTCTTCTTACCATCACATTTCTCATTAATCGCATACCATCTCACATCTTGTCTTATAAATCTTCATTTGGTACTTTATATCCCCATGACAGTCCATTTCACCTTTCCCTTAAAGTGTTGGTTGCACATGTTTTGTTCAAATTTTGGATGGTAGTAATGACAAACTTAGTCCCCATGCCACTAAATGTGTTTTCATCGGCTACTCTCACAGTCAGAAAGGGTATAAGTGTTATGACCCCTTGACTCGCAAGAAGTATATATTAGCTAATGTAACCTTTTTTTATGACATTCCTTACTTCTCAGATCATGGTAAGTCTTTGTGTGATTGTCTTCAGACTAAGGGGGAGCATTCATCCTGTCCTTCTCTTCCTATCTCTACTGATTCTAAGGAGACCATGTCCTCCTCTGTTCCTCCATCTGCTAGTGAGTCAGGTACTCTAAAGTCTCTTCAAGTGTGTCATTGATGGGATAAATCTTCCATTACTCCGCCATCCACCACTTTGCTCACTTCGAATGATTGTTTTGGTGATCCATCTCTTCCCAGTCAAGATCTTCCTATTGCCTTGCGCGAAGGAACTCGATCTTGCACTAAGCACCCTATTAGCAATTTTGTGTCATATGGTTGTCTTTCACCCTCTTTTCAGTCTTTTGTAGCTTCAGTTTCTTCAGTGGACATTCCTCATTCTATTTCTCATGCTCTCAAAAGTTCTGACTGGACAAAGGCAATTGTGTTAGAAATGGTTGCCCTTGAAAAAAATCATACCTGGGAGTTGGTCTCTCTTCCTGAGGGTCACAAGCCTGTTGGATGTTGGTGGGTTTATACCATCAAGTTTCTTCTCGATGGTTCCATTGATCGTGACAAAACTCAACTTGTTACTAAAGGCTGAAGAAAGTGAAGAGAAAGAGGGAGAGAAAGTGAAGAGAAAGGGAGAGACACAACGTGTGTTCTCCTAAGGTTTTGTTATATTTTATATGAAGTGTTCCCTCACTTATTACACTATACAGCCTCATCAAATAAACTATTTACAAATAAGTCTCGAGGGACTTTATTACAAAAAAGACCTTATGCTTTTAATATTCCAACACTCCCCCTCAAGTTGGTGTATGAATGTCCATCATACCCAACGTGATAGAAATTTCTTGTAGCATAGGAGAACTAAGCGCTTTTGTGAATATGTCTGCTAGTTGATCTATTGATCTGACAAATGGAGTAGTTAACAACCCAGAAGATATCTTCTCTCGAATGAAATTTACCTCGATGTGTTTAGTCCTCTCATGAAAGACGGAGTCAGATGCAATATGAATAGCTGCCTGATTATCACAGTAGAGAGGAATAGCTGAGGTGATAGAAAAACCCAACACTATAATGGATCTTAACCATAAGAGTTTACATGTTCCCTGAGCCATAGCCCTGTACTCTGCCTTTGCACTGGATCGAGATACAACAGACTGTTTCTTACTTCTCCATGTGACCAAGTTGCCGCCGACAAATGTGCAATAACCAAAGGTTAACTTTCGATCTGTGGAGCATCCTGCCCAGTCAGCATCAAAATACCCAGCAACATTAACATGTCCATACTTCTTATAAAGAATACCACGTCCTAGGCATGACTTTAAGTACCTCAATATGCGATGTACAACATCTAGATGAGACACTTTTGGTGAGTATATAAAGTGACTTACAAAACTTGCAGCCTGGGCAATGTCTGGTCTTGTAATTGTCATATAGATTAGTTTCCCAACAAACCTCTGGTACATGTCAGGATCTGTCAAACTTTCACCTTCCAACACATGCAATGAGTGCTTCTGATCCATAGGAGACGAAGCTGGACGAGCACCTAATTTACCAAGTCTCACTCAACAAGTCAAGAGTATACTTCCTTTGAGATATGAAGATGCCATTAGATGAGTGGGCAACTTCAATCCCTAGAAAATACCACGAAGCCCCAGATCCTTAATCTCAAATTCCTTACTCAACTTGTGCTTAACTTTATCAATAAACTCCAAGTCATCACCAGTCAACACAATGTCATCCACATATACAAGCAGAATAGTTCTACCTTCCTGTCTAGTATGAATGAAGACGATATGATCTGCCTGACATCGTCCGAAGCCAAAGGAGAGAATAACAACTCTAAACCTGGCAAACCAAGCTCTGGGAGATTGCTTGAGACCATAAAGAGCCTTTTTCAGCCTACACACCTTCCCAGACTCCCCCTTAAGTTGAAAACCAAGTGGGAGATCCATATAAACTTCTTCTAGGTCGCCATGGAGGAATGCATTTTTAACATCCAACTGAAAGAGAGGCCAAAGAAGATTCGCTGCCGAGGAAATAATTAAGCGGATCGAAGTCAGCTTTGCAACAGGTGAGAATGTCTCATTGTAGTTGATTACAAAATGTTGTGTGTAACCTTTAACCACTAGATGTGCTTTGTAGTGCTCAATAGACCCATCAACCCGATACTTTATAGAGAACACCCGCTTGCACCCAACTGTACTTTTACCCGGAGATAAGGGAACGAGATCCCAGGTGTCATTCTTATGAAGAGCTGCCATTTCTGCCTCCATTGCTTGCTTCCAAGTAGGTACTGCAATGGCCTCGAGTACTAACTTAGGAGTAGCTAGAGGATGAAATAGTAGCTAAGAAGTCACAATAAGAGGGTGAGAGAAACTTATAAGAAACAAAATTAGAAAGATGGGTGTAATGTGGGATGATGACTACGAGTGCGAGAAGCAACAAGAGATGAAGGACTAGCAGCAGATATAGGATGGGAGGAGGTACCTGAGACTGGAAGAGGAGCTATTGGTACTGGAAGGTCCATGTGATGGTCTCGACGTGCGGTGAACATAGGTGAGGAGCCGCTTAGGTGCCATGGAAGATGCCGAAGGAGAAGAAGTATCAACTTCTGGCAGAGGCAGAAAATGTTGTGGCTCAACTATATCAGCATGTTTAGATAATAGGAGAGTAGAATGAGCGGTCTTTAAAGAAGGTTACATCCATAGATACAAAATATTTCCTAGTAGAAGGATCATAACACCTATAACCTTTATGCTAAAGAGAGTACCCAATGAATATTAATACCTAGCATTTTTCTTTTAAAAAGAATGATTTTGAGACCAGAAATGGCCTCGAAACAATGCAAAACCTTCCCAAGGTTAATCACAACGTCGACAAAAGCCTCACGGAAAAGGAGAGTGTTGTTTATGTATCGAATGTGGGTAATTGAAGGGCTAGAGGGGGCCACCTTGAAACCCTAGAAAAAACATGTCTTCCCACCTTGAAACACCTAGAACAAACCTATGTCTTCCCCTTTCCTCAACATACAACTGAGACCCTTAGCAGCAATCACAAAAATAAAAGGAGAGAGCAGATCACTTTATCTAAGACCTCTAGAGGGGGGGGGGGGGGGGGGGGGGGGGGGGGGAGGTGGAATCCTTTAGGAGAGCCATTAACAAGGACAAAAAAAAAAAACCTAAGGAAATACAGGATCGAATCCAACCATGCCATTTCATACCAAAGTCCAAGCAACCTGGGGTATAGTCTACGTAATCTCAATCCACTTGATCAAAGGCCTTTTCAATATCGAGCTTGCAGACTAGCCCACCTAAACCTTCCCTAAAATGAGAATTGACACATTCATGGGCAAGAAGGGCGTAGTCTAGGATCTGCCTATTGGCCAGGAAGGCCCCTTGGGCTTCAGAGATGATATTGAGAGGGCCAGCCTAAGTCTAGTAGCCAAGACTTTTTCGCTAGGATTTTGGAAGGAGATCCCAGCAAGCTGATGGGACAAAAATCTGTGACAAAATCCACACATGTTTGCCAACAACATCCCAAAACAAATGAAAGAAAGCTAATGGAAATCCACAAGGGCCAAGAGATTTGTTTAATTTCATCCTTAGAGAAGGGATATTCAATAGCAGAGGCTTCCTCAATTGAAATCTGAGGAAAGTCAAGATCGTCTAATCTAAGGCCTCAACCAATTCTCACCGACGAGCGACGAGTAAAGACAAACAGAAATACAGCAACGGTGTATGATACTTTGGCTGGCTTGTTTTCAAGAAGGAATTAAACATTGATTATAAGTGTAGGAGAAGGGAGATCAATGGTTTGGAATAAGGTAAGATCTTTGTTATTGAGTATTTTCTTTTCATGATTGTGTCAAGAGTTGTCTCGCTTAGATCTTGAAAGTCTAATTAGCAGTCCTAGCTGCGAACACTTTTGATGACTGGTTACGGCCAGAGTATGAGACACATATGGCGATGGTTTTTGGGTGGGCAGCACAACCAACAGTTGAGTTGGAAAATCTCTAAATTAGTCATAAGATGGTTCTTGCAAGAATGGTGGATCTAAAAATTGAGGACAAGGATGCATTGCCTTTAAAAGATGGCGAAGGAAAGCATAAATCTTTTAAAGGCAATGCATCGAAAGCATAAATCTAACTGCAAATCAAAGACTCAAGAAACAAATTGAAAGATGCGACTTGCGAGATTCTAGTGATGAAGGCAAAGGTGATAAGAAGACACAAGAAAAACAATAAAAGAAAAGGTGTTGCTTTGTTGTGGAAATGAAATTCACTTTCTACAAAAAAAATGCAAAGTAAAGTTTGTTCCTACCCATTTGGTGATAAAGAGTTTGAATTAGGGGAGCAACTAACCACAAGTGGGACACTCAAGCGATGCTTGCTATTGTTGAATAAGGTGACATTTTTTTTTTCCTTACTCATAGTATTTGAGATCAATACACCAGATTTGGAAGAATTTGTATTTTTTTTATTATTGAAATCAATTATACAATGGTCGATTACATGAAGGATTTAATTGTAAATTCTGGTTGTTTGAATCACATGACATGTAATGAAAATCAATTTTATGCATGCGTCCATATAATGAGAACCGGTGGTCGTGACAGCCGATAACACACAACATGCGGTAAAACACATGGGTGATGTTGAACTTGCCATGAGGTTTGGTGAAGATTGCATACTACATAGGGTCTATCATGTACCGGGCATGGCGGAGAATTTGTTGTTTGTCCCGCAGGCAACTGTGTCTATTTATGTATTGCTCCAACTAGAGGATGTTTAAGTTTTCGCAAAATTGTAGGTTACTGGCACACATCTAATGGAAGGTAAAAAAGTGAATACATTGTATGTGATGTTTGCAAAGACAACATGTTTACAAAACTCACTTGAGCGCGGATCTTTGCAATGCAAAGGCAACCACATGTCGGTCGTCACAAGCTCCTTGTGATTGTGAAACGTGGTCTTGTTAGGCAACGTTTTTAGTATCAACAATGTCGGCAAATATACCCATGTGATATGTAGATAGTATCTAAAAAATTTCGCGTAGCAGGATATATTGCATGGTATCATCAATATCACGAAATTTCGCAAAATATCGTGACCAATCCTTTATAAAAGATACTTTGTATCAATGATATCTATCGATATCGATAGAAATCACATGAACACGTGAGCAGTCCGAGTCCGAGGGCAGAAAAATTGTAAAAAAAACCATCCAAATCCCTTTTTCTTTATTTCTCTCCACTTCTAAATGATCTGTTGTGGATTTCGAGTTTCGAGCCATCCTTACGGATCCTTTTGAAGAAAAACACTAATTTCGAGCAAGAATAAAGATCTAAGCCAATCCGGGGTCCTTTTCGATCCGATGAGCATTTTCAATTTTTTATTTTTATTTTTTGTTATAAATAATGTTAAATCAGGGTCAAATCCGCGATTCTTCATATTTTGCATGAAAAATCATGGATTTGGAGCTTCGATTTCATGGAAATGGGCCGAGTTGCAGAAAATTGGAAAAAATTGAAATTTTCTCAATTTCTCTCAAATCAATTGAAATCTTTGTGTCCAAACACAAATTCAAACATGTATGTAACCTGACCTAATGATTCTTGGTAATTGTAGGATTTTTTAAAAAATATATATTTTTAAAATTAAAAGTTAATTAAAATGTTAAGAAAATATTCTTTTTCGAAATTCCACTTCGATCAACAGTCAATTGTCCCTCATTTCAGAGTATTCAGGAGTGCTTGATGAAATCATCAGCATATACACTCTAATTTTGGGATTTGGGGGAAGATGTGCTGATTCATGGAAAATTGGGGAAAATTCAAAATTTTTCCAATTTTTTCCAAAACGGTTGTAATCTCAATGTCCAAACATGAAATCAAACATGTATATTTAGGATTCTTGGCAATATAGGAATTATTTTTAAAAAATAATTTTTAATTAAAAAATTAAAAATGTTAAAAAATATTTTTTTTAATTCCACTTTGATCAACAGTCAATCGGACAATTTAGGAATTTAAAAAAAAAAATTAATTAAAAATGTTAAAAAAATATTTTTAAATTCCACTTTGATCAACAGTCAATTGGCCCCTATTTCACAGTATTTAGGAGTATTTGATGAAATCATCGTCATATATACTCTAATTTTGGGATTTGGGGAAAGACCAATTTGCAGAAAATTGAGGAAAAATCGATTTTGTTTTTCAAATTTTCTCAAATTAGAGAGGATAAGTATCAATGTTATGTCAAAGAGCATCATCATTAGTATCATTTTATTATGACCTTGGCATAGGATTGACGGTTTGTGGAGCAGGAGTACAATGCCTAGCCTTGTCGAGATGGAGATAATAATTTTGAGTCACCATGCAACTCTGTGGGTCTGAGCCACAACCACACATTATTTACAAGTATATTTTTGAGTTTTCTACTCTTTTTTTTCTTTTGAATGTGTTGCTTGTGTTTCCATTGTTCAGAGTATCCCTAATATTATCGAAATATCCCTGATATTATCCATATCTCTAGCTCGGCAATACTAATAACATTGGTTGTGATACCGATAACACTAGTTGTATCAGAAATTCCAAGTATAGGCGATGTATAGCCAACGTATTGATATCGCCAATATTTTTTACCATGTAAATTCCAAGTGTCGATTGTATCGCCAATGTGTCAGTGATATTTCGATAATATAGGCAATGTATTGATATTGTAAAAATCTATTTATTAAAAAAAATCATTTCAAATTTTTTTATGGGCACATGGTTGTATGCAGTGTTCAAATTGTCGAAGATAATATCGATATATCGTGATATTATCATTATTGCAACATGGGCGATATTGAGACCATAGTCTTTTGTTTCCTTTCCAGTTGTCGAAGATTTCTTGGTGAAATATTGTGTATTGTCAAGATATTCTGAAAGATTGATGGAAATTTGGATGGATTGGATGGTTGGATGGATAGATGGGATTGATGAGAAGGATGGGTTGATTTCCTACGACAGTACATGCTTTTAGGCCTCCATTAAATGAAAACTTATTATACATGCATTCTTTTTGCAAATTTTTTATTCCTAAATATGTAAATGTGCATTTTAGCATCTCTTTAAGTTTCACTAAAAAATTCCATGGTTTTCCCCATGTTTCCCCGCATTCTGGTTATCGGCGATATTATCAGCGATATTGATATTGTTTCCGTATCACTGGCTACCGAAACTTGTAGCGATACTGATACTTCGAACACTAGTTTCCATACATATCTTCTTACATTTATAGATTATATAAATCAACTTTGAATATGCTTGCATCAGTGCAGTCAAACAGCATAGATTACGACCCCATACAAGGAGATCTATTATGTGCTCTTGTTTTTTGTGATGTTTTGATTTCTAAGTATGTATTGATATCTCGTATAACAATCTTGAATTTCATTGAAAAATTTGACCAATTTTCCTATGTTTCCTCATGTTTCCCAACTACAGTGATGCATTACGCGATATAACTGAGATAGCTGATATGCCTGATACAATATGTGTGGGTTGTCAATTTGGAAAAGAAAATAGGTTTTTGTTTCAGGAGTCGGAAGTTCGTAGAAAAGGAGCCCCTGGAATTAGACTCTCAAATGTGTTTAGCAAGGTCAAACATCTAATAGTTGGTTCCATGCGTTACATCTTCACCTTCCTGCTGTTTTTTCAATGTATGTATTAATGCATTTCCAAAAAGAGAATTCTGAAGTACTCATGTATTCACGGAGTTTTATGTGATGTTCGAAACAGAAGTCAATCACAAAATCCACTGCGTGCTATCTGACAATGGTGGAGAATTACGCATTAAGGAGATGCCCATCTCAAGAAGCATTGGATACAGAAGCAGCTAACTTGTGCAAATATTCATTGATAGAATGGAGTTCCTGTAAGGAAGAACCATCTTGGGGGGAGATGCTGGATCATGATGCATGTGAAAAACGATGGCGCTTGCCTACGTGATCAATTGGTTACCACAACCTCGGCTATGATTTTTTTTTTTTTTTTTTTTTGAGAAATTATTTTGAAGCAAAAGAAGCCTTCAATTCAATTTTGTGTTCCTCACTTTTGAGCTAAACTCAACAAGAAAGCATTAAGGTGTAACTTCATGGAATAGAATGCACAGTGAAAAGGGTGGGGGTGCATGAATGTATCCACTGGAAGAATTAAATCTCATGGGATCTGGTCTTCTATGAGGTATCGTCTTGCTGGTGAAAGACAACTTGGTTCTACCAAATTCAAAGGTCCGTGGAGATTAAAATCCAAGATTTGTCTCAAGGAAAAGAGTCACAGGAGTCAGGGGCAGAGAATAATCAGTCAGGGACTGGGCCTATTGTGGAAGATGAAAGAGCTAGGGAGCAGAGACATAATAGGATGATGTTTCCCACTCCAAGGGTGCACAGAGTTCACCAGGTTTTCCAGAGTCGAAGAATCAGTGTCAAATCAAATGCTACGCGGTTGTTCAGTGGAGGACAAATGTCCTTCACAGTTTGGTGAGCTTCACAGTTTGGTGAGCCAAAGAATGACAAGGTATTGTTACTGAGAAGAACATCACGTGTATGAAAGACCACCCAAAACTATGTAGATTCATCTTATTCAGAAGTTATGAAATGGTTATGTTTTTCAAAGTTCTCTAAGTTCAGAGGACTGCTCAGCATGGCTTGTATAGTGCTGAGAGAGTGGTAGAGCTGTGGCCTTTAACACAATGTCAGAGGGGCTGGGACAGCAAGATGTGGGAGTTCCCATGCCACAATGACTCTAGTGAGAAACTCACGCAATAAGAGGGGGAGTTGTAAGAGTATTGTTAAGTTCTAGTAGGAGTTCCATGGCTTGGGTTTTACATGGCAATTGAGGTATGGTAATATTAGGATTCTTTTATTTTATATATGTAGTTGATGCCGATGGAAGTGGTAGGGTGCCTGCATTGACCATTGGTTCGGTGTTTTTGTGTGTGCGCACATGCGTGCGCCTTTGGTTCTCTCCATCTTTTCTTTGCATAGTCTTACTTTTCACCCCAGAAATGTCTATTGTACGCAAATCATATGCCTTATACCACAGATTCCAGGCAGACTAGCAATCTGGATATCTGCAGTTCACTTGCCCAACTGAATGTAGCAGGCAACTCAGTATCTAACCTCGTGGTCTAAATGCTTGAGTTCTAATTGGTGTGGCAGCATGTTTGCACTAATCCAACCTGTTGGATCATGTGATTTAAGGACTGTATTTACAGTTGTTTGTAAGCAAGAAGTCTGTGCCATTCTTTCATTCAGTGTTGTCTTGGACATCTTGCTTCCATCATCTTGATGTCGCAAACCAAGGGTATCAACCATTCTTTGTGCCTTTTCTGCCCCATAACTTGTTTTGCCAGGCTGTATTCTATTTTTCTTCTGTGTTTCAGGTTTGATCAGTTTGCTTAGAGAGGGGTTAAAAGCCGAAACCTTAGTGCCTCCTTAACACTTCTGCCAATGATCATGCTTCCAACTCACCCAATTAGCTTTTTGACATTCCTGATTGTTTCAGGCTAGTGTGGTAAAGCTTGAACCAGCCTGGACCCATCCTGGAAAGTCAGGGTTCAGGTCAACCCATTTCCCATGTTGGGTTTGGGTTTGCTAGGCCGGACCCGGCAGGTCATGAATACGGTCTGCGCCTTGCCTCCCTGTTAGATCCTAATTATATATAATATGATAATATTTTTAAGTTAAAAAACACCCTAAACTTGGCTATGGTGGTTGCAATCTGCTTATAGTATGGGTTTAATTTTATATTAATTAATATTTCTAAATACATGGTCGATTCATCCAAACACAACCTCAAAATTTTCTACTTTTCTGTTTTAGTTGGGAGAAATAGAAACCCAAGTGTTTTGCATTTGCTTTCGCTAATTGTCAACGTTGTTTCATTGCCAGTTGCTACATATATTCATCCATCAAATTACTGAAACTACAAGCATAAAGTTACTAGTGTTACTGAAGCCATCATTTTCAAACAGTGATTGGGGTTCAGTTATTGGTGGAGGGATTCAAATGCTAGCCACCAGCAGAGCTGATGCAGCAATCTGGACCACATTCTGGTGAGATAGTTTATACACCACATTGCTCTTTTCTCTCTTTTATATAGTTGAAATGTAATTAGGTAGTTTTATTGCATTTTTTTACTCCTTTTTTGTTTAGTCATTTTCATTGAAAGAATCAGCCCCAATTAAAAGGGGGGGGGGAAACAGCGGTGCTGATTTTCATGTGATTTTGTGAAAATTAGTGTATAGTTGATAATGATGATAGAATATTTTTCTTCTGTTTTCTTTTCTATATAAAGTTATCTGGACTGAAATCCAGCTTTTCAGGACATTTGGTGCTGCTTTGACAGCCACCGGATGACCACAAAAATGGGACCTATATTTTGTTGGCTGTTGAATGGTCCTCACCAGCCCTAGCACATGGGTTACAAGTTTAGCACATTGGGTGACCGTAAGCAGATGCATTTCATTTGGTAAGAGGAAATTGTATTTACACCCGATACATACACCCATTTCCATGACCAAATCCTGCTTTCACTATGAAATAACAAATGAAATGACAAAGGGGCGCATGTAGTGAAAACATAGGGTCTAAATGTGAGCTCCCCAAAATTAAACGTTTGCTGAGGACTTGTTTGGCTCCCTGGAATCTTAAAAGGGGCCGTGAGCTGTTGTGAATCTGTTTTCAGGGAACAGATTCCTGGGGAAAGAGATGATGCTGTCTATGGTGTTTGGGTACTAGAGAAAGTTATTCTTAGGCATCCAGTTTTTGTGTTTGGATATTGGGATAGGAGAGGTGGCTTTTTATCTTTTTGAAAAATATAACCCTTGGACGAGAATCCATCCCATGTGTTTTCGAGTTTTGCCGAGTCAGTTGCATTGAGTCAGCCTAGTTTTTTAGTCAACTTGACAAGTCTCACCAAGTCCGAACTGAGTCTCACTCTGTAGCGAGCTTCTCTGGTACTTGGCTCAAAATCTTGTAAAGTTGAGTTTACTCAAGCGAGTTTGGAGTCGAGTCACTGAGTTTTAGAACTATGACATAAATGGGGGATTTATTACCCACCCTTAGGCCCCAAAATGCAAATTGAGCCCCTCACTAATGGAACCCCATTCTTGAAAGATCTGAGCCTGACATTGAGCTGGCCCGGCCTACGAGACCTGTCTGCAAATAGGAAATCAACTTCAACAGTGCATATTAGTTTGGATCTAGCTTGGATGATTTGATGGGCGTATAGGCAGATATGGGCCTGGGTCTCGATCTTATCATTTGTTGGTCCTATCCTAATTCGGGACTGCACAGCTAGACCATGCTTAAAAGCAATCCAACTTTTCAGGAGTGGGCCCAACCTAGTCACTGGCCTAAAAGCAATCCAGCTGTCTGGAAAACTTCACTGCGGTGGACATGGGAGAGTTCTGTGCTCACCTTTCTCCATCCAATAATAGTGGGTGCGAATCTCGGCATGCCCTTCAAATGGGTTTTTGAAGATCTGTGTTTTGAAATATGTCTAATTTCGCCAACCTTCTTTAAAATGGAGGGATATGGAGGCTCTGGCTTGCCGGGTGCACTGGGCCTGTGGGTGCTGAATTTGTACTGATTAAATGCGTGTTCTTCCCTTTGTATGTTTCAAACTTCATACGTGTGGCATGTGTGCAAGATCTAGACCGTTCATTCTTTGGCTCTCCAATGTAGACTTTCAATGCCTGTCCATCTTTTCTTGTGTTGTGGCCTATACATTGTGGGGCCCACCAGATAAATGACTGCTTTATATGTATCCTTTGCCACTTGAGTGACATTCATGAACGTTTGTAAGTGATTGTGCAGAGATCAATCTCTACTGCAACCTGTACTCGAGACAATGGTGTCCGTGGAAAGTATAAGGCTTCTACTGTTTGGATGCCATGGAAAAGAGCTTGAGTGGTCCAACGGTCTCCTAAAAATTTGAATATTTGGGTGTCAGAAATGTCTTTATCCCATGGAACCGGATTCCACAAAGACCGCCCTACATCCCTTTTGCATCTTTATTCCATTGTATGCCAACTTCCACGTCCTCCAAATCCCTTATCCAGGATTTAAGATCCATTTATATAGAACTTTTTTCTTTATAGATCTGACCCTCTTCTTCGCATTCATATCACATTAGGTTCGATCCAGGTACAACTGAGACCGTTGGATTCTCTTTGGACTTATGAAAAAGACGGACCCTACCGCTCTGGGGTGAATCACCACCTAAGAGGTTCCCCTTACCAACCGTTTTTGTTACCTACTGCTTCTGTTTGCCTTGTATGCATGCTCAGGGTTTTATTTGTAGTGGTGGGCCCCATGGTTCAGTGATTTAGGAGCTTGATATGATGGGATTCACCATGGATGACTGAGATTCTGGCAATAGAATATTTGGCCTTTCATTGATGGACTGGTTAACCGCAGCTGCATTTTCTAGCACCTATTGTATGGTTATGATTTTTCCACTAATGGAACTTGTTTTTTAATACGTGGACCATTAATAGGAGGGCCATAATACAGCGAACTGAGCCCACATGCACAATCTGGCAAGCTTAACTGTGCCTTAAAACGGCACCTTGTATACTTACCTCCTTTCCCTCCCATTTTCACCCAAGGGAGATATTTGATACTCTGGCAGATGGTGATGGTGGATACACAGGCACTTAACAAGAAATAATTGGGATGGAGACAGCCACCATTAAAACCTTCTAGATTGTGTGCAAGGTTCCCCGAATTTATTTACATGCTATCAAATCTGTTCATAAAATGAGCCTGAACATGATTTATAGGTCCATCCAAAACTCAGGTGGGCCAGACCCTGTTGTTTTATTGGTTTTACATAGTATGGACCACTTGAGTTCTGCATAGGCCTAACTTTACACTGTATGGCCCACCTAAAGATTTTTTTGGTACGCATGATTTTAAGTTCAAATGGGTGGCTTACATGATGGATTGACTGGATATCACTGAAACATTCAGTGAACCCCACACAGCACATAGTAAATAAGCTTATTCTACAAATGTTATAGAGGGTTCGGCATCACCATATAATTCAAAATTCTTAAATTGTTGGACGACTAATCTCAAAAAAAAAAAAAAAAAAAAAAAAATCAGGAGAATCTACAGTACTTTTATCATCATTCATCATTAATTGCAATTCAGCTCCAGCAAAATGGTGCAGCTAGCACCCTCATGTGAGGTGTGAAGGGTAGAAAATGTTTCTAAGATCTGTCACACACGTGTCAGGGCCCATTTATTAGGTAGCATGCTCTGTGTTAATGACAAGTAACAAAAAAAATCAAGGTAGTAGTACCTCACCAAGTGGACCACAAATGTACTTTGCATTTTACTATGTCTAATTTCCCAATTTTAGAGCAGACTAGCATTGCTTTTGGTCCATGGCATGCTCATGATGTTCCCTACCTGATCAATGGCTCCGATCTATGTTTTTTGTCCGCATCTATTCTGCCACTTCAGTGCAAGACCCTCTAATGCAGCAACTTGATAGGAACCAGGCGCGGCTTCAGTGGATCCCTTAATGTGGGGCCCAACGTGATGTATAGGACTTACATCCACACTGTCGGAGCCGTTTTGACAGCTCGTTTTAGGGCATGATCCCAAAAAAGAAGCAGATCCAAATCCCAGGTGGACCCCACAACAGGAAACAGTGGTGATTGACCATTAATAACTTCTTGTGGGCCATAAAAGTTTTGGATCAAGTTGGTATTTGTGTGGTCACTTCGTCAAGGTCCTTGTGACCTTATAAACAAGTTGGATGGCAAATAAACATTCCCATCTCCCCCAAGATGTTTTTAATGGTGAGTATTCAATTGCCACTGTTTTTGTGGTATGGTTCACCTAAGATTTGGATCTGCTCCATTTTTTTATTATGATATAAAATGATCTTTCAAAACAGATGGACGGCCTGGATGTAAGCCACATAAATCATGTTGGGCCTGCATTAACGGATGCCTCAAATCTATGCAACAACGGGTGCCATCAATCGCAATAAATCAGAAAATTGATTTTTTGTCTGGACACTTTCGTGGTTGGACGATCAATCAACCATTCTAGTCAATCAATCGATTGGTGTCACCGATCGATCGGTAGATCAATCGACCGGTCAATTAATGGTTGAGTGGAGTTATGCAATTTCGTGCGGTTTGAGAGAATTTTGTGAGAGAGAAACTTCGGGTTTTCTCTAGAGCATTGATCCGGGTATGTTTCATCTCTTGTAACTTCTGAATTCATCGTACCTTTATTTTACTCTGTGTTTCACAGGTCCCAATAGTGGCTTGGTAATGGAGTGAGAGTCCAAGTATCGTTCTCCTCCAATATGCAAATTTTGGCAACCATGTCTTCACATTGTTTTAGATATTTAATAGCTTGAGTGAAGGTTGTAGATTCAATGATAGAAGAAATGGCTATAGAGAAGGCACGGTGAGATGGAGATAATTTGTCATAACATAAAGAAATTGGACGAGGAATGAAGACTACTTAACTGAACACTCCGTCAAAGAATATGACCTTGGGGTGGACAAAGATCGTGTGGCCAGTTGGCAATGGAGATCATAAAGATAGCTAGGCTGTTGGCACGTGCGACTGGGGCGTCGAGAAGTTGAATGGTCATCAGAAGCTTGAGAAGGAACGATGCACTAAGACTCTTGGGACACCGAGATGTTAGTTGAGTTGTCCTAATCCAGAATGAGATATAGTATAACCAATGGAGAGGTATTGGAATTTTGAGTTTGAAAGGGAAAGATAATTTCATGAAAAATGACATCTCTGGAAGTGAAATCAAATACTTTATAGCCTTTTTTTACCGTGAGGATAGCCAATGCAGATTGATAGTAAAAAAGAATTGTATTTCTAGCTACCCAATTGTTTTGTATTTTGCAGGCCACTTGAAGAGTGAAATTGGCTAATTTTTAGGTTGGAAAATCTAAATAATTTTATCGCATCTATCAAGTAGTCAAATGTGGCATGGGTATTCCACATGTTCCACTACAATTTTTGTATGGATGACAATGGCATCACCTGAATATGATTGACCTCTCTTGTAAATTTGAATTGTGAATGGGATGAATTTTTTTTTTTTTTTTTCAGTTTTTTAAGGGCTATTTGGATTCATGAAAGGCAAAGGAAAAGAAACATTGTTTAAAATGAAACTCACCCTTCCTTATTAGTCAAGCCCTTCATTGCAAGAATTTGTGGGAAACATCGCTTCCCCTACTATCTTTGTTGAAAAATAAACAAATTTACTTCCCAGCTTTTCCTCTAAGGAAAGCACTTTCAAATGATGGAAGGAAAATAGGTTTCTCAACAGTTAAACCAAAATGTGCCACCATCCATCTTCAATCACCTCAAGCATGCTACATATGCTAATGTACCAAATGAGCCATGGTCTATTTTAAGTTATGCCCCAACCATGCCACCATGCCACATGGTTCAATGAGCCACCGTTCATCTTCTCTTGTGCCCCACATTTAAAGTGCCCCACATGTGCTAAGGTGCCACGTCACCATCCATCTTTTCTTTCACCCCACATGTGTGTTAACATGCCACATGTACCACTATTTATCTTATCTTGCACATCACATGTGCAAAACACTCTACATACAGCAATGTGCCACGTGCTACATGCCATTGTCCCTCTTCAACCACTCTAAATATGCCACATGCCAATGTGCTCAAATACTGCCTTCTAGCTTCAACTGCCCACATGTCAATGTGCCAATGCACATCTTTTGCCACCAACTTCAAGCAACTCCCATGTACCTGTTGGAGTAGCCTTCAAACTGTGCACGGTTTGGGTGCTCAAACTGGTCGGGTTGGCCCAGATGCACAGCGAGGCCATTGGACAAATTCCATGTGCCCTAGACCGGTTGAGCAACCAGTCTGCAAGGGGCTCCGACCGGTCGATGGTGTGGCTGAATGCGACGAATTTGGAAGTTTCCTATTGCAAATCGGTCTCTTGTAAGGTTTTGCGCAAGAGGTTTCTAATTTTGGTTTTATGCCTATTTAAGAGGTGTAATGCGGGATTAGGAGTTTTGACATTTGGGTCATGTTTCCTAGATGGATTGAAAGGGTTCTAGGGTAAGAGAAAGAGCTTTGGAAAAGCTCGGGATTCTCTGGGATGAAGAAAATGATTATTCTTGTCCGTTTCATGTGAGAATAAGCTTTGGGTAGCTTGGAGATTTCTCTTGTGGGCGTTTTGTTTCTTCATTCTCTGTAAACTTCTGTTAATCATAGTGGATCGCTTTGTGCAGTGGTTTTTTACCCGTTGGATTTGGGTTATGTTGGGTGATCCAAACCATTTACTTGATGTGCGTCACTCTCGATTTATACCAGGCAATTCTAGGCATTGGATTTGGGCCTTTTTCAATGAGAAATCCTTTATTTTGATAGGGCTTCTCTTGGACGTGGTATTGCACGCACGCACAGAAAAACTCTCAAATTGAATATTTAAACCCATTAATTTTGCAAAGGTTATAGTAAAAAAGAGAACTAAGAGTTGAATAATCTAATTGAGAGCTTTTATTTCTTATTTTCCACTATACAAGTGAGATTTTCTTATAAACAGTTATGACCATTACAAGATGACCAAATTCAAAGTGTAACGTTGTATTATATTGCAATACCTCCGGATGTATTCAAGTAAACCTATCTATGGAAGTCACCTTGCCTAACCTCTACAACATTTGTAAAATAAGCATATTTTGCGACTGCTTAATGGCCAATTGTGGTATGTGTATAGAATCCAACTTGTCCAAATTGGTCACCCCAAATGAAAGTGGGATTCCCTAAAACTAGGGCTGAAAGTCGAGCGGGTTCAACCTGACGCCAGTGCCAAAATCGCAAAAAAAGGGTGAACCAAGTCCGTAGTTAATCGGTATTAACGACGAACTTCGTCCGTCGCATGGTCACTCGTTGCTTTAGTCGTTATTCATAAAGGACGGACCAAATTCGTCGGTAAATTACGACGAATATGGTCCGTCGTTCACAAAATTCGAAACGATCCGCCAGCGGCGTATTCTATTCGTCGTTCTATAAAATAACGGCGGATTGGGTCCGTCGGTAATCTTGGAAAATATACGGATACAAGATTACCGACAGACCTGGTTGGTCGTTAATTTTTTAGTACTTTAAAAACCGCATTCTGAATTTCTTACACCTGATATTATCAAAGCAGTGGAAATTAATTCAATACATCAACTCAAAACTAAAACAATAAAATGGAACTAAATGTTTCCAAGTCACATCGACATTTGTTCGCATTTTGAATTTCTTACACCTGATATTATCAAAACAGTAGAAACTAATTCAATACATCCAACTCAAAACTAAACCAATAAAATGTAACCAACTGTTTCTAAGTCACACATCCAACATCTCTAAATCTCCAGTGACTTTAATGCTGGATGTGCAAGAGAGGAGCGAGGAGAGATTATGTTAGATCAATCACCACAGTACACTTGGAAGGATATTGACATATCTTTAGAGAACAACCATCTAAGTCACAAATCTCAAAGTAAACGTAAACCATCTGATGATGATTCTTCAACTGCAAATCGGATTGCGCGTACTCAGTTACTCAGTACAGTTTTGCCATACCGAGTAAACTCTGTTAAGCCCACCATAAATGTATGTGGTTTATCTATGCCGTCCCATCCGTTTCTTCTGCTCATTTTAAGGGTTGAACCCAAAATTGAAGCCTATCCAAAGCTCAAGTGGACCATACCACAGGAAACAGTGGGAATAATGATATCCACCGTTGAAACCTTTCTAGGGCCCACAGTGATGTTTGGTAGTCATCCAAACTGTTCATAACACACCTAGACGGATGAAGGGAAAACACAAATATCAGCTTGATCAAAAAATTCAGTGGCCCCAAGAATTTTTCAACAGTAGACATTCCATTCACACTGTTTCCTGTGGTGTGGTCCACTTGAGCTTTGGATACGCTTGATCTTGGGGCTCAAGCCGTAAAACTATCTGATAAAATGGATGCACTGAGTGGATAAAATACATAAATCACAGTGGACCCCACAGAGTTTACTCAGTACGCTTAGCGTACTGAGCGTACTGAGTATACCCAATTCCCTTCAACGGGCATCAATGGTGGAAAGCTAAAATGCTTAACAGTCTGATGTAAAACAAAATTCATGGCCTCGAATTTTCAAACAGGACACGGATTGCATATTGGCAATGCCAGTAGCGACTCGCTATTGGTCGGAAGCGGATTGCGTTGTGTGCCAACCTCATTTTAAGAAACTAGCAAAAAAAAAAAAAAAAAATCTAGGGCCCATGTTTAGTTCCCATCCAACTTGTTAATTGGGTCACACAGACCAATAGGAAGGGAAACAACAAATATCGGCTTGATCAAAACCTTTGCGGCCCCAAAAAAGTTTTTAATGGTTTCAATCAATACCATTTCCTATGGCATGGTACACCTGAAAAATGGATGAACAGGCATGGATAAAACGCATATATCATAATGGGCCATAAAGGTTTTCCAGCACCAAGATGCAAGACATGCGGTACGGAGGGATCATTGCCAATCCAATTCCGAGAAAAAAGGTAGCGGCTCAGCTACAACACTGGCCTCACCGAAGACATTAGGGCTCTCAATGGGTCGGATCTGGATCAGATCCAGCTGGATCCGACTCCAAGTCCATATATGTGTAGACAGATTCGGATCGGATTCAGATCCAACTCGGATCCAAAAGGCGATGTCCATATCCAATCCATTTATAACTTGTTAGATCCAATTCCGATCCAAAATCCATAAAACTATCGGATTCGGGTCGAATCTAGGTCCGAATCCACCCCATTACAAATTTAAAAAAATATATAATATAAAATTTAGTAGAAAAATGACGCAAATCCCACTATTTATTGTGGTATGGTCTACCTAAGTGTGGCATGTCTCAATTTTGAGACATGGCCTAAAATAATCTATAAAAGAGATGGCCAGCATGAATATAACATATAGACAATGAGTCGGATCTTAATCGGATTTAGATCGAACTCAGATATGTTCATGTGAATCCAAATCTAGTCCATTTAAGTAATCAGCCCTATTTTAAGATCCAAATCTGGTCCATTTAACTAATCAGACCTATTTTAAGATCCAAATCCGCATTATACGGATTCGGAGCGAATCGGATCTCGGATCTGGCCCACTCCATTGAGAGCCCTACAAGACGTCCTTTATCATGGGGCCCACCTTAATGATATTTTATATCCATTCAGTCCAACTATTTTTTTCAGATCATTTTAGTGCATGATTCCAAGCATGAAACAGATCCAATCTCAAGTGGACCATACCATCATAAACAGTGGTGACTGATCATTAAAAACTTTTTTGTGGGCCATAAACGTTTTGGATCATGGTGATATATTTTTTTAATCTTCATCCACAATTGCGTGACATTATCAACAGCTTAGATGGAAAATAAACATTAAGAAAACACTATGGTGGGCTCTGAAAAGTTTTCAATGGTGGGGCATTCAATCATGACTATTTCTTATAGAATGGTCTGCCTGAGATTTCAATCTACCTCATTTTTGGGTTCGTGCACTAAAATGATATGGAAAAATGGATCGATGGCATGGATATAGGATGCGTACATCAAGGTGGGCCCATGGCAAGGGTTGCACCATCATGGGTGAGGCGGGCAGCACTTAATTAGCTTTGGGAAAAAAGCAGCAAAGGAAATGTTCCTTCTCGTGGGTCTAGGTGAGAAAATAAAAGTACGATTTCCACGGAAATTTGGCTACGTGGGGAATTCAATTTCCCTTCTTTTCTCATAATTTTGGCCTTTACAAATTTTGCTCCCTTGGCACTTGGGTCAACAATTTGGTCAATTAGGATTGCCATATGACTATGCCTTGTATACAGTTGAAGAGCCACTCCCATTTTTAAATGGTGCAAAACTAACTTTGGGGGTGCAACCCATGTTTCTGAATATGACTACTGAATATTTTCATTCTCATTTTGACCCTTGATTTGATGTCCAATGATTAGACGGTTGTATGTTTATACTCAATCTAACATCGTCAGATCCGACAGCTGATTATTTGACATGTGGCAGCACTGTCATACCAAGGGTGAGATCCTTACAACTGAGAGAATCGGTAGGAAGACATCTTGAAGAGTAAGGAAGACCATCATCAAGAGACACTTGTCACACACCCAAAAGAATTCGAGTGAAAGTTGTCACATTGACACGTGAAAAAACAAGAAAGGATATATAGGCTTCATAAGAGCCTTAGGGTGCACATGACTACTTTTTCAGCTAATAGCATACTTCTCATGATGCATGGCAGCAAACAAATGGCTACACCTACATGGAGGTGTGAGTGGAATGCTCATAAATGCATCATCAACTAAGGTAGTGATCTATAGTCATCTACAATGACACACGATGGATCATGATTGGCCACGCGCTTCTAAAAGTAGGTTGATTATCCAATGGTCATGCAAACTCGTCTTGAGAAATAAATATAAACTATAATAGCTACATGATTGGCTGACTAAAGAAAGATCACGAAGACTCTTCTTAAGTTAGAAGTATGATCAACCACGTCTATGGGTTGTCTCACCAAGGACGCCGAACAAGTTCTCAAATCACAATTGTCTCACCTATAGAGTGAGGTTATGAGTATCCAACAAATAGTTAATTTTCTTGCCCCCATGGGAGAATATATTACCGAAGCATTTTTGCTACTCTCGGAATTCGAACACAAGACCTTTTGATCTAATACCATGTCAAACAATCACTTACTCTAAAAGTGGAGCTAGTAAAGGATGTCGCATTAATATGTATCAAGGAACTTTAACATTCCATGAAGCCATCTAAGCAAGCAATCTAACCTCTTTGCACGATGACCATTTTGCCTAACGAAGCCTCGTATTTTACAAGACGATGAAAAAAAAGTCATTAATTATCCTTTCGTTTTTCTTTTATTCACTTTTCAGATGATTTAGTTATGTTTAGACATAATAATATTATAGACTTCAGTCTCACTTTATTTCCTTTAATAATATTGTGTTAGAATTTAACGGTGTAGACTATCACGCACTTAATTAAAAGTCTTTTTTACAAAGGAAATAAAAAAAACTCATTATAGTATAAATCCTTGCCCTTCACTAATCGCCTGATTCCTCGTAATCAGTATCTAGATAGATGGCTGATCTACACAGATCTGGTCTTGATCAGTCTATTTCAATGCCTAGGATCACGATGCTTCGAATTAAACTGCATACAGCTCTAGCACGCCCGGTACATCCACATCACACGAACGACCAAATTTGAGCCAAACATCTCGAATGTTTGATTTTCATGTTCTCTGCTGAGCACCGCATGTACAAGATTTTCAAGCATTCGGATTGATCTACAAATATTCAATGTTTGATTTTTTTTTTATGCCATCTGCTGAGCACCGCATGTACAAGATTTTCAACCATTGGGATTGATCTACAAATATTCAATGTTTGATTTTTATGCTATCTGCTGAGCACCGCATGTACAAGATTTTCAACCATTCAGATTGATCTACAAATATTCCACATGTACGGTTGATGTGGAGTTGCTTATGATCCACACCACACCAGGGTCTTATGGCCGACATTTTTTTTTATAGCTACATGCAGATTGACCATATAATGCTACCATGAACATGAATTACCCACGGATGCATTTTCAATCCACTGTGGCACTCATGCCAATGATCCGGACCATTGATATCTAGGCTACAATGAGGATAGGCCATCCAGAGATCGATACAACACAGACTGTAATAACCACCCAAGAAACAGAAGCAGATTGCCTGAAGACCCGGTCACTGTGGGTCCAACATGATTTATTTGTTTTATCCAGTCCTTCCATCCGTTTTGCCAAATCATTTTAGGGCATGAACCCAAAAATAATACAGACCGAAAGATCATGTGAACTACACCACAGGAAGAAGTGGGGATAATGACACCCACCGTTGAAACCTTCCTGGGACCCACCATGATGTTTATTTGCCATCCAATGGGTTCATAAGGTAATACAGACCTGGATGAAGGGAAAATACAAATATAAACTTGATCCAAAACTTCTGTGGCCCTCAAAAAGTTTTCAACGGTGGGTGTTCAATCTCCGCTCTTTCCTGTGGTGTGGTCCACTTTGATTTTGGATCTGCCTCATTTTTGGGCTCATGCACTAAAATGATCTGGAAAAACGGATGGACGGTGTGGATAAAACACATACATCACGGTCCCGCAGGCAATCTACCTCCCAATGAAACTGGCTGTAGATGGACTGATACGATGCGATGGAGCTGTAAGCACTTTGTACCTGACTACGGAAGTGCCGTCTCTGAACGGCAAGTGTGGTGCGGTGATGTGTCAATCAGGACCGTTCACTTAATTTCCCATGATTTTTATGGCATTGGTACAAAAATAAACGTTCATCAGATGATCCCAGCTGTCCAATGAGTGGCCTATGAGTCTACGGTGGTAAACGAAAATAATCAAGCCTAACATTTAGGTGGGAAGTGAAGAACGGTGATGGATGAAATCGTCTAATGTTGAGTTTTGAAAGAGTAGCCATCCATCCATCCATCCACGGTCAAACAGTAGATGGACGGCACACATTCTGCATCCAACGTGTGACGCGTAGAGATGGATCTGGACATTATGTTCCTTGTAGCTCCAGCGTATTATCTCTCCCACTCGAGTAAGAAATAGCAAATGTACCTATTCAGCAAGGAACGGTCAGGATCGATTCAACCACTACAATTGTAGTTCTTATAATATTATTTCACTAAATAGCTCAACAGGCCCTTATAGCTCAGTGGTAGAGCGTCAGTCTTGTAAACTGAAGGTCCGTAGTTCGATCCTGCGTGAGGGCATTTTCTTTTGTTATTATTATTATTTTTCTTTTTCCGTACAAACCATGAATTGAAGGGTCCCCACCTTTATCTACGGCTTGGATTCATGGATCTATTCTGGAAAGTGAGAAGATTGGAGTATAGTGGCCATCCAGTAAGTGGCCATCAAAGGGAATGGTTAGATAAGCGAGATCCAATCACGGCAGCTTTTGGTTTTCATCCATTGCACAGGAGGCACACATGAACCTCAATCCAGACCGTCCATTGAATTTGAAATGCTGATCCTTCAAACTGGTTTATTTGATGTCCACCGGTTGGATGGTCAGGATTCTCCAATGCCCACCCCCCATATAGCCGAGTCAATACCTTTGATCAATTGTCCAACTACATCTTCCCACTTTCTGTACCATTCACATATGCGTAAGATCCAAACCGTTCAGTGATCGGAAAATCGCAGCCTTTAAAAATCAAACCAGTGGGAATTGAACGCCTACCGTTGAAAACTTCTCGGTGGGCCTCAGAATTTTATGATCCAACTGATATTTGTGTTTTCACATCATCCATGTCTGTGTCAACTTATGAACAGGTTGGATGACAAATAAAAATCATTGTGGGCCGTAGTAAGGTTTCAACGGTGGATGTCACTATCCCCACTGTTTCCTGTGTTGTGGTCCACTTCAGCTTTGGGTATGATTCAATTCATGGCTCGTGAACTAAAATGAGCTGGAAAAACGGATGGACGGCGTGGATAAGACACCCACATCACGGTGAGCCCCGCAGAGTTTACTCAGTGGGCAACCAGCGTGTTATTTTGCCATATGCACTCCCTGCATCCATTTTGCAGCTCATTTTAGGTGATGAATATAAAAACGAAGGAGATTAAAAACTCAAGTGGGCCACACCAAAGGAAAGAGGAGTGATGGAAAAGTGGACCGTTGAAACCTTCCAGGGCCCACCGTGATGTTTATACGCCATCCAACCTGATCATGAACGTTACTTCCACCAGGAAGAAGGTAAAACACACATATCAGCCCCCAGTGATGTTTATATGCTGTCCAACCCGTTGATAAAGGTGATTTCACCTGTCAACAGTGGATGTTCAATCCTCACTGTTTTTTGTGGTGTGGCCCACTTGAGTTTTGGATCCCCCTCATCTTTGGGTTCTTGTCCTAAAATGAGCTGGAGAAACGGATGAACGGAGTGGATATGACACAAGCATCACGGTGGGGCCCACAGCTTGGGGTTCCTGGGGATTCAGTAAACCTGGGTTTGAGGCACGCCGCATCTGTCCATTTATGTAGCCTTAATATGAATGAATGATTCAGATTATGGTATACATGCCACGTGCACAGTGATTAGAGATGCAAACAAGCAAACCAACATCAAAATCATCCAACAAATGACAAAACAAAGAAATAGAAACAGACACTATACATGAATTCATTCAATTTCTATTCAGAAATAGGAGAAGAAATAGCATCACATCTGATTGCTATTTCCTCCTCCAATTCCCCATGAAATGCAAACCACGCACACAAAGCAAATTCCCCTCAACCCTCCTTCAATCCCCCACAATACCCAAATCCCGGTTCCGACCGCTGGAAAACTGCCAAGATCTCAAACTACCCGAATATCTAAATGACTCAGATGCTGAAATCCAGTCTCCCGGAGACCAGAAAACCGCCAAATACCCAAACACCACCCCCCCCCCCCCCCCCCCCCCCCCCCAAAAAAAAAAAAAAAGAAGATACAATAGAGATAACACACATTAGTAGCAATTCATGAAACTACATCCACCATTGCATTTCTAGCAACTCCATCTTCAACCCAAACACTCCATTTGAAGTAAAAACCAAAACCCACCAAGATTTCAATGAAATTCAGAAGACCCAAATCCTAGATTGATGAAATAACCACCCCCTTCCTTTCTTCAAACCATCTTCCCTCCAAGAACTGTTCTTTTGAAAATTCAAAAATTATGCTGTAAGAACAAATCCTGTTGAGGTGATGCTGGACCAATTTCTTCCTCCAAACATCTCAACCCATCAGCAGCACTACCAACATTACCCGCATTCCTTGCCTCTGTGTTCTTCGCCTCCGGGTTCTTCGTGTCCACATCTGCGTCCGACACCGACGATTTCCGCCTCTGGGATGAGGCAACGCTCGGGAATGTTATCCATGAGGGAGCTCTGAATTCAAACCTTTGGTCCTCCGTTTCGACTGTATCAGTCTCCGATGACCTGTTTGATGACCTCTGCGATGTCTTCTTATGCAGCCGACTGCTTCCCAAGACCACCTCTGTGGGAAGGATCGGATTCTCGTTGCACGGACTCCCCATCAGAAGAGCGAGAGCTTGCTCCAAGGCTGTTGTGACCTTATCCATCGACGGCCTCTCTTTGCCCCTCATCCTAACGCACTTACACGCGATGTTGGCGATCCTCTTCAGAGCCTCGATCTCTGCCGGAGGTTTCAAAACCGGGTCCAAGATCCCCAAAATATCCCCAGCTTTGACCAGTGGGACTGCCCATTCGACTATATTCCCTTCTTCAAACTTCATATCTATGGCTTTCCGGCCGCTTAGAATTTCCAAGAGTAGAACGCCGAAGCTGTAGACATCGGACTTTGTCGTCAGGTAATGGAGTCTATAGTATTCAGGGTCAAGGTAGCCTAGAGTTCCAGCAGGCAGCTCGGATAATGGAGAGCTACTGTCTACGGGGCCCAACAAAGAGAGACCGAAATCAGCGACTCTTGCATTGTGTTCTTCATCAATGAGTATGTTTGAAGATTTGATATCTCTGTGAATTACAGGCGGACAGGCGTAGCCATGCAAGTATTCGATCCCACGGGCTGCTTGGACAGCGATCGTGACACGCCGGATCCAATCCAATTGCTCTTTCTGGGCTGGATTCTTTCCATGGAGGTGTTGATGCAAAGACCCATGAGCCATGAATTCATATACCAGAAGCCTTTCGCCACCTTCTTCGCAGTAACCAAGCAAATTGAGCAAATGGGCGTGGTTTAATCTCGAGAGGAGATCGAGTTCTGTGTGGAATTCCTTAGAATTCTTCTTCACATCAGATGCCATTATGGCCCGCTTAACCGCAACAACAGTCCCATCCTTCAAGACCCCTTTGAAAACGCACGAGAAACTACCCTTCCCTACCTGTGACTCTTCTCTAAACCTGCCAGTGGCTTTCTCCAGCTCTTCATAAGTAAACATCTGAGCCCGTCGGATCTTCAGCTCTTCCAAATCAGGCCGGATTTTTATGGACTCTTTGTGGAAAGAACATGTTCGGTTTTTAGCATTTTTCGTCAATGATGTGGAACAATGACACTTCTGGAGTTTGTAACGAACATAAAGGCATGCGATTAGGGAAACAGAGCTTACCAAGAACACCGCGAAAACAAGCTCTGCAACAAAGATTGGCATCTGAAGAGACCATAGCCGTCGGTTCTTCTTTGTTGTCAGGGAAGAAGAACAGCTAGACAAGCACTCCGTTGCAGCGCAGATCGAACAGTTGAATTCACACCGCCGATCGGATTTGGCAGAGCAAGCAACAGACTGATACATCCCATCTGGGCACCCAATGCTGCAAGGCAAGCAGACTCTAGAATCGGATGACTTGCAAAGCTCAACATCTGAGCTGTCATGGCTAAATTCATAGAATCCCGGCCCACAAGGACTAGAAATGCAGAGGCCTGGTGAGACCGCCATGGGAAGTGAGGATGGGAAACTCGAACCCCAGCAGTCTGCCCGAAGAGAATTCTCCTCAAGGACTCCACACGTGAAGTAATCCCCGGCAGCAATCTCATAGAACTTTACTCTATTTGGGACCGGCGTGCCGTTCTTGAGCCGAAAACCCCAGCAAATCACACCATGATCAGACCTCTTTATCCCGCAGGCATGAAATCTCCCACCCACAACAGAAACCATCGGGTTCTGTGGGGCCAAATCGACATCTCCCCCACCATCACCCGAATTGACATTCGGCTCTTCCAGGCTCAAGCTCCTCCCCCAGCAAAGGACTCTAGACGCCCCACCTTCCAAAACACCACAGACATGAAACCCACCAGCTGAAATCATCTGAAACCTTGCATGTCTAGGAATCAAGCTCAAAACCCCACTCCCAGTTTCATCACCCCAACAGAAAGTAGTCCTGTTCTCAGCAAACAGGCCACAGCTGAAATCAGACCCAGATGTGATGGACGTGATCTTGCCTCCAAATGCATGAGAAGCTGTCATGTTGTAACCCCAACAATCAATCAGAGAGATGTTCATATTGGTCCCTTTGGTGGGCCACCTCAGACCACAGAGATGGTGGTCCCCAGCACTGATTTCTCTGTAGGAAGACCCTTCCACCATAGGCTGAGGGACACCCATCTGGATATAGATGTTGTTTCCCCAGCAGTAAGGCTGGCTTGATTCTAACAGAAGGCCACAGACAAATCCATCACCAGCAGTTAGGCCTGAGAATGGGAATCTAAAAGGAGCTCCATAGACAACAGCTGAATCTGCCCCATAGCAACTGACAAGGTGGGACCCATCTGAGCTCAGCCCACAGAAGACTGGGCCATTCTCACCATAAGAAACAGCAATGGAGGACATGGAGCCCAGGCCTGAAACATGCAGCCTTGAATGAGAGAAAACAACCAAGATGACAACTTCAAGAAGAAATCCAGCTCTTCTAGATCTCATCTTCAAAACCCCAATGGGGAAAACACCCTCCTCACAGAATCTGGTTGCTTTGGTCCTCAAAACCACCAAAAAACCCAACAGCATTTCAACAGTTCGGAAATGAAATCCTGCCTTTCTGATATTTGGTGGGGAAAACGCGGTTTCAACAGAAACGGATTGCTTTGGACTCTCAAAATCACAGAAAACCCAACATCATTTCAACAGCTTGAAAACGAAATCCTGCCTTCCAAACCTCACCCTTCAAGACCCACATGGCAAAATCCCCTTGTTTTCATCATTCAAACTAATCCATGCTTAAATAGCAAAGAAAGACAGAGAATTCAAACCTGAGAAAGAGCACTCCAGGCCTTTATCTTCAATACCCAAATGCCAGAAATCACTTTAAAGAGCACCAACGGTCAGAAAAGAGCAGAGCCGCATTTCAAGACCCAGATGAGAGAAAACAGATTTTTTCTATAGTTCATCCAAGGAATTTGATTGCTGGGATATCAGTGGAGAGACGAAAGGGTGGAGAAGGATTCGAGGTGGTGGGCCACAGAGGTTTTGGCAAGGATGGTGATGATGGTGAGAAGGAGAGTGAAGGCATTCAATTGCATTAAAGTGGAGTTTCTGATTATGGGCAGGTGTAGGTGAGGACTGTGAATGAGAATTTAATGCATTTGATCTTTTCATGCCTGGATTTCTGCATTTTTACGAATTTTGATTTCCAGTCATGCCTGGCCCAGTGGCCAGTGGCCACCCTCTCTCTCTCCTCTCTCTGTCTCCCTCCCCCCTCTTTTCTCTGTTTCCTTCTTCGGAAATAACCAGTAACCCAGACCAGTGGGGCCCACTATTTGGTGATCCAAACCATTGCACTTTGTTATCTCACAGTGGATGGAATATGCTTGAAAAATCTTCTTCATATGCAATCTGAACCACTAGATTTGTGGCCTACAGATTAACGGTTGAAAAGAAGATTACAACAACGGTCCACTTCAACAGGAAAGCATCCGGATATTCGTTGTCGGGTCCAATATGGGCCTTAACAGATAATGGCCCAACTTGTCATTAATCCTTTTAGAAGGTAGGATGAAGTGGGGCTGGGCTGGTGGGGCCCAGTTTGATTTGGGCTGCACCCAGAAGCCTACAAGATGGGGCTTGGATAATGGACTCAGTAGGTGGGCCAGGCATCAGCTTGCCTAAAGGCCCAAAAGAATAGTGGTGGGCCATCATAGATCATTTAAGTTAATCAGGGCCCTTGAATACTGGAACTCAGTAGGGCATGGGCCCACATTGGCAGAATTGGAAAGACAAGGTTGTCCTAGCCCATTTATTTCCACCCCCCCTAAAGTTGTTAGCTCCCCCACCTTCTAGGGGTAGTTTTGTCATTTTATTTCCTCTCATATGAATATTCCATGTGTTTGTCCTGGTTTGGTCATCCAGGCTATTAGCTGGTTGGGCCTGATTGGGTACGGCCTAGAATTCCCAGATTGGAAGATCCCAGCTCTTCGATCAATGGCCTACCAAATAGATGGTCCACAATAAAAATTTGAAAATAGGTCCAGAGATCAAACGGTCAGGATCTTCCCACCCATGGGATTTGTGGGACATGTCCCATCCACGATGGGGCCCATGAAATCAATGGGCGACACGTGTACCCGACACATTAAATCTTCTTTCTGTAATGACCGATTTACCCCTGGTGTTGCACCTCACAATGTGGGTTTTTCACATGTCGTTGAATCTTTGTTCATTTCCCTTTCTCTATTATTTTTCAGAAAAAAGCTGATACTCTGGTGGAGTGTGATAGATAATACACGGTCACTTAGGAATTGCATAATTTTCCTTAGTTTTACGATACTCCGGCTTCGTACGATGCTTGATACGCAGGCACTCAGAAATAATAGACGCATCATAAATTAACTCAATTTAAGCCGACTAAATTTTTTGGGACCACTGTATTTAAGTAACAAACGGAAAATTATATTATTTGAACAATTCAAATCTCTGATTTGTGGACGCTTGTTTGTGAAATAGGACCGTTGGTATTTGTCACTGTTAACCGTCCAATAAATGTTCGCCAATCCGTAATTGAGATGACAAAAAAAAGGGGAAATTTTTATTTATGGCCCATCTCAAGTTGGACCTATACTTTGTGCCGTTTATTTTTACTTAATCCTATGTCACGTATGCAATATCTAAGTAATTTCTTAGTGCCTGTGTATCATCTATCACACTCTGCGAGAGTATCAAAACTTTTCTCTAGTTTTAATGTTTTATTCAACTCCTTTGTCTTGTAATGACTAATTTTTTATTGGGATTTAATATGGAAACGATCCACACCGTTGGAAATACCCATATGCTTACGATTGTACAACTCTTTAACTCCATGGGAAATCTGATCCGTCGAAATTTTCATCCCACCACGAAGATCAGATCTGCTGAAAACGAATCTGATCCACTAACTAGATGGGCAAAAACTTTCAAATAAATGTAAATACGTAGGAATGAGCGAAGAAAAATGTGACCCAACCACTAAGTCGGTTATCATGATTTTCGGTTCAGATGATCTACATGATGGTCCCAACCTTTTGCACGGTTCAGATTTACTACACGTGTAGAACGAACATGTAATATGATAAGCTTATGGAAGTGAGGCAGTAAGTAGCGATGATTTATCTTAATAAATGATGTGATTAGATAATAAAGTATGTTATTAAACGTCCATAAATGCTTCGTCTTTTTGGGACAATTTACACATTTTCCAATGAAAGACTGTGAACATGTGACGGATATTTGTATGATATGGCTTTGAAGATGACCGTTCATTCCACACACGTGTGGGACTCCTGCACACGTGTTAATGATATGAGCTTTCCATCAGGTGGGCTACCCTGTTTAGATCTTCTATCTTAAGAGTCAGGGGGGTTACAGCATAGAAACCAAATGGACGGCTAGGAAGAATTGTCTCAATCAGATGGATAGCTTAGATCTCGCACGCGTTTACCCTTTATAGGAAATTGTGGCAGAGATAGGCTGGCACGAACACCCGCGTGGAGTAGGTGCGGCACCGCCCTCACAAAAGATGGTGCGTCCATTGCCGTGGGGCCCACCTTGATGGGTATCTATTGTATATCCACTCCGTTCATCCGTTTTTTCGGATCATTTTATAGAAGTATTTCAAACATGAAAGAGATCCAAACTTCATGTGGACCATACTGTAGGAAACAGTGGTGATTTGCATTTAAAACGTTTTTATGGGCCATAAAAGTTTTGAATCAAGATGATGTTTGTTTTTTCTCATTCATCCAGGTTTTTGTGACCTTATCATCAGGTTGGATGGAAAATAAACATTACAGTGGGGCACTAGGAAGTTTTTAATGGTGGACCGTTCGACCACCACTGTTTCTTATGGTATGGTCCATCTGAGATTTGGGTCAACTTCATTTTTGGGGTCGTACCCTAAACGTATCTTAAAAGACGTATGGACGGTGTGGATATACAATACATATATCAGGGTGGGCCCCATGGTAAGGGACGCTTTGAATTATCTCTGTCATAAATGATAAAAATGAGAACTTATCTGGCATAGCGACTGTATCATAAGTTATTATACAGCCTTTTTTTCCTGCTAACATTTCACATGTGTAGAATATCCAATCCGTTGAAAAGGTGGACAACATCATATTGATGGTCTGATATGAAAATTAGAATGATCCACTTATCGATTCGTACACAACCAGGAAATCAATGGACATCCAATGCTATGACTCAGTGTAGTGGTGTGGCCCATTCAATGAGTGCATGGATCTGATTTTCATGCATTATCATTGTACAGATTGGATTTTCCACACGTATGACATTGGCGGGAATAAAAGGTATTTTCATAAATTACTTATGATACTTTGGGGGGAGTAAAAGGCATTACCATTTGAGGTGTGTAGGGATGGCACTAAATGCATATAAATGAAATCGCATCACCAATTTGGTTACCTTTTTTTAAGGTATAAAGTTCGTTTGGATGGAGTAAATGGAGGTTAATGTAGAAAATTGAGAGTAAATGGAAATTCATATGAAAAAAATGAATGGAAGTAAATGAGCCAATTGGGAAATGCCTTTTTAGCTCCCTGTAAGAGTCCGGCAAGTAAATTAAGGTAACTTCACCCACATGTTCTCGGCATGGGTGGCAGAAATAATTTAATTATTGGCTATATTACTAAAATCATAGTAATATAATGATAAAAACTTTCTAAAGATCAACAATATAAATGGATGGTTAAAAAAAGCACCCGTAGGTTGTTTGTTTGTGATCCTTATATTTGTAGACCACCCAAGCCTAAAAAAAATTTCATTTTTGGCTTAAGTATATATATTTGGAGGAGTTTATGATGGAGTTTTCCTCCTCGGCTTAGAGGAAAGATTTGGTGTAGACTGGGTATGGTCAGGTGCTCGGACTAAGAGTGGTCGGACGACCGAAATTATTGAGATGAGACAGGAAATTGCGGGACAGTTTTGACAGAAGTCGGACGTCTGATGGTCTTGTGACCGGGCGCCCAACCAACTTGGTCCAGGTGCCCGAGATTGGGAAGTTCTTTTTTATTTTCTCACTAGACATTTTTTTTGTTTGGGCAGGCGCCCGAAAGCCCTTTTGACCAGGCGCTCGACCCAACGCGGACTACTTATGCGCAATTTCCTATTTTAAGTATAATTCATCCGGTTCTCCATTTAAGGGAGTTCCAAAACAGGATTAGGTATTCCTAATAAGGGTTTAACACGTCCAAAGGTGAGAGAGAAAGAAAAAGAGGAAGAAAGAAAGAGAAAAGAGAGAGGAAGTTTGTCGGTAGAGGAGGCCTTGCTCGTGAAGGTGATTCACGGTGCAACAACGTCTCGGCTCTTCAACGTCATCGTGCTCGAGTGAAATCTCTCCGTTTTCATAGTTCTCTTATTGTTTATCCACTCCTACGTGAGTAATGAAGGTTTTATCCAAGCGGTGTGTACTTGCGATCGATTGTAAACGATTCTCTGAGATAATGGATTGTTTGTCTAGATGAGATCCCGTGGTTTTTACCTCTTTGAGGGTTTTCCAGGTAAAAACTCTTTATGTCGTGTGGTTGATGCTTTATCTTTGATTATTGCATTATTATATATTATAATTCTAGTATATTGGGGGGGCAAGATCCTAAAGCTTTTGTGAAACGCACCCAACTATTTATTACAATTATTCTTTTAAATATCACCACTAATTTGTGATACTAAAGTTGATTTGAAATGCACATATGTTTTTATTGTTGGATAGCCTTCAAAGTCGTGGACGGTTTAGGTGCTCAGATCGGTCGGGCAACTGGTCTGGCCGCATAGCCCAGATGCACAGTGAAGGCTAAACATGTTCTTTATGGTGCCTCCAACCGATCGGCTAACCGGTCGTGAGGGAGCTCGGACCAGTCGGCAGTGAGGCAGCGTGTGGCATGAACTCCCTGGACTGTTTTGTGCGCTGGCCGACCGGTCGGCTGTGTACGTGGTTTTCTTGCGCAACGTGCGGTAGTGCATAAGATGTTTCTATTTTCAATTTTTTGCTTATTCAAGGAGTTGTAATCCGGATTTAGATTGTATCCTAAGGTGTCCAAGGTTTCCTAATTGCGTTAGGAAGATGGGAGAGGTGTTTGTGAGAGAGAGAGCTTGGGTTTTCTCTGTATTCCTTGCTTGTGGGCTGTCAATCTCTGTAATCTTCTATTTATTTATAGTGGATCGCTTTGTGCCGTGATTTTTTACTTATTAAGGGGTTTTTCCACGTAAATTCGAATTCTCTTATGGTGAATGCTTGTGTGTGGTTTGATTTCATATTGTTTCCCGTTTGATCTTGCATTACTTTGCGCGTTCGACTTCCTCTTCCGCTGCCGATTTTTCCAACATTTATAAATATATTAAAATTTTCCAATGCTCTCTAGCCCCTCTCATCTACTCCCCCTCGCACTTTTGTTTGGATTTCAAATGGGGACCTTATCCTTGCCTCGGTCGTAATTTCTTCGGAGTTCCAACAGAGGTCAGCGAAATCCCATTACAACGTGAGTGAGGGTGCGTGTCTGTGTGTAAAAAATAAAAATAAAATAAAATAATTAAGTCATTTACTCCAATTCAATTACCTCCCATTACATTTCTCATTTACAATTGTTACCGTGCCATCCATGGCTTGGAAAAAAAGATGGCCACAAAAATAAGGCTGACTCAAAGGATGGATTAGATCATCTGATCAATACTATTTTTCATGGGAACACAGGAAATGTGTTTTGGACTTAATGGGCCGTTCAGATTGCTTGATTGGATTGTTCAAGTGAATAAATGCAATTGGGATCACTATAACTTATTGCTCTCTAAGAGCACTGAACTATTTCTCTTCTTTGATAATCAACTTAATTACTAATAATCAAAGATTAAAGACTAATTAAGTGATCTTCAGCTTAAGGTTACTCGTAGTATGGACTATCCAAACCGTTGATCTTGTTGTGTCAACGGTGGATGGATGATGTCCTTAAAAAAAAAATCCCACACTGCTGCCGTAGATCCTTTGAACGTGAACCATTGGTGTACTTTCTTCATAATTAAATGTTTGCAAGTAACCAATTTCAAGGGTTGAGATTTTCCCATCCAGGTTGGTGGGTCCTTCAGATCAACGCTATGGATTAAACACGTGATGAATTTGTAAATGCCCTTCAGTACACGGTAAAGTTACTATTTACACCGCCATCAACTTACCCTTTTTTGGGTGGAAATTTCAACTTCTTGGTTGAAAGCTTTACCTCCGTCGCGACTAAATCCAAGCATATGTCGCCGTGAGAATGGGGCATACTCGTTGAGTGGTCCCACAATCAGGAACGTCCATCTTGTGGAATACATGTTTTAAGTTCCATCTGAATAAGTTTAAGCTTAAAGGATGATCTTTACCGTCAAAATCTCTAGATAAGATTAGAACAATGAAAAAAAACATTCAACGGTATCGTCCAACTACAAAAAAACATAGATTAGGATAAAATTGATATTTAATTAGGTTAAATTAGCTTTTCTAAGGAAGTAACGAGAATATGAACGGTTTAAAATCACCTAACCACTCAGTGTGCTGTCCTCACTAGCTGGCGACACACACTGGATGGTATATCGCGACAGAGAGAAAAACGAACTCAGTTTCCCGACTCTGTTGGGCTGCGAGCGTTAAATGCTGGAGTTGAAATGACGTGCTATAGCTGCTCGCATGAAAAGCCACCCGAGTACTGCTTTGGTGATACATTCTAATCTAGTATTTCTGTTCAAGATCCAGACCGTTCAAAATATGAGCCCCACGATAATTTAAAAAAAATTGTGATTATATTAAAAATATAATAATATGAATGTGATAATTTGGACAATAACAAAAGGGAACCACATTCGGTACATTAAATTGACATTTTTAAATTATGGAAGCTATGATTTTATTTTAAAGGAAAAATTTTAATTGATTCCATTGAATGAATGGTCAAGATCTTATATACGATATATATTTTAGCAAATGAGATACGAAGAACATTTTATTCTCATGCGAGAGAAAAGACATAAAATTTCTAGTCAATTTGAGTGGCTCAAGGAAATAAATAACGGAGGTTATTTGATACTCTGGCTGTGCACGAGGTTTGATACGCACGCACTTGGAAATGAAAGCGGATTGCCTGCAGAGACATCCCGTGGCACGACGTGGCTCGAGCTCTGTGGGGCCCACCGGGATGTATGTGTTTTATCCATGCCTTTCATCATTTGAGCCCAAAAATGAGGCAGATCAAGAGCTCAAGTGGACCTCACCACAGGAGACAGTGGGGACAACGTTGAAGTCTTCCTAGGGCCCACCGTGATGTTTATTTACGATCCAATCTGTTCATAAGGTCACACAGACCTAGATGAAGGGACAGCACAAATATCAGCTTGATCCAAGACTTCAGTGGACCTCAAGAAGTCTTAACGATGGGCGTTTAATCCCCACCATCTCCTGTGGCGTGAGCTGGAAAAAAAAGGATGGACGGTGTGGATAAAAGACATACATCACGGTGGGCCCCACAGCTTGGGCAACGTCGTGGAGGGTGTTGCAGGCAATCCGCTTTTCTTAGAAATGGTACACATGGAAAATATGATCCCACTTTCTCTACCGTTGGAAAAAGTGGGTAGGAAAATCCCTACCGTTCAAACCTCCCATCCCAGGGGTTGAACGTGATGTTTATATTCCATCCATACCGTTCATAAGGTCATTCCTACTGGATGATCTGAAAAAGAAAAAATATTAGCCTGATCCAAAACTTATGTGGCCCCACGAATGTTTCAACGGTAGATGATAAATCCCCATTTGATTTTTCGATCCGCCTCATTTTTCGTCCCATGCCCTAACATGACCCGGCAAAACGGATGGATGGACAGGATGGATTTCTCACAAGCATCAAGGTGGGCCCACCTAGCTTCTTGTCGCAGTGATTTGATAATCGTAGCCATGCAATGCCATCCATTAAATCGAAACCGTTGATTTCTGTCCTTTTTCCAGACAAAAATTGCCCATTTGCAGTTCTGCACATCATTGATGTCAGGGCCAACATCGACACGTGTACAGTGAGATGCGAAACGATATGATAAAGTCGCCTCCGTTATAGCCATTGATTCATAATACGATAGGGTAACCTTCCAGCGGGCACGTGGCAGGGGAAGCTGTGGATCAGGGCCATCCACCAGGTGGGATCTGCCTTGGATGTCCTCCAGTTCAATTTCTACACTGGTAGGACAATCCTAGCCATCCCTTTCTCTCATCTCTTCCGTGAACGTCAACCTTAAATATTTTAGTCACAGTCTATTTAAAGGCCACTAATCCGATACATAATATCATCCATCTTAAATTAATTTTTACACATGGTCCACCCATGATCAGGTCCACTATATGTACGGTCCCGATCCACAGTTTACCCTGCCACGTGGATGATGGGAGGAGATCTATGTTATCATTTCCCAGCGAGCAAACCTTATGGTACTGAGTAAACTCTGTGTTGGGCCCATCGTGAATGTATTCCGTTCATCCACGCCGTCCATATATTTTTCCAGATCATTTTATGGGTTGATCTCAAAACTTGAGTCATATAGAAATCTCAAGTGAACCACACCACAAAAAACAGTGGAATAATTATTTCCACCGTTGAAACTTTCCTAGGGCCCACAGTGATTTTTATTTGTCATCCAACCTGTTCATAAGATTACACAGATATGGATGAAAGGAAAATACAAATATCAGCTTGATTCAAAACTTCTGTGGCCAACAAGAATTTTTCAACCGTAGATGTTTAATTCATACTGTTCCTACGGTGTGGTCTACTTAAACTGTGGATATGCTTCATTTTTTGGGATCAACACATAAAATTATCTTGTAAAATGGATTGACGGAGTGGATAAAATAAATAAATTACGGTGGGCCCCACAGAGTTGAGTAAGCGGAGTGAGTTACTCGGTACACAATCCGCTTCCGAATGTATTGCACTATTCCTAGGGAAACCACACCATTATTAGATGGTTTTAATAGGGTAGGGTGAGACCTTACCACATTACCCTACGGAGACAAATTTCTACCCCCGGTTGAAATGATCTGAACCGTTCATATTCTCATTACTACCATATAGTGGCTATGACCTTATAGCTATACTTCATTGATTTCCCTGGCATTTGAATCTTAGAATTGAATTTGATCCGTTAAACATTCATCTTTATACACAATCATAAATTTACGAAATGATTCTTATGTTGGTCCTTGTAGTACGGATTTCATAACATGAACGGTTCAGATCATCATTTAAGATGCAATAGGTGTTGGAAACCTGGCCCCACAGTATGGTGGTAAGATAGCACCGTACCTATCAAAACATTATTAGAGAATCTTCCATTTCTGGTTTAAACTTGAAATTTTAACAATAATGGAAGATTTTCATTTGTATTTTAGTGCCATGTATTTTTTTTTCTTTTTCTAGAGAAATGACAGGATACAAGCATTTACTCCTCCATATAGAACATCTAATCCTTTAATAAGGTGGACCACACCATGATGATCACTTAGTATGAAAATCAGGTGGTCCACCTTTTTAACGGATTGGATATTCTACATATAACACATGTTGGCGGTAAAAGATAAAAAAGTTGTACCATGAATTCAATACATCTGCTGTATTTGATCATTTCTCTTGCATGGGTAGACTACATTTTGTGTTACACGCTTGCAAAAGTGTATACGTGCAGCCAAACGTGTTCCGGATATAATCCAATAATCCGGTAGATTGTAACTTGACTAGGCAATATCGGCAAAACGAAAGCGTCGAATCCGTGTTTTTCTTTTTCTTTTTTTCTTTTTTGTCTATGGATCCATGATAAGGTCTACTTAATGATCGGTTCAGATCTCTAATCTAGTGTTCTGTTTCGGATTGACAAAATTCATTTGTGTTAGGAAAAGCATAAGGTAGTTCATTCAATTTCATAAAATGTTGCCAGGACCTGGCTAGAGACGGACAGTCCTCTTAGGGGCTGTGATATATATACTGTGCAGGGCAATACTCTCTTGTTACTTGTGCAGGGCATATCATTTTATGGCATGAGTTATATGAGAGGTAGATTGGAGGCTTAAGTGGACCATAGCAATCTTCTTAAGTGCCATCAGGAATCAGATATTTATGTTTTCCCTTAGCAAATAAACATCATGGCAGGCTTCAGAAAGTTTTCAATGGTAGGTATTCAATCTCGATTGCTTCTTGTGGTGCGGTTCACTTGAGCCTTCGATCTACTTCTTGGAGCTAATGCCTTAAAATAACTTAGAAGAGATTGCTTAGTCTTTAGACAGTTTTGACCAATTCGATCGATCAACCTTCGATCAATCAAAACTTGTTGGAAATCATCGCAAACTCTATTGTTTTAGGCATGTTCGATCAAGTGAGCGAGGGATCGTTGATCGATTGGCCAATCAACCAACGGTGCACGTAATTTTGTGTAAATGTGCATTTTTATTTCTAATTCCAAGTATAACAATATATAAATGGGTGTAATAGGAGATAAAGATATGAGAGAGAGGTCTTAAACGCTTCTAGGGTTGTGAATGAGGAGATTAGGGTTTTTCGTAATTATAAGTTCGGATTTCTATCTCTCGTAATTAGTTTTCATAGTGGATTGTTGTAACTTTGTAAGTGGTTTTTTCCTTTAAGGGTTTTTCACATGAAATTTATGTGTTCTCTGTATACTATATTTGTATTTATCTATTGCTTGTTTGATTGAACTCTGTGATTACTTTCACGGCGGCCCAACAACAATATGAGTTACTTCATTTAAAGTTTATACTCTAAATTGCACATTAAACTTACCAGCCCGGTTTGGCCCATTGTACATTATTGTAATTGTACTGTAGTTACGGGGTTTTACGGGTTGGTTAGTTGTATTCCTAATAGTTTTGCAAACTCACAGCCAATCTCACATTATTCAAGATAAGGTGCATTGTTGTAAGAGTGGGGTGTCTCCCTTATCAAGAATCACTCTGATCAAGTCTGGCTATCGGTTGTCCATTGATTCCATCTGTGTGGCCCACCTGATAAGTGGAACGGCCTGATTTTTTCTGTTCCAGATTATCTTCACGCAGGCCCACCCTTTCCAAGGCACTGATGTCCTACAAAAGCGGCTAGCAGGAGATGGTACCGTACCACAAGTTGAGATACCTTTCCTGTATCTTAATATTGAGCAATTCCATAATCCACCACTCAATGGTTTGTCCATTTTACTCTCTTCTTTTTTTTCTTTTTTCTTTTTTTGTGAGTTTGTACAAGTGGGACCCATGGTTTGATGATCCTTTCAGCCCGACCATGGATGGATCATGCCCCTAAAAGCTACCTCAGTAGTTTCAGTTTGCAGTTTGGAAATAAATGGTGTAGAAGAAAGATGCAGCAAATTGTCCACATTCAACTGAAAAAAGTAAAAACAAAAAAGTTTCAAGATTGGTAGCTACGATCTTGGGCATGTTCTAATAATGGTGTATCCCAACAAATCAACGGTCTAGATCGCCTAATCATAGACTTCGCTAGTACGAACTAGTAACCAAAAAGCCCAAGAAAGTGTGGGACACCCAAAAAATCAAGCTGGTCCAACCAGCATGTGGGCAACCATGTGAGTCTGGAGGTCTTCGGATTATTTCCTTCTTTTTTTTTCTGAAGAGGGTGGGGCCCACCTAATTATTGTATAGGCCTCATTTTAGGGCAGCCCATCATAATGACCGTTCTGAAGAGGGTGGGGCCCACCTAATTATGGTATAGGCCTCATTTTAGGGCAGCCCATCATAATGACCGGGAAGTCACGTAATGGACGGCTTGGATCGGCCTGACTTTCAGGGCGTCCAACTTTCGTGATAGGACACGCAGGCGGTCAAGATAATACGCGGATTGCGTCGACCCTGGTCGGACCTTTAAGCGTCCGACCAGATCTGTGTGGGGCCCATCGTTATGTATCTGTTTATCTAAGCCATCCATACCTTTTCTAAAATAATGGTAAAGTATGGGTTAAAAAATGAGGCAGATCAAACGGTACCGTAGACCACACCAAGTAATAAGCTTGGTTGCATTAAAAGCATTAAATGAAAGAGTCATCTCTGGTGTGGCCTATTAAAGCGTTGGATCTGGCTCAGTTTTGGGCAGCTACAATTGTTGCTCGGGTGTAGATATCAGATGGAAAAACAGATGGACGGTGCAGATATACAAAAAAAAAAAAAAAAAAAATCATCAAGGTGGGCCCCACATGGTTAGGGTAACACCCACTAAGCTGTTACCCGGGTAACAGCTAATCCGCTCCCTTAGCCATGAGGTATAAAGACTATAACAGCCAAATCAAGAGGACTGGAATCCTGTGTAATACAAACAGCCAAGCTAGGTGGGGCCCACCATGTTGAATATGTAAAAGCAACTAAGTCCATCAGGTCCTATTTCTAGGTCTGGAACAAAAAAAAAAAAAATCATTCATATCCACAGCTCAGGTGGGCCACACCACAGGACAGAATGGGGATGGGATGCCAGCTATAGTTTGTGTGGGGGCCACCATGGCATTTTCCTTTCATCAGACCCGTTAATCAGCTGTAACACATAAGGATGAAGTGAAGATAAAAAAAAAAAAAAAAAATCAGCATGATCCAAAACTCAGGTGGGCCACACCATGTGAACTTAAGAGGCAGTCACCTGATGGAAGGAGTATATTTACATGTAAAACATGGTGGGCCCACATGGAATTCACTGCGAGGATGACACTTATGCCACGTCGGTATTCACAGGGCCTGACTTATGTGTAATGACAATGTGGGAAGAATAATTGCAATTGTCTATGCTAAGAAAGCGAAATGATTAGAATAACTGTTTAAACGATGGTGACCGGATTTGGATGTTTCCAAAAAATTGGGGAAAAAACAAAAAATCCAAACGTGGCTCATACTTTGTTTCAAATCTTCCAAAAATCTTAATGACATATGATTGTTGTTGGATTCTCCTTCGTAAGAAAATGGGCCCCACAAACATGAGAGGGAGAGAGAGATGGCCCTATAAACATGAGAGAGAAACATGAGAGGGAGAGAGAGATGGCCCTATAAACATGAGAGAGAGAGAGAGAGATGGCCCCATAAACATGAGAGAGAGAGATGGCCCTATAAACAAGAGAGAGAGACGGCCCTATAAACATGAGAGAGAGAGAGAGAGATGGGCCCCATAAACATGAGAGAGAGAGAGAGGTGGGCCCATAAGCATGAGAGAGAGAGAGAGGGAGAAGTGGGCCCCATAAGCATGAGAGAGAGAGGGAGAGGTGGGCCCCATAAACATGAGAGAGAGAAGGAGAGAGAGATGGGCCCCATAAACATGAGAGAGAGGGAGAAAGATGGGCCCATAAAAATGAGAGACAGAGAGAGAGATATGGCCCAAGAAATGATGGAGCATCATCATATATCATGATTAATATAAGTAGCATTTGTATGCATTCTCTTTTAATTGATGTCTTTCAGTTGATGACTTTTTACCTAGAGGTTGGTTCCTCAATCTGTCCCTGTAGAATAAGATTATTCTACAAGTTTTATGGGGCCCACTAGGTTGTGTTTATGGCATCTAACCTATCTAGTAGGGTTGCCCCACTAATTTTATCCACTTGTCTCTAGCTTTCTATCTCCACATTCTTTCTTCCTCGCATTTCTTTATATATTCTATCTTCAAAGCCTTAACTTTATTGAATCGAGAGTCTAAATATTCAACAAAATCTTGTCTTTAATGAGTAAAATCGAACCAAAACGCTCCTTCCATTGCTTTAGTTTAGCCTTTAGTATCTGCAGCTTCGCCATAAGCCTAAAAGCAGCCCAACCTTCCACCTATAAAGATTGCCAGTACCACCCTTGAACTAATTCCGCCGATCCTTTTAATTTGGCCAACTTAACTCGAATCTAAAAGGAGAAGGGCCCAATAAGTCTTATTTAAGAGTAGAGAAAAATAGACTTCCAACCACCATGTGGTTGACTGCATTTTTTTGGGCATTGTAACATCGCGGGCTCATTTAATGCATAGGTTGGATAGATTACACACAACACACTGAGCCCCACTTTAGAAAATAATGGATAACACATAGAGGCATAGGTAATCATTAAGTGAGAAACGAACGCGGATTGCGTCCGACTCCAGTCGGACCTTTGAGCGTCCTGTGAGTTTTCTATATAGTGGGCCGACTGATCAATGGTCCAGATTTGTATACAGATGCAGATTCATGTGTGGACTGATCAGTGGACCCCACTACAGTCGTGATCCACAGAATTAAGAAGGGTTGCGCGTCTACACTGCTTGTGGCAGTATTGTAGTTGAACATGGATTCCTGTTAACCAAATTCGTGTGGAGCAAGAGTGGCAGTGTTTTGGTGGGTTTCAAATACTGCCACACCCACTACAATCCCTATTTAAAGGGTGCTGGGTCCCCAATCCGCAATTACACTGAAAATAACCTCCATCTAAGGTTTTCTCTACAACAATCCTAGGAGAGGAAGATCCATATCTCTAATTAGAGATGGCCCACCAGACAGGTATGTCTTTATTCAGTTTATTAGATCTACATATCCGATGCACTGCACGGTCCTATGAATTCCGCAATTTACAGCATCTTACAGTTGGTATCAGAGCCGACTGTGATCGACTATGGCAGATCAATTCAGATTGTTGAATCTATACTAGAATCCTTAGGGCCGGATCTATGGGATCCGATTACAGTCTATACAATCAGTCCCAGGTCCTGGCCATTAGGATTCGATTTTGCACCTGTTTCCTGCATACAACAACAAGAGTGGCAATGGTCGCTGTAGCAGACGAGGTTATCAATTCGGCATCTAAGAACTTCAAAATCCAAAATTCAGGGTGGCCCTATTCCAATAATGGCACCACCACAACAGAGTAAAAGATTAAAAAAAAAAAAAAAAAAAAAAACCCTAACCTTGTTGTTCCAAATAGTCATGGCCGATTGTGGTGGCCTTCCGGCTGATCGCAGTGGTAAAACCCCATTCTTGGCCGGATCTCCTGGATATAGGAAAGCTTCATTATCTGTGGCTATTGTTTGGCTTGCGATTGAGCCATTCATAGCTCATCTCTTCTCCTCCCTTTTGGCTTCGACATCCGGCAGAGGTAGTGACCATTGCTGCCGTCGTCGAAATTCCTGAACGCAACTCACGGCTTGAATTTCCGGCGACAATGGCAAAAGGGGCACCGACACTGGGAGCAGGGCTCATATCCGCCATGTTTGAACTGATTCTCAGCGGCGGCCGAGCCTGAAGGCAGAGACGGAGAGGTGGCAGGAGAGCCATGGCGGCTAGGGTTAGGGTTTTCACCCCTCTTCTCCGGCGACATGGCAGATAGCATTGGTCATCCTATCCATCAGTCCGACGAACAGCAAGATATAAAACTTTCGTTAGGAACCACTGCTGGACTGCCCTATCGTCAGAGAAGAGGCCAAATCCCATTAGATCTTCACGCAAAGGGGTTTTAAAGCTACCTCTGTCGGCAGCCAAGGAGATAACGGCAAACCAATCTTTCTTCTTCTCACCACTTAGATCCGACAGTGGTCGGGCTTCTCCAAAAGATCCATGTCCTGGGACCGTTGTCTGTCTGCAATTTGTAACCACCTGCAGCTTATCTCATCATCCCTCTCCAGCCCTGTTTCAGTATCCTTCCAGATCCATTCCTTGTTGCGGTGGCCATTGTTTCTGGTAATCGTCTACAAAGAAATGCAGATCTGCAGATTGGTCGGAGCTTGGGGATTGTTGGCTCTTCCATAGAGAGAGCAGAGGTGCCGCCAGAGCCAGGATTAGGGTTTCAACCCTCTTTCCCAGCGGCGGCCGAGCTTGGAGAGAAACAGAGAGAGAGGCTACTAGGGTTAGGGTTTTCTCAAACCCCTACCCTCTTTAAGACAGAGAGGCATGCGTCTTGTTTGGGTGCATTCCAGCAGACCATATGGTCTCGTGGTTTATGGTGTAGGCGTGGGTTTACATCCAGCCGACCATTCGGCCGGTGGTTTGCTAGGTGGGCCATGGGCCAGCCTTCCATCTCACCGTTGGTTGTTTCCTTTAGGCCACTGCAAGATCTGGACTTGATCTTGTGCAATGGATCGGGGCTCGTTTTGTTATAAGTGCAGGTCGATCTAGTGGGTTTTATGTGGACCGACTTATGGGCTCATCCTAATCTTTTTTAGGGTCTATGGAAGCTGACATTAATAGCCCCTGGTTTAGGTTATTAAGCATTATAATAAACACTACTTCAAGCCTGTTGGATGACCATTAAAAGCTTTAAAGGCTCGTTTATGGACTTTATTCTTAGATCTGGACTATCTATTTTAATGAGTGTATAGTCTGGCTCATTTACTAGATGGATGATCTAGCATTTGAATTTTTCATCATGTGGACCTTAAGTATTAGATTTGAACCATCCATTTTATGGACTTTAGTGTAAGAATTTAATTGTCCACCTAAATTAGATTCAATATTCCATCTGGACCATCCATCCTGTGAATGATTAGTGCTAGACCTGGAATGCTCATTGTGATGTTCAGATCATATAGAGTCTTGATCTGACGCCCACGACCCATACTCTAGGGCTGACTTGATCCGTTGGTTTAAAAGGAAATGGGTGAATGAAACTTACTTAAGTGTTGGTTTCTTTTCAGTTTCACCATATTTAAATGATCAATGTCAACTACTAATTGAGCCAAATCAGAATATTTTGGATTGATCTATTGAGGGCAGGATTAAATCGCAATCCTAAGTCTAAATTTTCTGATATTGGATCTGATCGTGTTAGCCACCACAGTGACCTTAATTAGTGAAGATTTTCACAATTCTAGACTTGTAATATTGGGTTTAAGTAAAGGATTGCATACAGTTGCATTTGTTTCCCATGCAGATGGTGACGAAAACACAGACGTTCACCATTTTAGTAGGGATTCGAACACATGATTGCAGTTCTGAGTCGAAAATCATGGAGTTGGATCTGGTAATGTTAGCCACCACAGTGACCACTATCAGTGAAGATTTGCACGAATTCAGACTTCTAACGTTGGGATTAAGTTAAAAGGATTGCATACAGTTACGTTCACGTCCAATGCAGACGGTGACGAAAACACAAACGATCACCACTTTAGTAAGGACATGAACACATGCAGACGGTGACGAAAACACAGACGATCACCGTTACATTCTAGTTCAGGAGAACCATCTACATGTTATGACTTCCACCCACAGGTGGAGTCATGATGATGTGGCCAATTCTCGCCAGGATTGATTATCTAAGCCGACATTCATCCTGGATAATTCAATTGATGGCCTTTAATCAATTGAATGTTTATTCGCCTGAAACTTCATAATATAAAGTCTAAAGTGAGTTTATTTTTTCAGTTAACATTCCAAACAGCTATAATACAGTACCCCTTCTGACTGGCTCCAACTACAACACATGGAAGGAGTCCATTGAGATTGTCCTGGGGTGTATGAAGTTGGACATTGCCCTGAGAGAACCAGAACCTCCTAAGCCTTCATCTGAAAGCAAAAAAGAGAAAAAAGCTCACTATAAGGCCTGGACAGACTCCAATATAATGTGCCTCAAAATCATGAAGTACACGATTTCAGAGGCCATGAAGGGTGCCATGCCTAATACAAATAAGGCTAAAGATTTCCTAACCGAGATAGGCAAGCGCTTCACGAAATCAGAAAAGGCTGAACTATGTTCATTACTCAGCAAACTGATCCGTGCAACCTATAACGGTAAAGGAAATATAAGGGCATTCATTATAGAACAGATCCAAGTAGTATCTAAGATACGCAACTTAGGAATAAAATTTTATGATGATCAGATTGTCTATCTAATCATGATTTCCCTGCCTCCTTAATACAGTACTGTTAATGTCAGTTTTTGTAACGAGATCCTCCGGCTCTTCTCCTTTGCTCCAGCAGGGATTTCCACCACCAGACCTGAAGCAAGACAGCGAATAAGGGTGGCTGGGGACCAGCCGTTAGCCCTCCGACGCTTAAGTTAGGCCACAGAAGAGAAGCCAAGCAAAACGGGACCAAGATTGAATGATGCGTACGTCCAAAATATGTACTTGGACTCGCGACCACATTTTAACCTGCGAGCAACTTTACTACGGGCGTCTCCTTCCTTTTCGGAGGCCTTGACTCCAACTATGGCTTCCGGCCGGATCCAGCCGGATTTCAAGGGATTACCATCTAGGGGCGCGATTGTTGGAATAAGTCATTGGGTTGGATCTGACTAAAAAGATAGGATCTTATCCCACGAAATCAGCGGATTCTCAGTATCGTATGCGACATCAATGGGATTTCGACATCTCACGTAACAGATTGGATTGCTTCAGATCTATATAAGGGGGTGGCTCCATTGAGGGCAGGTACGTACGCATCATTCAATCTTGATCCCGTTTTGCTTGGCTTCTCTTCTGTGGCCTAACTTAAGCGTCGGAGGGCTAACGGCTGGTCCCCAGCCACCCTTATTCGCTGTCTTGCTTCAGGTCTGGTGGTGGAAATCCCTGCTGGAGCAAAGGAGAAGAGCCGGAGGATCTCGTTACAAAAACTGACATTAACAGTTTGGCGCCGTCTGTGGGAACGACTTGATCATCAAGATCAATCGTGTTAACTATCGATCAAAATCCTTCGGTGATGCCTCCTAAAAAGACAGTTCATCCTTCAACTTCGAGGCAGGCACCACCTCCGCCCGGTGAGACGGAATCCGCACCTGCCCTCCCACCTGTTCCGACGGATATCCCTGAAGGAGCCCCAAATATGCCATCAACAAATCCATTATTGGAGGCCTCTGGAAATCAGGATGATGTCCTACGATTCCTCGGGAACACTCTCCTAACTCTAAACGCCGGAGTTCAGGCACTGTCAAATCGACTTGATCAGCACTTCCCTGAACCGCAAAGACAACCCTCCGAAGGGTTACCACCGCCACCCATACCAGTTGCTTCCAGACATTCTATGGATGAACCACAAGTCCCACCACTTGGCGGCCATCCCCCTGTGCCGTCTCCACATTCTATACATTCCAGTTCGTCTCGACAACCTCAACCGCAAGGCTCCACCGCCGAAACGTCTAGCTATACCTTGCCATGGGAAGGAGATCTCAAAAGAATCCAAGACCGTTTTGATATCATGGAGCAGAAATACCAGGCAAATCGGCCATCTGCTGTCATGGCGGCAATACATCAATCTGAATCTCCCTTCACAAGCGAGGTCATGGAAGCCCCGTTGCCCAGAAAGTATCGAACGCCTGTTATCGCTCCGTATACAGGCATTGGCGATCCTCTGGAACATCTGGAAACATATAGGTCCCTCATGGAGTTGGAGGGACATGGTTCAGAAATCATGTGTAGGGCTTTTCCCCTTACATTGAAGGAAGCGGCTCGTACGTGGTTTCGGGGGTTAAAGCCACTTTCCATCAGTTCTTTTTCCCAATTATCGGAGATATTTCTTTCTCAATTCATGGGAAGTATTCGCATTAAAAAGCCAGCCTCCCATCTGATGAATCTGAAACAGCAACATGGGGAGACAATAAAAGAGTTCACAGTACGGTTCACTGCTGAAGCCGTTCAAACTGAGGGTTACACTGAAGAAAAGGGTCTCACAGCCCTCATTGCTGGAATAACGAGCGAGAAATTTAGGTTTGCTTTAGATAAGAGCCCGCCGAAAACTATGGCGGAATTCCAAGCTAAAGCTCAGAAATACATCAATGCAGAAGAAGTCGCATTGACACGCCATGGAGTACAAAGTAAGAAACGCAAGCCAGAAGGAACCTCTACAGATAAAAAATACCATCGCGATCAGCGCGATCGTTCTCCCAGGAAGCCTTACTCTGGTAAATATCATAATTACACTCCTCTTAATCGGTCTCCTGAAAAGGTTTTAATGGAGATAAAACACAAGCCATATGTGAAGTGGCCTGCAAAGATTAAATCCGATCCCGAGAAGAGAGATAAGAGTAAGTTCTGTTACTTCCACAAAGATCACGGGCATAGGACCCAGGACTGTATTTCTCTACGAGACCATATCGAAGCCCTTATTCGAAAAGGCCATCTCCAGGATTATGTTGCTCGTAAGAATCGGTCACCAGAAAGGGCGAAGACCTCATCTCGCCAAAAGGAACCGTCTCATCATCAAACCGACCAAGAGGATGCTGAGCCCACAGGAGAAATTCGCACTATCGTCGGGGGTCCAGCTTGCGGGGGTGACTCTCAAGCTTCAAGAAAGGCATACGCCCGAAAGGCGTCCAAAGAACCCCAGCAAATCTATTGGCTGGAACAAACGTCCAACTCATCGAAAGCTAGCCATCCCCTAATTTCTTTCACCCTCGAAGATGCAGCGGGAATTCATTTCCCTCATGAAGATTCCATCGTAGTCACACTGAAGGTATCAAATTATCTGACTCATCGAATTATGGTGGATACAGGTAGCTCGGCCGATATCCTGTATTTGGAGGCTTTCGACAAGATGGCACTTGCCAGAAACCTCCTCAAGCCAGTATCGACCCCTCTTGTCGGCTTTGGAGGAGAAGTGGTAACACCTGAAGGAAGTATCGATCTCCCGGTCACCTTTGGGGAGAGTCCAGCGAAGACCACCGTCTTCGTAAACTTCCTCGTCGTGGATCGAAAATCAGCATATAACGCCATCTTGGGGAGACCGTCTCTAACTAAGGTTGGAGCGGCCTTGCACCCTTCATATTTATGTGTTAAATTTCCGACCCCAAATGGCATCGGGGTCGTGCGAGGAAGTCAGCAGGAGGCACGGTCCTGTTACCAGATAGCCCTCCAAGATCGAAAGAAGGCTCAAGCGACACCTGTCATGGAAATAGTTCAAGGTTCATCCGACGTTCTCGCCACCGCGTTGGATCCAAGGGAAAATGCTCTGAAATCAGGAACTCCAGGGGAGGAAACAGTGGCGATCCGCTTGACCGAAGACGACCAGTCTAAGATCGTGTACATCGGTTCCTCCTTAAACAGTATCCACCGCGAAGATTTGATCCGTTTCCTCACTGAATACCAGGACGTGTTTGCTTGGTCTCATAAAGATATGCCGGGAATCGATCCTGATGTCATCGTACATCGTCTCAACATTGACCCGAAGCATAAACCCATACATCAGCGTCGACGTGCCTTTACTGCAGAAAGACAAATGGCGATCAAAACTGAAGTTGAAAAGCTGCTCGCGGCAAATTTCATAAAAGAAGTTGACTACCCACAATGGGTCGCCAACGTAGTTCTCGTCCGGAAAGCTAATGGCAAATGGAGGATGTGCGTCGACTATTCAGACTTAAACAAAGCATGTCCCAAAGATAGCTTCCCGACACCACGAATCGACCAGTTGGTCGACTCAACAGCTGGACATGCTCTCCTCAGTTTTATGGATGCTTATTCTGGTTACAACCAGATTATGATGCATCCACCTGATGGCCAGCATACTGCCTTCATCACAGATCGAGGACTATATTGCTACCAGGTAATGCCGTTTGGTCTAAAAAATGCAGGGGCCACTTATCAGCGTCTTGTCAACAAAATATTCGCTGCTCAAATCGGTAGGAATATGGAAGTATATGTTGACGATATGCTCGTGAAAAGCATCGATGAAGATGACCACATTCCTGATCTTCGAGAAGCCTTTGATCTGATGAGGAAGTATCAGATGAAATTAAATCCAGAAAAATGTGCGTTTGGAGTATCTGCAGGGAAATTTCTTGGGTTCATGGTTGGCCAACGTGGAATTGAAGCAAATCCCGAAAAGATTAAAGCATTGATAGAGATGAAATCCCCAGTGACTCTGAAGGACGTTCAGCGTCTAGCTGGTCGCGTCGCATCATTGAACAGGTTCATCTCGCGAGCATCTGACAAGTGTCTGCCCTTCTTCAAACTCCTTCGTGCAACGGCCAAGTCTGATTGGAGGTGGACACCTCAATGTGAAGAAGCTTTTCAACAACTGAAGCAATATATGAGCGCTCCCCCCATTTTATCTAAGCCTGTGGCACATGAGCAACTCATTCTTTATTTATCTGTGTCTTCCACGGTCGTTAGTGCCGCTTTAATAAGAGAAGATTCCGGGGTACAAAGGCCCGTTTATTATATCAGTCGAGCAATGGTTGATGCAGAAACTAGGTATTCTGATTTGGAGAAACTGGCCCTAGCCTTAATCACGGCAGCTCGAAAACTGCGACCATACTTTCAAGCCCATGCTATTTAGTACCAACAAATCATCCACTACGTCAAGTCCTTCAAAAGCCTGAGGCTTCCGGGCGCTTAACTAAATGGGCGGTCGAGATCAGCGAGCATGATATTTCATTCTGTCCTAGGACCGCAGTCAAGGGCCAGGCCGTGGCTGACTTCATCGCCGAATTTACATATTCTTCTGAAGATAGCGTCATGACCAGCGACCAGCCTCCTTGGTCGCTCTTCGTGGACGGGTCGTCGCGGGCCAGTGGCAGTGGAGCGGGCCTGATTTTAGTGGCTCCAGACGGGTCGCATTTTCAATACGCTCTGCGTTTCGAATCACGCGTCTCCAATAATGAAGCAGAATATGAGGCCCTTATTGTTGGCCTCGAGCTAGCCGTTGTCCTCGCAGTCCAGAATTTGATAATTCATAGCGACTCCCAGCTCATTGTCAACCAAGTTCTTGGCGAATTCGAAACCAAAGAAGAAAGAATGGCCTTATACAAGTCTCGTGTCCTCATCCTGCTCGCCAAACTGAAGACTTACAAAATATTCCATATCCCTCGCGAGCAGAACCAACTTGCCGATTCCTTGGCAAAACTCGCTTCTGCACCAGAATCAGAACTATCACATTCGATCCCCATCGAGCACCGTCAACACTTGAGTATCGACCGAGTGACTCCCGAGCAAGTTATATCGGTACAATCGTCTCCATGCTGGATGGATCCTATCATCCTTTATCTCAGAGATGGATACCTACCAGAAAACAAGAAAGCTGCAAGACAAATTCAGCTTCGAGCTGCCAGGTACACCTTACAAGATGGAATCTTGTTGCGAAAAAGCTTCTCCTTGCCTTATTTGAGGTGTCTTCATCCAGAAGAAGCACATCGTGTTCTAGATGAAGTACACCAGGGGGCATGTGGTAATCATCCTAGGGGGCGATCTCTAGCATATAAAGCGATGAGGCAAGGATATTATTGGCCTACTATGAAAGCAGACGCCATAGAATTTTCTAAAAAATGCGACAAGTGTCAACGATATCAACCTATACCTCGTGTACCGTCTGAGCGGATGACCCCAGTCGATAGCCCTTGGCCTTTTGCTCAGTGAGGGATCGATATCATCGGACCCTTACCTATGGGAAAGGGACAGAATAGGTTCGCGATCGTGGCGGTTGATTATTTCACCAAATGGGCCGAGGCAGAACCATTAGCCAAAATTACTGAGAAACAAACTACTAAGTTAATGTGGAGAAATATTATATGTCGCTTCGGACTTCCTCATACTATAATTACCGATAACGGAACGCAGTTCGACAACGCAGCCTTTGATGAATTTTGCGACAAATGGAAGATACGTAATCTCCGCACTTCTCCATATCATCCACAGGCGAATGGGCAGGTCGAGGCAGTGAATAAAATTATAAAGCATCATCTAAAGACCAAGCTAAGTGAATGTAAAGGGGTGTAGCCAGAACTTCTGCCAGAAGTGTTATGGGCCTATAGAACCACGGCTTGTACATCGACAGGTGAAACTCCTTTCTCCTTAGCATTTGGTGTTGACGCAGTGGTACCAGTGGAAATTCAAGTGCCCTCATATCGGATCGAACAGTATGATCCCGCGAGCAATCAGAAAAATATCCGACTTCATCTCGATCTCTTGGAAGAGCGAAGAAATGCTTCCCAAGTACGAGTGGCGGCATATCAACAACGTATTACTCGTTATCGGAATGCGAAGGTTCGACCTAGATCCTTCCAGTTTGGAGATTTGGTTCTAAGGCAAAATCTTGGAATTCCTGTTCGTTCATTGGATCCGAATTGGGAAGGCCCGTATCAGGTTATTAGGGCTGTGCGACCCGGTACTTATTATCTTGAAGACATGCAAGGGAAGCCTGTACGTCGCCCTTGGCACGTGGAGCATTTGCTAAGATACTACCCCTAGATTCGATGTAGTTTATCATAACATTTTATGAATAAAGTAAAAGATATCTTTTGGCCGCTACTCCATTTATATGGACCAGAATAGCCCTGAAGAGTGCTTACACGTCCTCTTGGCCAATTACCTACCTTTGGTAGGACTGAAATCATTACTAGTTGGCCGCTTCTCCATTCTCATGGACCTGAACAGCCTCGAAGAGAATGAATACCATCTCTTGACCAACCTTCTGCCCTTTGTAGAATCAAAATCTCAATCGATAGATCAGTCTATCTCAACGCGGACATGGTCTCACGACCCCCGGATTGAGTCTAATTCATTTTTTCATGAGTTAGTTACTCGCGATTGGTGAGAGGAGGGATCGCACTCCAAAATGCGAGCACCGCAGCTCGTGCTCTAATTAGGGCAGCAAACGGGGTCACATCCTGATCGCGAGCAGCTTAGCTCATGCTCGAATTAAAGGGTCACATCTCTGACGAATCCATTCAAGATTAACAAGCAAAAAATGAAAGATGAAGGGAGAACAGCAACGAAACAGCAACACTTCCAAAAATATCTTTTTATTTATAATCAGATGATTACATATACATGAGCGCAGATACAAGAGAAAAAAAAATAAAGGAAATCAATCGCTAAGAGGAGCCACGCTCTCGACTTCAGGGCCCATTTCAGGAGCCCCTCCAGCCTGCGTGGCTTCGGTCACCTCGTTCTCGGCAGCAGCTTGCTCTTCTGCAGCTATGATGGTCGCGACTCGACCGAATTCCCCCATATCGAAGGATAGGATCATTCGTTGCACTACTCTTAGTGCAAAGTCTCGACCAGCATCGTATGACTCATATCGTTCATCGTCATACAGCTGCGAAGTCCGAAACTCGGAAACTGCCCGAGTACCTTCCTCCGAGAGCATTTTTACAAGGGCGACTCTCTCCTCGTCCCAGTGGATCGAGTCGTCCTTAAGCTGCGCAAGAGCGGTGCGCTCCCTAGTCAAGTTGTCGTAGGCCTCCTTGAGCTGCGACCTGGCTCCCGCGAATTGCTCCTCTAACGAGATCTTGTCCTGTCGGAAGATCTCCCTCTCTCTCTCTGCCTTCTCCTTCAGACCCGTGAGCTTCACGTAGTCTGAGTCCAAGGCCTGATATCTGTCGGTCAGGACTTGGATCTTCTCGATGAGGATCTTTTTTTCCTCATCTCTCTTCGAGATCACTGCCTCACGAGCCTTGAGCAGTTGATCTCTTCCTTGAACTGCCTTTTCCAAGGCAATCCTCTTTCCCTCGGCCTCCTCTATCGTGCGACGGGCGGCAACAATATCACGCCTCGTTCGCAGAATAAGATCTAAACCCTGCAAGAGATGGAAAATATAAGATTTCTGGAACGTAACAACAGGTCGAAACAGATCTTGACGAAGTCTTACCTGAACCATCCTCATCCCCGCTTCAAGGATAAGGTTCTCAGGACTTGGCTCGGGGAGAGAGCCGAAGGCGTGAGGCGGGACGTTCTCGAACAAGAACTTACACACAGGGTGGAGGTGGCGTGGAATCGAGTACGTCCCGCTCCCAGACGGTTGGGCAACGACCAAACCGGCCTGCTCGCGAGGTGGAGGCATGGACTCGCGAGCAGGTCCCTGCTCGACAGCTGGGACCAGTTCCCGAGCAGGAGTCGGCTCTTGAGGCTCTACCTGCTCTCGAGCCTCTTCAGCTGGGGGGCAGCTGGACCCCATCCCATCTGGGGAATTATCTGCAATGTTGATCACTAGTGGCCCAGGTGCGACCACCAGTGAAGGAATAGTTGGCCCAGCTGGGGCCCCCGCCATGCTCGCGGGAAGGGCAGGCTGATCGCTGCCCGCGCGGATGGAAGATTGAGACGGTTCAGCAGGGGTTCTCTTCTGCCTTTTGGAACCTGTGCCCTTCAGACGGGGCAGTAGGCCTCTCTTCTCTCCAGCCTTCGTCATTTCGACTTCTCTTCTGGATATGAGGCCTGCTGCTGCAAGTCGCGAAGGAGATAAGCAAGCCTCGATATGCCTATCTCCGACAGGCACCTTATACACTCTGACGATCTTCTCGTTGATCCCACCCTTCAAATTCGGTTTCCGCAGTACCGGGATACCTGCGAGCACAAATAATGGTCAAACGAAGCAAAACCCTAAAAATTATTCTAAGGAAACTGCACAATACGGGATTGTGTCTACCTTCACAGAAAAACCGGGTCACCCCTGGACCCCTGGAGGAGGCAGACTCCCAGCTCCCGGAAGCATAGAACCACCGCTTCCTCCAGCCGGGATAGTTCGAGGAGGGCTTACCCAACACGAAATTATCCCGGTGCCAGTAACATAAATAATACCAGCCTTCGCTGGATGGAGCTTTCTTCAGACGGAACATACGGAGGAACTCCTCCGCCGTGAGTTCCCCGTTGCCAGCCTGAGCCCAAAGGGCAAAGGAGCCCAAAACCACCCTCCACCCGTTCACAATGAGTTGCCCAGGGGCAATCTTGTAACACCGTAGTACATCGCGAACAAAGGGATGGAGGGGAAGGCGTACCCCCAGGATGAGCTGGTACTCGTAAAATGCTACGCATCCTGGGGGGGGGGGGGGGAGTCGGGTGTTTTCTCCACCTCCGGGCAAGCGGAGAGTTACAGAGTCAGGGATTTGGTATCTCTCCCGTAGCTCAGCCAGCCGGTCCTCCGATAAAACGGAAGGATATCCGGCTGCTGTGTATCTCCCCGCCGAAACCCTTGCACTGCTGGAGGCAGAGGACTCCGGAGTGGCATCACCAAGGGGGACAGTAGTCTCGTCAGAGTTCCCAGCCATGGGGAGATGAAAATAAAAGAAGAAGAAAAAGGAAGTATACCGGAAAAAGGAAAGAATGAGCACCGGAAGAGGAAGAAGAATGGAAAGAAAGGATTGCAGGTTTCTTTCGAAAAAACTTCTGTAGAAAATCAAAGAAATGGCGGACTCCGTATATTTATAGGCAATCATTCCGCCGTATCTGATGACACGTGGCAGTCCCTCTTTGGACACAGCGCTCGAGCAGGCACGCCCATTAACTCCTCAAACACGTGGCGAGCGCCCCTTCATTTTCCATCAGCGAAAAGGCTGCGAAAAGCTGGCGCTCATTAATTTCAGCCCATCATGAGGGGTGCCGTTCTCGATGAAAGTAGCGAGCGGTTTCGTGTGATAGTGAGCTAAGTCCTTTCCTTGAGAATTCTTGGCGGCAAGGACTTGGGGGGCATCTGTTATAGGCAAAATGATGGAGATGAGATTTCACGCGGAAATGCCCACTTCGCTCTCGCTCTCGAGATTATCTGATCGAGAGTCGAATACTGGATAAGTGCGGGACGTCCATTCGACTCTTGATATTATATGATCGAGAGTCGAATATTGGATAAGTGCGGGACGACCATTCGACTCTCGAGCTCACCTGATCAGGAGTCATAGATTGAAAAATATGGAGCAGCTATTCGCAAGTCTCGAGTCTTCATAACCGATAGTCAAATACGGCAAAGCTCGATCCGCGAGCAGACCTTCTCACAAGTCGTTGAAAGATGTTACATCCAAAATATGTACTTGGACTCGCGACCACATTTTAACCTGCGAGCAACTTTACTACGGGCGTCTCCTTCCTTTCGGAGGCCTTGACTCCAACTATGGCTTCCGGCCGGATCCAGCCGGATTTCAAGGGATTACCATCTAGGGGCGCGATTGTTGGAATAAGTCATTGGGTTGGATCTGACTAAAAAGATAGGATCTTATCCCACGAAATCAGCGGATTCTCAGTATCGTATGCGACATCAATGGGATTTCGACATCTCACGTAACAGATTGGATTGCTTCAGATCTATATAAGGGGGTGGCTCCATTGAGGGCAGGTACGTACGCATCATTCAATCTTGGTCCCGTTTTGCTTGGCTTCTCTTCTGTGGCCTAACTTAAGCGTCGGAGGGCTAACGGCTGGTCCCCAGCCACCCTTATTCGCTGTCTTGCTTCAGGTCTGGTGGTGGAAATCCCTGCTGGAGCAAAGGAGAAGAGCCGGAGGATCTCGTTACAAAAACTGACATTAACAAGTACGTTCCAGTTGAATTTCAATACTATTAAGGACAAATGGACGTTGGACGAACTGATTTCTCAGTGTGTCCAAGAGGAGGAAAGGTTGGCTAAGCAAGGCATCGTACATAATGTAAATTTCGTAACCCCAAGACAAGGGAGAAAATGGAAGAATAAGAAAAGGAAGCAGAATTCAGAAAAAGATTCTTTGGATCCTATAGGTGGCAATCAGCCACAATCTAAAGGCAAAACAAAGAAGAAAAGACGGGGTCCTGATGATGGATGTTTTTTTTGCAATAAGCCAGGACATCAGAAAAAGGACTGCGAAGGCTTTAAAGCATGGTTTGCAAAGAAAGGTAATCATCATGATCTTGTTTGTTTTGAAAGCAATCTGACTGAAGTATCTACAGATTCCTGATAAATAGACTATAGCACTTCTATTCACATATGCACTTGCATGCAAGATATACTACAGAGCCAAATGTCAACTGATACGGAACGATCAGTGTGCGTTGGCAATAAGCGTAAAAGTGAACATTGCGGCAGTGGGAGTCTACAGACTTAGATTAGCAAATGGCCATTATTAGACCTAGTAGATAAATTTTTTTTATTTCTCTTTTCAGTTACATGTGGATGCACTTTTAAATTTGAGAATGAAAGTGTAACGCCCCAGATTTTCGCCAAATTGAATTTTAAAATCCTCGGAAGATTTTTTACTACAATTAATTTATTTTATAATTTAACGACGTTTAATGCTCGATTCTAAGAAACATGCAAGTATTACCAACAAAGAATCGTATAAATCCGATTAGGCATATTTAAGTAACTAACGCGTACGCCTAATCATCGAAAGCTTAAGCCTAATCATGCGATCCATAAATCTAAGGCTAAGATCTAGTGGATCCCGTCATTGATAAATTGACATAACTGATGCACGACGATCATCTAACCGAGAACAATATTAATCACCGCTTAGATTACACTTATAACCCAACTTAATCAACTTTTCGTCTAACTTACAAATCAACGGATGAGAGCGAGTTAGACCAAAACACTATTTCTGTTAATTTTAAATCAGCCAAACTTTAGACGTAAGTAGATTGGACCACATTTAACATACCCTAGAAATCTCATCCTCAACTCTATTTTCGAAAACCCCGAAAAACACTAAATAGAGTCTAGACCGATCATTAGTGGGCCATTAAATTGAAAATTAAGGAAAGTCGTCTATCTTAGTGGGCTTGATGTCCATCGTGGGACATGGAGTCGAAATCGAGTGTCAAATCGTTCAACTTGGGCTCGTAAGACGAGTGCATGAGATGTGTAAATACCTTTAGAATCTGCTAGGAACTTAAGTGAATGTTGTCATTCAAACTTACACAAAGTTGCGGCTTTCGAGCCGTTAGATTTCAATGAAATTTAGGGCCCTAGTTCTGAATAACTCCACGCATAGAATCGCAAAGCCGTGAGCCCGATCGACGATCGCTAACCGTTGACCAAACTTGTCGTCATATCCGTCGATCGCTGCATCCAGATTACGAAAGAATGGGACCCTAAGTAGATCCTGTCAAGTCATAACTATCCTACGGTTTGGATGGGCCCGTGTGGGTTCCAGTAGACGTCTACTTAGGAAACTAACACTTTCTAGGGCCATTTGTGTGACAAATTAACCACCAGGGCTAATTGAGTCAATCTGGGCCTATAAATAGAGTTGGATTGGGGCATTTCTCTCAATCCTTTTCCCAAGCCATTTGAGATTGAGAAAGAAGTTGATAGAGAGAGAGTGAAGGAAGGTAGAGAAGAGGAGTGTGGTGGATTGTGTTATGGTGCTTGTGGCTACATCTCTAGCCTAATCTTTCGCCCTTGCTTCATGTGTCTGGGGTGCGTCCACTCCGTTGAGATTGGAGGTAAGACATGGATGTTACCTCTTTTTCCGATGCATTCTAGGGTTGAGCAAAAGGGATCTCACCCTAATCTTACTTTGATCTTAGGCTTCGCCGATTCCCGCCAACCCTCACCCTAGGCGCTCGGATGGTCGAGAAATCTCAAACCCTAAGGTGTGGAATTATACCTCTAGGTTTTCTTTTATCAACCTTAGATGGATTTGGGATTGATTGAACCTTTAGGGTATTGTTATCTTTGTTAATTGTATTATTCCTGTATTATTGCAATATATGTGCTATTTTGAATTTCTGTAGCTAAGGTGTTTGATGAAATGCTTGTGCGAGATAAACCGCTGGAATGATGCGTGTTAAGATTATATTAAACATAGAATTGCTTGTATGCATATAAGTTGGAATTATCATGCATGGCGTCGAGTTAGAATTTTTCCTAAGTTACCAGCATGCTACAAGATAAACTTAGGCTTTGTGAAATAGAATATCTGTCCCAAATATTTCGAGGCGGGTAGCCCAGATGTGTTGGCTACCTGAGATGTATTCAGTTGGTTCGAGGGAAACACAGATGGTCGGTAGTAGTTGGACTACGCGGACGGCTTACGCCCATGCTGATTCAGACGGACGCCCCTGGACTTAATCGAATCTATCAAAATATGGCAGAAAGAGTGTTTGAAGATGATAACAATACAGTCCCCTGAATACGGAATACCGGATCCTAAGAAAGTGTCGGGTCCACTAATAACTGCATGTGCAATGCGTTCCCGATAAGCCTCTTGGGCCGGGCATGGTGGTATGGGACACCGTGTTCGAGTCGTCGGCCTACGCTGGGGTGAGTCACCTCCCCGTAGTGTCCTTGGAGCAATTGCTGGGGCGACGAACCCTATCGGTGTTCCCGAGAAGGTTGGTCAGCTCCCGTTTATAACAGGATGTTGGGAACCGTATTTTGATGTGTGGAAGTGACAGGGAAGCGTGGGCTACTGGCGATGATTAGCATTGCACGGTTAAGAGCCAGATAGTCCCGTTCAGGACCAATGATTGGACAATGGTATTCCGGCTTCGCCAATATGCTAAGTGAGAAATGACCTAATGAAACTCAAACAAATCATGCATACACGTCATAGATCCCCTAGGCAACTGTCTGACTGTTAAAGGCCAGGATGCCGAAGGATGATCCAACCCATTTGCATTTGGAGGTTCTGTGAGTGCCTGGTTGCTTGATGTGGCGCCAATGCCACTCTGTGTTCCTCATGTTACCTCCGGAACATGCATGGTGTGCGATCTCATGTCATTCATGCACTAATAAAACTAGAATAGGAATTTGGATGTTTTGTATGGAATCAATGCCTAACCCTCTTTGTTTGATAACATGTTAAACTTAAAGTTATAATTCTCACTAAGTTGATCACTCACTCCCACTCCTGGGACGGTGTTTCAAAACACCACCAGGCTCTGTTATGATAGATGCAGGTATCTCAGAGGAGGATGCCTTACAGGATGAGTTCGATGACTTTACGGGAGAGTTGTCTTACTTCCACTTTTTATATTGGTCAGGTTTAAATTTAATTTTTGTCTTTACTTTACTGCTTAAATTGATTCTGAATTGGTGCTTTGATGCCTTATGAATCGTAAACAAGAAATCACGCTTCCGCAAAGCATAACTGACACCCGGAATCTTGGGGATCGAGGTTGTACTCGACCCCTGAAAATTCGGGGCGTCACAGAAAGTTTTAGTATTTACTTTGGTTTGAATTTAGTTGGCCATAATTTTTTGTGAATGAGCTATGTCAGTTGAACCTACATACCGCAAACGTTCTAAACATAAACATACAGCATAATAGAGCAGGAATAAAAAGAAGAAAGAGGAATAAAGTTTTCTCCATCTTATGACATAGGACAATTAAGCCATATCTCTTATGAGATAATGGAAAGGCTTGTGTGGGATGGAATACTTCAATCATTGGACTTCCTTGATTTTAAAGATTGTACAGATTGCATTAAGGTAAAACAAACTAGAATCAGGAAAAATGAACCAACCAGAAATGTAGGACTACTAGAAGTGATATATACAGATATTTGTAGTCCATTCCCTATAGCCTCATGGAGTGGACACAAATAATTTATCACTTTTATAAATGACTACTTTCGTTACAGATTCATGAACCTAATAAATGAGAAATCAAATTCTTCCTTTTATGATACTTTCTTTGTCATAGACATCGAGATTCATAGGAATAGATCTCGAGGACTGCTTGATTTGTCACAAAGATCCTACATTGATAGGATACTCGAGCGATTTGGCATGCAAAATTATTTTCATGCTTGATGACCTATAGTTAAAGGTGATAAGTTCAGAAGTTTTTTTTTTTTTTTGTGCCTCAAAAATGATTTAGAAAAGGATCGCATAAAGTGAATTCCGCACACATCAGCAGTGGAAGTATAATGTATGCTTAGTTCTGTACACGCCCGGATATTACTTTTATGGTTGGAATATTGGGCAGGTAACTGCAAAAAGCGGTGCGCTACCTGCAATGGACGAAAGACTTTGAACTCACTTACAGAAAAGTCGACCATCTAGATTTGGTTGGTTATTCAGACGCAGATTATGCTGGCTGCGTCGACACAAGAAAGTCCACATCCGGTTACATTTCTTTCTTATAAGTGGAGGAACTGTGTCTTGAAAAAGTATAAAACAATCCACCACAGCTTCATCTACTATAAAGGCAGAATCTATCGCATGTCACGAAGCTACAAATCAGGCGGTGTGGCTACAGTGTTTTCTCATTGGTTTATGGGTCTTGGAGCACATCCTAAAACCCATGATAATATTTTTGTGACAGTTCAGTTGCGATACATTTCTCGTGCAATAGCAAGCATTCATCAAGGTCGAGGCATATCGATGTAAAGTATCATATTGTAAATGATAGAGTGCGGGATCATCAAGTGTCTATTAAACTTTATCGGTACTAAAGAGATCATAACTGATCCTCTCACTAAAGGGCTTCCTGTGGTGCCATTTCAGGAGTATGTAGTATCTATGGGAGTCATGACCTCGTAGATACATTCAGTTAGTGGGAGTTTTCAGATTCAGTATAGATCTATTTTGTTCAGACACTCGTGGAGATCTCATATAATTTGATGATTCCATCTTTTGGTTTATATTATTTCTCTCATTTGGTATACACAATATGTTTTGAGAATAGTAGAATTTTGGTATTGTCTCATTGGAGACATCTTAAGAAAGCTCATCGGACCTCTTGAAGGTAGGCACTTTCGATCACACTTGAGTGTAACCTTCATACCACACGACCATGTTCATAATCTACGTCATTAAGATTGATGATACTAGTGACCGTGATTCGTCTCATTTCGCCTCAATTAATGTTGTGTAGACTATCATAATCCAATATTAGTAGTCTTGATGGACTAAGATTGGAAAAGACGTTGTCCACATAATCTGACATATCGGTTGACCACATAAGTAGAATTAAAATCCGTAACATTGAACAGTATAGCCCAAGTGGGAGAATGTAAGTTTTCTATATAGTGGGCCAACTGATTGATGGTCTAGATTTATATACAGATGCAGATTCATGTGTGGACTGATCAGTGGACCCCACTACAGTCGTGATCTACAGAATTAAGAGGGGTTGCGTGTCTAGACTGCCTGCGGCAGTATTGTAGTTGAACATGGATTCCTGTTAGCCAAATTTGTGTGGAGCAAGGGTGGCAGTGTTTTGGTGGGTTTCAAACACTGCCACACCCACTACAAACCCTATTTAAAGGGTGTTGGGTCCCCAATCCGAGATTACACTGAAAATAACCCCCATCTAAGGTTTTCTCTACAGCAATCCCAGGAGAGGAAGATCTAGATCTCTAATTAGAGATGGCCCACAAGACAGGTATGTCTTTATTCAGTTTATTATATCTACATATCCGATGCATTGCACAGTCCTATGAATTCCGCAATTTACAGCATCTTACACGTCCGACTAGTGCATGTTAAAATCGAATTGGCGGAAGATGTAGAGCCACACTTTCATTAAATGAGGGGATTTCGCAGCCAAATTTTGGGTGCCGTTAGGGCGCGTTATACTCGATCCTGACAAAAACAAAAATAGAAAACTCAATTATTTGTGGGAGAGGCTTGCCTGTGACACCTAGCCTAGGCTGTGTGGGATCTACAAGGAAGGGATCTACAAGGAAGTCCGTGACAAATCCACTACTCCATATGTTTTTAGAGATGCAAATAGGACGAGATTCTAAAGGCAGATTCAAAATTCAGGGTGAGCCACACCAACAAAACAGTGGGAACACCAATATCCACCATTGAAACCTTCCTGGAATTGACCACGATGTTTATGTGCCATCCAAATCGTTCAAAGAATTATTAACACTAAGATAAATAGTAAGAAAAAGTATCATGCATCCTGATGCAAAAGTTTTATCACCTCTAAGTGTTCAACACCCACCGTTTAGCGTGGTATGGCCCATCCGAGTTTTGGATCTGCATTATTTTTTAAATCCTGTCCTACTATGGTCTTCCAAAACAGATGGACGTAGAGGATTTGTCACCGCCATCCCTGTGGATGGTTCAGATGGGTTATGTTAATGCCAACTAACCCAAATGGAACTATATGAGAGGTGTGCTGCAATACATCCACGTGGTGAGTTTAGGATAGGTTGCCGTTGGATTTGGGTCATGTTTGAATGCTCGAAACCGTTCATATAGTGGGCCTCACCATGGATGGGACAAATTAAAAACTCTTATATTAAAATATTTCAACCATTTGATCATTTGATTCTTTTCTTCTAAATTTGGGCCGTCTAATCCACTATTATGTTTTGGGGCATTTATAGAAGCTTCAAATCTTTCAATCTGGAATTTTTTTTCTAGGCAATGACCATCAGCTTTATATCTTATCATATCAACGGTTTGGATCACCGAACATGGCCTCAATCAAACATACATACTCCTGATGGATACTAACCACAATACTTCGACGTGTTCTCATGCCTTGATGTAGCCATGCCATGGCTACCCGCAAGTAGGTATCCATATCTTACTCTCCCACATTTGCCATGTACATGCGAGATTCAAGGCATTCATCTGTTTTTTTTGTGGTGTGGTCCACCTAAGATTGGATCTGCCTCATTTTTCTGTGGTGTGGGATCCATAGGGAGCAGATTACCTGTGGCCGGGGGCTGCGTGGGATCCACAGGGATGTCGGTGACAAATCCATAATGTCCATCTGTTTTGGAAGGCCATGGTGGGACAGGATTTTAAAAATAATGCAGATCCAAGACTCGGATGGGCCATACCACCCTAAACGGTGGGTATTGAACACTTAGCCGTGATAAAAGTTTCGCATCAGGATGTATGATACTTTTTCCTACCGTTTATCTGAGTGTTAATAATTCTTTGAACGGTTTGGATGGCACATAGACATCATGGTCAACTCTAAGAAGGTTTCAACGGTGGACACTGGTGTTCCCACTGTTTTGTTGGTGTGGCCCACCCTGAGTTTTGAATCTGCCTGATTTTTAGAATCTTATCCTATTTGCGTCTTTAAAAAACATATGGACGTAGTGGATTTGTCACAGACTTCCCTATGGATCCCAAGCAACCCCGGCCAAGTGTCACAGGCAAGCCGCTCCCACGAATGAATGAGTTTTCTATTTTCGTTTTTTGTAAGGGTCGAGTACAACACGGCCCAACAGCACCCGAATTTTGGCCGTAAAATCTCCTCATTTAATGAAAGTGTAAGCCCTACATCTTCCGCGAATTAGATTTTGACACGCACTGGTCGGACGCTTAAAGGTCCGACTGGAGTCGGACACAATCCATATTCGTGAGGAACATCATAGAAAAGTAATGGGCAACCATTCAAAAACCTCTAAACTCATGTGGTGCCCATGTAATTGGATTGGCTTGATTTTTTAAGCATCTAACTTTCATGGCAGGTTAAACTTGTTGGGCAATAGGTTGGATGCTACAAACCCACCTCAATAGGCCCCATGCATAGCACTTAGGTACAAAATAAGCTTATTCTACAAGGGCTGTAGAGAAACTGCCATTTTTTGTTGCACGCTTAACATTACAATAAGCTTCTACAAGGCTGTAGAGAACTGTCATTTTTGCACGCTAACATTACAAATAAGCTTATTCTACAAGGGTTGTAGAGAAGCTGTCATTTTTTGTTGCACGCTTAACATATAAGGATTGATAAATTGTACACAGCATATATTAACTCAAACTGATGGGGTTTTCCTCAAGATGAGAGGAGAGATTGTGCATAAATAGAGTTTGATAACCGGTTGCTCAAGCACTAACGACTGATCGAATTTAAGCCCCAAAGGAATTCTGCACGCTAGACTGTTAAGGTTTGTTAAGACCGGTCATGCAACCGGTCGCCCATGAGGCACGACCGGTGGAATTATGGTGTTTCTCTCATGAAGCACGTTGAACTGTTTTGGGTCGCTTGCGACTAGTCAACCACCTTGGGTGACTGGTCATCAATGTGCGCGAACTGTGATATACAATTTTTTGTTTTGGTTCTAACTCCTGCGAAGTGCTATATGTGTGCTTCCAAATCGAGATTAAGCATGCTAATATAGGTGTTCTACATGTCCAAGGTGAGAGTGAGAGAGAAAAAAAAAAAAAAAAAAAGAAGAAGAAGAAGAAGAGAAAGAGAGAGAGAGGAAGCTTGTAGAGAATACATCTCAAGTTCTTCTACATCCTCGGATCCGGTGAGATCTCCCAGTTTTCAGTTATCTTTGATTGCTATCCACCCTTGTGGTGAAATTTGATTGGATCCAAGCAGTTTATGCTTGTGGTCGCTATGTAATTATGCTTACATAGTGGATTAGTTGATCTGGACGAGGTCCCGTAATTTTTATATCTATTGGAGAATTTTCCATGTAAAAATCTCTTGCGTTCGTGTGGTTGATTGTGTGATCGTGTTTGCCGCATTATCATATCTCATAATTCATGTAGTTGGGGTGTAAGATCATGTTGTACAATGCACCCATCACAAACTAGGAGGGATGGCAGGTTGGTCCTTATCCTTGCCTTAGTGGTAGACTCCTAGGAGTTTCAACACGAGGTTTGGGGTTTGAGTACCCACAAATGTGTGTTAGAGAGAGAGAGAGAGAGAGAGAGAGATGGCAAGGTGCAACGCATATGGAGAGAAAAGGAAAAGATAGGGGAGGGATTAGAAGCTCGTATTATAAATAAAAGTAAGTGACAGAATTACCCTCCTGTTGAAGGGTTAGACGAAAAGCATCTACCCATATTTTAAATTCTCATGTCAACTATTTGTAGGGATAAAAAAGTCCACAAACTACTCGCATGACATGATAAAACAGATTAAATTGTACAGCCCATTGTCATTAAGTGTTTCAATATCATATTGGTTGAACAATCCTAGCCTTTGATTTGTGTACACTTCATTGTCAAAATATGACCATATGATATTTTTCATTTTTAACGGTCGAATAAATGTCCACTAATTCAATATATAATCAAGTGACGTTAATTTATAGTTCATGGTTTAATTATAGTACCTGCATGCCACGTGAAGTTTTTAAGCAATTTCTAAGGGAATCGGATTGCGTGCGGAGTTACCTCTTATCGGGCAGAGTAAACTCAGTTGGGCCCACCTAGAATGTATGTGCTTTATCTATTCCGTCCACATGTTTTCCAGCCCATTTTAGTGGTTGAGCCCAAAATTTAAGCATATCCAAATCTCAAGTGGACCATGCCACCGAAACCGTGGGAATAATGATTTCCACCATTGAAACCTTCCCAGGCCCTACGGTGATGTTTATTTGTCATCCAACCTGTTCATAAGATCACATGGATATGGATGAAGGGAAAACACAAATATCAGCTTAATCCAAAACTTCTGTCCTCCAAGAATTTTTCAATGGTAGACATTCAGTTCACACATTTCTTGTGGTGTGGTCCACTTTCGATTTTGATATGTTTCATTTTTTGGCATCATACCTAAACTTTTCTGTTAACTGGATGGACAGAGTGTATAAAAAAGGTAAATCACTGTGGGCCCCACAAAGTTTACTCCGCATGCTAGCGTGCGGAGTTACTCAGTACGCCGTATGCTTCCATTTCTAAGGGAATCGGATTGCGTATCGTGTGGAGTAAACTGAGTTGTGCCCACCTAGAATGTATGTGCTTTATCTATTCCGTCCACATGTTTTCCAGCTCATTTTAGTGGTTGAGCCCAAAATTTAAGCATATCCAAATCTCAAGTAGACCATGCCGCGGGAAATAGTGGGAATAATGATTTCCACCGTTGGAACCTTCCCAGGCCCTACAGTAATGTTTATTTGTCATCCAACTTGTTCATAAGATCACATGGATATGGATGAAGGGAAAACACAATTATTAGCTTGATCCAAAAATTCTGTCCTCCGAGAATTTTTCAATGGTAGACATTCAATTCACACATTTCTTGTGGTGTGGTCCACTTTAAATTTTGATATGTTTCATTTTTTGGCACCATACCTTAAAATTTTCTGTTAAGATGGATGGACGGAGTGGATGTAGATTATGCCAGTGATGGGAAAACACAAATATCAGCCTTAACAATGTTTATTTGTCATCCAACCTGTTTCGTGGATGTAGAATATGCAGGCGACCCGTGATAAATATCATCTACCATATGTTATGTATTCTCTTTGGTTAGTGGTGTGCTTAGTTAAATGTTAAGATTGCAATTGGTTATGGTCTTGTTTACTGCAAAAGTAACTACACAAGCTTGTAAGGAATGTATTTGGTTGAAGAGGTGGTCAGAAAAGTTGATATTCAAGAATAGAGTATTATTGTTTCATTATAACAGTTTTCGCTCATTGTATTTAGCTAAAAATTTAGTATTTCGTTCTTGGCAATATTGATGTACAACATCATTTTGTTCACGACATGGTGGAAAATGGGCAAATATTATTTCAGAAGATACATACCAACAATAACATAATCAATATGTTGATGAAGATTATTGTAAGGGAAAGTTTATTTGGTGCAAGACTTTTTATACGCTTATTGATACTTAGTTATGGGTGATATTTGAGTAGTAGTTATTAGAAATGTTTTTTATACTATGTTAAGGCGATGATTCAGTTACACTAAAAATGCATTTACATCCAATGACGTTTCCTTAATAGGTAATCTTAGTAGTCTTTCTTGATGACATATCGTACCTGGAAGAAAAGAAGCATAAGATAAGCCTCGTGCTCTTGATTTCTCTTGTTTTCAAAGTTCTCATCTTAGTGAAAAAGAAAACTTGGTGTTAATCACAAAATTTTGTGCCTTTTGTTTTATCAGTCTTTTAAGTTTTGGTTTTGACTGTTTTTATTTATTTATTTTATGGCTTTTTTGCTTTCTTTAATTGTGTGAGGAGCTTGCTTGCTTTGATTGTGTGCGGGTGTTTTCCTACAATAGGCCATGGACCAATCCAATCCAACCATCCGTTTGAAAACTGAATCATTTGTGCTTGATCAAGCCATTGATTAGGTGGGACCCACGGTAAGAATGCCTGGCACTGTACTCAGGGCGTGCTAATTTGGATTGGAAACAACCAAACACTAAAACACAAGGGGGGCCCACCCAAAAGTATCTATGATAGGAGCTCCATGCCTCTAGCCCACCGCACTCAAACCTTAACAATGGCTTTTATGCATGCCTTTTGCATGATTTTAAGAATGGGGGGAATGATCCTATAGGTTAGCACGTCTGTGTGGAGCCGACTGTCATGTATATCTGCTATCCAAACCGTCTATCAGATGAAACCATCAATTCCAGACTCAAAACGGCCCAAAAATAAACCTAATCCAAAACCCAGGTGGGCCACACACCACAAGGAAACTTTCAGAATGTTTGGTGCCCAGCTGTGCATATGCCATTCTAAGACTCTCCCAAAACTAGGCCATTCCATAACTCAAATGGGGCCACACCACGTGATTTTACAGGCCTTGGAAAAGCCCTGATTTTATCTTGCTTCCCGTTGTGTGGCTCACCTGAGTTTCCAAACCCAGGTGGGCCACACACCACAAGGAAAAAAGAAACAAACAAACAAACCCACTTAAAGTAGGACTCTCTTGGGACCATTTCCAAACCACATATCTGATCACCTCTGCCTCTCATGAGGGCAGGGTGTTTTTAAGGGATTCAAAGTAATGGTCCCAAGTCAATAATCAACGTCCCAGACATGATTTTTGAGAAATTGTATCTGAATTTCAATTTACGACATGCCCAAACGCACACATTTCTACATCAATGCCATCCAACTTGCAAACCTTTGGTTTTCACTTGTACAAGTGGGTCCATGTTTCAGGCAATCCAGACCATTAGTCCATGGAGTCCCACCCCAATCTTTCAAATTTGTGACCTGGAAATTGACAGTTACAAAGAGATGCAGTAACTGTCTGCATACAAATTATAAAAATAAATAAATTGATTGATACATTAGTTTTCTGAGGGAAAAATGGGGGCAAAAACAAAATTTTGGAAGTTTAACATTCCCCACGTTTCGCTGGAACAAGTTTTTAGAAGAGAAATTGGAAAATAGAATTCTTAGGGAATGTAAAAACCAACCAAAAAGTGTAAACTAAAACTTACTTTTCATTAAAGAAAACAAAAAGGGAATATCTATGCCAAGAAATACAAAAACCAAGAATCAAACACCAAGGAAATGGATTTTCCTTCCCAATGGTCACATTTTCCATTTTTTTTAGCAAGGATTCGGTGGCACCTGCAGCGCACATGGAGAGAGAGAGAGAGAGTAGGGGAAATAGAAAAAGGAAGAAAGATAAAGGAAAATTGCAGAAGGATAAAGCTTCATGCAAGTGTAGGCTACACTCAGAGGGACGAGAATGGTTTCAACCATGGGTGTCCCATTCCTACTCTTTTTGATGTTGTCACTTAAAAAGTTCTAAATTTGCCTCATTTTTTAGCTGAGGTCTCAACACAAGCCAACGCAACAAATGTATGAAGTAGATGTCATATGGTTATCACAGTGGCTCCCATGGCACTTTTTTTTTTTTTTTTGGCACAAGGTCTATAATTATGTGCCAGTGCTGGCTAGAGGCAACGGCAGATTTTTGCGCATCTGCGTACATGGCATGGCCCATCGGATAAACAGTCAAGATTGCTGAACAATGGGACCCACTTTGTACACACTAAACATTAAGAGTCAAGGCACCATCGTAATGCACCAGGATCCTATATTTTAGTAAATTGTTTCAAGATGCTAGTACTAGAAATTTCCCCTGGTCCATTGCTTTCCAAAGAACATAGAATTTTTCCTTACCTTTGTGTGTAAAATGTAAATGTAATGCATAAACAGAACTCAATTACATGTAAGAAGTACATGTGGGCTATCATCATATGTCCCCATCAAACATCCATGCTTCCCAGAGAGAGAAGTGATCCTCGATTGGACCATGATGACTGAACACAACAACCTCTTGCAGCACCGATGATCTATTGGGCCATGATGACTGAACACAACAAGTTTCTTGCAGCACCGATGGTCCAATGGACTTAAGGTCGATCAAAGGAGTGGCTTTAATATCCTGTATCTTTAGCAAATGAATGGTTGAGATTATATGGGTCGAGTTAGAATCTACCTTGATTGATTTGAGTGGCTTGGCGCCAATCGGTTACAAGTTGAACACCATGACTCCCTTCAACTTCACTCCGGTATTAAAAGTTGACATGAAAGAAGAAGAAAAAAAACAGAGAACGGTGCATGTTAGTTAGAATTCGATGATTCGAATAAACCCCACTTATTGTTATCAGATAAGCAAATACATGAATGTTTCCTCATTACCATGTAAGTTTTTGTCGCCATAATGCCTCTTGCTTCCAATTGGAACAGATGATTTTAATACGAACCATCATTTCCTATGTTCAAATCTACAGACAATAATCGTCACTGCAAAAAAATAATAATAAATAATAATAAATAAATAAATAAATAAAAAGAAGGCCTAAAGCAATGCAATTTCGTATACATAAGCTGAAAGATGCATAATTACCACCAAAGAACTAAATAATAAACATTATAATTAGAACTTCCCAGCACAGGTGCTGGGTGGAACACTTTGTGACCAATCCCACTCCTTCAACATGGGTTGATGTAGCATACGTTCAAGATCAGGACCGTTCATTGCGTAGGCTCCACTGTATGTACCCCCATCTAGTTGTCTGGCTGTCACAAGTTTACAGTCCAATATTAACCATCGATAACCAGACCAGCCTGATCTTGGTCCACTGAACATAAACATGGGGGCAAACATGAACAGCACTGTGGCGCACACATCAGAGAGTAGCCTTTGCATTTCTCATATAGAAAGTAAATCTTAAAAAGCACCAAAAAAATATGAAGAATAAATTGCGAAAAGTGGGTCCCTCGTTCTGATAAAATGATTTGAGCACACAGCATTACACTAGAAATGTGATATTGATTGATTGTCAAGATTTATAAAGGGCAGCACAATATTTTATGAATTTAACAAAAGAACTATGGCTTTGGGTTAGTTATGTTCATTACCTAAATATATTAGAAAATCTTTAGGAGATGCATCTGAGAGTTCAGACAGCCCAGATACACACTGATTTTGGATTTAAAAAATTAGCAGAACTCTGAATATAGGACCATCTTGAACCACCTGCGATTAGGATTACATGGAAAACTTTGATACCCCCAAAAACTAAATGCCACCGACCCAAAAGACTTTCTATTCAATTGTTTTTGGTATAGAAAGCCGCAAGTTACGAGCATCTTATGCAAACAATACGGCGACTAGAATGCCCTCGAATTTATATCTAGATAGATTTGATACTTTTAGCAGCAATAGCAAATCTTATACAGCTCGGGCGCAAATCTGAGTTTGAAGAATAAATCTGTCTTCAAAACACAGGACATCTATAGCTCCAACGTTAAGACGCAAACTAAGGATACCGTGCATATCCCTGGGCTAAGCATCATATAAGAGAATACCATTTCCATCAAAAGTGCTTTAAAAAAACCGAAGAGTGAGATGTGGGAGGAGCCGTTCAAGGGGACGAACAAGATTCAGATTGCGGTTGGAGATTCCAGAGAAGATCTACTCAACTTCGGAAGAAGACGCCAAAAACAGATGCAAGGGAGAAACGGAATACTTGCAGATAGGAAGGATAAAAGGGAAGAAGGTCAAAGATATGAAAAAGGCAAATGGGTGGAGCTCGAAGCAAGAGGAGATTACAACCATCGGGCCCAAGAGGAGGGATGATCGGTGGTAAAGAAGAAGGGGTCAGTTAGGGATACGGGGGGAAAGCAGGGGAGAATCGATAGAATAGATAATTCCCAAAGTTGTTCATTGAGAACTTTCTAATCGAATGGTCTGAGAAACATCAGTGGGAAGCCTTTGGAAACTGCAGGAAGTTGATGGGCATCATATAAGAGAACTACCATTTCCATCAAACTGCTTTAAAAAAACCGAAGAGTGAGATGTGGGAGGAGCTGTTCAAGGGGATGAACAAGATTCAGATTGCGGTTGCAGATTCGAGAGAAGATCTACTCAACTTCGGAAGAAGACGCCAAAAACAGATGCAGGGGAGAAACGGAATACTTGCAGATAGGGAGGATAAAAGGGGAGAAGGTCGAAGATATGAAAAGGTAAATGGGTGGAGCTCGAAGCAAGGGGAGATTACAACCATCGGGCCCAAGAGGAGGGATGATCAGTGGTAAAGAAGAAGGGGTCAGTTAGGGATACGGGGGGAAAGCAGGGGAGAATCGATCGAATAGATAGTTCCCAACGTTGTTCGTTGAGAACTTTCTGATCGAATGGTCTGAGAAACATCAGTGGGGAGCCTTTGGAAACTGCAGGAAGGTGATGGGCATCATATAAGAAAACTACCATTTCCATCAAACTGCTTTAAAAAAAAAAACAAAGAGTAAGATGTGGGAGGAGCTGTTCAAGGGGACGAACGAGATTCAGATTGAGGTTGCAGATTCCAGAGAAGATCTACTAAACTTCAGAAGAAGAAGCCAAAAACGGATGCAAGGGAGAAACGGAATACTTGCAGATAGGGAGGATAGAAGGGAAGAAAGTCAAAGATATGAAAAAGGCAAATGGGTGGAGCTTGAAGCATGGGGAGATTACAACCATTGGGCCCAAGAGGAGGGATGATCAGTGGTAAAGAAGGGGTCAGTTAGGGATTCAGGGGGGAAGCAGGGGAGAATCGATCGAATAGATAGTTCCCAACATTGTTCGTTGAGAACTTTCTGATCAAATGGTCTGCGAAACATCAGTGGGGAGCCTTTGGAAACTGCAGGAAGGTGATGGACATCATTATTCCAATGATAGAGGACTTAAGGACTCGAAGGGGTTTCATGTTTGTGAGAATGGCATTACAGGAGGAGCTGGATCAGGCCATTGCAGCATACAATGGGAAAATCTACAAGCTTCTGGTGCAGAGAGCTCATTACGGACCAATAGCTGCTAACAACACTGCATTCATTAGGGACTTGGGTGTGTAAGGAATGGTAGAGAAACTGGGTATGGGAATAGATTTTTTTTTTTTTCTTTTTTTTTGTAAGGGGAGGATTGTGGTCGATCAAGAGAAAGAGGGGTTTGCCAAGGTGCAGAGCAAGAAGGAGATGTCTTGCAGAGATGCAGCAGAAGAAAACAGGGATGTAGGGTGGGAGGATAGGGTTACGAAGGGCAAGGTAGGGGATGAGGGAGTTGAGAAGAGGGTAGAGGAGGGCGAAGAGAGTAAGAAGAGGGAAAAGGTAGCTTTGAGGAGTAGTGAATGGGTGTGGGTGGAGCAGGGGGTAGAAGGGCCAGAGGTGCAGATCCATTCCAGGGTCATAGCAATAATGAAACCCGGATCTTCGATAACTGAAGTAAAAAAATGGCTGGAATCCTTCTGCAATGTGGAGAATGAGAACAGTAAGCCGAAGCTTTTGAGTATGGATTTCACTATGACCAAATGAAAATCCGGCAGGGTTCTTCCCAGAGCACTATTCAACAAAACCTGGTGCTATCTCTGTGTCAGTGGTTCAATTGGTCAGTCTTTGGAATGGAGATGCTTTGGGGTAAGCCGCTGGAGTTGTGGATTTTGTTGAAGCCATTGCAGGGGTGGGAGCTTGCATCAGAGAAGTCATGGTGGTAGATCCAGCAACAGAATCCATGGCGGACTTGTGTATGGCTAGAATATGTGCGAGGAAAGAAGAGGAAGGAGACTGTACTAGAGGTGATTTCCATTGTAGCTGGAGAAATGAAGCATTTGGTCAAGGTAATCTACGAAACTCCTAACAGGGGGGATGATGGTGGGGAAGCTGTTCGGGGGAGGGAGGGATCAAATGACGGAACACAGGAACCAGCACTATATCTGGGAGAGGAGACATGGCAGCATGGGATTGGTAATGCAGAGGTTGGCAGAGCAAAGTCGATTCTCTGTTAGACACGTGATTTTCCATCAGGCTTGAGGTGAGAGATGGCCGTGGCAGACACTACGTCAGGCAGTGAACGGTTTGAGGGAGAGATGTGCATCCCTGATGTTGACTGGAGAGGAGGGGCTCTCTCAGATTGACAAGTGGCCGCAAAGGCCTTTGGAATCGGATATAGTTGGCAACGGCTGGGAGGTTCAGGAGTTCGCCTCACATCCCAAGGTGAAGCTTTAGAGTTCTAAAGCTAGCAAATGGCAATGTGCGTCGAGGTGTGGTCTATCCCGTGAAGACACATGGCATCAAAGCATAGCCAGGACAGACAAATGGCACATCAAGGGAGGTTAATGGTGTGGATAGGTGCGTGCTAGCTCTGGCACCTATGGTTTTTCTTTAAGTAATGACTACACATGAATTGGTATATTCCCGCCCTTTGATCGTGTAGGAAATATATAAATGTTTCGCGCCTCTTTATCAAAGCAAGCCCTTGCCAGCTACATGCAGCTGAAACGAAGAGCTTCGAAGAAACAACATTGCTGAGTTGAGAAGATCTTCAAGCGGTGTTATTGATTCATGCATAAGTGACTCCTGCAAAGGCTTCTATTCTCTCGCAAGCACTACTGGAGATGGAGCTGGAGCCAGAACCAGAAGAGCAAGCGATGGCATTGGTGTTACGTGAAGAACAGACTCCGGATATAGCAGAAGAGGAAGATATGGTTCAAGGGGAATCTAACTCAATGTTGTTGACGACGGACATCTCCCCCATTCAAGAAATCAGAGGAGAGGTTATGAATGAAAATCACAACTCTCTACTGCTTGGGTTATGGTACGGAAAACACTCAGAAGCAGAGGCAATTTGTTTGGTGGAAAGAAAGGTAAGTGTATCTTTTGGTGAGAGGGACAGGGATTACATGGTTCTGTTTAAATTTGTAAAAGAGCAGGGGAAGCAAAATGCTCAAAGGGATGGCATATTTGTCTCCGAAAGGAATAAGGGAACTAGTGAGGTAAGAATCATCTGTCTATTACGATGCAGGGGCATCATCCAGAAATGGGAAGTGCAAAATGTTTTAAATGAAGATACTAATATGGAATGTTAAGGTATTGGGGTGCTGGGAGAAGAGGGTGGAGATTGAGGATTTTTACAGACGGACAAAAGTTCAGCCGGTGGCACTATAGGAGACGAAGACACAGGCGTTAGAAAGAAAGTTGCTCAACTCTATGTGGGGTGTTAAAGATAAAGAATGGGTGGTGTTGGATGTTGATGGTTCAGCAGGGGTAAGGTAGTGATGTGGGATTCAAGGCTTTGGAAAATGAAAGACTCTTGGTATGGCAAATTTTGTCTTGTTTTGTTGAAAGGCTCTTCACAGTGTGCGAGATGGGCTTTTACATGCATCTATTGTCCGAATTTGGCAGCAAAAAGGTCAACATTCTGGGAGGAGCTGGATGCAATCAGGAATAAATGGCAGGCTGTGGTGTTTTTTTTTTTTTTGGGGGGGGGGGGGACTTCCAACATAATGAGATTCACTTAAGAAAGATTGAATGGGAGTCGAATAACAAGCAGCATGTGGAGTTTCTCAAGCTGGATAGACAGACATGAAATGGTAGATATACCAATGGGTAACGTCTAGTTCACATGGAGTAATGGATAGGAAACTCCAAACATGTCAAAGCTCGATGAATTGTTGGTATCATCCGATTGGGTGGTGGATATGAATCCTCTCACGAGCCAAAGAGGTTTACAAAAGCCAGTGTTTGATCATTTGCAGGTGTTGTTGGAAGTGGATGGAGAAAATTGGGACGTGAAGCCTTCTAGATTCGAATTGAAGGCTTCTCGGATTTAGTAAAGGAATGATGGAACTCTTTCCAAGTCAGAGGCCAAGCTAGATTCATTCTATATATGAAGAAGAAACTACTCAAAAAGAAGATTGTTGAGTGGAAAAAGGATGTGTTGGGGAATAACGATGTGGAAACGGAATCCATTCTACAAAAGATATAGGCTCTGGACGTGAAGGAAGAAAGTGGTGCCTTAACAGCTGAAGAGAGGGCATTAAGGCTCAAGTTTACCCCGGATTATAAGAATCGGCTTAAAGAAGAAGAGATAAAATGGAAGCAAAGGTCACGTGCCACGTGGTTAAACGAAGGGGATAAAAATACAAAAAAAAAACCCTAGTATTGCTAGTGCATGCTCCAAGGAATAACAAAATTCAGTGTGATGGTGGAAGGAATAAGGTTCGAGGAAAAAGAACAAGTCTGCAACACTATTACAAATTTCGATGAAGATCCATTGAAGGATGAAGGGTGGAAAAGGCCTAGGTTGGAACATTTTCCATTCAAATAATTGATGCCAATGGAGGCAAAAAAACTCGAGAGGCCAATTGCAGAGGAAGAGATCAAACTAGCTATGGATTCACTTGGGGGAAGACAAAAGTTCCAGGACTAGATGGTTTCCCAATCGCATTCTTCACAACTTTATGGGAACTATTCAAGAAAGAACTTATCAGCTTTATAGAAGAATTTTCTAAAAAGGGTCATCTAGCGCCGGAACTCAAAGCCTCATTCATTGCTCACATCCCAAAAATAGAGGGTGCAGAAAATCTACGTGATTTTTGCCCGATTAGTTTGATCAAAGGATAGTATAGAATTGTTGTAAGAATACTAGCTATAAGATTTAGGGCGGTTCTAAATAAGGTAATTTTGGAAACTCAAAAAGTTTTTATTAAGGAAAGGCAAATATTGGATAGTGCACTCATCACTCACGAGTACTTGGATGCAAGGCACAAAGAAGGAAAGAAACGAGTTATATGTAAACTGGATACTAAGAAGGCATATGACCATGTGGACTAGGGATTTCTTGACTATATGTTGGGCCGATTGGGTTGTGGTTTGAAATGGAGGATGATGAAGGAATGTGTTAGTTCCGTAAGATTTTTTGTCTTGACTAATGGCTCCCTTAAGTTTTTTTTTTTTTTTTAAGGGATTCCAGGGATCAGAGGCAAGGGGATCCGTTATCTCCTTTCATATTTGTGGTGGTGACAGAAGCACGAAGCAAGATGCTCAACAAAGGCTAGGAAATAAGGTTGATTAACAGTTTCAAGGTGGAAATTTTGGAGCTTTCGATCTCTCACCTTCAGTTTGTAGACAACACAATCCTATTCTGTGGCACAGATGTGCAAATGGCGGACAATTTGAAAAATGTGGTTACATGTTTTGAGGTAGTATCAAGTTTTAGAGTCAACATATCTAAAAGCAAGGTGATTGGTGTAAGCGCTCAAACGAAGGGGTGGCGGAATTGGCAAGTATTTTTGGATGTAGAGTTGGGTCTCTTCCATCTACGTATGTAGGTCTTCCCATGTGTGTTAGCAAGCCTACTAAGCATCCATGGGATAAGGTTATTGAAAAGATAAAAAGGAAGTTGTCGAGATGGAAAAGTAAATGCCTATCTTGACGAGGGAGGTCACCATAAATCAAGGCTGCCATATCAAACTTACCAATTTGCTTTTTTAAGTCATTTAAATGCCAAATATCGATGATTGATAGATTGGAGAGGCTACGAAGGAATTTTCTATGGCAAAGGGCCAAGGGAAGACAAAAGCTCCACTTGTTAAAGTGGGAAGAAGTTTGCAAACCATATAGGGAGAGCAAAGCTAGCATTAGAAGTTTAGCAGAAATGAATCAAGCTCTATTTAGGCAAATGGCTATGGAGGTTTGGGTCGAAAGAAGACAAGTGGTGGAGGAAAGTGGTAGCAACTATAGCCTTCAGGATAGGGGTTGGTGGGTGAAGAAATCAGCACTTTAAAGGCTTTTCAGAAGGGATATCTTCATTCATGAACAAGTTTTAGGGCAATGATCCATTACTCGTTGTGGGATGGGAAAAGAATTTGATTATGGAAGGACTTACGGATCAGGGAAAGTCCCTTATTGGAGACATTTCCATCACTAGCCAGAGCGGCGGCGCAAATCTGGACATGAATGTAGATCGATGCTTCATAAGGTCCAGTGATTATGTGGTGTAGACACCCCAATGTCATAGAGACATTGTCTCCATCACTAGCCAGAGCGGCGGCGCAAATCTGGACATGAATGTAGATCGATGCTTCATAAGGTCCAGTGATTATGTGGTGTAGACACCCCAATGTCATAGAGACATCGGAAATTGAAATGGAGGAGTTGAGTCTGTCTAATGGAATGGCTTCATCAGCTACAAGTGGTTCCTAAAGAAAAGGACTCAATTCTGTGGTCATCAAATAAATCAAGTCGATTCTCGATTCGGTCTTTTTACAGTTCAATTGGCCATACAAGTTCGAGTAAAGAATCCGGTGCTTTATCATTTGTTTGGTCCAGTGGGGTACCCTCGAAAGTTGCGGCTTTCACATGTTGAGCAGGAAGGAATAGGATTCTCACTATCGACAATCTTCAGAAAAGATAAATAGTAATTCCTAATTGTTGGTCTTTGACTATGTGTTTGAATGGGACGGAATCAGTGGATCATCTCTTCATTCATTGTTCCTTTGCAAGCACGGTATGGGAAAAGTTCACATCCTTCTTCGAGTCTCCATGGGTAATGCCAAGGTCCAAGGTCCATGGTGAGGTCCTATTAGCTTGGGCTTGGAGGCAGTTTAAAAAAATAAAAATAGAGGGGATTGTTCAAAAGCTAGTAATAATGGTGATCTTCTGGGAATGGGGGGGGGGGGATAGGAGATGTTTCCAAAACAAGAGTGGCTCTGTGATGGAAGTTTATAAGAGGACAAAAATGTATATAATAGGGTGGGCTTTCTATATTAAGGAACTCAACTAGAATGTATGGTCGTTCTTGGGAAGGCTGTAATATATTTGTAGTGCTTGAGGTTTTGTGCTCCATTAACAAATTAACATTACCTTCAAAAAGAAGAAGAAGAAGAAGAAGAAGAAAAGTAAAAGAAGAACAAGAAGAAATTCCATCTACACCAAGGGTCTAGGATTTGCATATCCAGGGCTATTAGAGTTGCCTTTGAATTCCACCTTCAGTGGAGGTGTTAGCACCTCCACCTGTATGTGTGTTCTGTAAATTCATATGATAATATACTATGAACAGACTTGATTGGTGTGGAGCAAGCATAAATATTGCCAGTAACTCATAGGTTATCTTTTCAACTTCAACTGCTTCAATATCCAGACAGCTATACCATTGGTGTAGAAATGTGGAGCTAAGCGGCCATGTAGCTCACCCACATTTTGCATCCACTGGGTTTGTGCCATAAATGTTCTGGAATCTTGCCTGCCAAAATCATGGGCCCCATTCTGAACGGAAAATAGCCCAAAAATAATATATGGACCCCATACTGGATGAAACATAGCCCAAAAATCATACTGAGATGATCTCAATCATCTGATTCCAGCCATTGAATTTGAATATTTGACCACCGACCATTTTATGTTTAACCACCCTTTTTCAATTAAGGCTGATAAGCTATGCTCCATCCACAATGAGTATACAATTTGGATTCCCTGGAATGATGTATATGAAGGCCATGTGTACGGCAGATGCATCACCACAATTCTGATGATGGTGGTGAACAATCACAGCATTGCCCACAAATGTGTATTCTGTTGAGGAGAAATCATGTGATTCTCTGGCTGTGGAAAGTGCATTATGTACATGGGTTTTCTGTTTGGACAAGTGGAGCCCATGACTTGTGATCCAGACTAGATGTGGCAGTGAGTCGAGATTAGTTCAAACTTGAGGTTGGTGGCTCGGCCATGGTCTCATTCATTGACTAAACGGGCCAAAAATTCAAATCCAAGCTCAATCTATCACCCATGGCCTAAGCATGACGCTTTTTTTGGAATGATGCATTTACTAAATGAGTCTAGAATATTAAGTTGAGTGACCCATAATAAATTATCAGGCCCCAGACCCACTCAACTGTACCTGTTTACTTAGTGAACCTCATTTTTAGGCCCATTAGCAGTATTTAAGAGGTTTACGGATTTATAACCATCTTATAATTTGGTCAGGTTACATCAGGTCCGCCAGAACCTGACCAGTTGACTTAATAGACCTCTAAACCTAACAAAAAAGCAGGTCAGGTGAGCTGGCCTGTGGACCCGACTCAACTCATTGCCAGATCTAATCCAGACCATTGGTCTGCTGGACCCACATTAAATGGATCACATCCAAAATCTCCTAGATTGGAAGATCCTAGCCACCAAATCTTGGAACTTTTTCCAGTTGCATGTGGCCCTTATCTCTCTCTCACTCTCTTATTAACCGTCTATTTGTAGGCCACAAATTGAAAGGTCAGCATTGTCATAATGAAGAAGAATTTTAGGGCACAGTCCATCGCAGGTAGCGCACAAGAGACCAATAGTTTCAATCACTAACCATAGGACCTGCTTGTCCAAGAAACCTAAGCATGCTGTGCATATCTTCGGCTTAAGGAGCCTATTATTCCTCTATTTTGATTTACTTGCAGAGACTAACCATATTCTAATTCCTTGGCTACGATAAATTTCATAGAAGAGAAGATTAAACCTTAGGCACTAGCCGCTTGGATCTCCTAGGAGGCAGCTGTTCCCTTGCCAAATTCTTTGAACTTCTTAAATTCTTCATTGTGAATTCAGTGTGGGCATTGTCATGATTTTCACCATCACTGCACTGTCTTTTATTCGGGAGTTCTTCTGGGAATTCTGAGTCATGAGTTCTTTTGCCGGCTGTGCCCAACGGGTTGTCAAATTGCAAACAGCTGAAGAAAAATGCAAGTTTTACATTTGGAACAGTGAATCAGAAGTAATAGTGAAATAGAACCTTTTTTTGTTTTTGTTTTTAGTTTTGGAAAAGACATTACTCTGAGCTCTCTTTCTCGTTTACTAGTGCGCCCCTTCCCTGCATACATGAAACATATGAAGTTCATTTCTAGCATTCAAGTTGAAAAATGAAAGAAAAGAGCCAACAAATGTCAGTAGGTATGGGATCCATGCACCAGCTGATCCCAAGCCCATGTGAAGGAGAAACATTGATATCAGGTGGGCAGCTGTTCATAGAACTTTGCCAAGAAATCATGAGAATTCATGTTTTGACTGTAATTGGAAAAGCAAGATTTGTAGAGCTGATCTCAAATAGCTAGTCCAAAGCCACAATGATGATGGTCATTAAATACTTTGTCAGTTCTAATTATTGTTTAGTTATATAAATAAATAAATAAATAAAAATTGGTACATTGCCCATATCCTCTACATGGATACCGCTCCCGTACAGATGTATATAATGCCCAAACAGGCATCCTATAGGACTTGGAAGGGTCCAGGTAGCTTTCTTGAAGAAAACAAATGTAGAAAACGGATGCATAAAAGATGAAAGTGGAAGGGACTCAGTACTGCACCTTTAGCACCAACAACACATCACAAAATTGTATAAAGACCTGCTTAGAAGTTTGTGAATAACATATACATATGAAAAGGAAGCTTTGAATAGATACTTTCCTTGGATTAGGATATCTGAAGTGAAAGAAACTTTGAGAAAGAAGAAAATAGAAAGGCCCTCAGACCAAATGGTATACCAATAGAAGCTTGGATGCGTGGGTGACTGATGCAGGATACCCTAATTATGATGCATGCTCATGAACACATATAATCCAGCGGAAATAAAAGACAATAATAATCTAAAAATTCAATATCAATCATCATAAACTAAGAAAACCACAAAGAGACATGCAATGGAGCGGGCCATCATCACAACCACGAAGTGAGAAGTTCAAATAGTACATAGGTTGGATCCGGCGAGGAATGGAACCTCCCAATCTTGCATGGTCATAACCCAAATATCCGATATGAATCACTAGTCCGAGGGATCAAAGGATTTCTTAGATTAGGGATTTGAAAATCTGAGAAATTGGGATTTTGGATCAATTCTCAAATTTAGGATTCGAAGATTGGGGATAATGGAGATAGAGAGAAGGAAGAAGAAACTTACCTTAGATGAATACAAGAAGGGCATAAGAAACAAAGAGAAGAAGAGGATTAGGGAAGCAAAAGAATTACCTTAGAAGAAAGTTGGAAAAATGAAGTAAGAAGAAAGAAGAAGAAGATTGGGGAAGAAGATGAAGACCCACAAAAAGAAGGAGAGGATGAGGGAGATAAGCCACTAAAGCTTTTTTTTCTTTTATCAAATCAATAGCATAATGAAAAAGTTTTAGAGCAACACCCTTATAAAATTCAGAATTATCATAATTACCAAAACACCCCTACTAACAAAATTTCAAAAAAAAAAGACATACGCACGGAAAAAAAACGTGCGCACACTAACCCAAAACTCAAATAAATAAAAGTGCATAAAATAAACTCAAATCTAAGATGCCCTATGGGCTCCGATGATGGTGTGATGAAAGTGGGCCACGACGAACCAACGGTCCGATCACATCATCATCGCGATCCAACGGTCCAATCATCTCCTCCAAGCAACTTCAACATGTCTTCCCAAGGTGGGGTCTTCTCAAATATCTCGGACTACATGTGTAAGGTCTTCGATGCTCCTTAAGTCGTCACGAACAATTCAGGCCCGTCATCATCGAGCCATAGAGATATTGGTGTCACTCGCCTCCTACGCTGATAAACCCTAAAGGGCCTGATGTCCGCATCAGTGACACTGGGTTATTTTGGTTGACAAAGTTGCTCAACAAGATTGTAAGATCGAAGAAAATGCCAAACAAATAGAGAAGTATCGTAGTATCTATTTATAAGAATAAAGAAGACATACAAAAATACTCTCAACTATCATGGGATTGAACTTATGACCCATACCAAGAAACTTTGGGAGAGAGTGAATGAGCAAAGACTAAGGCATAAAAAAGATGAATCATAAAATTAATTTGATTTCATGCCTAGGAGGCCTATCATAAAAGCTAATTTCCTACTCAAACAAGAGATAGAGAAACATAAGGAGAGGAGGATGGATCTCCACATGGTCTTTATTGACTTAGAGAAAGCATAAGACAAGTCCCCATAGAATTAGTGGGTGTTGGTCTAGGAAGAAATTTCAAGAAGATCTATTGACATGATTAAGGATATGTATGAGGAGGGGCCTAAACAACAACAACAACAACAACAACAACAACAACAACAAAAAAAACTAGAATTATGGAGGGGAGCTTTAGAATCTAAAGGATATAAAATTAGTCGAACTAAAACAATGTATAAGGAGTGCAATTTTAGTAATAATAGGAGTGAAAATGAGGCATTAATTAAGATTGTTGACGAAGAAGTTTCCCAAAATGACTACTGTTGATAATACATGAGCACGGAGAGATTGATAAGGATTTTGCCATAGAATTCAAACTGGGTAGAAGAGATTGAGATGTGTGTCTGGAGTTCTACATGATCATCGTGTAGCAGTCAAATTGAAAGGGAAATTTTATAGGACAAGCTATAAGACCAAACATGCTTCCTGGGACGGAATGTCGGGCAATTAAAGAACAAAATGTTCATAAGATGGGTGTAGCTAAAATGATGATTTTGAGATGGATGAACTGCAAGACAAAGAAGGACAGAATTAGAAATGAATGCATCTGAGGAAACTTAGAGAAGCACCAATAGGTAATAAGATGAGGGAAATTTGACTAAGACGTTTTGGCCATGTGCAACAGAGACTAAGAACCGTGCTAGTTTGGAGTGAGTTTGATACAAGTTTGAAGGCTCTAAAAGGGCAAGGGGAAGGCCCAAAAGGAAGTGGAAGGAGGTAGTAAGAAAAGACTTGATCACCTATAGTCTAACTAAAGGTAAGGTCCTTGATAGTGGAATGGCTGTATAAGATTCATGTTAGTCGATCCCAATTAATTGGGATAAGGCTTAGATATGATGACATACATGTTAAAAAGAAAAATGATCAGATATAGCGGATGTATCGTAAGTAATGATGCAACCAATTTTTCCCTCCAACATGTGCTTTTAAAAACAGTAACAAAACGACAATATTGGTCCCCACCCTTACACAATAGGGGGGGTGCATCGGCTGACTAGAAAAAAGAGGCTGTATCAATCCGTATTGACCGATGCGGCTTTATGCCACCAATATAGGGCCCATATAGCCATAAACGGCCTCTTTTATTTATTTTTCTTTTATTATCTTTCATTTCACTTTTCCTTTCGTTTCAACACTAGAGGAACCTAGAAACTCTAGATTAGATCTAGGCCTATTTTGGGAATCGAAACTTACTTTAAGACTAGATTTGAGTGGGATTAGAGTATTCAATGAATCCAAACGGAACGGACAATTTTGGGGAGGAGCGGGAAAAGGGGTAAGCCATCACTTTTTCTTATTTTTATTGTATTTCAAAGCAGTGGGCCATACTCCACCAAAAATGACTGATTTCCATTTGATTAGGGCCTAAATGGTTGACTTTTAGTAGGTCAAGCCAACATACAACATTCTTTTGGTGTTTTACATTTTTCCTACTTTCCAATAATTTTCAAGATTTTTTGGGCCAAAAAAACATATTTCACCTTATGCAGATCTAATATGGTCTGTATGCACCATATAATATTGGTTTTGGACCCGGCCGAGACACCCACCGACACAGTTATTCAAAACCTTACTTCAATATGTCACGTGTTGAATATCCAATCAGTGAAAAGGCTGGCCACACCATGATAAAGACCAGTTATGGAAATTAGGTTGACCCACGTTGATCAGGACATAACATCAAAATCAATGGGCATCCAACAGTATGACTCAGTGTACTGGTTTGGCCCACCCAATAAGTAGATTGTCCTGATTTCCATTTCAGGAGATAATAATGTTTTTTTTTATAGATAGGTGATAATCATGATGTGACCCACCTTTTGAACGGATTGGATTTTCTACACATGTAGTGACATGTTGGCAAGGAAAAAACTGGCTGTGTCATAACTTATTATAAAGCCACTGTGTATGATCATTTCTCTGTTAAATGTTTCTGAATAAAGGCTACACAACTTCTACAACACCATTACAGGCTATTGGCTACAATATATGCTATCGTTGTTACCTAACGAAGAAACAAAACCTCTCATATGAACTTCGCAAATTTATAAAAGGAAAAAAGAAAAAGCATCTGAAAATGCACTATGCTTCCCAGATCTCAACACCCACTTCCATCGTTCTTCAGTTTCCAAGCATTGTTAAAAAGTTCGCAATGCCTAAAGTAAGATATGACAAGGGACTCAGCAAAAGTACAGTTTCCTCACACCCATGATTCTGCATCTTTGGGCTCATATTCCGGTGTTCTAAATCATTGGTCTGCTGGACTCCACAGCGGACAACGGATAACCCAAAAACCTCTCAGATTGGGTGGTCCCAACCTTTTTATCAGTGGCCTACAAATTGAGGGTCAAGGGGAAAAAAATGCAGCACTGCTCCACGTTCAACAGAAATTGGTCGAAAACCAAATGGTTAGGACTTGGGATCTTCCAATCTAGGAGAATGTGAGGCATCCTCCATCTGAGGCCCATAAGCCATATCAAAGACTGAACCATGGATCCAAATGCAAGGAATCCTGCAGTTTCTGCTGAGACTCAGCACCATATAATTCCTCTAAGATAAGAAAAGGGTAGTACCTGTTCTTCAGGAAATGCAGATGTTGGAGCCTCGGCAATAGGACTACCACATCTCTCCTCGTCAGAATGATGTTCTCCAGATCGTCCCTTTCCTGATTGCATCCCCTCATGTGGAGAATCCACTTCTGGTTGGCCACCAAATTGATGGGGTGAAGTTGACGTGTCATTGCAGTGAGCAGTATGTCTCAATAAATGCATCTCCATGGTCCCACCTGCTGAGGATCCTTGACACACTTCACTATGTTTCTCAAGACGGCCCAAATCATGGGGGGGAAAGCCCTCACAAGTTTCACCGGACAATGGAAGACTGCTTTTCTCTGAAACACTACTAACCATGTCCGAAATGCCCACAAATCGTGCTTCAGTATTTTTGTGATAAATGCTAGTAGATTTTGAAGTCCGCCACTCCAATGAGTTGGGGCAATGTAGTCCGTCCACCGTTGTAGTCATTTTAAGAGAAGCAGCAGCTGAATTTTGGGGTAACGCACAAGTGGGTCCCACTTGAATTTGTACATCAGAATCAGGTTTCCCCAAGGATGATGAAACCACCCTCTTATCCTCACCCGAATGTCCTGACACATTTATAGGATTGCTACTTGAAGGTTCATTAGCTGCATCTTGACAATGGGCCCCACAATGAGAAGTCTCTACATCAATTGAACTCAAGGAAGATTTCATGCAGATGGAATCAATGTTCCTCTCGACGCCTTTAGTTTGAAAGCTCATCTCTGGACACCCTGCCACTTTAGTCTTCATACATTCACCACCATCTCCTAAACACCCAAGCTCCCTATGAAGAACCCGGGGCTTGCTACGGTGCACTTTCCGGTACATACACACTTCATCCCTTAGTTTCTTGACCCAATCAGATGGGCTTGAGCTCAAATCAACATGTAGGTTAATCCCCTCTTCTGACCTGACAAAGAACTGGAAGGAAGCAGGAGCTGCTTCCATGGAGGCCTCGCTTGAGGAAACCACACCGCTCTCTGCAGGATGTGCACCCACCTCTATATTCCTACATTGAATTTGGGGAACGCTGCTGACTCTGTTGCCTGTGGGATTCGACAACTGGCCGTCGAAGTTTCTCAGCTCCCCATGATTCAGGGACTCAATCTTTCTACGAATAGCACCACTTTCCTCATGCCCAGAACCAAATTTCGAGCACACTGTGTTTGCTTCGAGATGGACCATGGATTCTGCCTCTTTGTTTCTAGGATTGGAACTAGAACATCGGAAGCTTTCGGTAGTTCTGTTATCAGCAGCATGTGTACAGATCACATTTGCAGAGGTATCTGATAACTGCATCAAGTAATCAACATGACCAAAATGTAAGAATTAAGCAAAACTAAGTTGCCAGATATGAGAAAATATATGAGAAATAATCAAGAAATCACAAACATGGACTAAGCAATTCAATTCTGCCTGAACTCAATTCTCTAAAGAGATAAAGGAATTCAAGGAAAAATTATGGAAAAGTGATCTATTTTGCAAAATAAGTACAACAAAGGAAATGGAAACATGAGGGAACTATTATCAAAATAATTACAAATAAGGAAATGCTTCAATTGAGAATTGTGTGCTCAAACCAAAACTGTACACATGGCACATGTGAATGAAATCAGGACCATTCATAAAATGGATCCTATCATAGATGGCCCATCGCTTGAAATTTTCATTGACTAGATGACCCAAGCCATCCAGGTAGATTTTGGGATCAGATAGTTTGGATACTTGGTAAAATTGTACACTAATGAACTGTCATGAACAATCCAACTCTTGCTCACATGTGCCACATGTATGGTTTTGGAACACAGACAATTGTAAACAGAAATTGTTCCCTTATTTCTAAATCATTCACATTAAGAGGGTGAGTATGCTCAAGAACCATACCTCATCCAAAGGTTGAGCTGCCCCGTGACTACTAATTTCTGTGCGGTTAACTGTTTGAGGATGCATCTTATCATCACCTCCCTTACCTTTGGAACAAGAGGATGGTCCATCACAATCGGCATCAGAAGATTCCACTCTTCTTTTGCGCACTGCAACATCAATAAGACGGGTTTCAAAATAAGACGTACATTCTTTTTGGTACATATTATCTTCCTGGGGCTGAACTAGGTGAGGATTTTTCACTGTTTCTTAAATGGTGGATCCTCATCCACAATGCATGTGGCATACAGGCACATCACTCCATACCATCCATTTTGTGGCACATATTGTGAGCAGAGCCCGAACATCACACTGATATTAACCATTACAGACTGGCGGTTGAATTTGGATTTCTGATCATTTTCTAACTGTTCATTGATGGTGGCTAGAATAATCTGATCGGTGTGGTTTTTGAGTTACTCTTCATCAGATGTGGCAGTGCGGTCGACATAAACATACGACACATATATGATGGATGAGTCACCACATTTAAAAAATGGTGGAAAATACACAGTAATCTGGACTATAGTTGCACGAAACATGAAGGAAACCACAACGCAATTTGGGTAAGGGAGCAGGGAAGCATCTGTTTCAAAATGGTTTCTAGTATAAACAGGTTGGAAGAGGGAGCTGGAGCGAGAGTCCGAAGCACAATTCGAAGCAGCAGAGGCGTCTTGAGAAGGGTCATGCAACCAAGGTCTGGACTGTCTTACCAAATGGTTCTTAATAATCTGTAGACGGTCTGTACCTCTGTTGGGTTCTTCCAAAGATTTCAATGGTACTCCAAGTTTCAAATCTGACGCAGGTAATGCAGAATGCAAGACCTCTTCACGGGATCTCTCCTCCTGTGTGGGTGCTGGACCAGCATCTTGTCCCTGTGCAGTAAGAGGAAGTCAGAAATGGGATTAACAGATTGTCCAACAAACTGAAGAATGTCATTACCTCTCAATGGCCATTGAGGTTATATGAATGGGACTATGAAAATCAGGTACTAATGCAACTGGATGTGAAGGATACCCTGATGTGCCCAGTCCATCAAAGTGGGATCCATGGTTTGGTGATCCAGAACACATCTGATAAGCCCCACCATTTAATCGGCAGCACACAAATAAATGGTTAAGAAAAAAAATACAGCAATTGTCCAGTAGAAAAAGAAAAGAAAAAAAAAAAAAAGGCCAAGACCAACAGTCCATAGTGGAGCCCTACAGATCAACTGTCACATCTTGTACAGGTGGGGCACATAGAGGTTGGGTAACATCCACATTCAGATGCATCAGGGCCCAATAATTCCTCTGCATACAGATACATGCATGTTTCAATCCATCAGACATACATACTATATTGCAAATATGAAATGGCATGTGGGGTACAGAAATTACCTTGAAAAAGGAGACTAGCAACTCAGCCAATTGAGAATTTGTTTTATTTGCAGAAAGACCATGTTTCTTGCATAACCATTGAAGTTCTTTGCGTGGGAGGTTGATGTAATGGTCTTCGTCCTGATTCACCATCACCTTGAATCCAAGGAATTAAAAGCTAGGCCTGAAACAATTTCATTCAGTGTAAATACCAATCCACTTTTGAGGAACATTGTTTGGTGATTCGCCACTATGGATTCTAAAGTATATTGATCACAAAATCCTAAATTTCAGACCACTCATTAAAGTTTATCTGGAAAGTTAACTGATCATTAACTTTTTGGCATGGAAATACTTTATAATGTCACTGGTTTTATTGAATTTCAAACATACTCGGTGTGAGTGTGCGAGCAGGCATGTATGTGAGGATGTCTAGAAGGAGGAATCTTGCATAAGTTTGTAAGGCATAAGCTCTATGCTCTACACCCTGGGCACCAACACTGGCAAGTTATGAACTGCTCTGATTGAACTTCGAAGTTTGAACATGTTCAGGATTTGCAAGTGTGTGTGTGTGTGTGTGTGTGTGTGTGTGTGTGTGTGTGTGAGGTCTAAGGAGCAACTAGGTGGATAAGTTACTGTCCAAGCAGTAGAAAGGTGTCTAAGTGTGTACAACATCCCCCCGTCCAAAGCTTGGCCCCAGCATGAAGAACACCTCATGAGAAAGTCAGTCTGATTCACTCATCGTGTGGGCAGCAGTGTAGAAAACTATGGACTGCTGCTGATTTGATCCACAGTATACATGAATCTTTTTGGTATAGAACAGTCTAGGCCAAGCGAGTCAACCATCGGACTGCCCAACCCAGGCAGGTTTAATCAAACTGTCTGGGTTGCTTAATTTCTTGATTTATGTTTTCTTTACTTAAAAAAACAAAAACAAAAAATTCATAAATGCGGAAGAGGTCGCTTAATTGCTTGAGTTACGACTTCTTTTACTCGAGAAAGAAAATGATGCAGGGAAGAGTGTGAAGAGATAATGAGGAAGATCACCGTCTACCTCAAGTGTGCAAAACCTTGAATCCACAAGGTGTAATGGCTCTTAAACCTGACACCCTGATACCACTTTGTTGTGAGTCGAATCGGCTCTAACCCCTAGCCAACAACAAACCCGGATCAACCCTAGGTGTTAGAAATTCGGATCTAAAACCACCGTTAATCGGTGCGCTTTGTTGAAGCACATTTCAATGAAGATGGAATAATATAATAAAGAAGAATAACCAAATAATAAGCAAGCAACCACACAGACACAAGATAGTTTTACGTGGAAAACCCATGCGGGGAAAAACCACGGCACAGAGCGGCAGAGATCCACTATAATCAAAACCTTAGAGTTATACACCACTCACTTTCTTCGATTACAGACCAACCCGGTCTCTCCTTGTGATGCGCAACCCCTTCAAAAAATCCTCCCCAAGCCCTTAGTAAGTATTGGAAACCCTCTCACACCTCGTGAAAACCCTTGCCCTTAAAGAGAAAACTCGTAAGAATCGTCTTAACAAGCCCTCATCTAAAATTGGACTTAAATACCCGCACTTATGCAAAACCACATAAGGCTTTCGGACCGAACTTAACCTTCAGTTGGACCAAATCGAGCCGACTAATGCGTCCGGTCGGAACAAAAACCTCCAAAACTTCACAGCAAGCAGGCTGCAAAATGCACCATAATTCAGGTCGGACTAAAGCTCCTTTTCAGTCGGAACAAAATCAGCCAAAACATCACAACGAGTAAACTGTGATTTCTACCGAAATTCAGTGGAACCGAACCACTCTTCGGTCGAATTGAAGAGTGCCTCCTCTGCCCAATATTGGCAAAATCCAAGGCATCCTGCACAACATAAAACAACCCTATAGTGTGATAAGAAGAAGACTCTTGACTTTCTGCTTGTCCCTTCATTTGAGATAGATCAAGGAGAGACCTTCGTCGAAGAAGGAACAACATCAAATCATCACGCTTTTATTGACATGTGAAGGTATGACCTCAATCATCGGTTTTAGATCTTTCTAGAAACTAATTACATATACATGGGAACAAGATTTGAGGGTTAAATTTTTTATTTTTAGAAGTCTATGCTTTTTCCTTTTGAAAATCCATCGCTAAAGGATTAAAAGATGACTATCCTAGGCAACAATAACACTCAAAAGGACCAAACAAGTTAAGGTTAGAACTTGGAACTTGTAAGGTGGGATTTGCATATGGAACAATGCCAAAAAACATAACCTAGATCTTTCCAAATTTTCTGCCCCAAATCACAAGTTAAATATGTACAGAAAGACCTGGAACATATCTCACATACATTTTGGCACTATCATATCTTGTCAACAAATGGGAACTTCCAAACATGCCCTAAATTTCTAATAACTGGACACAAAATAAGAAAAAGGAATCTTCATGTCCATCTATGATGGATGAACCTACTAATGTAAGGAAACTAACATTTAATTATGAGAATCCTATGGTAAATAAGCCGAGTCAACTATACATGTAGCCACTTCACCCACAGTAGTGAACTGATGTAGTTATTCAAGATTTTTCATATTAAAAAGAAGATTTCTTATTTAGAATTCAAGTTGAAATAATATTCAGCAGTGGAGTTTAACTAGTAAGTTGAACTAGAATTAGATGCTTTTATCCATATTGAGTGGGAGTTAAGTGTGTAGGAAAGTAACTACATAGCTATTTCACTTGTCACTTTGTCCAAAACATTCTTTAAAACTCAGAAGGTAGAATCATCAAATGGACAAGTCAATCTGGCTCAGCATAAAAAAGAGCCAATTTCCAATATGGCAAGACTAAGTCTATACAAGAACAGGCTGATTCCTCCCAAAATTCTCCTAAGTATGGCATTTGACTTAGGTTGGCCAAGTTGTGCATGACCCAAACAAGTTTTTTCTTTCTTTCTTTCTTTCTTTCTTTTTTACTTTTTCTTTTTCTTTATTTTCTTTTTTTCCCTCCTTTTAAGGATGTATGACCTGGACAAGTTCAATAAAAGTTAGTGTTTGACAAAAATACTTAAGTGAGGATTTGAAACCTCCCACCTACGACAGGTAAAGAGAGTATCTTACACTAAAACACACATATCGTGTGCAAAAGTTCCCATTATTATTTAAAATTTAAATATAATAGAAGCCCATTGCTCCTAGGGCACATTTGAAAGTAGAAATACATACTTTTTATGCACCTTGAGTGGAGGTTTTGCATACCAATGTTGGGAATAGGAACACCGGCGGCGGAAGCGAAAGCCGAACACACACAGCAGAATATATGATCAAATGAGAAACACAAGGCAATCACACCACATAAGCATTCAACCACAAGAGACAATCCGATTTTACGTGGAAAAACCCCTCAACGGGTAAAAACCACGACACAAAGCGATCACTATTATTCAAAAGATTACAGAGATTGACAGCCCACAAGCAAGGAAAACCCAGAGAACCCAAGCTCTCTCTCTCTCAAAACACTCTCCCCTCTTCCTAATCCACTTGGGAAACCTTGGACACCTTAGGATACCATCTAAGTTCGGATTCATGCCATATATATAGCATGAAATCCCAATTTAAAAACATCTTACACACAACCGCGTAATTGCGTAAAAAACTGCGTGCGCAGCCAACCAGTCGGAGCTAACACAATAAACGTCCAGAGGAAAAATACATACATATTCGCACATCTGCCTCACCACCGACCGGTCTGGGATGACAGAAAACTGTCCAGCGCCTCGCCGTGTTCCCTAGGCCAAAGTCAGAGCGGTCGTCCGACCGGTCTAAGCACCCAAATCTTACACACTTTGAAGGCTCTCCAACAACCAAAGAGGTTGCATAGATGTTTTCTTGGTCATTTCATTGAGATCATTGTTTGAAAACTCAGGGAATCAACTCATGAATTGGCCGACTCGACTCATATAGGCCTCAAAATGAGTCAATTTCCCACATGACTCAACTCCATACAAGAAGTGGCTAATTCCTCGTATATATGGCCGAATTTGGCCCTGAATTGGTGGATCAGCTGATTGTGTATGACTAAGGCAAGTTTGGTAAAGTTGTGTTTGACAAAAACACAAAAATGAGGATTTAAACCTCCCACCCATAGTATGTAAAAAAGGTACCTTACCACTAGAGACACATACATCATTTGCAAAAATTGCCTTAATTGTACATATATAGGAAAAAGTCTTTAGTTCTTAGGGCACATTAATGCCCTTAATATCCCTTGAGCCCACTAAGACATGAATCGTCTAATCATCAATTTGAATTATCCATTAGTTTCACCCCACTTTTCATGGGCCACCATGAAAAGCTCATATCCATCAGAGGATGTTAACCTTGCAAACATTGGCTTTTCATTTTATAACCGTTCAATTTGCCAAGCCACAAAAGGGATGATAATGGCCATATCAAAATGGCTCTTTGAAGACATATTAGCCAAAGCTAACTCCATCAGATGGACTATTTATATTACTTGATAGGCCTTTTAGCCAAACTGGCCATTTTTTATGGCAATGGTAAGGTTCCTCTAATCAATCTGATTTTTTCATCATGGCCCATAAAGAGTTGTGCGAATCAACAATTCGACCATCCATGCATCAAGTCTCATCATCATCATCATCATCATTATCATCATCATCGAAGCCTTTATCCGAATTAATTGCGTTAGCTAAATGAATCATGTTCTGCCATTCCACTCTATCAAGGGCCATACCTTCGATCAAACCATAGGCATCAAGTCTTTTTTTTCCCTACCTCCATCCACGTCCTTTTGGCCTCCCCCTTGCCCTTTTTAGAGCCTTTAACTTGTACTAACTCTCTTTTTCTAACCAGCGCCATTCTTGGGCTCCATTCCACATGACCAAAGAACCTAAGTCTACTTTCCCTCATCTTATTACCTATTAGAGCTACTATTAAGTTGCCTTGAATGCATGGACAAGAACCAATGCCGTTCTTGGGCTCCATTCCACGTGACCAAAGCATCTAAGTCTACTTTCCCTCATCTTATTAGCTATTGGAGCTACTATTAAGTTGCCTTGAATGCATGCATTCTAATTCAATCCTTCCTGTGTCTTGCCACTCATCCATCCCAACGTCCTCATTTCAGCTACACTCATCCTATGAACATGTTGCTCCTCATCTGCCAACATTCCATCCCATAAAGCATGGCTGGTCTTATAGCTATCCCATGAATTTTGTCCCATAAGGTTTGGTAAAGTCTGCCCCTACAAATAAAAAGGATGGAAAGGAAGCTGGCCAGTTGGAAGAGCCGCTATTTGTCGCTCAGGGATCAATAAACGCTTATAGAAGCAACAATGTCAAATATGCCGGTCTACTTCATGTCCTTATTCAAATGCCCCAAATCTGTGTTGCATGAATGGGAAAGGCTAAGGTGGGACTTCCTTAATGGAAGATAAGGAGAAATTCCACTTGCTTACTTGGGAGAAGGTATGTAGGCCATGTGAGGAGGGAGGGGCCAACATTTGGAATTTGGAGATGGTTAACCAAGCTTTAACAGGAAAGTGGATCTGGAGATTTACAGCAAAAAAAGAAGCATTATGGAGAAAAGTCATTGAAGAAAAATATGGTTGCCAAGGAGGAGGACGGCGGACCCAAAGCTCATCTTTATACAGGGCTTCATGCATTTGATTGTGGTGTTAAAGAAATTTTTTTGTGAAGGAATCAAATTTGTAGTTGGCAAAGGTGAGTTGTATAGCTGGCTTAGTTGCTTGCATAGTCTCCATTCTCTAAATAGTAGTGTTATCTCCTCTATTCTAGGCTTGTAATGGGCTGGTTGTTTCTAGTCTTGGGTGTTTTCTCTATTTCGAGTTGTGTAGCTGGTATGGCTTTCTTATTTTTGTTTTCCTCTTGTTTTTGTTTCTTTGCCTCGCGTTGTATAGTTGGCTTTTGTTTTGTTTTGTTGGTTTTGGTTTTGCTTTGTTTTTCTTTTGGGTTGCTTTTGGCTTCCTTTGATAAAGTTCAATTTTCAAAAAAAAAAGAGTTGACAACGTGCAGTTTTAGGAGGATATTTGTATAGGAGACAAAGCGCCTAAGGAGATCTTTCCGAGATTGGCAATCCGACGACAATGAAAAAGATTAGCATATCCTGATGCTTTTCCAAGGTTGGCAACATAATAACTTGGATGCCTCCGTGCCGAAAGGAACCTTGCAAAAGAGAAAATTGAGGACTTTGTGAAGTTCCAGTGCCTCCTTCAGAGTTGCTCACCATATGTAGCAAAGCAAGATATAGAGTGGAAGGGTTCCACACTTCTCAGTTCGCTTGTTTTATCACATTCTCCGACCTCGGGCACTAGATGAGAGGCGTGCTAGTATGTCTTTTGTCTGGGCTTACGGTGCTCCCCCAAAAGTTGCGGCATTTGCTTGGCTAGTGGACAGGATAAGGGTCTTGTAACGCCCCAGATTTAACATACTTATTCTAATTTTTTCTGAAATTTATTTTTAATTTTTTTTATTAAATACCGGCCGTTGATATTAAAACATGAATAAACGAAACATCCGTAGGAGATTCGATAGAGTACCCTTTACAAAAGTTGATTAGAATGGCCTCATAAACAACGTAGAAAGGTCAGATTCTGCTAAACTCAAAATTTTCCGATAATTACAAAAATGCCATTAGTTAAACTTAAGTTAACTTGCCATTTTTTAAGTATGATAATTTCCGACGATCATTTTGACGCAAGACCTTAGACTTAAGCTTATGGGCACATTTTAGCCATACACGTCAAATTTTAGCCCTTAAAACATAGTAGAAGTGGTCCAATTGTTAGATCAGCCCCTTAACCCTTGATTTTCGTGTCCATCGATTGAGGAAAATGGATGGTTAGTCGTAGTCGGATATTTCCCTTCATATGAGCGACTTGGATCGTCTTTATCATGGACCAATAGTGTGATTTGAGTGCCCCACCTTGATAACCCTCTTTCTTAAGCGCGAAATTATCCCGTTTTAGGAATTAACGAGTTACCAACTCTTCTCAAATCTAAACCTTTCAATTTACCCACTTCTCACCATTAATCGCTTCTCAAATTTGAATCACCCATTGTCGTCATATGACTACGAATTTACACAAAATTTGGACCCCGATCTATAATCCTACATCGTTGAACCACAAAGCCATCACCTTCCTTTTCCGCCAAAAGTTAGAATTTCACATCTAGGCATTTTCCACCATCAATCAACCACCAAACTTTGTACAATTGTTTGCCTATCATGACTACATATTTTCTCAAAATTTGGGCCCTAATCATCAAGCGTAGACCGTTAATTGAGATCAAGCCCATTTTAGCATCTGTTAGGCCATTTTCAAAGATCGGCCAATCTAGAATGTGGATCACCAAGAAATTTACGTATTCCAACTCTACTCTTCGAGCCTGATAAAATGAACAGATTAGAATTGATCTAAGATCACCCGAATATTGAGGTTTAAGAAACCCACCTCGAGAGGTTATTACACTAGACCTCACGCCCACACCTTATTGCCCATACACGCACGCACGTCCCTATCCATATTCCTTCTACGCACGTCCCTTCTCCTAACCCTAGCCTCCATGCCCTAGAGAAAGAGAGAAGGAGAGAGAGAGAGAGAACAGAGAGAGCCCATTCCTTCCATCCTAGTTGTTCAACTTAAGAATCCAACATGTGGGACCCGTTCTACTAAACTCGTGTAGTTCGTGTTTTGTTTAAATGTCGTCTTTCTAGAGAAGGATTTTCCCTTCAAGCCAACATGGATAAAAGTGTAATTCCTAAATTTTCTTTGTTATTCATTAAGTATCTTAAGCTTGAATGCATGATCCATATTAGACCATAATTAATGTTAGACTTATGCTGAAATGATATTATGTGATGTTATGATTTCATGTTTAGATGTATATGTGAGAAAGCATGTGTATTTTTCTGCATTACTGTGAGAATCATGTGTTGATTTCTTTGATTTATATTTATGAATGATTAAAATGGTTATAATGATGTATACATCATTTGGATGATGATTATCATGTGAATATTACGCTTATGTACACCATTGTCCCCATATTGATGAAATCAGTTAGTTGTAGAGAGATGGGCCCATAAGCGGTGTCCATGTTGAAAAGATGATATTGGCATAACTATGTTTATGTGTTGAGTATTGCCAAGGGATCGTTGTGTTCACATGATGTTGGAATGGATCCATGTATCGTATATGTATGTTTCTTTTGGTTGGCCACGTTGGAAATTAATGGCTATTCGTGGGACTTAGTTGGACTATACGTGAGACAAGGAGTAGGACAATAATCATATATGTTATCTCATGAGCCGGGGTTAGTGCTATGGACACTAATCCCGTGCTGTCGGCCTATGCTGAGTTGCTTGCGACTCCCCATAGTGACCATTGAGTTTTATTTAAATCGATTGTATGTGAAAACACTTAAATAAAGGTGAAACTAAAGTCATGCATTCACTTGGCTCCATGTGGGTCTACGGAATTGAGAATAGGCTAGAGCGTCCTACTTCTCCCGTACACTGTCATGTGTAGATTTGGGCTATGAGCAGTCCCGTTTCTCACTTAGGTCGGGCAAAACTTTGAGCTTATGCGTCCCAGGAACCTCTGGTGACTAGTAGCTAGCGTGAAGTCGTAACAAGAAGTCTCCCACTTCATGTATGATGATTTCTAGCCAGGGTGCCTTAGCCAGAGCATGCATATCATGCATTGCATTAATAAGATTTCTCTGGGATGTTTTGGTCGATTATAATTATCATGCTTGCGTTATCTCTGTGTTATTATTATCATAATTGTTTTGGAGGGATATTCCCCACTATGATAACATTTAACACTATCCAACCTCATCTCAGATAATCCAGGTGAAGATCCAGTAAGTGAAGCGAACACTGTGACGGGGTGTTTGAAAGTTTGCAGCACAAATGACGGATGACGAAGTTGGAGTGGCATATTGGAGATTTTATTTGATTTTGTGTTTTTAGGATAGTTTATCGTTTATTTCAAAATTGTAATAAGTTTTCTCAATGAAGGCAATAATTGATTATTTGTTTGATTTAGTTTCAAAAACTTTGTAATAATAACGTAGATTAAAATTTCATTAAATCACATGTTTATCTTTCGTCTTTGTGCATGAATGCCATTAAATTTCAAATATATGGAAACATAGTGATATGTCAAGAATTTCATCATTAACACGTCTTAGATAACACTTGGAAATTCGGCCTATCGTGGAATCCACAGGAGCCGAAATCTCGGGGCGTTACAGGTCTTGACTGTGGACAATCTGCAAAAACAATCAATGGTGGTTCCTGATATTTGTGAGATGTGCTACGAAGATGCAATTTGCAGAAATAGTAGACCATCTCTTCCTTCATTATAGCTATGCCCAGAAGATGTGGGCTACATTTCTAAGCAAATTCAACATCCAATGGATGATGTTGAAGTCACCTAGGGATTTCCTTCTGGCTTGGCATAGAGTCGGATCCAAGGAAAATAGGAAGGCATGCTGGATATTAGTGTTACTGGAAGGCCTTTGGACATTGTGGAGTGAGAGGAAAGGTAAATACTTCTGGAATACGTATATGCCAGTTAACGAGGTGTTGACCAAGGCCAAGCATCAAGTGGTGGAGTGGGCTGCACAAATTTTGATGTTGGAAGATTGTAATTTTCTTTTATTTTATGCTTGTTTTGTTTTCTATTTCTAGCTTTGGCAATTGCTTAATAAAATGGCCATTTATTTTTAAAAAATAAAATAAAGTTTGCCCCTACAAAAACTTGAAAGCTGTTTTTCAAATTAAAATCATGTGAGTCTACCCATCACTAGCATTTTATATGATAGGGATCACTGATATAGTGAATCACTCTATCATGGATTCTGGTCAAATGATCACAAATGATCACTTTTAACAATAACATCAGTGGCAAACAATCAATCTTAGCCATCACAGCCTCAACCCAACAAGCACCATCATGGATGGGCGATGTCACGAAATGCTATTAGGTGGGAAGGTTTACATTTTTTAGATTTAATAAAACCTTTAATTGTTTCCATGTTATCTTAATATATACAATAAGTCTTGACACTTTGTTTTATGAAAGATTAAAACAACTTTCCAACTTCCCATTTTTATTAATTTTCAAACACACTTGATCAATATTTATGAAACTAGGTCACGTCACTAGGTCAACTAATCAAAATTTTGACTCATAGGTCAACCGAGCCAAGTCCAAGTGCCAAGTTTAGATAAGAGAAATAAGAGAATAATGAAGTGAGATTGAGAACATGAGACAAAGGCTTTAGTTGCAGATGCTTTCTACCAAGGTGCCACTACCGCTTAGGACCCACTCCCCACTCTTGTTTAGCAATTTCAAATTGGAAACATTTTGAAACAGGATGCTTCCCTGTTCAGCTGTTCCGGAACCTGACTTTGCTTGCCTTTACACTTCTAGAAAGTATAGACAAGATATAAAAGCCATTTGTCCTTAAATTGGAACTTGCTACACAAAATAGCTTCGCCTTCTTCAGTTCAGCACATTGATCTCAGTTGCACTTGTTAAATCTTCAAAAAACCATGCTTCATAAAAAATTTGTTGAACTGTATGATATTATTAGTTGAAAAATAATTTCCGGTATCATAAGACACGAGCTGCTATAACACCGCCCCGTAATCTTCCATGAAACTTTGACTTGTTCACGATAACCAACACTCAATCGTTTATGCGGGACTTTGAACCCTTAACTTTCTATTTTAGAGAAAATAGGTTGATCCTCAATCGGAAACATCATTATCAACACTTCCAACAACCTTCAATTAACCAAGGCTTCTGAATCCTGACCTTCCCAAGATTCAAAGGAGTATCTTGCACTCACAGGAAGTACTAGCACTAGGTTTGATGATTAACACCACTGAGAAATCACCAATGATGCAGTCAAAATGCGATGTGTGTTATTCTGTGGAAAGAGGGGGGGGGGGGGGGGGGGGGGTGGGGGGTGGGGGGGTGTAACTCTAACTCTCTATACTCTTGCAGATAGGACTTGTTCCACCACATTAACTACAAATCAAAGCGCATCACAATCTACCAATCAAATTGTCAGCACCCATGTTCCCCAAATCAAAGTGCATCACAATCTAACAATCAACTTGTCAGCAACTATGTTCATCCTTTTTGGACCGATTTGGGTTTACTTTCTGTTTCATCCTCGTATAGATCAAAACTGAAAGCATTCCCCTTTTGATCAATAAATTCTATATCAATTTTTGGTCATTCGATTTTTTGGAAATTTCTAAGTGCCAATGTGACTGAGATAATTTTCCCATTATCCACTGACATAAGAACATGTTATGCCACCCAATTCATAGGAGACAACATCTAAATCCTATGGTAATAATAATAATGATGATGATGATGATAATGATAATAAAGTAGACAACATAGCAGATCTGTGACAGGCCCCATTAGTTTTCCACTAAGCAAGCATTTACTCTCAAAATAAAATAGTCAAACGCTATGGACAACCCCTTCTTTTATTCCAAGAAATAGACATCATAGACCAGAACTGTAATTATTTCAGCCCATCTCCATGTGACCCATGGCAACATGGATGATGACCTAGACAAACCCACCCCCCAAAACCACACCAATCGGACCATCCTAACAGTCCAATTGGCAGCCTGCAAATGAGCTGCCACAAACTCCTAAAATACCAGCAGCACGCATTCAACGAGCAACAACTCACTGATCAAACTTAACAAAATACAGTTTCTGGGTCATGGCCAATCCATGGTTGGGCCCACTGGTAAACACTCCAGACCTCTGCGCATAATGCCGTATGTATTGATGGACCACATGTAATGCAATTCCTCTCTTACTAGAGAAAACCATAGGCTGCTTTCAAAGTCCCAAAAAAGCCAAGCAGAAGGTATGCTTTTTCCACCTAAATTATCATGTGAAATATTCTACTGATTTTGATGGGAAGGCATAAAATGGGACCCAGGGAAAAGTACTCCCCGAAAAATCCTGCCTCAAAACTCACAGCAGAACAAAAAGCCATCCATTCCTCTGAAATATCCACTCCACCAGCAATATGCGTCTGATCCAAATGCACCATAATGCAGCTAGTTAAAACTCCTAAATACAGTAAAACCTATTTAACAAGCTAGAAATTTAGAAACATCGAATTTTTCCCTTCGCCAATCTAATGGATCTGAAAATTCCCATTTGCGCCCAAATTCAAACATTCTAAATAATAAGCGGAAAAAGAAAAGAAAATAAAATGATTGTCTTTGACAAGACATTTTCCCTTGCGAAATATGCAAAAAACCATGGATTCCACAAAGTAAACATTAACCTTTTCCACAATTGCAATTCTCTAGACAAGATACTAATGAATCAGAGATTTCCATTTGCGAAATAAACATACTTTCTCAATAGTACTGATGGAAATAATCATTGCAGTTAACCATTTCCACCCTGCGGATTCCTTTCTTTTCCTGCTTACAAAACAGGCTGTCAACTAAAAAAAAAAAAACAGAGAGAGAACCCATCAAGAAACAGTAAAAAATATTCAAAGAACTCAAATTCTCAGCAAGAACACAGTACAGGCACAATCATATAAATTGAAAATACAGAAGAACAAATTCAAAAAGAGTTGTCGAGTATTGACAGATTTTCAATCAAACTCCCCCCAGAAGCCAACTAATCTCTTCCAATTATTCCAAAACGTCAAAAAAGGTTCAAGAAACAATAACCAAACATGAAAGAAACCTCTCAACTGAATTACTCTAAAACCAAACTACAAATGAGTTTCTGAGTACTCACATACTACAACTGTTTTCTCAATCAAAACCCCAATCAAAGCTGAAAAATCTCTACAAAACGTCTCGAAACAACGAAAAAAAAAAAAACCCAAGAAGCACAAAGAACCAAATACTCGAAAAACTCAACTAATTTACAAGAACACCTCCTGGCCACAATCAAACATATGAGAAAAGCAATGAGCTCTTTGGGAATTGAAAGAATAACACTAAAAAATTACCTGAAAAAAGCACTGATTCTTCTGGTTTTTCCTTCTTTCCTTGAAGATTTTTATGGAAAGCAGCAGCAAAAGAATATGAAGAAATCAAAAGAATCTTTATCTTGTGGTATAGAAGAGAGAGAGAGAGAGAGAGAGAGAGGGAGTTTTTATTCCATTTTCAGGCATTCGGTTGAAAAAGAGCCCCAAATGTCCGAAACCGAAATGCTAGGAGCGTTGAGATTGGCCTTTTAACAGCTAACCTGAGGGAGTATGGAATCGATGGTGCACGTTAAGACCACCAGAATATAATTGAAAAGGCTCATATTCATCTTGATAATATCGAAATTGCCACTACGCTTTGATTTGATCCTTATCGTCTGATCTCGGATTATGATGCAAAACTACAATTTTCGCCTGAGGGAGCACGTGCTTTCTGTAGCTCATATCACACGTGTGAATAAGTCACACTTGTGTTAGATCGAAGCAGTTCATGATGTTGCCACTGTGGATGGATTCTGTAAAAACAAGATGGATCGTTCATCAGGTGGGCAACACGTGTACAATATAAAAGGACGGCTAAGATACATCGACGAACGAACGAGATTGGACATACATTTGTGGGACATATACTGTTAGATCATTTTAACGAATGTGCCCAAAAATAAGAAGAATGGGCCCAAAAATGACAAAGATCCAATGCTCAAGTGGACAACACCAAATAAGGATTAAACGAACGTGCCCAAAAATAGGAAGAATGGCCCAAAAATGACGAAGATCCAATGCCCAAGTGGAAAACACCAAACAAGGAAGCTTGCGTTGCAATAAATGCACAAAACATTTATGGTATTCTTAAGCGTGGGATCTGCCTCATTTTTTTAACTACATGAGAAAAGGGGTAGACGGTGGAGATAAACAAATACATATTGGTTTAACATTGAGCGTCATCATCCCACTGTTTCTTGTGGTGTGGCCCACTTGAGCCTGGGATGCCCTAATTTTTGTAATAAGCCCTGATGTAAGCTGGAAAAACGAATGGACGGCGTGGATAAAACGCATACGTAACGTGGGGCCCACAGAGTCTTGCCATTAGGGACATCCCTGGTGCTGGCAATCTGCTTTGAGATCCTGAATCTGACTTCAAACTTCCGTGTTCACACTCTACAAACAAAAAGTTGAAGTAAATATGGAGGCAATCCGCGCGACTGACTGACCAAGTGATTCGCGGCACACGTGCCTGTACGAATGGCACGTAAGGCGTCTGGTTAATTCATGAAGTGGAAAGCACCGTAGATTTTTTCAGAGAGAAAAAAATTCAGGCCCATCAGATCATGAAGTGGGCCACGTGTGTTTGAGATTTTAATCTGTAGAATGAAAACCATCGGTAGTAAATTTTTGTGTTTGGTCTGCCGGATTGGTGGGCCCGGATTCTGTGTCGCAAACAGCGCAGAGATGTCTCCTGTGCTGCTGGAAAAGCAATGTCGGCCCACCATGACGTATGTTTTTATATGTGCTCTTCCTATCTATTTTGCCAGCTCGGATTAGGTACTACATGTGAAAAGCTCAGGACATGTTAATATGTGGTTCGTAAGTATTGTTAATAAGAGATCCATCACATCAGGTTGTGGCTTACAATTGGCCACAACCAGCTCTCCACCAATACTAAAGTTATTGAATGTGTCACATCTAAGCATGTACCAATCTCTACATCGGCAAAGTGGTACCTAATCTAAGCTTCCATTTTACCAGCTGAGGATGAACTAAAATTTTAAGCAAATTCAAATATCAAGAAGGCTATTACACAAGAATAAGTAGTGATTGAACACCTGTTGTTAGAAACTCCTTGTTAATGCTGGAAATTCGTCAATAGATAAGGATGAAGATCCTTCGATCTTGATGGTTGAATGATGTTGATCTTCTCCCTGAGAGAAAGCTGTATCCTGTAGAATACAAAGGAAAGCAAAGGGGAGTAGCTGGGTTCCAGCCGTCAGCCCTCCGATGCCTAAGTCAGTGGGATCTTGAAAAGATTAAATATTTATCTTTTGATCAGTTTTTTGTATCGTACCTCAAGATTGGAGAGAATGCCTCAATTTATAGACTTAGGTCGTGGGATTGCGTTCCTTATTTGTCGTCGTGATGCTTGTAGAGGCTGAGATTTCCTGAGCTGTCCCGTGATCTTCGAAGATCTTCGGCGAGTTGGTTAGAGATTTCCCGAATTCTTTTCCTCTTATCACGCACAAACTTAGAGAATTGCGGTAACGGAGTCAGACACCCCACTAACGTAACTTAACTTAGAATTGCGGTAACATAACTTAGAGAAAATCTCTGAGAATGAAGGTTCATTCCCCGACACCCCCGCCATCCAGCTCGGTGGGAACTCTCCTTTTTTTGCTCAGTAGGGGGGACAACAGAGACCTCGCAACCGAGGAGTCAGGTTGTCCCTTCTCGAAGAGCAGGTAGGAGGTGTCAACCAAAAACTGGGGGGGTCAACGAACGACTGGGCTACGTGGACCAGAGACTGGACGAAATTAAAGCCCTGCTAACTGGTCTAGTCCATCCAACCATGTTGAATGGCAAGGACCGTGAGGGGCTTCAGCATACCCATTCTCAGCCTCAACAAACCCAGCACTCTCACCAGACTCGGCCGTCGCAAGCGTTCTCAACACCCCACTCCGATAGAAGAAAACGAGGTCGCCAGCCAAGCAACCGAGACCAGATCTCGGCCAATGACAGACTTGCCTGCCACCGATCTACGACATAGGCTTGAGGAACGAAGAACAGCTCGTCTCGCGCATGAACGAGCTGATCATGAAGCCAGCAACCGAGTTGACAACAACTTAAGCCCACTGGAGGCCGAGCTGAGGGAACTGCGGGAACAAATGGGCGATATTCAGAGAGCACAGCGAGCCCGAGCTCCAATCGCAGTGGACGTACTGGTCGACTCATCTGAGTCGCCGTTCACCGACGAGATTCGTGAAGAACCCCTTCCCAAGGGGTTTAAAGTTCCTCAGTTGAAGCAGTACTCTGGGATAGGAGATCCGGCGGAACACTTAGAAAACTTCAAAGTCCGCATGGATCTCCTCGGGGCCAACGGACACATTATGTGTAAGGTTTTTCCGTTGTCTTTAACGAGCTCGGCATGGACTTGGTTTCGCAACCTAAAACCCCGCACAATCAGTTCGTTCTCTCAATTAAGCCGAGCTTTAGCCACTCAGTTCATCGGGAGCACCAACCCGAGGAAGCATTCAACTCACCCCGTTGCGATCAAACAAAAGGAAGACGAGTCTCTGAAAGATTACCTCGCGCCCTTCAATTCCAAAGCTGTTCAAATTGAAAATATCTCACAAGACGTACTATTACACACCATGATCGGAGGACTGCGGGATCGAAGATTCCTTTGGTCTGTTGGGGAAGAGTCACCTCAGTCCGTAGCAGAATTTTTAAATCAGGCGGCAAAACACATCAACGCCGAGGAACTGGTTAACGCTCACCGACCGACGACCAGGAATAAGGATCGTCAGGATAGGGGCAGCTCAAAAAGACACAGGTCGGAGCGGAAGTCAGAGCAAAGATCGCCGACTCGGAATGGACCTGCTCGCCGAACAAAATCACCTACAACACGGTTCGAAAAGTATACACCGCTCAACAAAACCATCGAGCAAGTGTATTTAGCGGAGAAAGGCAAATACAATTTCGAACGACTTGCGAAGATAAAAACCGACCCCAATAGAAGGTCGAAATCAAGGTACTGTTTGTACCACAAAGAGCAGGGTCACAACACCGTGGATTGCTTTGACTTGAAGCGATAGATCAAAATCCTCATCCAGCAAGGCTTCTTGAAAGACTACATCGCTCAGCATTCGGACGGACGAAGGGATGAAGGTCAGGTCGCTGACTTAACTGAGGAACAGAGCAACAACCCTGTGGAAGAAATCCACATGATCTTTGGAGGGCCGACCACTGGAGATACCGGGAACTCCCGCAAAAACTATGTACGGCAAGGAAGAACATCCTTACCGAGACCTTCTGTGAACATCACCAGCCGACCTGCAAAGGTCGCAAAGGTAACCTCGCAAACAATAACTTTTACCGAAGAGGACGCTCGAGGGGTCGTACACCCACATGACGACTCTCTTATCGTCGCGATGGTGGTTGCCAACAAAAGACTCCACAGGATGATGGTCGACACGGGCAGTTCGGCTGATATCCTATACGCTTCGGCGTTTGAAAAAATGAAGATCGATCGATCCCAACTGAGACCGGTCAAGACAGCGTTGACCGAGTTTACAGGGGACAGCATCATGCCCGAAGGGGAGATAACTCTACCAGTTACCACCGGGGAAGAACCAAACCAGAAAATAATTATGGTTGACTTCCTTGTCGTAAATACCCCCTCTGCCTATAACGCCATAATCGGCCGCCCTATCCTGCGAGTTCTCAAAGCGGCCGTCTCCATCTATCACCTTGCAATGAAGTTCGAAACCGACGAAGGAATCGGCGTAGTCAGGGGAGATCAGCAGGAAGCCCGTCGTTGCTACGAACTTTCCCTACGAGGAAAAAATAAAAGCACGGTATCAACCGTTTTTCATGCGACCTCCCTCGACCCAAGGGAAGAAGAGAAGGAGTGCGGGTCGCCCGCCGAAGAGTTGATCGACATTCCCTTGTCGGATACCGACCCGACCAGAATTATCAAGATCGGATCATGTTTGGAGAACAAGGTTCGAAAGAGCCTAATCACCTTTTTGAAGGAGCATGTGGACGTCTTTGTGTGGTCCCATGAAGAGATGCCCAGAATCTGCCCGGAAGTGATGGTCCACCGGCTAAACGTCGATCCAACTGTCAGACCGATCCGTCAAAAAAGGCGCTCTTTCAATACAGAAAGGTACATGATCATCGAAGATGAAGTACAGAAATTGCGCAAGGCGGGATTCGTCCAAGAAATATGCTATCCAGAATGGCTGGCAAACGTCGTCCTCGTAAAAAAAACAATGGGAAATGGAAAGTCTGTGTGGACTACACTGACCTGAACAAGGCCTGTTCTAAAGACAGCTTCCCTCTACCACGGATAGATCAGCTCGTCGACGCAACCGCTGGGCACGAGCTCCTCAGCTTCATGGATGCTTACTCTGGATATAATCAGATCCAAATGCATGCTCCCAACAGGCAAAAGACAGCATTCATTATGGATCGGGGGGTCTACTGCTATAAGGTCATGCCCTTCGGGCTAAAAACGCCGGGGCAACCTACCAACGACTAGTAAACAAGATGTTCGCAGATCAACTAGGTAGGACTATGGAAGTATATGTGGATGATATGCTCGTGAAAAGCAAACGGTCGGAGGACCATGCCTGCGACCTCTGCACTGCGTTCAAAATATTGCGGAAGTATCAAATGAAGCTCAACCCTAGCAAATGCACTTTCGGAGTAAGCTCGGAAAGTTCCTTGGCTTCATGGTAAACCAGCGAGGAATTGAAGCCAACCCTGAAAAAATTCAGGCACTCCTCAACATGAGCTCACCTCGCACAGTGAAGGATATCCAGCGGCTCACAGGAAGGATCGCGGCGCTCAACAGGTTCGTCTCAAAAGCTACAGATCGATGCCTCCCTTTCTTCAAGCAGCTGCGCAAATGCAAGGAGATGACTTGGACCTCGGACTGTGAGCAAGCTTTCTGCGAGTTGAAGGCCTACCTCGGCTCTCCGCCGCTGTTGTCCAAACCAGCACATAAAGAAGAACTACTCTTGTACTTAGCAGTCTCAGCAGCGGCAGTCAGCTCGGCACTAGTCCGGGACGACAAAGGAATCCAAAGGCCTGTTTACTACGTCAGCAAAGCCCTACTCGACTCCGAAACCCGATATCCGACAATAGAGAAGCTAGCTTTGGCACTAATCACCTCAGCCCGGAAGTTGAGGCCATACTTTCAGGCACACCCGATAGCTGTGCTGACTGATCAACCATTGCGACAGGTACTGCAAAACCCGGAAACCTCAGGTCGTCTCGTCAAATGGGCTGTCGAGCTCGATGAATTTGACATAAAATATCGACCTCGAGCGGCGGTCAAAGGTCAAGTCGTCGCTGACTTCATCGTCGAGTTGACCGAGCCCCTCGAAATTCAGGACAACAGCAAGTCCGACCCGCCACCAGAGAATAACTACGACACACATAACTGGTTATTACACGTCGATGGATCTTCCAATTCACAAGGCAGCGGAGCCGGACTTATCTTGACAGCGTCGGACGGGATCCAAATTCAATACGCTCTCCGGTTTGGATTCCGAGCTTCGAACAATGAGGCTGAATATGAAGCCCTCCTAGCCGGTCTCCGCCTCGCCTCTGAAATAGGAATCCGATCTATAAAGATACATAGCGACTCCCAACTGGTGATCGGGCAAGTGACTGCAGAATACCAAGCGAAAGGAGGAAAAATGTCCGCATATCTGGCAAAAACACAAGAGCTACTGTCACGTTTTGATCAATATAAAATTGTTCAGATCTCGAGGAGCAAGAATATGAATGCGGATTCTCTCGCGAAGCTCGCATCATCAGCTAACGACGAGCTCGGAAGGATGGTTCCCGTCGAGTTCCTCCCTCAACGAAGCATATCGTCAAACGAATCTGCAGAAGTTTTTCCAGTGTCATCTACCCCAGATTGGAGAGATCCTATCATCCGGTTCTTACGGTCGGGCGAATTATCCGCCGATCAAAAAGAAGCTCAGCGCATCCGCTATAGATCAGCTCGATATACTCTGATCGATGGGATCCTCTACAAGAGAGGATTTTCTTTTCCATGTCTGCGTTGTTTGGGAACTGAAGAAGCCGATTACGTGTTACGCGAAATCCATTTTGGCTGTTGCAGGGAATCATTTTGGTGCCTGAGCACTAGCGCAGAAAGTAATCAGACAGGGATATTATTGGCCCACCATCCAGCACGATGCCCGGGAAGTTGTTAAAAGATGCGATAGATGCCAACGATTCACTCCAATTCCTCACCTACCGCCCGAAGAGCTCACCCCCATGTCTGGACCGTGGCCGTTCGCTCAATGGGGAGTCGACATTATTGGCCCTCTTCCGACGGGGAAGGGACAGGTGAAATACGCAATCGTCGCCGTCGACTACTTCACGAAGTGGGTGGAAGCAGAACCACTAGCTACCATTACCGAAAAGAAAACAACAGACTTCATTTGGAGAGCGATCGTGTGCCGATTTGGGATCCCGAATACAATAATCACTGATAATGGGCGGCAGTTCGACAACGAAAGATTTCGAAAGTTCTATAAAGGTCTGAGCACCAAGAACGTGTATTCTTCTCCCCACCACCCGCAAGCCAACAGTCAGGTCGAGGCAATTAACAAGATCATCAATAATCACCTTAAAACAAAGCTCGGAGAGAAGAAAGGTTCTTGGGCTGACGAACTTCTCGAAGTTCTTTGGGCCTATCGGACCACGGCTCGGTCCACGACTGGGGAAACGCCTTTCTCTTTAGCTTTTGGAGCAGAAGCCGTCGTCCCAGTAGAGGTCGGGATGCCCACGAGCAGGACGAGCCAACATCGACCTGATCAAAACGAAGAACAACTACGGACAAGCCTGGACCTGCTCGATGAAGTACGAGAGGCATCCCAAATACAATTAGCAGCTTATTAGCAACGGGTTAGGCGATACTATAATTCCCGGGTAAAAAAGCAGCGGTTTCGAGCTGGCGACCTGGTTCTCAAAAAGGTCAGTGTTAAAGACAAAATCGCTTCCTTCAGTCCCAACTGGGAAGGGCCATATAGGGTGCTCAGCTCACATCGTCCTGGTACTTATTGGCTCGAAAGCATGGACGGCAGGCCCCTTTCTCATCCATGGAACGTTAATCATCTGAAGATCTACTATCCATGAACGAGCAGGGCCTCATATAAATGTATTCCGAGGCGATGATTCAATAAAATTGCTTTAAAATTGCTTCATAAAGTATTGTGAACAGCGACATTCCGACTTATAACAGCAGGTCGGCCTAGCGGTGTTAACGTTCCGAGCTGACCTCCATACTACTATCGAAGCCTTATGACAAGTCATCTACTCTAATATGATGGTCGAATTTATGTTACCGAGCTTCGCTGATTACAAAGGGTTCTTTAGTCATTCCAAGGTCCGAGCATGCATAAGAAATAAAGTGCTGCACACAATCTGCAAAAATGTGCCTCTAAAGGGCTTGTATTGAAGTAAAAGTTTTCTTACATTGCTTACATAAAAAAAAAATACAAGGTAATTCAGCCTTCGGCAGCATTAGATGGATCGGCTGCAGTCCCTTTTGAAGGTCCCTCCCTCGCGACCTCGTCCTCATCTTCATCATTGTCAACGGGAGCAAGGTCGAGATCAGGAGAAATGTTTGAGAACAAGTCGTCTGCAATCCTGGAAGCCATGATTGTACAGCTCCTTAGAAATTGCGTTCAGCTTCTCAAACTTAGCCTCTGCACTTTTTGCATCAGCCTAGAGCCTTCAGCTGGACCTCCTTCAAGAGCTTGGCCAAGTCCACCTTCTCCTCCTCAGCTGTCTTGAGAGCAGCCTCGAGCGACTCGACCTTATTCTCATCAGATTGAGCCTTGGCCGAGGCCTCTCTCAACGCCTCTTCCAAAGACTGGACTTGCGCTTGCGACACCTCCTGCTCGGACTGAGCCACCTTCAGCTCGGACTGGGCTGTCTGCAATCTAGCCTGGGCCGTCTGCAGCTCCGTCTGGGCCGTTGCCAGCTCAGACAGCTTGTTCTTCAGCTTAGCCTTCATCGCCTCTGTTTTGTTCTTCTAGGAGGATGCGGCAACCAGAGCTTTTTGCATCTGGTGGGTCCGCTCAGCCATCTTCTGGCGGATCATTATCAGCAAGGCCGAGTCCTACAAAAACATGTTACGACAGTTATTAGTGCAACAGCAGCACGAATAAAAAAAAAGAGGAGAGAAAAAGAGGCAGTCAGCTCACCCTGAGACTGCTCTCAATTGCGACTCCGACCATCTGATCAGGATCTGACGACGCAAGAAAGTTCAGATCCTGAGGGATGCTCTGGTTAACGCCTACACACGTCTATGTAGGCGTTAACCCCCTCTTTCCAAGACGAAAACTGCTCCGTGACTGGAGGCATGTCGACCTGATCTTCGCGCTGCTCGGCCCGAGAAGCAGCTGCAGCGTGGGTGGCTCGGGGAGCTGGAGGAGGGTGCGATGATCTAACCTCAGCAGGGGTGCGAGTGGGCCCCGCTGAAGTCGATGCTGTCGGAGTGCCAGACGAACTGGCACGAGTGGTAGGTCGGCCCGCAGACGGCCCAACCCGAGAATCCGAGGTGTCCGGCACGTTGACGACTGGAACCTCGGAGGCGGGAGACTTGGGCGACCAGAGGCTCACCCCTTGCAGGGGATGAGCCCAGAGGTTGTCCGGACCAACACATGAAAGACTGAGGCAACCTTTGTTGCCCCTGAGTCTCCGTAGCCACCCTTTTGCTCGGAGGCTCCACCGAGCTTTCCCCGCGCTCAAGGAGCCGAGTAGGAATTTTGCGGGATTTAGAAACCGCCTTTGGTGCCATGCCTGTCTAAAACACAAAGAAAGATGTCAGGGACATAACGTGTGGAGAAGCGACAAGTAAAAAGTAAATATCAACATTGCTCTGTTCACAAGCTGACCTGACTCGGAGACGGATTCTACAGTGATTAAACTGCGGAAGTTTCTTTCTTCAAGCGGATACTCCCGGGCAGCTCGGATCTGCCTCTCTTGGATCGCAGAAAGGGCTACCCTAATGGCCACTGAAGCTGCACAGACAAGGAGATGCGCGTCAGAATAAAAAAAGATAAACGAAAAGCATTAGAAATTCAAAGAAAAATCTAAGTACGGTTCGACCTGGCAGAGCAAAGTCAGCTAGGACCCTATGCTCCAGAGGGCTAAGCTCATCCGATGAAGCCTCTCAATCCCCCGACGCAAAGAACCATTTACTCTTCCATATTCTTGTGGAGGATGGTAGGCCGGTCACTATCGAGCCTCCCTGGTCCGGGTGGGAAGAAAGGTAATAAAGACCCCGACCTCCCAGAGACTTGAGACTATACATGGAGAACAGCTCGTTCGAGGTCAGTTCTTTATTTCCTACTCTCTGCCATAAGATGTAGCATCCCACCATACACCTCCAGCCATTAGGTTGTAGCTGGCTCGGTGCGAAGCCTAAAGTGTTAAGGACCTCTCGCACGAAGGAGTGCAGAGGCAACCTAAGCCCGGCCTCTAAATGCATTAGGGAGATGACTGTTTCCCCCCGGCGAGGTCGGCTCTGCCTATCAGTTCGGTCCGGAATCCTAAGTTCTACAGGACTCGGGAATCCCGTACGTTCTCCTCGCATTGTCCAGTTCTCTCTGGGTAATCTGCGAGGTCACGCCATCCAGCTCGAAGGGATCCCTCTGAGCCGTTCCATCCCCAACTTCTGGCTCAGGAACGTCGGATTCCTCTGCATTCACAGGATCAGCTGTCCTGGAATGGGAATTCTCTGGGGTCTATCTCCTGATGCTCTGATAAAGGCAGGTCCGATTCGGAATCCCCAAACCTCACCATGGGTATGGCATCAGAGCAGGAGACATCCGATATTTTGAAAGATATTAAGAAGAGAAGAAGGTCTTCTAAGGGTAAGAAGAGCGTACCCTAGATGATTGGTATACCGGCTGGATGAGAGATATCAGAAAATGGAGAAGGAGAACCCAAAAAGAAAGGAAGGCAGAATCGGAGAAGAGAAGGATTTTTCCGAAATTTGCTAACTCTCGAATTTTATACCCGAATGACTCTTTGGCATTTAATGCAATGATTCCGCGTGGCGGCTCTCGGTTGAAGCGTACAAAAAGTAACGCACTACTCAGACACGTGGCACTCCCCCCGTTCGATAATATTCTGTTGAGCGCTGATACGCCGTACAAACGAATGATGACGCCTCGATTTTTTGAACGACACATTAAATGCCTGCTTTTCCGCCCGTCGAGATGACGGCGCAACAGCTGTAAACGCTAAAAGTAGCCAGATCGTCATATCTTCTTTATCAAGCTACTCCCGAGACAGACGAGCTAGACTCGGGAGTGGGGGGACTTCTGTTGCGAGAAGAATACGAGCTGACCTCGATGCTATTGCGAGAAGAATACGAGCTGACCTGGGAATAGATCCGGATCAGCCTGCTCAGTTCGAAGTCGATCTGATGATGAACGGAACGACCCTAAATATAGGTCGTCAGGTCTGACCGACCCAGTCTAGGGAGGAAAAGTGATCCCTGTGAACGACCTCGTGATCTTCGGCGAGTTGGTTAGAGATTTCCCGGATTCTTTTCCTCTTATCACGCACAAACTTAGAGAATTGCGGTAACGGAGTCAGGTCACTATAATGAGAGTGGTCGGCTATACGAGGTCGTTCACAGGGATCACTTTTCCTCCCTAGACTGGGTCGGTCAGACCTGACGACCTGTATTTGTGTCGTTCCGTTCATCATCAGATCGACTTCGAACTGAGCAGGCTGATCCGGATCTATTCCCAGGTCAGCTCGTATTCTTCTCGCAACAGCACCGAGGTCAGCTCGTATTCTTCTCGCAACAGCACCGAGGTCAGCTCGTATTCTTCTCACAACACTCCTTAAAGCCCATTGTATTATTTACTTGATCCAAACCTTTTGTGGCCTTTAAGAAGATTTTAGTGGTGGGCGTTGAATTACCACTATTCAATAAGGTGTTTGTTTTGTTGTAAACATGAGTAGTAATTACCATTTTTCCAATGTTTGGTGTGTGGTAATTACCTCTTTATAAAAGTCGTATGAAATGGATTGGTGTAAATTTGTAGGTCTTATTGTGATGTCTATGACATATCACACCATTCATCCATTTTTTTCAGAAAATTTTAACGCACGAGCCCCAAAATATGATAGATTCAAAACTCAAGTGGCCCACAACACAAAAATTGTGGTTGCAGAAGTTTTTAATGATAAGCATTAAACCCACTATTGTCGTGTGGTGTGATCTACTTAAGCTTTGGATCTACCTCATTTTTGTGCTAATGCCTTAAAATCAGCCTGCAGAATGGATGGACAGCATAGATAAGTCACATATAAAAACAAGTGCAAGATTTATATTTATAACTAATCATCGTCCATGTATACATGTTTATTTAAGTGTGGAATTAAAAAACAAACAAACTAATACTTGGAACTACTTATTTTTGGGCTCATGTCCTACAATGAGCTGGAAATATGAATGAATAATATGGAATAAAACACACACATCACTGTAGGACTGTGGAGCTTTTCCAATAGCACGTGAGTGCATACACACATATATATATATATAAGGCCAAGGAGCTTAATTAGCCAACAGTGCAGGGATAAAACACATACATCAAGGTGTGCCATGCATCTATTCTAACAGTGCATGGATAAAACATACATATGACTAAGGAGCTTTTTCGCCATAGTGCCAACCGTGCATGGATAAAATACACACATCAAGTTGGGGCCATGGGGCTTTTTCTAACCGCCCATAGTACCAACCGTCTCATTTTAACAGTGGTCGATATCTTACGAGTGGATGCAGTTCAGCTCGGACCAGATGCAGCAATGTGAGTATGACCTTGACCGAGGGGCCCACCTTTATAGATGAGTTGTATATCCAAGCCGTCCTTTCCTTTTTTTCAGCTCATTTTAGGGCATTAAAAGGATCCAAATCTCAAGTAGGACCTCACCACACCAGAGGATGTCATTGAACTCCCACCATTAAAAACTTACTTAACTGTTTATTTGCCATCCAACCTCTTGAAGGCCACACACAGACATGTTTGAAGGGAAAACACAGTTAGCATTTTGATCCAAATCTTCTGTGGTCCCTAACAAGATTTTAACGGTGGGAATCCAATTACCACTGCGTGATCCAGTGGGATATGCATGTGCTTCAATTTTTGGACCATGTCCCTAAAATAAGCCAGCAAAACGGATGGACCGCGTGGATATACAACACATGTATCGAGGTGGGCCCCATTGTCAGGGTCGCGCCCAATCGTTCCTGGCGAGCGGTCTCGAAATCCCATGCGCCTACCATAATCTGCTGCGAGTGGTCTCGAAATCCCACGCGCCTACCATTTTTTGCTGTGAATCTCCTCTCGAATCTTTTCCTTGCTCCAACCGCCCTTGGCATTTTCTCACAGGTTTTGCTATGGAAATTCCTACAAGAATCTCGCCCCTTCTGCCCCACCATCCGACGATCCCAACCGTTCATCTAGTAGGTCTCACCGTGGAAGCCCTACATAAAAAATTCCTCGCTGATTTTAACGCGGCCTCACTTCCATAACCATGCGTCAAATCCTACACTGTTCATTTCTAACCGCCTCAATATGGACGGTGGATCTATAAACTCTGATGCTTTTGCCATGTGGCCTTCTAGATGGTGTGCCTTTGTAAGCACGTGGACGGGGCAGAAGGTGGGAGCCTCCAAGCACATCTCTTTCATAAACAGCTGAAAAGATCACGTGCGTCCGTGCGCATGAATAGTCTGTGCGCACGCATTTCCCACCGTCCAAACACTAGTGGCTGGACCTCAACCAGAATTTCAAAACGTACTCATGAAAATTTCAAATTGGAGGGCGTTTGCGCACCAAGCGTCTGGTGCTCTGAGGGTGCACGGAAGATTAGTTCACGCAACTGTTGACGGATCCCGGGATCGGGTTCGGATCCGACATGAGCGTGCTCATCTATGGACCCGAGAAGAAAACGGCAGATACGGGTACAGTGGATGAGGTGCCGGGATCCAAATCCGACTGGATTCAGTTAGCTCTTAAGCAGGGTCAAAAGACTCGGTGACTCAGATTGACTCGTTTGCGTCGTGACTCGCTGAATCAGTGGGTGGGGGGTTGACTCACGATTTCAAACCGGATCAGGCAGTCAGATGACTCAGATCAGACTCATCCGAGCATTAAAATAACGGTTTCAAGCCCCAACTAGAATTACGGCCACTTCGGACCCCACTATAAAAGGGCCTTTTGACAACTAAACTCAGACATCAGCGCTTGACTTCTACGCAGCGTGAGACACAGGCACAGCAGGCAGACTGCTTGGTGCCAGTTCAATCAAACTAAGTCACATGTGTGAGCAATGGCGTATATTCAAAATTTGTGTGGATAAGATGTGCAAAGTGAGAGAGTATGCTCGACTCAAAATTTGATTAGTATTTCCCTACATTGAGACGAACAAATTAGAGACAGGATACGGGATTCAATTATTCTCTCAACTACTAATTTGCACTCAGCTTTCCGGCAATTTGTAAAAAGGTAGGGGTTAGCCCTTTCAAATGAAATCTTTTTACCTGATGACAACAGACATGAGTTTACAAACTTAAGACTTATTCTTTCACTGGTACTTTAGTTCGATATTTCTCAAGAGGATAGGAGTGTATTAATAAATAAAAAAAGGTTAAACGTTGCCGATTTCATTCATATATATATGATCATTTTACAATCAATAAAGTGAAAATCAACCAAATAAATTAACAAGAAAGAAAGATAAATACATGATATATCTATCAGAACAAACGATCAAAGCGGGTAGTCAACATAATGTGATCGAATGGGTACGATCAGCTAAATCGAAATTCAGTTGATCATAATCTTACAACTTAAGATTACAAATAATTACTTCAGCTCCCAAGGTAATATAGTGGAAGCTGCTAGATAGTAGTGATGCAAACTAAAACTAGGTTGGGCTATTCTAAAAACGGATAAATTATAAAGATAATTTAAAGAGTAGATTAATGTGTTCGACGTAGGGTCTTAAGCTCTTTTTCGAGTACTCCTTTAATAGCTTGTCGAGGTGACAAAACCCTCGTTGGGTTTTTTTTTTTACTAATGCTAGATCCTCGGTGTATTCTACTTACATTGAAACGGAAGGACTCTGGTTAAATTCAGAACTGCTAACTTTTTTTGTCTTCTTCTCATAATTGATCATGCTATGGAGATTTTCGTAGCCCACTAAATAAATTTGAGATCAAGTTCGGGAACGTCAAGATTCATTTGTTGAAGACAACCAGGGCATGATTCGAGAACCGCAAGGGTCAATCCAGATGTCAAATCAATCATGGACACTCATCCGGTGGCCCGCTTCCTCCACCTTGAGGCGTTGGACAGTCCAGATCAAACCACATCCTGCATTTAACCTGATGGTTTGGAATGCTTGAGGGATTTGATACTGGTTACCGATCTGTTATCAGATATGAGCTAGATGGAATCTAGTTCTCCCATTCTTTTGATTCCATTTGAACCACGACCACAAGATAGATCATCAGACGAAATATCTAAGCGATCTCTCGGTCTCTTCTGATCTCCATGGTGGTCTCCCCTGATCTATTCAATATTGATTTGTTATCGGAAAGATCATATTCTTTTTCGTGCCTCTTTCCATTCTATTTATTCTGATTGGTGAATGATTCCGAACCCAATCAAGCCGATATGTCTGTTTCTCTTTACGCATGCCCGAACCATGGCTAGGTTCGCTTGGGTATCAGTCTGACCTCTGGATATCTAAAATCTTCTTGAACATTAAAGCCTCTACAAATATCTTTAGGAAGATCTCCCATTTTGGAAGGATTGTGAGAGATGGCTTCATCGAGCATATCATAGCTAAAAATGTGATAAGATCTCCTCTTGGTGGGTCTCTTTTAGGCATGTTAGGTATATTGCCTAATTAATTAACACGATAAACGTAGCCACATAGCATCAGTCGATTTATTATCCTAAAGACGGGCGTAAGGGGTTGTACCTCCACATTTATAATCGAATGCATATCACTGAAGGAAGATAAAAAAAAAAAAACAAAGATACTCTCAGGCGAGAGTAGGGGTTCTGTGAGTTACAACCACTTAGTGTTGACACGTGGCATCCTTTGGCAAGTCCATATTGGGGCACCGAAAATGGGTGTAAACAATGTCCCCTCACATCCCTTCGTATCGAGAGATGCGATGGGATGTTTGACGTTTGGGTTTCGACGATTGTTCCAATGTGTGACGCGTGGACAGCATGGGGTTCGTTTTCGACCGTCGTATGAATTAATGTTCTAATGACCCATGGTTTTATAATCCCTCACATACATGCGTACGTGTACACGTGCATTCATCCATGCATTCATTGTTTGCGCAAGTTATGACTATTGATACGTGTGGTTGTTGTGTTGAGTATGAATCGTTGATCATGCACAAAACCTACTTCTAGAAACTCGATCACAATGAAATTTCAAATAACTGAAGCTTAATCACGATGAAATTTCAAACAATGGTCAGGTGGTCTAATTGGGCCATAAATTATTAATTTTGAAACTTAACTCACAAGATCATCCATCAAATTTTGCATCATATCCGTTGGATGGCCCACCAGAAAATCATATAAACATGTCGCTTCGATCTACGGACAACTCTCAACGAATCTAATGGTTTACATTATGCATCGGGGCATGTCTAGGCTCATTTTCATGAAATCTTAAATCATACAGGAGGAACTCAAATAAGGAACATAGTTATGTTTACAATTTACATCATTCACTCACACTCAAGGTAACACAAATCTAACCCTTGATGGTAAAACGACTCGTACATCTACACCTAGATAACCCTAGAAACGCCATGGGACATTCGATGCGTGGTTTCAAAGACCTAACCACTAAATTCAAAATGTGACCACTTTTAGCATCCAAGTTAGAATAGCTTAATTGAAACCAATCATGTGACAATCCAAACCACATGATGAGTGGACCACTAAGACATATGATCGATGATCAACTTACAAATCACCATGGTTGATCACATGCGAATTGAGGTTTGAAGCCTCGGCATGTGAATGCAGGTGTTGGGGCCAAAATTAACTAACCCAGACAAGATGGGTTTTGCGCATAGACGGTCACGAATCCAAGTCCACATGCGTGAGGCCTTATAGGCAAAGCGCATGCGACTATGCACGTTACATAAGAAGTGGCACAGAGCCAGGGTGCACTGGACCAGGGAGCACACGCCGACCCATTGAAAAGCGAGGTAGTGGGGCCTACTCGATAGGGGCCTTTCTGACCCTATGACTAAGTTCAACCAGGTCACGTGGCCATGTGCTAGGCCCTACGACTCCAATCCGTGTGGTCCCATCTTCAAAGGGGACACACACGATCAAATATGAGAAATGGGCCCAACATCTCCCCTGACGCGCATATTGAGCCCATCGCGCATACCCATATTAGAGGCCTTTCTGGCTATTGGATCAAACAGTAATAGGACACGTGGCCATGTGCTTGATCCAGAGGAGCCAATTTGTGTGGCCCCATCTCCAAAGGGGACCCACACGATCAAATATGAGAAATGGGCCCACCATCTCTCCCAACTCCCATAACACGCGCCGACTGTGACCGAATTCGCCTATAAATACCCCCCCATTCACACAACAACAACAAACAGAAGAGATAGAGAGAGAAGAAGAAACAACACAATAAAGCGAGAGCGATACAGACCCCTCCTCTCCCTTCCATCTACTTAGCCGAAGTAAAAATCCTTCAGAATAGAGGGCTGAATCTTCTCTTATAGGTGCAACATGCACCATGCGCTTGCCATGTCAGTTAGACCGCTGGCGCACACAGGACTTGGTTCCTTGCAGATGCCCGACTATGCACCAAGGTCAAGCTCATGCGCCCGACCCAACAATCAAAGCTGAACAAACGCACCTACGTCGGAGACAACCTTCATAGCTAGCATGTTTTGCCATTCCCCGTCAATCCAATTGATAGCACCGCCACCAAGGGATGCACCCGATGTCGAAAGCAATCGTTCAACACATCCATTGGCCCTAACCATATAGGAAGTTCAGTGAAGAGCCAATCGGATTCGCGTCACGGCGCAAGTTGCTCAGTGGTCAAGAGGGGTTGTAGCCCTTATTATGTAACTCAATGTCGTGAAAATGTGTAATGTCTATCATTAAGTCACATGGCGACCCTTGATCCAAAAGTGGGTCCATAACTAGGGATCAAGGTGTTTTATGGCCCTCTTGGACTGGTCGAAGGTCGAAGCAGGGGTGTCAATGTCACACGTCCATGGTCGAGAAAAGTCTCGCCCCACAAACGTCACATGTTCGCTAGTTGAGGGGTTCAAAGTGTGTGGTCTGAAACAGTTATCCCGTAGTCCCCGTCTCTATGACGGAAGTAGGCTCAGTGCCACACCACTCGGCCACCACTCAAACAAAGTCCGGATTCGACGCCATGTGGAGTGCAGACTTCAATGCTAAAAGACGGATAACTGACATCCTGCATTTCTTGGGTCCGCTTTCCAATATAGATCTAAACCACGCGAGCCAAGGACCCTCGACCAAACTAGGAAGATTTTATAAATTGTCAAAGGTTTTCAACAGCCCTTCAAGGTCAATCGCAAGAAAATATATTCCCCAGTTTAGACACCGCTTTTTAATCAAGGGTCATCGATCATTTCGATGTAATTAAAGGTTTGTGTCAGATCACACCCTGGAATGTAAATGATCTCAGGATCTCAGAATCTCTGAAAATAAAATACTCCATTCTGCGCCTTTTCTATTGTGTGATTGTTTGAGTTATTTGTGAATGCCTATGAATCACCGATTCCCCCGAATCAAATTAACCCCAAACGAATTTTGCATTCCTTACCGAAATTTAGTTTTAACAAATTGTCGACTCTGCTGGGGGATCAAACATACTAGAATCTTTGATTTTAATGATAAGAAATTGAAAATTCCAAGGCAATTATAAATGATACAAACTTTTACAAATGGACACAACACAAAGAGGATTTGTTCGGTGCCTATGGGTGCTAAACTGACGACTCTTAACGGGAATGTTCTTCCCTTCATCTTTAAGGCAAAACTTGAAATTGGTGCTTATGTATTACATAATCATGCTGCGATAGGTAGGGTCACGTTTTGGTTACGCTAAATAATTTGTTTATCTAATAGTTCAATGGTGAACGCTTATAGTTGAGACTAAGTCCCGAAAACAGATACCGACATAGCAGATATGACTGCAAATATATAATTCTTACCCCAAGGAGGATTCACTCTCATCCCTCCGGCCTCAGGCGTCTGTGACAGTTTGTCGTCATAGTCGTTCCTCCAAAATTTAATTATGAATTAAAATATACATGTAAAGTATTTTTTTATCATCGATTGATATTTGGATGTTAATTGATGTAAGTTGTTTGTGTTATAGATTAATCATGCTTGAAGCTTATCTGTCCGAAATTTGGCATTACTTCAAATATGAATGAAATTGTTTTACCTTTAATTTGATCATCATTGATATAATTTGGAGAATTTGAACTATTTCTATATGACTTGGATGAAAATTGGAGAGTCGGGTGTGAAATGATAGCTGATGTGTTTAGATATTGGCTTGTTTGCCATTGGAAATTTGAAGATGGACTATTGGTTAATGTGTTTGGAGTTTGAATTGTTTGTCTCTTCGAGTTGAATTCAATTGCTATTTCTTGGTTTGTTATATAAATGTATTGTTCGTTGTGATTGATGCGAAAGATGGAACCAAATTCTTTCACCAGTGGTCCTTATTAGAAAATGTACCAAGTGAATGTTGTTATAGGCTTACCACCTTCGAGATTTGATTGTGCCTAAATGGCTTTTGGAAATGTTCTTTTTTATTTGTCCTATAATGGACTCATAGCCCAAAGTAGGCTTTTGTGAGATAATGTATATATTGATGATAATTCATATCGTTGAATCTTAACATGCCACTAATGTAGAGATTTATGACTCCATTGTATATTAATCACTATACATTAGTATGTTTTGGATTTATTTGTTTAATGTCTCGTGAGTCAAGGATAGTGGCGTGAGACACTATGCCTGAGCCATCGGCCTATGGTGAGTTGTGCCCCCTAGTGACCGCGAGTTTTTAGTTGTTTGTTTTGTAAATCAGACCAATAAAGGTTGGCTAATCATGCATACATGGCATACGAGCATTATCAGGTGTCTGGTTGACTGTTTTAAAATACTAGTATACTGTTTGAACTAGTCATTTACATATGAGCGTTATCGGGTGCTTAGTCAACTATTTTGAAATACTAGTGTATTGTTCGAACTGGCCTATTTCATATTGGAACGAGTTGACTATTTTGAAAGGTTCAATCCTTGGTCCAACTGGATATCCCTAGTCAATGAGTATGTGCATGCATTCATACATTTGAACAATAACAAATTTATAATGTGGGGATTAAATATAAAAATTGAATATGTTTATAATATTACATTTGATTGCGTGATGATCATTTCTCCTGAAATTCTATATCTTGTTTATTGTGTAATCTGTTATCTTTGATTAATTCTTACTTAACTGATCTTATGCCTGGTAATCTTGGAGGGTTTTTACCTCACTATGACAGCGATCGACACTGTTAAACTATATCAGTTGGTGCAAGCGGCTTGGATGAGAAGTTAGATGGGCAGTGCAGCTCATGACCAAATGTAGTTTAATTATTTTTATAATAATTTTGATTAATATAATTGAGACATTTGATTTGTATAAGCCTTATATGTGCCACTTGATTAATTTGGATATTTGGATGGTTATTTATCTATAGTTTTGTTACTTTTGATGTGATGTTTAAAAAAATATATACTTGTGAAATGTGGGTTATCTTTTCAAGGTTAACATAGGAAACGATAATGAATAGGTCACGTAGACATAGATAAAAGAATAGTGCAAATATCAACTTCGTCCAAAAATTTAGTGGAATATAAGAAGTTTTGAATGTTTTTATTGGAGTGTTGTCAACCTTAGATTTTGATTTGCTTTATTTTTTGGCTCATGACTTAAATGAGTTGGCAAAAATACATGTAACAGGGACGTGAATCATGGTCGATACCATATACCCTTACTAGTAGAAGAAACCCTCATACCCTTACTAGTAGAAGAAACCCTTACTAGTAGCTTCTTCTTCTAACCCCCCCCCCCCCCCCCCCCCCCCCCCCCAGAGTTGGTGATCCTAACGCTTACAAGCTAGCTGGTGTCAAAACTCTGTTGTCCCACTATGATTTATGTATTTTATTCATCGATTATATTTCAACTTATTTTAGGGTGTGAGCCAAAAAATTAGATAGATCCAAACCTTAAGTAGACTACATCATTGAAACAATGGGGATAGAGCCTTACAGCTGAAAACTTATTGGGACCACAAAAGATTTGGGTTGAAATTGATATTTATGTTTTTCCTTCATTTAGGTGTGCATGACCTCATCAGCAGGTTGATGGCAAGTAAACATTCAATGGGTCTTAGGAAGTTTTTAATGGTGGGCTTCAATCAACGCTGGTGGTGTAGTCCACATGAGATTTGGATATCCAATGCCTTAAAATGAGCTAAATAATGTATAAACGGCGTGGATAAAACACATACATTATGTGGCCTGCTGGTGTTGGCCTTCGATTGCCTGGTCATGCGTCTCGGTGGAGACCCGACGCTTAGGGCGTGTTTGGCGCACGGGATTAGGCGGGATTACGTGGGATGGAATTACGATATCCCACCGTCCAAATTCCGCATGTCTGTTTGGATAGAGGTGAGTTACGTTTGAAATACCACATCGAATCTCGTGCTGGAACTCCAGCCGTAATGGTGGGATTTCTCAAAACCATCTCGTGTGGGCCCGATCATGATTTATGTGTTTTATCCACGCTGCCCATCCCTTTACCACCTCATTTTAGAGCATGGGCCCTAAAAATTAGGCAGATCCGAATCTCAGGTGGACCACACAACAACAAAATAGTGTTGACTGATCGCCCACCCTTAAAAACTTAAGTGGGCCCACCATGAAGTTTATTTGCGATCCAACTTGTTCATAAGGTCACACAGACCTGGATGAAGTGAAAACGCAAATATCAGCTTGATCCAAAACTTTCGTGGCCTCCAAGAAGTTTTCAACGGTGGAAGTTCCATAGCCACTGTATCCTATGGTGTGGTCCACCTGAGATTTGTATCTGCCTCATATTTGGGCCCATGCCCTAAAATGAGGTGGAAAAATGGATGTCCAGCGTGGATTGAACAAATACATCATGGTGGGGCCCACACAACTTTGACAGCAGCCCTTGCCTTCCAATCCACATCCAAGCACTCCACGCACTCCAATGCCAAATCCCATGTTGTAATCTCCCTTCCAAACATGGCTACCGCTGGATGCACCATCCCATGGGATTAAAACCAATCCCACCAAAATGTAATAATTACCTTAAAAAGACTTCCATCCTACCGAATTCCATGCGCCAAACACGCCCTTAGCAATTTCTTTGTCCCTCAAAAGTGAGGCCACAAAAGGGGCGTGAATTAGGTGCTACCTCAGGAATAGCTTGGTGGGTGTGGGGCCCATCTTGACGTATTTGTTTTTTTTTATATATTCTATTTTTTCATATCATTTTAGAATGTGATCCAAAACGCTAAGATCAAAATCTCAGGTGGACCAAACACTAGAAACAGTGATGAATAATCATTAAAAACATTTTGTTGGCCACAAAAGTTTTGAATCTATCTGATCTTTCTATTTTCCCTTAATCAAGACCTTATTGACATTATTAAGAGCTTGGATTGCAAATAAACATTACCAAAACCTTATGATGGGCTTTTGGGAATTTTTAATGGCGGGCCACTCAATCACACTGTTTCTAGTGGTATGGTCCACTTGAGATTTAGATCTGCATAGATTTTGGAACGTCATTCTAAAATGGGCTGTAGAAAAGGATGGGTGGCATGGATATACAGAATATCATCCATGTGGGCCATACGGTGGGGGTAACACCCACTAAGTTCTTCCCAGGGTAACACATAATTCGTGCCCCCACAAGTAGACAGATATGACAGGACGCGCGACCCTGATGGCCACAACCCTCATTGGGACCTAACAAGAGATGGACGGTCCTATCACGGGATTTGTAGGGCCCATCGTGATGTATATGTTTTATCAATGAGTCCATCCATTTTAATAGATAATTTTAGGGCATGAGCTCAAAATGAAGGCAAATTTGAGGCTTAAGTGGACCACACCACAGGCCCACAAAAAACGAAAATGCATGACCAAAACTCGAAAATGCATAATATGAGCTTGATCCAAAACTTCAGCGCCCATGAAGTTTTCAATGGTGGATATTCAATGCTCACTGCTTCTTGTGATGTGGTACACTTGAGATTTAAATTTCCCTTCATTTTTAGATCATAGCCTAAAATGATCTGTCAAAATGGATGGACGGCGTTGATAAAACATATACATCACGGTGGGCCTCAAAGACCCTCTTGCGTCTCTAGCTAAGTCCTGGTGGGTGTAGTACCGAATCCGCGCCCGAGGACGCGGAAGTGTTTGCTAACGCCATCGACGGAACGCAATTTCGTTGCCTCTCTCGATTCTGTCGTCTTCTTTCCCCGCTTTCGTTCTTTCTCATTCCCTCTACTTCCAGTTTTGGAGAAGTAGAAATCGAAAAGGAGAAACGGCCAACCATTCGATGATTTTCATCAACGCCACTCGAGATCCAGGTTTCGTATTGGATTTCTTCTCCTTTCATTAGGATTTTGACTATTAGGATTTCTTTATTAGGGTTTTGATTACCTGTTTAGGGTTTTCTGCTTTTTTTTTTTTTTTTGAATAGGCATGTAGATTAGAGTTTTGATTCGGGTTCTCTGTTTTGGGATTTTTAATTTCTACGGTTGTAATTTCTAGGGTTTTTATTAGGCTTTTTAGTAGAGTTTTCATTAGGGTTACGGGTTTTTATTTGGGAGCTTGTAAATGGAGGTAAATGAAATCCATTTCACAATTATGACTGCCAATGATGATTTTGCTACATTGCTTGTTTCACTGAGAAATCACTGTAAAAATGATAGTATTATAATGTGAAGATGTAATGACTACAATTTACTTTACCTATTTCCTTTACAAGTGTATTTGACTCTCGATTTATGTGCTATAATTCCTGTTTAAACAAACACTTGGAAATGATAATGATGCCTCATTTACATTGCATTTCATAGGAAATTGGAAAACCTTACAGGCCCTCAAAACAAGTCTAAATGGAATCCTCAGTTGTGTTTGGTAGCTTGTAAGTGAAATGTGCTGGAATTCAAATATGCTGTTTGGATGGGAGTAAATGGATGGAATTGGAATGCATTGGAATTCTTCAATATATTCACAGAACATATGTGATATCCTAAATTAGCTTTAATTTCCAAAATTAGTATACATATGTGATATTTGACAGATTGATTGAAATTATCCCATTGAAATGTATACTTTGGCAAAAAAAAAAGAAGAGGAAATCTTGAGCCTCGGGTCAGCCACAAACAAAGGATCACAAACAGGCAACTTGCCAATGCTTTTTTACCATCCATTTCGATGGCCAATGTTTGGACAGTTTGGATCATTCTATTAGTGTGATTTTAGTGATGCAACCTATACTTGAATTGTTTCGGTGTATGATCAGAGTATCATGTGTATGGCGGATTAGGAACATATTGACACCTTTGTTTTCTCGTGCGACTCTCCAAGGGAGCCAAAAAAGGCATTTCATACCATTTACTATCAAATCTCTCCTTTTTTTTTTTTTTTTGAACAATCTCCCAAATCTCTCCTCTTCCTTAGGATTTCAAATAAGCCCTATTTACTCCTAATTCCATTTAGGGGTTTGGATGGGAGTAAATGGGACGAATTGGGAGTAAATGGGGTAAGACTTAAGAGGTGCGTTTTGATGGGAGCAAATTGAGGTAAATGGAATTGGGAGTAAATGGGCTGAGACGTGCGTTTTGATGGGAGCAAATGGAGGTAAATGGAATTGGGAGTAAATGGGGTGAGAGGTGCATTTTGATGGGAGCAAATGGAGGTAAATGGAATTGGGAGTAAATGGGGGCTAATTTGAAATCCTGAGGAAGAGGAGAGCTTTGGGAGTAAACTGGAGTGAAATGCCTTTTTGGGCTTCCTTGGAGAATCGCACGAGTAAACAAAGGTGTCGTTACATACGTGTCCATCATACACGTGGCATGCTGATGATACTCCGAAACAATCCAATTATTGGCTAAATTACTAAAATCACCCCAATAGAATGATCCAACTGTCCAATCGTTAGCCATCTAAATGGACGGTTAAAAAATGTTGGCAAGTTGCTTGTTTGTGATCCTTGTGTTTGTGGCCCACTTGAGACCTGGAGTTTCCTCATTTTTCGCTAAATTATATATTTCAATGGGCTTATTACAATCATTCTGTCAAATATTACATATTTACGCTAATTTGAGATGTTACATATGTTCCTGTGAATATATTGAAGAATTACAATGCATTCCAAGTCCTCCCACTTTCTCCCATCCAAACAGAATTTTTGGATTTCAATGCATTTCATTTACTCCCATCCAAACACAACCGAGTAAGTCATTTCCACTTGGAATGGGAGTAAACGTGAAATGTATTCCATTTACTAGCTCCCAAACGATGCGCCCTATTGGCATTTAGTCCCATCCAAACACACCTCTTATGCCATTTACTTCAAATTCCTCCCATTTACTCCCATCCAAACGATAGGACTTTTCTGTTTTAGGATTTTTGATGGATTGGCATGCAGATTAGATTTTTGATTTGGGTTCTCTTTTTGGGATTTTTTAATTTCTAGGGTTTTTATTAGGCTTTTTAGTAGAGTTTTCATTAGGGTTTCGGGTTTTTATTTGGGAGCTTGTAAATGGAGGTAAATGAAATCCATTTCACAATTATGACTACACTGATGATTTTGCTACATTGCTTGTTTTACCGAGAAATCACTGTAAAAATGATAGTTATAATGTGAAGATGTAATGACTACAATTTACTGTACCTACTTCCTTTACATGTGTATTTGACTCTCGATTTATATGCTATAATTCCTGTTTAAACAAACACTTGGAAATGATAATGATGCCTCATTTACATTGCATTTCATAGGAAATTGGAATCCTCAGTTGTGTTTGGACAGTTTCCGACCACAACTTGCCAATGCTTTTTTACCGTCCATTTCGATGGCCAATGTTTGGACAGTTTGGATTATTCTATTGGTGTGATTTTAGTGATGCAACCTATAATTGAATTGTTTTGGTGTATCATCAGTGTGTCATGTGTACGGCGGATTAGTAACATATTGACACCTTTGTTTACTTGTGCGACTTTCCAAGGGAGCCAAAGAAGGCATTTCACACCATTTACTACCAAATCTTTCCCTTTTTTTTAACAATCTCCCAAATCTCTCCTCTTCCTCAGGATTTCAAATAAGCCCATCTATTCCCAATTCCATTTAGCGGTTTGGATGGGAGTAAATGGGAGGAATTGGGAGTAAATGGGGTAAGAGGTGCTTTTTTATGGGAGCAAATGGAGGTAAATGGAATTGGGAGTAAATGGGGGCTAATTTGAAATCCTTGGGAAGAGGAGAGCTTTGGGAGTAAATGGGGTGAAGTGCCTTTTTGGGCTCTCTTGGAGAGTCACACGAGTAAACAAAGCTGTCGTTAAGCATGTGTCCATCGTACACATGTCACACTGATGATACTTCGAAACAATCCAATTATTGGCTACATCACTAAAATTACCCCAATAGAATGATCCAAACTGTCCAAACGTTGGCCATCTAAATGGATGGTTAAAAAATGTTGGCAAGTTGCTTGTTTGCGATCCTTGTTTTTGTGGCCCACTTGAGGCTTGAAATTTTCTCATTTTTGCCTAAATTATATATTTCAATGGGCTTATTACAATCATTCTGTCAAATGCAACATATGTACACTAATTTGGGATATCACATGTGTTCTTGTGAATATATTGAAAAATTCCAATGCAATCCAATTCCAACCACTTTCTCCCATCCAAACAGAATTTTTGGATTCCAATGCATTTCATTTACTCTCATCCAAACACAATTAAGTCATTTACACTTGAAATGGGAGTAAATGTGAAATTGATTCCATTTACTAGCTCCCAAACGACCCCCTTACTAACATTTACTCCCATCCAAATGCACCTCTTACCCCATTCACGTGAATTCCTCCCATTTACTCCCATCCAAACGACCCTTTTAGGGCTTTCTGTTTTGGGTTTTTCGATGGATTGGCATGTTGATTAGGGTTTTCTGTGTTGAGAATTTTTAGTAGGGTTTTGACTTGGTGTTTATTTTTTATTTTTATTTTTTATGGGTAATGTAATTACAAGAATTTTGGGCTTGATTTTGTGTTTTCTCATATGGGTTTTGTTTCTTGCATTGATTTTAGATTTAGTTTTTGGCTTTGATTTGGTGTATTCTCTTACTGTAATTTTAGCTTCATTTCTTTTTTAATCCTGGTTAGGTGTGGGGCCAAAATAAACAGATGCAACGGTGGAAATGAAAAAGCACGGCAAGTAGAATGTCCCTCGCCCGATGCATTGATCCTCTTCCCTCCCTCCCTCCCTCCCTAATCAAATCAGCCTAGAACAAAAGCGAATGGAGGTCCTGAAGAGCGATTTTCTTCCTCTACGTTTTGCTCTTCTCAGCATCATCCTCATGGCTCAGCAATCTCTCGCCATCCGATTGCCGGATCGTCAGATGTACTTGGAACAAAGTGCTATCCCCAATGACCCAAACCGGCCTCTTAAGGTGGCTGTTTTTGCTCTTGGGAGCTTCTGGAGATCCGAAGCAATTTTCGGATGCTTGCCCGGTGTGATCCGTACAACCGTTGGTTATGCTGGTGGATCTAAGATCAATCCCGAGTTTAGAAGCTTAGGAGATCACGCCGAATCCGTTCAGATTGAATATGATCCGAAGTTGATACAATTCAAGCAGCTTTTGGATGTCTTCTGGTCTAGTCATGATTCTAGGCAAGTTTTCGGCCAAGGTCCTGATGTTGGCAATCAATATAGATCGATAATCTTCACTGATGGAATCGAGGAGGCAAGGTTGGCTTCTGCAAGTAAAGGAAAGGAACAAACCAAAACAAAAAGCACCATTGTAACTACACAAATTCAGCAACTGGGAACTTTCTATCCAGCAGAATCTGATCATCAGAAATTTGAGCTGAAGAGAAAACCATTTCTGCTGCAGCTGATTGGACATATGGCAGATGAGGAGCTCATGAGGTCGACCTTGGCAACAAAACTAAATAGCTATGCTGCAGAACTTTGCCCACTGAAGATCCAAAAGCAGATTGATGCAAAGATCGACGACATCCTTAGAAAAGGTTGGCCGGTGTTGAGAGAAGTGTAGTGCACATGTGATGCGGATGACATGCAAGGAATCCATTAGGTATGGAGAATTGCTTGTTTCTGTGACTATTTCTTTAAATTATAAGCTGTGAGAGGGGATTAAAAAAGAAAAAGAAACAGAAAATCAGTAGCTGATTGTTGTATGCTATCCATGCTTTCGCTGGTTTCCTTTTGTTGTTTGAAGGAATGGGTCTTGAAATTTTTTTATTTTTATTTTTAATTTAAATCACAGTCAATGTTTATTACTGTGATTTTGTTGCTCGATATTTTTTTTAAAATCATCGATGGCTAATGTTTATTACTGTGATTTTGTTATTTGATTTTTTTAATCATTGATGGTTAATGTTTATTACTGATCTTGGGTTATATTCCTTGAGGGGATGTTGCTTGATTTTTTATTTATTTTATTTTTATTTATTATTATTATTATTTTTATCATTGATGGTTAATGTTTATTACTGCGTGTGCTGCATTAGCTGACTCATGTAACGATATAAATACAGACATTGAGAGTAAAAAGCAATTCCTCTCTGGCAAGTACGTCCTCCCTCTATGGCTTTTTCTTCATTTAGGCTAACATGCTAGGCTTTAAGCCCCACTGTAATAGATTTATGCTGAATGGACCAGTCCAACAGTCAGATGAGTGTGCAGTATTGAAAATAGAACTTTTAGGGCCCGTTTGGATACTGCTAAATAAGTTCCTTTTGCTACTTACAGCAGTAGATAAGTAACTTATCTAAGATAAGTAAGTTTGGTTTATGGTCAATTATAAGTAGCTTTTTTATTTGAAGTTACTTAATCGTTAATAAGTAGAAATCAAGATAAGCTTCTTAAGGCATAAGTAGCTTATCTTAAGTAACTTACGATCCAAATGCCCCCTTAGCGGCTAGGTGAGTATCATCATCATTGAACTGTTGTTATTGGACCATACATACATAACTATCACTAAGAAAATTGATGGTTCAGATCAGTGCACCATCTCCACATGTGCAGCAGCGCCTTTCTTTTTGTGTGTGGAGGTGGAAAATGGTGTTGATTCATCCTCGTATGTGAATGCCACATACGTCTGTCAAGACCGTCCAATCTGTTAGAAATATTGTAAACTGATCATCTCTCTAAAACCACGCTGATCAAGTGATCTTAACCATCCAATTGACTGCTATCAAATGGATGGTTAAAAGTAAAATAGTCATGGTATGAGGGCATACTGCTTAGTGTAAGTTCTTGGTTATGCTAATCTATGGAAACTATAGCTTCCTTGAAACTAAATAATTTCTTAGGTGGAAGAGTCATCACCAATTTTTTAAATCTCTTTACTTTGGGCCTATATCCTAAACCCTGTATAAAGCTGAACTGGATTTGGTGAGGCCGGGGAAACAGTGAGGCCTTGATGTGGCGAGATTTCATTTGGCCATGTGCTGTTGTCACGTAATGTCAGGGCCTTAACGGAATCTGGTTCCATAGAAAGCAAGTCTCCAAGCACACGGCTTCAACTCCAATTAAGTACCCTGTTATTTTGGTTTAGAACCCTTCCCATGTCCTTTAATAATGCATATGTATAGATGATTTCCGACAAAAACATAACAAAACTTACGTCTGTGCTCGTATGCTACAGCACTTTGAGGACATGCCAACCCAGCACATTAAAAGCTAAGGTTGTCTGCTCATCAGGTTGGGCACACATGTACGTTGAATGTGGGTCCCCACCCATATTTTTTGTTCCACCCATTGTTCTCATACAAATGTAACCTCAGCCTAACTAGTGGACAGACCCTGAACCTAATCTCTCTCTCACTTACTGAGAACATGTTCACATGCTGCTAGAAGCGCCTTGAGTACTAAGTTTGAGTAAATTCTGTGGGGCCCACTGTGATTTATTTATTTGATCCACTCTGTCCATCCATTTTAGTAGATAATTTTAGGACTTGAGCCAAAAAATGAAGCATATCCAAAGCTCAAAGTATTTTGTTTTCTAACTATGGCTGTTTGCCACCAAAAAATGAGCCCTGGTCGAAGATTTGAAGATCAAAGACTTGAAGACTATGTTCTTCCATTGCTCAAGCTCAAGCTGAAACAAGATCTCAGGTAAGTTGCACATAGATCGACCATAGGAAACTCAAAACATCAAAGAATGGCGTAATGACTCACCTATCTTATTCCATTCCCTCTCGACCCTTGCACAAGTTGATCAGACTTGTGGTCCATGGCTGGTGCGAATCGTAATTGAAGATATGTCCAAACATTGGACCCTATGCACCAAATCACTTCTTGGTTCATCTTTGAAAGAGACCCGCTGCTGTTTTGAAGGACTTGGTCCAGCTAGTTTGCTGTGACAAGAATATCCAGATAGCCGGTCGGCCAGAACTTCAAAGAAACCTCCAGCAAGCTTGCTGTAATAATCTGTCTAGACAGCCGACCGGTCTTGACCGGTCGGCCAGGTATATCATAAAAAAACGGCAACCCTGCTGTTGGGAAAACAACTGGACAGCCGACCGGTCTTGACCGGTCGGCCAGCAGAACAATATCTGTACAGCAAGCATATCTGCAAAAATCGCATTTGCGATTGATCGGCTGGCCGGTCGATCAATCAATCAGCCTGGGCGATCAATCGACCGGGACGGGCGCGATCAATTGATCAATGCCATTTCTATTCAGCAAGCATATTTTCTGAAAAATTACTTCTTGCGATCAATCGGTGCTTTGATAGATCAATCGACAACTAGCCGTTTTATATCCGTTGAAGCCCGATTCTTGGAGTCTATAAAGGCATATCTTGAGGGCTTTAATGGTATTCTTTACACACCCATTGAGAGCATTGAAGGGGGCAATTAAGAACATCATCTATCCTTCTTTTGCTCATCATTGCTTAGAGTTCATCATTCAATCCAAGTGATTCATGGCACTTCAATGAGCATTCAAAGCTCGGTTTGAAGAATGAACTCAAGCAAGGTATTCATGGCTGACCTAACCCATCTTGTTGAATCTCTTGGTCATCAATAGCCATTGAATACTCAAGTTGGTAGTTCCTATCATCACCATTGTATTGAATAGGCAAAAGGAACCCCAACAACTCCTCCCACCTACCCGGCACTAGTCTAGGAACATCATATGCATTGGTAGCTGATCATGGGAGCTTGGAGAGGAGCTAAGGCATTCATGGAAGCTGAAGCTACTCATCAACGGCACTGAATCGGGGCTCAATCGTCTAGGTATGTTTAGTATTTGAGAGTCCATTTATTGAATCTCTATTCCATGGATTGGGAAACTCCGGCGGGAGTGTACGTGACCGTCCTTGGATTAGGATAGGTGAGAGTTTGAGATCCAAACTCGTCAAGTCCCTGGATTGGGCCATCGGCGGATGGTAAACGCGGTCCTTGATCAAAGGATGTTAAGGTTGATGGTTAACCTGATTTAAAACCACAACTATAGTGAAATCCGGTGGTCTCATAGGTTGAGATCATGAACCGGGAGTGGAGTAGGAAAACCGAACCACTATACATCGTGTGCAATGTGGTGAATGCATTTTGTCTATTTTGTTCCTTGTTGATCAATCTTATAAGTGTTTAACTGTATGCCCATCTTTTGTTTGGCAAAATGCTCATATGCCATCCTTGAATGATTAATACAAGAATGCATATAAACTGTTTGATGAAATACTTCTCTTAGTAAAGTTGTCAATCGAGTTAGATCTTGGGTGATCAATTGCTATCATTTACATGCACTTAATTGGTAAATTATGGTATAAATGTAATTGAGCTTTTGAATTTGCAAGAAAAATTAAAAAGTCCTATTTACCCCCCCTCTAGGACATAAGCATACCTTCAAGCTTATCTCACTAGCGGTAAAACCGTAATTTCAGGTAGTACAATACGTGGCAGGATTCTTTCCATATCTGGTGTTAATGCAGGCTCTGGTTTTCCTGCCCTCATTTATTGTTTTTGAAAGACGAAGCGAGGTGACCAACCAGGTGCTGACGTGTGGCATCTTTGGGAGTCGAAGCAGTCACGATGAGTCCTATAACTTGGGATCCTTAGCCTTTGCTCCTGACTCAAGCTCCTCAAGAAAACTCCCATGGCTTCTATTAACCTAGTTCTGTTTCTTCCCAAATTCCGGGTGGATAGGGATCTTCCATCTTCCATAGATATTTCTGCTCGAGGAGATATCTTTTTCACAAAATATAAACATAGGGCTTGGCTGCTCGTGCTAGGGGTGTGAGGGATCCTGCTAAAGGATGCTCATAAGATGGTGTCCATGCTTTGCGGAAATCTATATGTGGTGTGGGAATTGTTGTATAGAAGCGTCTTTGTTGCTTCCTACCCCCATTGTAGTTTTTTGCCCTTTGCAAATGAATTAATGTCCGAAGAATGGACGTTGTCACCTTATAAGGTAGTGGCCACGCTTGGCCACTATCTGCCTCTGGTTTGACAACTATTTGCATCGAATGAGTCTTAGTTGCTTCCTATCTCCTTCCTCGGGGCGGAAAGCAACTCTGAAAGAGGCTCCCTCGGGCAAGAAGATGAAGATGAGGTCAATGGTGGGGGCGTCCAGCCTCTTTTTCCCTCTATTGTTCTTCATTTTTTCCTCTCTTGATGCTCCTTTTCATTCGAAAAATCTTCCGTTCATCATCAAGTTTTGCAGAAGGCATTGATCTTTGGAATGTAACTTGTCTGGAAGGTTTTGATCTTCGAAATGTAATCTACCCCATGCGGGTCTCTGTAATGTATTGCTTCATATGAAATAAGATAATTATTTTGCTTTGTTGACGTAAACTTTACTTTGTTATATGTCTGAGTTGGTAGAAAACGCCGACCGACGATCGTGGTCGCTTTATCAGAGATGAAATTCGAGCATTGGTTGGGTCAGGTTGGCCGAGATAATCGCTCGAATCTGACCCGAGTTCCTTCTGCTTTAGCTAGAAATGTGAACGCCGAGTTTCACGTTTGAATAAATACTTAACCGCTAGGGCCTGATTTTCGAAAAGTCGTAGCCGTACGAAAATATGGGAAAAGACAAAAGGCCTAAGTTTCCTTTCCATACAAAGCGTCGGATCATTTAATGCGACATGCCGTTTGCCTTCTTCGGGAGGTCGTGCGTCCGACGCGCGTCTCGTATTTAATGCGGCGTGCCTTTTCGAATTCGAAACGGAATGGGGAAACGATGCGTGTAAGGTTGTGATGATTGCTCATGTATATGTACCTGTTGCTTGTACAATAGGTTACTCCTCACAGCAACATTCGCTTGAAGAAGAGAAAACCCTAATCTCCTTAGTTGTTTGCGTTCTGCTTGTCTTCGTGTTCTTCCTCCTTTGCTCTATCTCCCATTGTGCAAATGGCCAGGGACCTGTCATCGGTGTTAGGTCCTCTGGGGCTTTTCGTTGTATTTTTGGCGAATCACTAGCACTTGTTGCATGATTTTGAGTATACTTCGGCGTCTGCATTCATTGTCGGCCAATAATATCCTTGATGGATTGCTTTGTACGCCATCGATTGACTAGGAAGGTGATTCCTACATATTCCTTTGTGGATTTCTTTCAAGGTGTAATCGGCCTCTTCTGGCTTGACGCATTGCAGATGTAGTAGCGAATATCCTTTCCCATAGAGGATGCCATTTTTCAAGAAGTACTTAGGGGCACAAAACTTTAATTTCCTAGCGGCTTTTTTTGTCTTCTGGGAGCCGCCCGTCCTTGAGATATTGAACGATCAGGTCCATCCAGCAAGGGGACTGGTCGATCAGGAACGCCTCCACGGTCTGTTTTCGATTAACGCTTGGCTCAGAAAGATGTTCAACCGGAATAGTCCGATCAACACTACTTTCTGAGGATGCCCCCAGTTGGACGAGGGTGTCGGCCATCCGATTTTGGTTTCTCGGGATCTGGAGGAGTTCGTATTCTTTGAATTCTTTCAACATGGCATGGGTCTGGCCCCTGTATAACATCATCTTTTCGTCTTTGGCTTCGTATGCGTCAGAAATTTGATTCACAACGAGCTGTGAATCGTTGTGAATTTTCAGTTTTCTTGCCCACATGGATTTTGCCATTTGTAGCCCGACGAGAAGTGCCTCGTACTCGGCTTCGTTGTTGGTTGCTGGGAAACCGAAGCGGAGCACATTCTCCAATTTGTAGTCATCGGGGGATACCAAAATAATTTCGGCCCCACTTCCTTAGCCCGATGCCGATCCGTCGACATAGAGTGTCCACTGTGCCTGGTCGATAGACGGGGCGGGCAAATGGATAGGTTCAGCGTTCTCGGGTGATTCCGAGCTGGTAAATTCAGCGATGAAGTCGGTGGCGGCTTGTCCTTTGATCGATGTCTGAGGACAAAACTAGATGTCATGCTCGCTCAACTCGATGGCCATTTAGCCAATCTGCCTGAGGCACCCGGGTTTTGCAGTACTTGTTCTAGAGGTTGATCCGTGGGGATCATGATTGTATGGGGTTGAAAGTACGGCCACAATCTTCTTGTAGATGTAATGAGTGCCAGGGTGAGCTTTTGAATGATCGGGTATTGGGTCTTTGCGTCAACTATTGCCTTGCTGATGTAATAGACAAACTTTTGGATTTTGTCCTCCTCCCTGATAAGTGCGGAGCTTCCAGCGGTCGGGGAGGCGGCGAGGTAAAGGAGCAATGTTTCGCTGTGAATTGGTTTTGATAGTATTGGGGGGGGGGGGGGGGGGGGGGGGGGGGGGGTTGCTCATGTATTCTTTGAGTTGGCCGAATGCTTGCTCATATTCCTCGGTCCACTGCATTGTCTTCGCTGATCCTTTTAGCAATTTGAAGAAGGGCAGACATTTATCGCTTGCTCGCGAGATGAATTTGCTCAGTGAGGCCACCCTTTCGGCGAGCCGTTGAATGTCTCGAAGGGATTTGGGTGCCTTCATATCGATGATTGCCTGAATTTTCTTGGGATTCGCCTCAATCCCTCTTCTTCCGACCATAAAGCCAAGGAATTTTCCTGAAGAAACTCCGAAGGCGCATTTGGTGGGGTTCAATTTCATCTGGTGCTGTCAAAGTATCTGGAAGGGTTTCAGAAGATTGGTCAGATGATCTTCTTCCTATAGGCTCTTTACTAGCATGTCGTCGACGTAGACTTCTATTGTTTTCCTTATCTGTTCGGCGAAGATCTTGTTGACGAGACACTAGTAAGTGGCACCCGCATTCTTCAGGCTGAAAGGGCATTACCTTGTAACAGTAAAGTCCTCGGTCGGTGATAAAGGACGTCTTCTCCATGTCGGGCAGGTGCATGGTGATCTGATTGTAGCCCGAGTATGCGTCCATGAAGTTATGGAGCTCATGTCCTGCCGTGACGTCAACCAACTGGTCGATTCTGGGTGTCGGGAAGCTGTCCTTCGAGCGGGCTTTGTTCAAGTCAGTGTAGTCGATGCACATTCACCACTTCCCATTTGATTTTTTAACGAGTACCACATTGGCTACCCATTCCGGGTATGTTGCTTCCACAATGAATCCTGCTCTCAGGAGCTTACTTACTTCTTCTTTCACTGCTTCCTGTCTTTCTTGATTTACTGCGCGGCGTCGTTGGTGGACGGGTTTGAACTTTGGGTCCACCTATAGTCTGTGGTCAATGGTGTTTGGGTCGATTCCGGGCATATCGTCATGTGACCAGGCAAAAACGTCTTGATGTTCAATCAAGAATTGCGAGAAACGAGCTCGGGTTCCTTCATCAAGTGTCGACCCGATCCAAACTTGCTTAAAAGGATCTTCGGTTGATAATGCTACTGGGATCAAGTCTTCTGCTGGTGAACCGCCTTTGGAGTCGCCTTCTCTGGGGTCTAGAGTCATTATTATTTTCCCTTCGACTCTTCTGAATCGCGATGCTATTGTCGCGATCGGGCTAACTGGCTTGCCCCCCCTTTTTTTTTTCTTCTTGAGTACCCTCTCAGAGCAAGCTCTGACAACCGTCTGGCTTCCCCTAACTGTCCCGACTGCTTCCGGGGTAGAAAATTTTATGCACAAGTATAATGGGGAGATGGAGGCTCTGAGTTCTGCCATAAACGGGTGGCCAAGAATGGTGTTATAGCTCGAAGGCCTATCCACGATCAGGAAGTTGATCATCATGTTGATCCTGTTTGGGGCTTCCCTGAAGATGACTGAGAGATCAATGCAACCCTTAGGCTCGACTGTTTCGCCATTGAACCTTACCAATGCGGTCTGGACGGGCTTTAAGCGATTCTTGGAAATATTCATGGCGTTGAAGGCTGATGCGTATAGGATGTCTGCCAAGCTTCCTGTGTCCAACATGATCCTATAAGTCTTGTAGTTGGCTATTCTTAGAGTTACAACGACTGCGTCGTCGTGGGGAGATTGGATTCCCTTACCATCGTCTTCGGAGAAAGTGATCGGTTGCCGCTTCCAATCAGGTTGTTTTATTGCTCTCTCCGTGTGGAATGCCTCGTGGGCTTTCTTTGTGTGGGTTTTCCTTGTGTTGTTAGAATAACTTCCTCCTCCTGGCCCACCGAAAATGGTGTGGATTTCTCCTGTGGGCTCGGAGGGCTTTGGTTGTGTCCTTCCTTCCTGCCAGTTTTGCTTTTGACGTGTGGATTCCTACCGTCAGTCTGTCTGTTTGCCGAGGTGATCAGTCACGCTTTCGATCGTTGCGCTTTACATAGGATTTGAGGTGTCCTCGACGGATAAGAGATTCAATCTCATCCTTCAGGGAGATGCAGCCTCTGGTATAGTGACCGTGATCTTGATGAAATTTATAGAATTTTTGCTTGTCCCTCATGTTGGGATCCGCTTTTAGCTTGGGTGGCCACGTGGTGTATTTTTTGTCCTTGATGTGCATGAGGCCATTTCAGTCGTGGTGTTGATGGGCGTATATTTTGAGTATCGCCCTTCAGGGGGACCTAATTTTCTAGGGGAACGGTCCCTTCAATCGTCCCTTCTCCTTTTTTCCTCAGGCCTTTTCTTTTTCTCACTTGACCCGACTTCAGATTCTTTCTTAGCCTTTGCTAGTTCTTCTGCGTTGATATATTTCTGGGCTTTAGCTAGGAATTCGGCCATTGTTTTTGGAGTGTTCTTGTCGAGAGCCCACCTGAATTCTTTGTTCCGTACTCCATTAAGGAGTGCCGGGAGGCCTGCTTTGTCGGTGTATCCTTCGACTTGAACTACCTCAGATGTGAATTAGACTAGGAATTCTTTCAGAGATTCCTCGCTTTTTTATTTCATAGTGGCCAGACGGGCAGTGGTTTTCTTCATTGTGCGGCTTCCAATGAACTATGACTCGAAGATGATGCATAGTTGTGCAAAAGAGTTGATGGACTTTGGCTTCAGGTTGTGGAACCAAGTAAGGGTTGCACCTTTTAAGGTGAGGGAGAATGCTTTGCACATGATTCCCTGGCTGACCCCTTCAAACTGCATGTAGGCCTTGAAGACTTCGAGGTGCTCGATCGGATCCCCTGATCCGTTGTAGGATGGGATATAACTGGGTACCCGAAAGTTCTTGGGCCGGGGGTCCTGCACAATCTTGTCTGTGAAGGGCAATTCAGTTTAATCGATCATAGCCTGTAAAGATGTTGGTATACCTGAAGCACGCTACTACTACATTGCAGCGAACTTATTCTTCAGATCTTCCAGTTCTTTCGTCCAGTCCGGAGCGCGACTGGTATTAGAAACTTCTGTTGGTTTCGAAAGTTCGTGGTCGCCCCTTTTTAGTACGTCGTTTGTCATATGATTTCAGCGTCGAGCATCCAGTGAATGGCGCAGGTCACTGATGGGGAGCCTTCCCCCCGTATTGTTGGTTTGTTGATGGCTTTGAGCCACTAGAGGTGGGATAGGCCCCACAGATGGTTGAGCCTGTTGGATGGATGGAGAACGGCTACTTAATTGGTTTTGATAGGAGCCTCCTTCCTGCTGTGGGGCAGGCAAGGGTGGTAGGCGGCGCTCTATCCGATTTGCAATATTAGTGAGGCACATCATCTCCGATCGCACATTCTGGATGTCAGCTTCCATGATATTTCTCCACGTGGGATCATCTGTTGTTGGACGTGGTGGAGGTGGAGGAAAGGCGGAAGCCTCCCTTCGTGTTGTTCGCGATCGAGTATGTGCTGCAGAAGCTTGGGTTTGGGACATACTGTGATCTCCATCTCTCTGAACGGATTCTGCTTGAGCGGTAGCTTTCGATCCGTGCCTCACATTTCTCTTTAGTGGCATTGTGAAGTAATTTCGAAGAATAGCAAAGATGTTTTAAGCGGGCCCCACGGTGGACGCCAATCTGTTGACATTAAATCTCGTCGTCAGATATTGATCAGGGACCAACTTGAATCTTTGCCGTTAGATTGATGAATGATGAGGAAGATCTATGAATTGGAACTTGTAAGCACCACCAAGGGTTAGGATGGCTGCCGGTGGTTCCGGCTGATGGCCCTCCAATGCCTAAGTTAGTGGATGTAGGATAATCACCAAAGAGGAATGAGTCACAGTATTTCTGTATGCATACCTTTGATCGTAGCATTGAGGGATATTTATAATGTATATTGTTACCATATTCGAGTAGGATTCTGATTCTGTCGAGATCTGTCTCCTACGCATGATGGGTCACGATCACGACTAGATACGTGATTGCCTAGAAGGGATTGACAAAATTATCTGCGTGGTGCGGATATCTCTCATATTAGTAGAAAGGTGAATCTCGTGACTTGCGGAACACGCGATTGAGCCTTGGTGGCTCGGAGAGCAGCGTTTAGGAAACAATGATTGGTCAGATGTAACCAATCGGTAGGCTCCAATTCTCAAGGGTCGGTTGTAGGTGAGAGAAATAGATGACTATTCAAGTCCGAGGTGGAAGGTCGAGAAGTCAGGAATACCGATCGTTCAAGTCTGATGAAATTGGTAAGCCATTGAAGAGTGCCGACCGCTTGGGTCTAATAAGTAACTAAGGATAGTAAAGTACGGACGTGGTCAATCCGAGCGCTTGGGTGCTTGGGCACAAAGAGTCGGTAACAATCACCCGTAGTTTGGACCGTACTGCTACAGGGCATCCCAAATTAACCTATAACAATTATTCTAAGAATATCCCTAAAGCCATGACCTCGATCGATGATTGACAACCATCGAACTGATCTCTTAATCATATTTGTCGATCGGTGTCCAAATTGGGAGGTGATAATAGATTTGCGTAGATCACCTCTTGGGGCAACTATTATATGGCTTAGATCGACCTGTACACTCCTTAGTGGTTCCCAAAGGCTGAAATCAACCTACCATATGGTTATTTAACCAAAAGCTTTGTTTTTAGGGCCAATAAGCACCCATCTGAGACTATAAATAATCCTTCTTTGGGTAGCCCCTTCCCTTATACGAATTTGCCCTAGATTTTGAGAGAAAGAGGAAGAGACAAAGAAAGAGAGAAAAATAGAGAGGGAGTTGGATTCGGGAGCTCCTTGTTCTAGAGAAGAGAGAGAGATTACTTTGACATCACCCTAGGAGCTACCTATTCATTCACCAAATCCACCCCTACTTGGAGTTGGAGGTAAGACACACACTCTACCTTTCAATTAAGCAATCTACTAATGGATCCTCTGTTCTTATTTGGGTTTCCTTAGATTGGATTAGGGAATTGAAGTTTTCTCAAAAATCCCTAACCTTAGGTGCAAGTAGATCGCATAATCTCCTTCTAAGGTAAGGACCGTTTCTTCTAAGTTCCCTTTTATCAATTTTTGATAGTCTCATAATTGCTTTATTATGATAACCCTTATGTTGTTTGCTGTTGGGTGACAACATGCTTGATGAAATATTTAAATGACATGAAATTATGATATTAGAATCCTTCTATGCTGCTTGTTAAGTTGCATTTATATGAATCGGTTGAATGATCGATTAAGGATTTGTACATATATCCAATTGGCTTACCATGGTGTGGTATTAAATTGCTTTATGCTTGAAATCATCTACCAGATGATATATATCACTGTTGTGTGGATCAAGCTCTGGTAATTGTCTGAGTAAGTGACGACTTGCCTTTGGTTGGCTATCACAGGCTTGTTTCGCCGATCGAGGCGGAACACGGACGACCGACTGTAGTTAGAACTACATAGGTTGTTTCACACCCAATGCCGGTTTCGCTGAAGTTCCATGTGGTCAATCAGATCAGTCTAATGTAGAGCTGATCGTTTATATGTTTGACTGTTAAACAACACTCTTTAGAATCTTGAATACCACGATTTCCATTATATTGAAGTCGCAATTATAGCCATTAGTGCAATCCTAAGTAAAGACTCATGGGTTAGGCATGGTAGTATGTGACACCGTATTTAAGCTGTCAGCCTATGCTGGGTGACGACTCCCCATAGTGACCTATGAGCATTAGTCGAGGTGACAAGCCTTGTATATGTTGTGCTTGTGGTAGTGACCCTCTTGGTCGACGTGTAAATCATTGGATTCGTTTAGTGGTGCATAATGTCGATGTACCTAGTTCGCTTGACGTGGTACATCATTTGTTGTGGACGTAATTTCTTTCAATCCATGTTTTGTGCCGTCTCGAGGCGTTCACATAAACTCATGACAAATTCACTTTCGTATTAGATATTTGGGTGACGAGCCCTTACCTTATTGATTTTATCTTTGGGTGTTGATCCCTTATCTTTGAAATGATTGTTCATATTGGATATTTGGGTGATGGGCCCTAATTTTGATTAAGGGGCACTGGCGACAAGCCACTTGATCCAGTTCATTTGACTCGTAAGATAATAATGGTATCTTATCTTCGCCAATACGACTGTATGTAATTGGAATAATAAACGCTTGATTAAAGCATGCATATCATGCATATTTTCGCGGGTAATCTTGATGACTAGTCACATTACTATCGGCTTTTGTTTATTATTTTTGCGGGTGATGAGCCACATCAATGTCAACTTTTTTAGGACTCGGGGCATGCACGTTTATCATGACATACCTGCATTAATTAACTAGATTAGGAAATTGGTGTTATTACTACCTGCACTTAATTGTGTTGATAACATATGTAACTTAGGGAAATTGTACCACCGAGTTGGTCACTCGCTCCCACCTGGGATGGTGTTTTAAAACACCAACTAGACGACATTGTTGATGCAGGTGCCATTGAGGCCGTAGTGCTAAATGAGGCTTATGTGGACCCTGTTGAGGTTGTGCCATACTTCCAATTTTTGGAGGACCAAGTGAGTCTGGCATGCCTTCGTTTCATGGTTACCGTTAGAGGTGGGCATTGAGTCGAGTCGAACCGAGTTTGGGATGACCCGATCCGATCCAGCCAAGGAAAAGGCCTGAACCGAGTTAGATCGGATTCAGTACCGAGTCAGATCGGATTCGGTACCGAGTCAGCCAAGCCTGAACTGATCCGAATCGTTAATGGCATGGTCTGATCCGATCTGAGTCCAACCCTGTCATAGGGATCGAGTCAGATCGAGTAAGAACCAAGTCGGTTCGATTATAGAAAATTCCAAATTTTAACTCTACAACATCATTTCATAAAAATCTCCAGATTTAAACCAAACCCACAACACAATTCCACCAATAATAATAATAATAGTAATAATAATTAGAAATTAGAACTTGAGTATGGAGATTAATCCTTACCTTAGGTGGGCTTTCAATTTCAGCTACAGACGTGTGTACACTTCAAGCCATATTGCTTTTGGCAGGCTATGTACAGCTTCGAGCCATACTGCTTTTGGCAAGCTATGTGTCACTACAAGTATGGAACGGAGATTTCTTAAGGCGCAACTACTATTCGCACAATAGTGTCGACATGTGGCGGCGTCCTATTAAACTACATGGGCTGCGCCAGCACAGATATAAACGAATTGAATTAGACTAACCTGATGGATGGATTAGATCTCAGATCATATGCACCATGCAATGCTGGCACATCTGTACACGAGTCTTATTGTACACGCATGTGTGCCAACAGAACTCTTTATTTCATTATCATCGGTCATCATTTTTACCTCCTTTCAAAATAAGGTTAAATGTGTTGCTTTACCCTCATTAGTAAGCTGAAAGGCAGGTTTTGATAAATATGAAAGCTGAAAGTATGTTTTCAGAAAACTAGCATTGGTGAGGGATTTTCGGGTAAAAACCGTTAGAAGCAAACATTTCATTAATAAAATAAAACAAAATATTTTCTACTCTTATGGCTGCTACTTGTCCAAGTAGGATTTGTTCATTGACAATGAACCACCAATGCAAATCTTCCAATTTAGACAAATTCGGCAATCAATCTTGAGGTTACTTTTTTTTTCCAATAGATAGTGGGCCCTCAATTTCTTTCGTGTATTACACGTTATCCAGCATAGCATGTGCTATCTACCATGTTTAAGCACCCCATGTGCTATGATGGGTCGCCATCAATCTTAAGATTCCTTGCATTGGGTCTTACGCGTGTGCACGAGTAGGCACAGTCATAACTGTCGCTGACATGACATCTTAAGTAGAGCTGGGCACAAACCAAGCCAGCACGAATGCTGGCCCTGGTTTGATAAAGCTCGGCTTGGATTAGTTCGAATTGAAGTTCAAACCCAACTAAGTCCCCAAGTAGTCAACTAGGGCTGTAAATGGGTCACGGACCCGATGGGGTACCCAGATTCAACCCATTTAGACCCGACCCATTTGTTAAATGGTACGGGTCTGGGTCCAAGAACAGACCCGGTTGCTAAACGGGTTTGGGTGTGCTTTCCTTTATATTAGGCCCGACCCAACCCGACCCGAACCCATTTAGTAAGTGGATGGGTTTGGTCTATGTTTCAAGGGACCTGTCTAGCCCAGACCCGTCTAGACCAGGTTTTAAAGCCTTGTAAAATGCTTGCATACTTGATCCAGACCCGGACCCATTAGACCCGACCCATTTATAAATGGGTCTGGGTGGATCTCCCTCTACCAGACCCGGACCCATTCATAAATGGGTCTAGTGGGTTGACTCGGACCCGACCCGGACCCGCCCATTTAGTAAAAGGGTCTGGGTCTAAAATTTGGACCTAAACCCGTTTAGTAAATGGGCAGGTCTGGTTTTGGCTAAACCCGCCCTAAACCCGAGCATTTACAGCCCTATAGTCAACGCCGTTTAGAAAAACAAACCAAGCTCAAACCAGGGTAGTACTAGCTTGACTCGGCTTGAAGCTCAAAGTTCGATTTGGTTCAGCTCAGTAAGCACACTGTTTCTTGTGGTGTGATCCACTAATCTTTGGATATGATTCAATTTTAGGATTATGTCCTAAAATGATAGGTAAAAATTGATGGACCGTGGATAATACATATGCATGATGACATGGATTATACATAATACAGACATTGTTACGTATGAATGCACATTTTTTCCTTACACTTGTTAAGTTATGCTTGTGTACTTTTGTTTGGAAAAGTCTATTACATATCTATTTTGAAGTTTTACTCCTCTCCTGAGGATGACATCACGTAATAAGATGCCTCTTTTTTTTATTTTTTATTTTTTATTATTTTTTTATTTTTTGGTGTTAGTTCTAACTTTTTTCTTATTTTTTTTCTATTTAAACAACCAAACAAGCAAGCAAACAAAAGAGCCGTCCCTTGTTCAAACTCGCCCGATCTGGTTCGAAATTTTCGGCCCAACCGATTCTAGCGCGAACTAGACTTTTATGGAGCAAATCAAACTTGGGCCGATCCACAAACTGGGGTGGCACAAAAGCAAGCTAAATCAAACTAAGGTTAACTTAGCCCGGCCGGATCGTTGCGGTACCAAATGCTTCTTGCATCTCCATTTCTTTGTGCGCATCCAAACAACCTCACATGAATCTTAAATCTGGACCGTACACCAGTGGTCCCGCCAAGATGATGTAGTTTTCTTTGGTACATCCAAAATGAGGCTCTCTAGAAATGGATTGAATATCTCACACGTGTTTCATGCAGATGCGTTTGGGAATGCCGATTAGGTTAGACCCCGATCCAGACAGGTGGGTGCAGCCCTGAGCGTGGGCCCCACGTTGATGTATGTTCTTGTATATACATGCCATCCATTAATTTTGCCCGCTTATTTTATGGTATGGTCCCAAAAATGAAGCAGATACAAATCTCAGGTGGACCACACCACAGGAAATAGTGGTCATTGGACGCCTGCCATTAAAAACTTCTAGGGGCACACCTTGTTGTTTCATCTGCCATCCAAATTGTTGTTAAGGTCACATTGACGAGGGGAAAACCACAAATAGCACCTCAGCTTGATCCAAAATTTTTGTGGCCCTCAGGAAGTTTTTAATGGGGGGAATTCAATCCCTACATTGTGATCACCTAAGATTTGTACCTGCTTCATTTTCAGGACATGCTCTAAAATGATCCGGCAAAACTGATGAACAGCTTAGATACACAACACATGCATCAAGGTTAGCACCACAGTCAAGGCTGCACCCATATGGTTGGGTATGGAGTGGCACCTAATTTGTCCCCTCTCAGCTAGGTTGGGGTAACACCGAGTTCGGTCAGGCCTGACCTGCGGGGGTGGCCTCATTGTATAGGTTATATATCCAGGCCATCCATCCGTTATAGCTCCAAAAATGAAGAAGATTCAAATCTTAAGTGGACTATACTATAGGAAACGGTGGTGATTGACTATTAAAAACTTCTTATAGGAAACTGACATAAGAGGTGGCATAGATGTATTCTTAGCATAGCTAGATCAAAAGAAAGCAAAACAAAAACGAAAATAATCCATTACACTTAGACATGATGGAATTGGGCCGAGTCATTAATTCAAAGAAATTCATTTAGATAGGGAGAAATTGTTGTATCATAAATTGATCATGACAACCTATTGATCTTTATGTAGCGGGCCATTTGGAGTCAAATGGGTTGCGTTCATCCATTTCACGAGAAAATGCACACTCCAAGTTCAAAATTAAAATTTTAGAAAAAAATAATTATTTTTAGTAATTTCAATTTTTTGTCATTTTTCTTTACGTTTAAAATTTTAAATTTTCATATTTTTTAAAAAATTAATTATAATAATGCTCGAAATGCTTCAGTGAGGCTAATTTGAGACTTTTTAGTTTTGAAAAAACTTATTATTTTATATAAATTCTATTCTAATTGAATTCATACTTCTATTAGGATTAAATTTTGTTATTTTAAATAATTTCAAGTTAAGACTATTATTTTTTTCTTTATTAGTGGTATAATGGAGACTTCATATACATTAGATATTCTACAATAAAATTATTCAAGTTTTATTTCTTTTTCTTGCGAATTTAGAAAACTACCTTACGTAGATTAATTAAGCTATACTACATCAAGCAGTAGTAATTAACCATTAAAAACTTATTATGAGCTAGGAAAGTTTTGAATCAAGATGATATTTATTTATTTATTTTTCCTTTACCTATGCTATGTAAACTTATTAATAAGTTAGATGGTAAATAAACATTATGGTGGGCCATAGAAAGTTTTTGACAGTGGCATTCAATCACTACTATTTCATGTGGCGTGGTCCCCCTAAGATTTGGATTGCTTTATTTTGGACTCATGCCCTAAAATATCTAATAAAAAAAGGATAGAGTTGGTTGTTATATAACACACAACAACACATACTGGGCCCAAGGTAACGGACGCGGTTTGGCTAGTGTAGCTGCCACTAGCCAAGTGGCTAGCGATCGGTGCTATGTGGGTCCCACCATGATGTATGTATTTTATCCAGGCCGTCCATCTATTTTTACCGGTCATTTTAGGGCTTTAACCAAAAAACGAGCCAGATCTAAATCTCAGGTGTACCACACCATGGGAAAACAGTAGTTGTTGAATGTCCACCATTAAAAACCTCCTAGGCCAACTGTAATGTTTATTTGACATCCAACCTGTTGATTGGGTCATACAGACCTGGATGAAGCAGCTTGATGCAAAACTTTTGTAGCCCCAGGAAGTTTTTAATGATAGTTGTTTAATCAACACTGTGTAGTCCATCTGAGATTTGGATAAACCTCAGTTTTGGGCTCATACTATAAAATGATCTGTAAAAAGGGATGGACAGCATGGATGAAACATATACATAACTGTATGGCCCACAGAGCACCGACCACTAGCCATTGGCTAGTGGCAGGGTCACTAGCCAATCCTCTTCCCACGGATTGCAAGATCAATACACACTAGGACGTGTCTCTTAATTGTAGACCATCTATTGCCTTTTCTGGCCTCACGGATGTTTACATCCAACGGTTTAGATTAGAAATAAAAAAAGAGGGGAGTATATGCAGGGCGCGGATTTCCTGCGAAAGCCTCGGCAGGAAGCTCCTGCACTTGGAAACAAGGTGGGGCCCACAGTGATGTTTTTGTTAAATCCACCCCGTCCATCCGTTTTGAAAGATCATTTTAGGACATGAAAGCAAAAATGAACCGGATCCAAGACTCAAGTAGTCCGTAAACGTGAGGATTAAACGTCCACAGTTGAAATATTTGTGGAGCCATAGGAGTTTCGAATCAGGATAATATTTGTGTTTTCAGTTCATCCCAGTAGTAGTGACGTTATAAACGGTATGGATGTTATATAAACATCACTGTGGATACCAGGGAGGTTTCAACGGTAGTAATTTACCTACCCACATTTTCCTTTAGTGAGGCCCACTTGAGTCTTGGATCCGGTTCATTTTTGTTATGATATACTAAAATGAGCTCTCAAAACGTATGGACGGGGTGGATTTATCCAAAAAATCACTGTGGGCCCCACCTTGGTTCCCAGGCAGGAACTTCGTGCGCAAGGCTTTCGCAGGAAATCCGCGCCCGTATATGCACTCGTTGCCTGCACGGGGAGGTCGCGCGTGTGACATTGTGAAGAGACCTCACCTCACTCTTGCATACGTGGCAGACTTCTACTAGATCCTGACCGTCCTTCAGGTGTGAATTTACCCAGAACATTACCTACCAATACATAAGGTTGGTTAACAAATAGAATTACTTAAAAAAAAAATGAACGCTCCATATTTACTGAAGAAATACCATTTGTTTCTGATAAATAGAAAATTTTATTATTATAAAAGAAAATTAACCATACGATTTATCAGATGAATGATGTGGATCTCTCACACGTTTGCTGCTTTTGCATCTTTGCAGAGAGGCCTCTTGTCTATTTAAGCTGCGGGTATACCATCCATATTTCCAGTTTAAAGAGGAAGGAATCAACGCGAATACTAATGCCCTGCGCACCTATCTTCAAGCGTCCAAAAACAAACGCACCATACATGTCAAACTATCAAGTTTCACATGAAGTTAATAGCTTAGTCCTCAATAAAAATGTCCATTAGAGATAAATTTCATCATGTGGGCCACATATACACCAAAAAATGGACCATCATAAAAAAAACGATAACCAACGGTCCATATCTAACATTCATGATCCTCTTTTATCTTGATTAGAATGATCCAAAATTTGATATAGAACACATTAGATGAGTGGGCAATCTGATGAACTTCCAGATCCTATACCCATTTTCCAAATTGGCACGTGCGGTGAGCGTGTGTTTGGCGCTTGGAGGTAGCGCGTCCTTACTTAGAATTCCTGGTCAGAGAAAAGCAGCATCAAAATATTCATGGCCACATGTTACAATGAGCAAGCCACAGCCACAAAATGTGTGGGCCCCACAAGCAGATAGAAGATATCATCAGAGCACAAAACCATGTAGATGTGAGAATCCAGACTCTTATCACCTCTCCCTCTTCCTCTCAGCCAATCACTCCACTCTTTCTTGATTTTCTTCCCTCAACTTCCATTTCTTCTTTCCACAGGTTTTCTTCATTTCTCTTCTCTTTTTATTTTCATTTCTCTCTCTTTCCTTTACACACTAAAAAACCCATACCTTCATTTTTCTTAAAAATAAAAAATCTAGAAAACTCATATATGTTGATTTTCACCATTTTCACAACATTTGCTTCTCCTGAATATTAGAATCTCTCTCTCTCTCTCTCTCTCTCTCTCTCACTCTCTCATTTTCAAGCTGAAAATTCATTGAATTTTGCTATTTTTTTCACATGGGTACCTCTAGAAATCACTAAAAAAGCTAGAAATATTTTTAAAAAAATCAGCCCAAGAGAATTAAGATGAAGATCCAATGCGACGTATGCGAAAAAGCACCGGCGACTGTGATTTGTTGCGCCGATGAAGCCGCTCTATGCACGAATTGCGACATCGAAGTCCATGAAGCTAACAAGCTTGCAAGCAAACATCAAAGGCTTCTTCTTGAATGTCTTTCGAATAAGCTTCCCCGCTGCGATATTTGCCAGGTTTGGATGATTTCCAACTTCTTTTGTTTCTCATATGTATTTTTTTTATTGAATTCATTCCAACTATTGTAATTTCTTTGGTTTTTTCTTGAATTTTTTTTACTTATTATTATATCGATTGGATCGATGGTTAGATTGATTGGTTGATCTGATTTAGCTTATTCTATTATTTTATGTGATTTTGATTTGTTAGTGATTAATCAGAACTGTGAATTATGGTGTAGAAGAGTTTATTCATGATTTCTTTAGTGATTTTATGTGAGTGGTCTTGATGAATTGCTGATTGGTGCTGATTTTAGCACGATCTGGACCGTTAATCAGGATCTTTACTCTGTGGATTGGCTGTTGCTCAAAATTTGAACTGACAGAGCAATCCTTTCCGTCTGATTGGAGGATTTTCGTTAGATTAAGGTGGGCCACCGCCTTGTGGGGGTGCTTATGTGACTTGGGTGTTTTGAGGTGGGGCCCATTGGATGAACGGTCCTGATCGTGTGATGTAGTGGTCTAATTGCAAGGGATCTGACAACAAGTCTCACTAGGCCTAACAGAAGAAAGGGAGCCCATGTCAAACACTTACAGCTGTGTTTGATATCATGTGACGGTCATGTGTTTGATCTGGGCCGTTCATATATCTGGCCCTACCATGGATGGGTCACACCACAAAAATCACACCAAAGGAATTTGGATTTTGGATTATGGCCCACCACAGCTGGGCCCGGCAGCTGAACGATTTAGATCTGGACCGTTCAGTCTGTAGGATCCATGGTGGGTAGGCCAAAACCCAATTATGGACTTTTCGGACAATCCTAACCAACTAATTCAATGGCATTTACTCATTAACTGTTTACTGACCGTCCATCTCCAGGCCACTGATCAGACAGTTTGGTTTGTCTGATCAATGTCGTTTTCAATCTATAGCAAATCCACTCCCACCTGGTCGATAATTTCTTATTAATAATAACACTATGACTCACTGAGTGACTCATCTCGAGTCACAACAAGTGATCGAGTCAGACCCAGAACCGAGTTTCCAAGAGATTTGGCTCTAAATCTCGCATCTCGAGTTGACTCATATGAGTTTCGATTCAAATCAGTGAGTTTTAAAACTAAGGTGTCCATGAGGATCTAACTGATCATTTTTCACACCAATTTTCTATTTTCATGCATGATTAACCATTTACTATTATTATTTCAATGGCATTTACTCATTAACTGTTTACTGACCGTCCATCTCCAGGCCACTGATCAGACAGTTTGGTTTGTCTGATCAATGTCGTTTTCAATCTATAGCAAATCCACTCCCACCTGGTCGATAATTTCTTATTAATAATAACACTATGACTCACTGAGTGACTCATCTCGAGTCACAACAAGTGATCGAGTCAGACCCAGAACTTAGTTTCCAAGAGATTTGGCTCTAAATCTCGCATCTCGAGTTGACTCATATGAGTTTCGATTCAAATCAGTGAGTTTTAAAACTAAGGTGTCCATGAGGATCTAACTGATCATTTTTCACACCAATTTTCTATTTTCATGCATGATTAACCATTTACTATTATTATTTCAGGAGAAGGCAGCCTTCATCTTCTGCGTCGAAGATCGGGCACTTTTTTGTCGGGACTGTGATGAGCCGATACACTCGCCAGGCAGTCTTTCCGGCAACCATCAACGCCTGCTCGCGACCGGAATACGGGTGGCTTTGAGTGCTGCCTGTGCCAAAGAAGCTGAGTCAGGCTGCTCCGAGCCACCAAATCATAACTCGGCGCCGCGACCGTGATGAAAATGCCCACACCGCAGCCCCCTGCATACACATCTCCGCCGTGGGCCGTCGATGAGCTGTTGCAATTTTCCGATTTCGAATCCGGCGATAAGGTCAGCTAGTTTGGACGATTTTTGTTTCTGGTCTCATTATTTAGTGTTTATATATACATAAATATACGTACTTATACGCTCATTTACATATACTTACGTACTAATACATGCCTGCATGTATACCTCCGTGATATGTATATGTTTATGCATGCATGTACGTAGGCCTACACAAGGATCTGGTTGGGCCCAATCTGGACTGAACCTAAATATATTTCATAGGTCTGGGTTTTAGTCCGGGTTCGTGATTGGTCGTGATCGGGTTGGGCTGACCCAACCCTAACCCTACCCTACTTGTAAAAGTGTCAACCCTAACCCTACCTTACCCTACCCTACCCTACCCTATATGCTAAACTGGGTCGGGTCAGGTTAGGACTGTTTCTAAGGTGGTCCACCTAAGAGTTGAGTCAGCTTCATTTTTTTATATCATATCCTAAAACGATCTTTCAAAATAGTTGGACAGCGTGGATTTAAGACACAGAGTCAGGGGCCACCCACCTTGGTGGATCTCGGATGTCACCTAATCCGCTCCATGTAAGTGTGAGCTTAGCGCAGCTTGGGTGAGAGTCGATGGGACCCCGGAACCAGCGATGTGGGTGAGACCCTGACCATGAGGCTCACCTTGATGTATATATTGTAAATCCATGCCGTCCATCTGTGTTTCCAAATTATTGTAGGACATGGTCCCAAAAAGGAAGCAGATAAAAGCTTTAGGTAGACCACACCACAAAAATCAGTGGTCATTGAACTCCCACCATTAAAAGATTCTAGAGTCCACCCTAATGTTTATTGACCATTCAACCTATCGATAATGTCGTACTGATATTTCTAAAAGCAATAAACTAGTATACACCGGTCGGGTCAGGCGGGTTTGGCATGTACCCTAAACTATACCTAAATTAAAAACAGTCCAGCCGCAGCTACCCGGACTGGACCGTTTTCTCAGCCAGGTCGGGACGGATTGGTTTCTATCAGGACCGGTCGTGCGGGTTAAACGGGCAGATGTGCAGCCCTATATGTACGTACGAATGTTATGAGTACATGTGCGTAGGTCTTAATTTACAACTGGGTTTTCATCTACTTTCCCATCTGATCGTAGTCCACAGTCCAAAGCTTTCATGGTACAGATGATCGTTTTGCATACGTAGAAAGTAAATACTGGCCCATTTTAGTTTTGAAAATTCATTCACAGGCAGTGGTGAGCCCCACCCAGAACATCCAATCAGTAAGATTTTCAATACATGGACCATCCATGGTGGAGCATGATTGATGAATGGTTCTGATTAGGTAGTGTGAGCTCCATGCATGGTTGATGGACCAAAGACAAATGATCTTGCAGATTATCCACCTTTGATACTCTTGCAGGGTCTAATGGATGATACAAAGACGCTTAGAAATTACCTGGAATTGCATGTATGTCATACAAGCAATTCAAATTAACCTGGTCCCTAGTTTAAATGCATCTGAACCGTAAAAAAACATGCTTATTTGATTATCAGCTACCGGATTGGTGGACATCTATTGGACGGTTAATAATAAACTAGTCTCTACCAATCAAAGAGTAGGACTGTTCAATCAATCTGATTTGAGGATTATGGGTAAAAACAGTGGGTTCCAAAATTTAACCGGTTTATTAATAGGAGTTAATGTGTACCATGTGTACAATTTTTAAGTGCCTGTATATCAAGTGTCATAGAGTATCAAAGCCTAGATGGAAAGATATCCACTAGAGCTGCATGAATCGAGCGGGCTTGGTTAGCTCGCTGGATTAGGCTCGTTCCAGCTTGATTTGGCTTGATTCGGAGGGAGGGTTTAAGTAGAGCCGAGCGAATTTTCCGGGCACGTTTCATAGTTCAAGCTGCACACGATCATGCCCAAGCTTGGCTTGATTCGGCTCAAAGCTCGGCTCGTTTGCAGCTCGATTGGGCTCTCTCTCTCTCTCTCTCTCTCTCTCTCTCTCTCTATATATATATATATATATATTATAACTTAAAACTTAAAAGTTTAAAACCCTAAAACCCTCTCCATTTCCAACGAGTGCCCCCTTCTCTCTTTACTTTTTTTTTCTATCGTTGTGTAAATACTAAATAGTATATGTAAAATATAAGTTTTGAAATTTTTTTAACACAAGTAAAAATTGTGTCCAAGCTCGTCTCTCAGATCGAATTTAGCTCGAACTCAGCTCGAACATAAAAGTCCAGCTCGATGGTCAAGCCAAGCCGAGCCAAGCCGAACACAAGCTAGAATATTTCAGTGACCGAGCCTAGCTCAAACATGGCTCAGCTCGGCTCAACCCCGCTCATACTCAGCTCTAATATCTACACATATTTTTTTCATTAAAAGATTTCGTAAAATAGTGTCATTTACAGGTTCTCTTATAAACTAATGGCCCAAAATTCAATGTTGGTTGTGGCATTTGGTCACCTGGGTGGATGGTTGAATCCTAACCGTATAATAAGTTATTATTATAATCAGCCTTATATATTTCAAGCATGCATGTATATATTTGCATATGCATATATGTATGTTCATATCTCACATTTCTTCTATAGATATGAATGGGCCACTACCTCCTGTCCGTTGATTTTGCAGAGAGAATCGATTGGGTTTGGAGAACTTGAGTGGATTGGAGACATTGGTCTCTTTGATGAGCAAATGCCTCGAGCTCAAGAGACAATGGCAGCTGCTGAAGTCCCTCAACTCCCCATTTCAACACCAAGCAATAATGCAAGCTTATACAGGCCCACCAAATCCATCATGGCCCACAAGAAACCCAGGATCGAGATATCAGAAGATGAGGAGTACTTCACTGTTCCTGATCTTGGGTGAACCTGGTTTCTATGTGTATGTATCTCGTTTGGTGATCCAGACCATTGATATGATGAACCCCATCATAGATGGACCAAAAAATTTCATGGATTGGAAGATCCTAACAATGGACCACACTTGTAGGACATCCTCCTATAGAAAAAAACAGTAAATTCTTATATGTTATATGCATGGTACATCTATCCTATGTGTAGAGAGGTGAGTGTTTTGTATTATTTTATTTTTCTTTCTATAGTTTGCTTGTGTACATCTACTTAAGATTATTAACGGCTAAGATGCGTATTGAAGTGTCCATGAGAGTCCCAGACTGCGTCGCACGATCTGACGTGCACTTGAAACTATGGTAATTAGGTTTTGAATTTGATTGTGGTGGAATATCATGCATGTTTGGATGGCACACTCTGTATTTTTTGTGATTATGATATTTTGTTCTTGTGTGTTTCGCTTTTTTTTTTTTTTTTTTAATGATGCAATGTTTTACCAAATAATGCTATTTAAATTAACCTAGTGGTGAATTTTATCAAAGGAATTACCAAATATCTAATTTTATTTTATTTAAGAAGTGGTGAATTCTAGAATTGTGGGGGGCCATAAAGGATATTTATTCTTCTCAATTCATATGCATCTATCATGATTAAAAGAATAAAATTTCCCGGGTCTTCCCTGATCAAATCATCTAACGGCAATGTTCGCAATATTGGCGTCGTTAAATCAGAAGAATGTATCAATATGGGTGATAATATTGGCAATACTAGACTAGAAATGTATGTTAATTGAGGGAAATTGAGGAAAAGGTAGAATTTTTTGTTGGCATTGTTGGAGGGCCTTCAAACGTGCGTCCGTTGAGTGCTTAGACCAGTCGGGCGACCGGTCTGACTGTTTGGACAGACTACGAAAGAAGGCTGCTAGACAATGTTTTTAAGTGCCTAGACCGGTCTGCAGAGGGCTCCGACCGGTCAGTAGTGAGGCAGCGTGACGGATCTGTTTTGTGTTTTTCTTCTGGACTAGTTCTGTGCAAGATGCGACCGGTCGACTGTACACGCGGTTTCTTGCGCATTACTCGGTAGTGCGTAAGAGGCTTCTATTTTGATTTTCCTACAATATATATATATATATAGGACGTGCACTTCTATAGTATCTTAAGGTGTCCAAGGTTTCCTAATCGTATTAGGAAGAGAGGAGAGGTGTGTGTGAGAAAGAACTTGGGGTTTTCTCTGTTTTTACTTGCTTGTGGGGCTATCAATCTCTGTAATCTTCTAATATTCATAGTGGATTGCTTTGTGCCATGGTTTTTTACCCGTTGAGGAGTTTTTCCACGTAAATTCGGATTCTCTTGTGGTGAATGCTTGTATGTGGTTTGATTGCATATTGTTTACTCGTTTGATCTCGCATTGCTCCGCGTGTTTCGGCTTCTACTTCCGCTACAGGTTTTCCCAACAAGTGGTATCAGAGCTAAAGTTGGGGTGTAGTAGATTCGAATCTGAGACGAGAAGATGGGATAGAGCGTAAAGTTTGAGTTAGAGAAGTTCTCTGCGAAAAATAACTTTGAGCTATGGAATGTGAATGTTGAATCATTCCTGGTTCATCAAGGGATTTATGAAGCTCTTGGAAAGCGACCCAAGGCTATGAAAGATGATGAGTGGATGTGACTCGACAAGGAGGCCAGAACCTTAATCCTGTTAAATCTTACGGATGATGTTCTCTATCATGTCATGAAGGAGAAGACTGCGGCCGAAATGATGGCGAAGCTAGAGAAGGTTTATGCTAAGAAATCTTTAGAGAATCGCATGTATGTGTTGATGCAATTGTTCACCTTGAGGATGGCTGAGGGAACTGAGGTGGAGGACCACCTGAGCACATTCAATAGGCTAGTTTGCAAGTTGGTGGAGATCGATGAACCGATGAAGGATGAGTATCAAGCATGCATCTTGTTGAATTCTCTTCTAGATTCATATGAGTCGTTCAGGGACTCTGTGTGCGTAGGGAGGGAAACCATAAACTGTCGAGACCGTTATCTTAGCCCTCCAGTCAAAGGCGATGAGAAAGAAAAGCGTTGACGTGGTTTCCCGTTATTCCTCAGAGACACTGGTTATGAGGGGAAGAAGTTCTGAGCATGGATGATACTCAAAATCGAGATCTAGGGCCAAGGGCAAAGGTAAGGCTAAAGTGAAGTGTTGGAATTGTGGCCAGGAGGGCCACATGAGAGGGGATTGTCAGAATCCCAGGTTGAAGCAAGAGATGTATGAAAATTCTTCTGGAGAGGGAGCCAATACCGTAGAGGACGGTGGCGATCTGTGTGAAGTTCTGACTATATCTAACAAGGGATCTCACGGTAGTGAGTGGATCCTAGACTCAGGGGCTTCATGTCACATATGTCCTTATCGGAGTTCATTCACGACATATAGGGAGTATGGTGGTGAATTGGTGTTTGTGGGTGATGGATTCGCTCATAAGGTTGTGGGTATTGGTACAGTGCGCATCAGGATGTTCGATGGGATCGAACGAATCCTGGAAGATGTGAAGCACGTCCCCAAGATGAAGATGAATGTGATTTCTCTTAGTGCACTCGAAGCGAAAGGGTGCGTGTTTATCAGCCACGATCGTTGTTGTAAAGTGATGAAAGGGGCACTCGTGTATACGAAGGCACGGAGGTGTGGCCATCTTTACATGTTAATCGGGAGCATAATTCACGGTGGAGCTACGGGTAAGGCAGCGAGATTAACGGTTGCTCGTATGTGGCAAGTGCCCAAGGGCCACATGAGAAGAGCAGTAAAGGGCGTGAATTTACAAGATTAGGGTCGATGGTGGCACGAGAAGCGGTGGAGCTATGATTGAAGATGAGATGACGTTGCGAGGATAGTGTTGATTCGACGTTTGAAGCCTCGATGGAGATTGTTGGAGAGCCTTCAAACGTGCATTTGTGGAGTGCTCAGACCGGTTGGGCAATCGGTCTGACTGTTTGGATAAACTGCGAAGGAAGGTTGCTGGACAATGTTTTTAAGTGCTTAGACAGGTCGGCCGACTGAGGGCTCCGACCGGTCGGCAGTGAGGCAGCGTGACGGATCTGTTTTGTGTTTTTCCTCTGGACTGGTTCTGTGCAAGGTGTGACCGGTCGACTATGCACGCGGTTTCTTGCGCATTACGTGGCAGTGCGTAAGAGGCTTCTATTTTCAAGTTTCCTACTATCTATATGGGATGTATCTGGATTTAGATGGTATCCTAAAGTGTCCAAGGTTTCCTAATCATATTAGGAAGAGGGGAGAGGTGTGTGTGAGAGAGAACTTGGGGTTTTCTCTGTTTTTCCTTGCTTGTGGGCTGTCAATCTCTGTAATCTTCTGATATTCATAGTGGATCACTTTGAGTCGTAGTTTTTTACCTGTTGAGGGGTTTTTCCACGTAAATTCGGATTCTCTTACGGTGAATGCTTGTGTCTGGTTTGATTGCGTCTTATTTACTCGTTTGATCTCACATTGCTTCGCGCGTTTCGACTTCCGCTTCCGCTGCCCTTTTTCCCAACAGACATTTTATCATATGCTAAAATACAAATATTTACATCGTCCATCCAACCATTCATACTTGCATCCGTCCATCTAAGCATGCATACATACTACATGATTTATCCATCCATCCATCCCTATATACATACATACACTAATACATCCATCCATCCATGTATAAATTTGTACAGGTCCATCCATGCATACATAAATCATCCATGCATGCATGCACATCCATCCATTCATCCATCCATCAATGCATACATCCATAGATACATATATTATACATTCATCCATGCATACATGATTATGAAATAAAATAATTGATTTAAAAGGAGACATAATCTTTTTCATAATTTTAAAAATTCTGAAAAGTAATTGTTAAATAACATGTTACCTATCAACATTGACACGTAGATAGAAAAAATATGCAATTTTCATGAAACAATATCATGGTTTTTTTTTTTTTTTTAAATAAAACCTTTTTTGGCATTTTCAAAATTTTAAACAACTAATAAATTTCTAAAAATTGAAGAGTGGTTGAAATCCACTCCAACAAGATCTAAAAAATTCTTACATTTTATTTTTTCTGATTTTTGTGTATTTATATATGTTTTTCCCATTTCTCAAATTTCCTCCCAAAATGAGGGATTTGATTCATGATAATTGAAGAGGAACGATAGAAATCCACTCCCCAACTTGATAAAAAAAATTCATATTAAATCTTTTTTTACATTTATGCATGTTTTTCCCATTTCTAGATTCAGAAAATGAGGGATTTGATTCAAGAAAGTTAAAGAGTGGTGGAAATCCACTCATCAACTAGATTCCCAAAAAGATTTTCAAATAAGAAAATATAAATTTCTTTTTTTTCTTCTTCTGATTTTTGCATATTTAATGCACATTTTTTCTTTTTCCTGATTTTTCCTCCAAAATGAGGGATGTAATTCCCGAAAACTAAAGAAGATGAGCAGTCGAAATCCACTTTCCAACAAAAAAAAAAAATCTAAAAAATAATAATATTCTATTTTTTGAACTTTTACCATTTATGTACCGAGGTATACAATTTTGGGCACTATTTCGGCTAGGACTGAAAGTCGGGTGGGTTCAACTCGACCGACTCAATATTGGGTTGGGCTTGGGCAGGAAGTATCGAATCCGATCTCAAGCTTGGGCTATGCAAACACTAACTCGATAAAGCTTGGATCGAGCTTGGGTTGAAGTCTTGGGTTGCCCGACCCAACCCGAGCCGGATCTATATATAAGTTACTTATAATTTTATTATACTTTAGTTAATAAACTTATTAATTTATATTACTTTAGTAAATAAACTTATAATGTTTGAAATTTGATATGTTTGAGTGTTAAAGCAATAATTATCTTATATTTTAGCTTATTTGTTTAGAAAAATGAAGTTCTTTACAATAAATAAATACATATATAATTAATAAAGCCAAAGGTACAAAAAAATAAGCGTGTATTGAAGCATAATAGACTAATAAAATAACGAAAATATTAGCATGTATTAACCTGACCAACCCGATCAACCCAACCGAGCCCGCTTAGGTTGGGCTTGGGTTGAGAATTCCCTACCTGATGTTGGGTTGGGTTGGGTTAGGTTGAGGTATATGAACCTTGGGTTAGGTTAGGGTTGAGCATCAATCTGACCCAACCTGCTTGACTTTTAGCCCTAATTTCGGTCATAATATCATGAATAGATACAATGGTAATATATCGACAAAATATCGGTGATAACCGAAAAAATCTTAACTTTTTGGAATTTTGGTATCGCTCGGTTGACAATATTAATGACATCGATAGTAATCGGATTTATCAACCTCCTTCGGAATGCATTTAGTGAAAAGGTAGGCCATAATGTATCCTCTTTTAAATCTTTATTCCGTTAAGTGTAGCCTTTGGAACGGGTCTTTTCCACTTCAATAGACGTGAAAAAGATAAAGTACGGATTTACTTAAGAGAGGAGGCATTAGAAAGACTGCAAAGGCAAGATTATACCTACGACAATACCTTAGGGCCTATTTGGCCATGGGATTAAATGGTACGGAATTGCATTAAATGGGATTAACACCATTATTTTACAATGATTGCATGTCTAGAAATACCATGGTATTTTGACTATCCAATCCATATGTTTGGGATCACATTCTTCCTTAAGTAAAAACACCCTATTAAGCAAAACCATGTTTGGTGGACAATGGATTTGTAATCAACGGACCAAATTCATGACTGATGACGGTCACTAGCACATGTACACAACTCAAATGTCAGTGTAAAGGATGCATATGGATGGACTGAATGGATAAAACACATGCATCAATGTGAGGCCCATAGATGTAGTGGATTTCAAAATCCATCAGAAATCTCGCATGGGACCAAATGCAATTTTGTTCTACCTAATCTCATTTCTTCTTGTGTTTCCAAACTCTCATGGAATTTGCATGGAATTGTTGGGAGCTGAAGCAACCTCAAAACGAATCACACAATACAATAGAGAAAGAAAAATACAAGCATATACAAAAAACACATTATTTTTACATGGAAAAATCCTTGCATGAAAAAATCACAGCCCAAACAATAAACAATCCACTATAATTAGAAATTACAAGAGATGAAACAACTTACAGAAAGAAAACCCTTGCTTTTCTCCCTCTTAAAATCTTAGACTCTCTTAGACTTCTCCTTGTTCTGTCCTAATCCTTTATTAGTATGGTTTATATAACTCTCATATAGGATTAGAAACTAAAATTGTGCACTTACAAATAATTACGCGCACGGTCAATTGATCATGTTGATTGATCGACTTCAATTGATAGTCCATCAATCGAATTGACCAAATTTGTCGATCGATCGATGAAGCCCGAAAACATCCAACGAACAAACTAGTATATTCAGAATTTTCTCGACCAATCAATGAGGTTGTCGATCAATTGATTGACTCTGTTATTGTATTGATTGAAGGCACTCAATCAACATGAACCAAATGCAATTCCATCCCACTTAATCCCTCCTAAGCCGACATACTAAAGAGGCCCGTAACAAAGCAGAAAGGGTGACAATTGTGGAACAATAAGGGTGAGGAGAGCTGACTTTGAGTATGATACGGTAGAGGTGTATAAAATTTAATTAAAATCTCCCCTATCATTCACAGATATCTAGAATACTGCTAATGTTCTACGTTGATTTTGGGGCTGTATTTGTTGGATGGGTTGGAGGTCATGCACATGTCATGTACTCGCCACAATTCTGGACTTTTAGTATTCCATGATACCTTACAAGTGGTGGGTGTTGTTTCAATGGACTTGTGTGTCCCACAAAAAGTTTTTAATGGTCAATCGCAACTGTTTCCTGTGGTGTGTACCACCTGAAATTTAGATATGCTTCATTTTTGTGAACATGTCCTAAAATGAGATGTCAAAGCAGATGTACGGCGTGGATGTAAGGCACATACAAAACGGTGGGCCCCACAGTCAGGGATCCACCAAAACCAAGCCTCTTCTCTCTCTTTCTCGCACCATCAGAGGACATGAACATCACAGGTTTTCAATTTCTGTAAGTGGGGTCATGTTTCAATGGTTCGGATAATCAGTGCATGGCCCATGCCCTGAAAATTCCATGTAATAGAAAATCATAGTCACCCATCTTGTGTTTGTTTGAGTTGAATGTGAGCATTGTTGTCTCTTTTTTAACCGTCTGTGTGCAGGTCACAGATTAAGACGTTAGGATTACCTGATAGACTATTCTGGGAGTATGGTGTATTGGTGGGCCTAGTGGATCAACGGTCATGGACGTTGGGGGCATAAGTCCAGAATTACACAGATCCCAAGCTCAAGTAGACCACTGGGGGTAACAATACCCACCGTAGAAACCTTCTTGGGTCCCATCATAATGTTTATTCGTCATTTGATAAGGTCACATAGACTCAGATGAAGGGAAAACACATATCAGCTTGATCCAATAGACTCAGATGAAGGGAAAGCACATGTACCAGCTTGATCCAAAACTTTTGTGCCCCACTAGAGGTTTTTAATGGTGGGCATTCAATCACCACTGTTTTCTGTGGTGTTGTCCAGTTGAGCTTCTGATCTTTTTTAATTTTGTGCTCATTTCTGAAAATAAGCTGGCAAAACAGATGGGCGGCGTGGATAAAACACATGCATCATAATGGGCCCCACAAAACCCAACACTGTGTAAATAGGTGGTATTGGGGTCACCACCCAATCTTGGAAGTTGTTAGCTCAAGTGCCCATCTTGGACATCAGCACATTGCCCAATCAAATCCCTCTATGTCCTAACACCATCAGCTTGGTGTATTGGGTGGTGACCCCAACACCACCGAAATTCATAGTGTTGACCGCTATAGGGCCCGCCGTGATATATGTGTTTTATATCCGTGCCATCCATCCATTTTTCCATGTCATTTTAGGACATGAGCCTAAAAATGAAGCATATTTGAAGCTCAAACGGACCACACCATAGGAAATAGTGGGGATAATAACACCCATCAGTAATGTTTATTTGCCATACATCCCGTTGATAAGGTCACACGGACAAGATGAAAAGAAAACACAAATATAAGCTTGATTGAAACTTTTCTAGCCCCCAAGAATTTTTAATGGTGGGCATATTTCAATCACCTTTGTTTCTTGTCGTGTGGTCCACTCAGGCTTTTAATTTTATTCATTTTCAGGCTCATGCCCTAAAATGAGCTTCCAAAATGGATATATATATATATATATATATATATATCATGGTGGGCCAACGGAGCTTTCTCACAGCGCACAATACTCCAGCTAGGTACGGCTATTGGAGAGCGGATTAGCTGTTACCACTGTTTCCTATGGTGTGGGCTACCTGAGATTTATATCTTATTCATTTTTGGGATTATTCCCTAAAATAAGCTGGTAAAAAAGATGGACGGAGCTGATAAAACACATACAACATGGTGGGTCCCACAACACCGGCCAGTACCGAGATCTTGGCATTGGAAGGTTCACTACCGAGTCTGAATCCCTCGGATTTTGTACACGTGGCATACAATGACTCTGATTAAAAGGACTAAATTGTGTAAATCACTGTCGGTAAAAGTCAAAATCCCAAAATCAGTTGGTGGAACGATCCTAACCTCTGATTCATGAATGCTTGTTTGTTGAAATTGGACCGTTGGATTTTTTTCATTTTTAACCGTCCAAAAATATTCACCGATCAGATAGTAAGATCAACGGGTAAAATTGGTTTGGACCACATCTAAACTGCGGCGCCTAGTTTGAACAGTTTAATTGAAATTATGTGTATTTCAAGTATGCAATATCTAATGGTTTTTTTAAGTGCCTGCGTATGATTCATCACACTCTGCCAGAGTATCTAAGACTCTCTCAACTATCAACTCCACAAGCAGCTGCTGCTCCTCCAAATTCAAATCATGGGTTCTCCCACACTAACCGTTGGGAGCTCCCCTTTCCCGCCAATTTCAAATTCCAATTCAAAAACCAAGAACTCCCACCTTCAGAACCAAACCATCTCTCTCTTGCAGAGATGCAAAAGGATCAGCCAATTCCCCCAAATCCATGCAAAAGTCATCAAAGATGGCCATCAACAAGACAACCATTTGCTCTTCAACATCCTCAAATTCTGCTCCGACCACAAATCCATGGATTATGCATCCAAGATTTTCGAAAAGATCGAAAACCCAAATGTCTATCTCTATACGGCACTCATCGATGGCCAAATCGCTTCCAGTTCTTACCTCAATGCCATCCGGATCTACTCTCGAATGGTGGGCGAGTCAGTCACACCTGACTCTTACGTGATTTCCTCTGTTCTGAGGGCATGTGGTTTCCGGTCGGATTTAAATGCGGGCCGTGAAATTCATGGTCAGGTTTTGAAGCTACGGCTCAGATCCGACAGGTCCGTTAGGATGAAACTCATCGAATTTTATGGTAAATGTGGGGAATTTGCGGATGCCCGACAGGTCTTCGGCGAATTTCCTGAGAGAGATTTCGTTGCCTCTACAGTCTTGATCTCTTGCTATGCAGATCATGGTTTGACCAAAGAGGCCCGTGTTGTTTTTGAAGAGGTGCCAGAGAAAGACACTGTGTGTTGGACAGCGATGATCAATGGGTATGCTCAGAATGGTCGGATGAACGAGGCATTGGAACTTTTCAGGAAGATGCAGGAGGAGAACGTGAGGCCTAATGAAGTTACCATTGTATGTGTTTTATCAGCTTCTTCGCAAATGGGGGCATTGGAGCTTGGAAGATGGATTGATTCCTATGTGGGCAAGTACAATATCAGGCTGAATGTTTTTGTGGGGTCCGCTCTCATCGACATGTACTCAAAATGTGGGAGCCTGGACGATGCACAGAGAGTGTTTAATGAGATGCCGAAGAGAGATGTCGTCGCTTACAATTCAATGATTGCTGGGCTCGCCCTGCATGGAAAGAGCGGTGAAGCAGTGGAGATATTCAGACAGATGGCACAGCAAGGACTGAGACCAACCCAGGTTACATTTGTGGCCATTTTGAACGCTTGTAGCCATGGAGGTTTGGTAGATTTGGGATTCGAGATCTTCCGTTCCATGACCAACAAGTATGGAATCGAACCACGGATTGAGCACTACGGTTGTATGGTGGATCTTCTTGGCCGGGTGGGCTATCTAGAAGAGGCTTATGATTTCATTGGGAAGATGAAAATTGAACCGGATCATGTTATATGGGGGGCTTTGCTTGCTGCCTGTAAACTCCATGGGAATCTCACATTAGCAGAACGGGTAGTGGAAATTCTGGTAAATGAAGGAGTTGCTGATTCAGGAACTTACGTTCTTCTGGCTAATGTTTACGCTTCATTGGGGAAATGGGATGCCGCAGCTCATGTGAGGTCGAAGATGAAAGGGAGGGGAATTCAAAAGGAACCTGGTTGTAGTTCGATCGAAGTGAACAATGAGATCCATGAGTTTATGTTGGGGGATCTCAGGCACCCGCGAAGAGAAGGGATCTATAAAAAGCTTGAGGAATTGAGTGGGATTTTGAAATCAGAAGGGTACTCACCAGCGACAGACGTCGTTTTACAGGACATAGATGAGGGTGAGAAGGAATGGGCCTTAGCAATCCACAGTGAGAGATTGGCAATATGTTATGGGCTTATCTCTACCAAACGGGGGACGACGATAAGAGTTGTGAAGAACCTCAGGGTGTGTGGCGATTGCCATATGATGATTAAGCTCATCACAAAGATTACAAGGCGAAAAATCATAGTGAGAGATCGAAATCGTTTCCACCATTTTGAAGATGGGCATTGTTCTTGTGGTGATTATTGGTGAAAACAGCACCAATTGTTCAAAGAGAATCAATCATCTCCAGCCACAGAATGTTAAATGTAGATTTCCATGTGTATGAGAAACCACTCCTGCTATTTGAGCTACCATTTAACATTTTCATGGAAAATAACACTCCAACCCAAACAGCAAAACAAGAATTGGATTCCACAGTTTCCCATTTCCTGGGGATTCCACTACTTAAAAAAATTCGAGAAATACTAAGTGTACTTGCCCATGAGAGATGGGCAGAAGGCTTCACAGAACCATAGTTCTAAAAGTCGCTGACTCAGACTCGAAACTCTCGAAACTCAGCCGAGTCATTTTGGTGAGATTTCTAGCTGAGTTGCTAGGAAACTCGGAACCTTAACTGACTCACCAAGTCATTAGGAATTTTGGAACTGTAACTGACTTGCTGAGTCGCTGGGAACTCAGAACTGTATCTGACCCGACATTAACTGGGGAGACTCAATGACTCAGTGAATTTACCACTACTTGGCATGACTCAAACTGAGTCATTCATGTTGTGCATATGTTATTTAAAAAGGATATAAATGAAGGAAGCAAGATTTAGAACCAAGAACTCTAGCAACGAAAGCTGGGACTCCCAACCAGCATGACAATTGGTTTTTTGTTACTTTGCTTCTGTTTTATTAAAACTAATGTAAATTTACCTATTTGAAATATTTATGATCCATCTTAATATTTTTTTATTTACATAGTAATTAAATATTGAGTCGAGGACTTGAGTCAACCCCATCGGGCTGAATATCGAGTCGAGAGGAGTCGAGCTTTCTGGTTTTTTAGCTACGTGCAGAACACATGCCAACATGGCACAGTTGTGCAAGATCCTGGTCATTCTACGGCCCATACCAAAAACCAGGCTGATCCACTCGATCAGTAGGTCAGAGGTACACTGCATGTGGATAACCAGTCGCTTCTTCAAACTGCCATGTTATACTTGTCTGTACCACCTGATGAGCCGACCAGTCTAATTTTCAATGGAATGTTCACAGCGCACTCAACAAAATGAATGGTCCAGATCCCACACAAATGGAGCTCATCTTCATATCTTCCACAGTCCCCAGTCCACCCCATGAGTTCACTAAGGGCCCGTTTGGATCGTAAGTTGCTTAAGTTACTTATGCCATAAGTAGCTTATCTTACTTTCCACTTACTAAGAAAATAAGTATGTTTGGTAAACAACATACTTATCAGCTTTTCCTCCCTTTAATCTCTCCAAAAAAGTTTAAAAGCTAAAAAAATTAGCTGAAGTGATTATGTACTTTCAAGTAAAAAAGTTATTTATTACTAATCATAAACCAAACTTATATGAAATAAGTTACTTATCTACTGCTGTAAGTAGAAAAAGTAACTTATTTGGTAGTATCCAAACGGGCCCTAAGCATACCTCCGAATCTTTCTGATTATTTCAAGCCTCTTGTATTACCTGTAACTGCTCATCTGAAATGTAGCAACAAAATGCAGATCATTCTCTTTAAAAAAAAAAAAAAGGATGAACAGAGAAGATAAAATGGTAGGAAAAAAAATCTTTCATTATAGATTGCTCGATTCTTTTATAACAAAATTAGTATTGAGAAATCTCGAATCTGATACACTTGCAAATTCCTAGCATCAGAGGTCTTGATTTTTCTTTTCCACCATCGAAGAGGAATATAAGGCTGAGGGCCGCAACCTTTGCTGGAAGACTGGAGCTTTCTTCACCATCTGATAAGATTTCTTTTTTTCTGGATAGGTTTTTTCACCTCAGTCCCAAAGGAATCCTCATCATCAGTATCAACTTCCCTTTCATGCTCCATTGGTTCAGATTCTCCTGTGCCGCTTGAACCTTGGTCATTGAAAGTCGAATCAAAATTCTGGAAATTTGGTTCAAGCATGTTTTATGGTGGAAAGCACCAATGATACAACTCTAATTCTCAGGAAATGGCAAGAATTGCATATTGAAGTTTCTGGATACCTAGAAACAGGAAAAGCTAAGCAATGAGAATCAGAAGAGATATATTCAGGAATTATTATAGGATAGTCACCCACTACTGAATGATCATGCTCCAAAAATATCCTTGATGGGGCAATCCTGTCCTTTAAATTTTGACCACTGGAACAGTTCATATTCCACTGAAAAAGTGCCCAAGCTTTGCAGATAGGATCCTCCATCTCGGAGAGGGTCCATCCATGGTGGGTCACATTAAACCAACAGTTTTGATCATTGAACCATGGTCCCACTTGTATGACCTTAAAACCCGAGAATTTTTTGCATTACCATTGGGCTGAGGAATCTGTAATTCCTTTAAAGTATGGTTTTGAATCTTTTGATCAACCAGGTATAGCCAAAAGTACCTTGAAAAAATTTTATTTTCTCTTTTTCCTCAACAACGAGCCTGCACGTAAGAACATCCTGTCAACCTCATCCAGGTCCGACAATTCAACATCTTTCCCCGATGAATCGGCTTTCTTGGCATGGATAGAAATCTGACGAAGATGCTCCTCAAAATCCTCAGGCTCCTGTCCACGGTCCATCGGAAACCTTTCAAACTCATCCAAATAAAGAGGGCACTCTGCTTTCTCCCCCTCATCCCCGCCTGAGTCTGTCTCAAAGATATCTGATAGAGCTTCCGAGTCCGAAATTGTACCCGACTCCGTCATGGAATCATCCTCCGAAAAATCGTCATTTCCACTCACTGTCTTGCTGAAGCCATCTGAATAATCCAATTGATCAGAAACTTCTTCATAACTACTATCGAGGTCAACATTGCCTTGGCCTTTTTCACTTGTGGCATCAGTTTTATTTTCCGTCTCCTGTTTTGCTTGAACTTGAAGTACTTCAAGATCCCGCTCGAGCCTAGGAATGAAGTTTCTGAGAGCTCGGAGACCATCTCGGTACTTGGATTTGTCCAAAGCCTGATATAAAAAACAATAAAACCAGCTGAACTTAATAAAAGAAAAAAAAAATATGGCTACATTACAAGAGATTGTTTTCAGCATTTTCATTGAATAATCCAGAGTCAGGGTGAAGGACTCACTAGGGTGTATTTGGATGTACTATCGAATTGAATTGCAATTAATAGTCGGAAAAAAAATGGAATTATCCAAGATGTAATTTCCGTCCTTGGCAGTCAGTATTCAAATTGAAGACTGGGATCCAAATTGCACTTATACTATCACATTGGATATAAAAGGAACATAGCTGCAATTTGAGCAAATATTTCCTCATTAACTTTTGTCATTTCATCTTGATTAAACTGAATGTTCACAATCCAATTTGACTTTTATGCATAAGCTGGTTGATCGAAGATCGGGGCCATCTAAGGGACATGATCAAAGAGGATGCAGACCTTCCAACCATCGAAATTGAAGAATTAAATAACTTTTGAGGATCTAGATTTATATGATGAAAGATCAATGGTCCTAATGTGTGCTACGGACCACATTGGTATTCATCTACTTAGTTGTTAGAGTTATGAATTTGGTTGAACCAGTTTTCCCTTATTATTTCCGTTACATATTAAGTGAGCCACTTTTCAGGTATCAAACATTGTCCAAATGGCATGAAATCGGTCCTGATCGAAAGCCTATTGCGTTGGCTTTTGAATGACCCTAAAGTCTTGAGATTCCGATACCAATTGAGTGAGTTACAGTTAATTTACATGAGCCTAGTGGGTTGTGACAGGATTCAAGGGTATTGGTCATTCTTAATATTATAGTGAAATAGATGTATTGGTCATTCTTAATATTATAGTGAAATAGATGGTTAGGATTATGTTAGGCTTTTTTCTTGCCTAAAGAAAAGAATATATATACATGTAAAGACTCTTTTCAAAGGAGTTATGATGGAATAAAAGAAGATTTTATTATTATTATTATTATTATTTATTTATTTTCATGCGGGAGTAGTGTGTTGCTTCCCTTTGGCATGCATTACCTATGGTAGAAGAAGAGAAGGAGATTATTGCAATGACTATTATAGCGGCTAGTAGGATTCTATATCCAATTATTATCTTTTCATTGCATCCATGAAGAACATTAATGGTTTGATCTTCAAGAAAAAGGTATCCAAATCGATATTCTCCTTGTTTTGGTTGTGTCAATTGCCTATAATTGGATTCTGTATGATATAAAAGGACACTCCATTTTTCTCTTCTTTTCTTTTTTTCTTTTGGAAGGTTAAAAAATGGAGAGCGTGGACATTTTTCAGTACTTTTTTTCTGTGTCAATCACACAAGTTAGTCACTCGCCAGCATGGCTATTAAACCAATATTATGGAAAATGATATGAAGTACATGTGCCTTCTTAACAACAGAAAGCAGGGACCCATCACATGAAATCAGCTGTTTTAGCAGTCTGGGTGGCTTCAGCAGTGTGGCATCGTCATGCCCATTAAGGTATGCCTTTTCCTTAATATATTTTCTGTTTTGGGGTATTTTTCATGTGGTAGTTACAAAGCTTCATGCAATATATGCTTTTATAAGTAAGTATATGATCATTGGCCCAAGGATATGTATACTTCCGTCTGGCCCTTGAGGCCATGATTGGTGATCCAGATTGCTGATCTGAACGGCCCCACATGGATAGACTATGCCCTGAAATAACCCCAACAGGGGAATCCTAACCTGGAAATAGATGGGTAGAAAAATGGCAAAACAGTCGGAAGAAGATTGGATCTTTAGGATTTCAGTCATGGGAAACTTTTGGGACATGGTTCATCCATGGTGGGGCACATCAAATTAACAGGGTCACCAAACCATGGGCCCCGCCTGTACAGACTCAAGGCTCAAATAGAAGTGGCGATGGGTTCGGTTTGGGTTAAGTCGGGGTTAACCTGAGCCCAACCTGTCTAATAAAATCGCCATAATTCAGGCCCTAGCCAGAGACACGATCCATAAATGACCAAGCCAGGCCCAAGAAGAGATTTCAAATCCCAGGCAACTTGACCTGGTCCATTTATATAGAAAAAGGAAAAAAGAAAAGAAAAGAAAAGAAAGAAAGAAAAAAAAAAAGAGCAAGAAAGGCTCGAACACCAAACCTATCATACACAAAGGCGCACCTTTTACCACTAAAGCATGCAGATGTTTGTTGAGATCTCTTACTTAAACATAACGTAGATCGGTAGATTGGGCGAGGCCTAGAGCCAAACGAGCACAACTCCTTCACTTAATCAGGCCATGTCTTTTAGTCTGAACTGACCCTAGGATGAGCTTGAACCCAGCTTTTACATAGGACGGGTTGGTCGGTCAACACAACCTGATGTAGGGGTATCTTGGTGCGGACATCCAAGGATGCACCGTATCTCCACGCTGAGGGTGGGGTGACCCACGAGGTGGGGCCCTGTGAGATGCAGGATGGCCATGAGGTGGGACCCATTGTAGGACCGTGTGATTCGGAAACCAGTGCGACGCGAGGGGTTGCCCACGGGGAGGACTCCCTTGGGTTTGCCTGGGAGAGCTAGAATATAGGGATAAATTGGTACTCCCTCAATAACTCTGGAGCTTTTGGTGTGTTAGCCAGTTGTCCGCTATCAAAGTGGTATCAGAGCAAGAGCTTAGTGCTCGAGTCTCCTCACCGGTGTGAGTGGATCATGCGGACATCCAAGGATGCACCGTATCTCCACACTGAAGGTGGGGTGACCCACAAGTTGGGGCCTGTGAGATGCAGGATGGCCACAAGGTGGGACCTATTGTGGGACCGTGCGACACGGGGGTTGCCCACGGGGAGGGCTACCCTTGGTTTGCCTAGAAGAGCCAGCATATAGGGATAAATCGATATTCCCCCAACAACTCTGGAACTTTTGGTGTGTTGGCCAGTTGTCCGCTATCAAAGTGGTATCAGAGCAGGAGCCCAGTGCTTGAGTCTTATCACCGGTGTGAGTGGATGATGTAGGGGCATCTTGGTGTGGACATCCAAGGATGCACCATATCTTCACACTGAGGGTGGGGTGGCCCACGAGGTGGCGCCTGTGAGATGCAGGATGGCCACGAGGTGGAACCCATTATGGGACTGTGCGATTCGGAGACCCGTGTGACACGGGGGTTGCCCACGGGGAAGGACTCTCCTAGGTTTGCCTGGGAGGGCCAAAATATAGGGACAAATCGGTACTCCCCCAACAACTCTGGAGCTTTTAGTGTGTTGGCCCGTTGTCCGCTATTATAGCCTATTGCCAACCTACTTGAGGTTAGTCTGGATCGAGAATCATATGATTCACCTTTTCCTATATATTAGTACTTAAAAAGAAAAAAAAAGGTCATATCATTATAAAAATGCCAGTAATATCACGTCTGGACTGATGTCCAGGCTTCAGGGGGCCGCTATTTTAGAGACTGATTCTGAATCTAACACAGAAACATGCCCTAAGTTACATGCACTGGCAAATATTTTCTTCTTCTTTTTTTCTCCTTTTTTTTGTCAATTCTCTAGTTACATGAAGCATGTTGAGAATATTGTCAGTTCTATAGTTACATGAAGCATGTTGAGAATATTGTCAGTTCTATAGTTACATGAAGCATGCTGAGAATATTGTCAGTTCTATAGTTACACGAAGCATGAAGCAAAGCAGCACTATATTTGGGTGCAGGAGTGGGAAGTGTCCCTTTCATGAAGCAAGCAGGCATAAGAGGTAGGAAGCAGCACCTAGTTAGAAGGATAGTGCAAGTACTCAGTTCAGGCAAGACCAAAACCAGCACATTATCAGGACTCAATTCTGAGTCTCCCCTCTAATAGGAGGGCGCACTAACCAGCTCACCTAGCTAGCTGGATGCTGCACTGGCATATGTCCATTGACAGAAATGGAAAGGATATGCCTGTCCTCCAATAAAAACTACATGACTGATTAAGGGAGAAACAAAAGAAGCAGCAGCAATTTTGATGTCTCGTGAAAAACAGTTAGTACTCAAAAAGTATTCACCACTCCAACAACTTGGAAATAAAAAATAATGATAAAGAAAAAAAAAAACCATAAGCTTTTTAACCCAGAACCTCAGCGTAGTGCTTTTGAGTCAGTTTCAAGTAAACTTGGGGTCTGATCCTCTTCGAGCAGGAATAGCATTTTGAGTTCAAACGCATTGACTCAAAATTCTAGCCCATCTGCCCAGTTTCATGATTGAAGAAACAGGAAAACTTCTATGCATTCCACAAAATTCAAATTCCATTTGCTAGTTTCCTGGTCGAGAAGGGAAAAGAATGAGTACCTTCCTCTTGGAGAGAGTAATCTTAGGTGACATTATCTCTGTTGGTGGCTGAGAATAGTTCTTTCCTCTATACATGATGATTGTGTTCTCTTCATGTATGTCAAGCACGATTCCTCCGCTTAATCTAGCCAACTCAGCCGCAAGCTCTCGGACCTCCTCTGCTGTGAATGTCTTCACCACAACCTTCAGAGTTTGATGTTTCTTCCAGTGCAAATGCATGTTGAGAATGACCCCCTGAAAAATCCCACGTCTTCCAATGGGAACGTAGTTCTTGCACTTGTGACCCATCTTGAGGTAGTAAAAGTGTTCTTCCGGTGTCAATATTTCTGGGTCATGGGTCGTTTCCGATGAATCAGGAGGTTCGATCTTCTTTAAAGCCTGCAGAAGTCGGTCCTCCTTTTTTCGAGCCTGCGACATTGCAATGAAAGCAATCAATTTGCTACTCAAATGAACAAGTGAATACATGGTTTTGATCACCTGGCAAAAGAATCAAACTGGTCCAATTATCAAGTGGACTCTTTAAATCAAATGTGCCACAGAATCCAATTCAAGGTATACATGCGGCCACCTAATGACAGGACCAACCTCATTTCTGCACCAGATGATCTTCATGGTGGGCCAACCATTTGAACAGCTCAGATGTCATATACACGTGACACATTGGCATGTGCTCCAGGGTGGCTGGTAACTTGCCATCCAACCGGGCAAATGTGATTGCCCATTCTATACCAGAACATGAATAAGAGATCAATCATCCAAGTAGAAAGGACTATCTATTTTCCTCATTGTTTGAAGGAACAGTTTTGCGGCTTCAATAGATGTTGAAGTCCTAATAAAAAAAATTCTGTTAACGGGGTACACCGGCTTTTCTAACCCAGAAAGAAGAAATTTTAGAACAAACCCTTGTAAAATGAAGTTTGTTGGTCCATATTCATCTGACAGAAAAGGAATGGACATGCATACTCTGCAGGACTTCTACAAACCCAATGATAATGTTGTGACATACACAATGACACAATTTTATCTTAAACCTCATAGCCATTGCTATTGATTTGAGAAAAGAAAGTGTATGCCATTTTTTTTTTTGGTGAGTAGTAGTGTATACCATATCATATCAAAGTTAAAAGTTGAAAAGTATTGAAAACAAACCTTCTTCAATTTGTACAATGTCTTTTCTTCTGCAGTCATTCTTTCATACTCCTTTTTCTTCTTGTATCTGAAGAACTTGAGCCATCTTACCACTGCCCTTTTGCCTTTCAACTTTTTTCTCTTTACTTTTACATTAGAATTATCATCAACAGCTACCACATTTTCAGTATTCTTTCCCAGCTCCACTGCTTCCTGCGCCAAGTTCCTCGGCTGATACGTGTGAATCCAAAGACACCCCATGAGTTTAATACTTCCCACATCATTACGAAGCCTAAAGGCTGGTTTATGATTGGAGACCTTGCACAAAACATCTGATGGGCCACTGCACAATGAGGATTCCTTGCATGTAAAACTCTCATGATTTTTTAGTGTGATGAACGTTTCCTACAAAACTCACATAAATGTAATTGAATAGCACAGATCTTGAATCTACCAAAGGACCCACTGAAAGAAATATCATCTTTGGATACATCATCATTATAATAGCCTTGCCTCATTTAAGTTTTAACATGTAAAGAGAATAAAATTACAAAGAACAAAGTTGTTACAAAGAAAAAAAAATCATCAACAACACACACACACACACACACACACACACACACACACACACACACACGAGAACTCATCTCACGTGATATGAGCCTAAAATCTGAACGATCCATGTGATGCAGCACCCCATGAAACCCCAAGGGCCCAACTTCTACCCTGATCCAAAACTTTGGTGGGCCATGGCAAAAGGAAACAGTTTCCTCCCTTGATTTGCCTCTCTTTGCTACGGCCCACCAGAGTTTTGGATCAGGTTGAAAGTTGAGACCTAGAGGTTTCATGCGGTGCCACATCACATGGACCGTTCAGATTTTAGGCCCATGACACGTGTGCAAAGGTGTGCCAGTGAGCATGACTCTCTCTCTCTCTCTCTCTCTCTCTCTCTCTCTCTCTCTCTCTACACACACACACACATATGAGGAAGAGGAGAGGGGGAACAATACGCTTGATTAAGTAACCAGGAAGGAAACAAAAGCTTCTTCCTGGTCCCTTTAGTGGAAAAAATGAATAGACCGATCATAACTAGCTAGAAGTGGAGGATCTTTCTAATCTATAAGATGCTTTCTTCCATAAAAACCCCAGTTCATTCACTAGACCACATCTTATGATTAAACGAAGAGGTTTCATCAAAGTTAGTGTATTTTAGATCCAAAAAGAGAAAAGCTTTTATAAAAAGACAAGGCAAAAGAGATTACTTTCTCCAAACACAATTTACCTAGGGCATTTGTCAAACTAAAAATTCACAATCAAACCTATAGTTTAGGTCTTAGACATGGATTTAAATAGCAGTTTTAGAGTGCAACTCACCAGGCAGTGTTTTAAATAGTTTACGTTATGTAGTGTAGAGCTTAGCTTTTCACGCTACGTAGCTCATGAAATGAAGTCATATGTAGCCTACATGACACGCTATGTAGCTTACACTACTAGTCATTTTTCACTAAACATTGAAGTTAATTAATGTTTTCAATTATTTGTTACATTTTTCTACTTCCAATAAAAATTAGTTAATGTTTTCAATGATTTTAGTAAGGTAACATAAGTAACCTGTTAAATCAATTCTGTTGTTATTTCTTTATCTTTATATTTAATCTTTGCCTTGTTTTACCTATTATTCCAGGGCGTGTTCGGTTGATGAAATTTCATGATATTTGGTATAACCAAGTGCAACCTTTATTAAAAATTTAGAAGTGGCATGTTGCTTGCGCTACATGCTATGTAGCTTAAGCCTCACGCTTCGAAGAGGTAAATCAGGACATGTTGTTCGCTATTTGAAATACTGCCATGGAGACTGAAAACAGTACGACTTGCCTTATATCGGTCTGTATGGGTCAGTTTCAATTCCATTTCTGTTTGGTGAATCATATTGTTTCAGCCAATGTTTTGAGTATCGGTATGGGGGGGTGTAACAAATAGGCCCAAAAACAACACAACATGGGTCATATTGAACCCATATTAGACAATACAAGCCCACATGGACTAATTTTTTTATGGCCTAAAGATTTTGGAAGTTAATCAGGAAAATAGGAAAAAAGTAAAACGCCAGAATCTATCATCTTAGTCGTCGTCGTCATATTCATCATTATCATTATTATTATTATTATTTGAACAGCTTTCTGCTTCCCATATAATCAAATCTATCATCTTTTTCATGTTTTTACACATGTATTGCATAGTGCCATGTACCAGAACATCCTTTGACAAGAACGTTGTCTATCAGCTTGCCCGATAAGAAAATAATTTACTAGAAAAGGGATGGAATTTGCAGAAAGCCAAGTGAAGGAAGGAGAAATTACCAGATGTGATGGAAAAGGGATGTCTGAGAACATTGCATGGCGATTCTCAGATGAGAATACAAGAGAGATTTCAGCGGTTGAGATTTACTGAGAGCCATCGAAGTAAAAACCCTCTCTCTCTCTCTCTCTCTCTCTCTCAGCAGCTGAGAAGGCTGAAGGGAAAGAAAGCGGCGGAGTTATTTGATACTCCGGCTGCGTGTGATGCTTCAAATGCAGGCCTCTTATCGTGCTGAGTAAACTCAGTTGGGCCCACCTAGAATGTATATGCTCTATCTGCTCCGTCCATATGCTTTTTCAGCTCATTTTAGTGGTTGAGCCCAGAATTTAAGCACATCAAAATCTCAAGTGAACCATGCCACGGGAAACAGTGGGAATAATGATTTCCACCGTTGAAACCTTCCCAGGCCCTACAGTGATGTTTATTTGTCATCCAACCTGTTCATAAGATCACATGGATATGGATGAAGGGAAAACACAAATATCAGCTTGATCCAAAACTTCTTGTCCTCCGAGAATTTTTCAATGGTAGACATTCACAGTCCACACTTTTCTTGTGGTGTGGTCCACTTTAGATTTTTCATATGCTTCATTTTTTGGCACCATACCTAATATTTTCTGTTAAGATGGATGGACGGAGTGGATAAAATACGTAAATCATTGTGGGCCCACAGAGTTTACTCCTGGCGTGCGGAGTTACTCAGTACGCAATCTGCTTCCGCTTCAAATGGTACAAATCGCAAAGCGTTTTTTTTTTTTTTTTTTGAAAAGTATCTACATAAGGCCACTTGATGTTTTCTTTCTTTACCGTCCAATAAATGTCCACAAATCTGATACGAGGACAATTAAATAAACCTAATTTCTGGCTCATCATACCCGGGGCTGTCAATGGGCCAGGCCTGGGTTGGCTTTGGCCCGGGTTTTGAACTGTTTGGGGTAGGGCCCATTCAAGATTTCATTTTTTGCTAGCTCAAGCCTGGCCCATTGACAGCCCTAATCATACATAGAGCTGAAAGTCCGGTGGGTCGGGTTGGTTTGGGTCAGGTTGGTGCTCAACCTTTTGTTTTTTTTTTTTTTTTTTTTTTGTCAATCATGCAACGCGCACCCACCCAGTCGATCATGCAACGCACCCACTAGTGCTGTCAGCAACGTGGATTTTCACCACTAATGGGTTTCGAGATGGAGACCCCTTGGTGCTCAACCCTAACCCAGCCCAACCCAACCCAACCTTAGGTTGGGAATTCTCAACCCAAGTTCGACCCAAGCGGGCTCAACCGGGTCGGTCGGGTTGATGCATATATTTTTGTTATTATATTAGTTTATTATGTTTCAATACATGTCTTATTTTTCATACCTATAACTTTATTAATTATATATGTAGTTATTTATTATAAAAAAAATTTCGCTTCTTCTAAACAAATAAGCTAAAATATAAAATAAGTACTCTTTTAACCCTCAAACACATCAAATTTCAAACATTATGAATTTACTTACTAAAGTAATATAAACTAATAAATTTGCTTAACTAAACTAATATAAATTAATAAGTTTGCTTAACTAAAGTATAGTAAAATTTTAGCTAATTTGTATATAGATTCAGGTTGGGGTTTGAGTTGGTTCAGGTAACCCGAGACCTCAATGCAAGTCCGACCGAAACTTTATCAGCTTGGTGTTTGCATAGCCCAAGCTCAAGATCGGGTCTGATACTTTCTGCCCAAGCCCAACCCAATGTCGGGTCGGTCACAGGTTAGTTGGGTTGAATCCGCCCAACTTTCAGCCCTAATCATACATTTAAACTTGTATGTATAATTGGATGGCTTAATTTGAATTATGTTTATTCCACATGTGCGATTTCAAAGTAACTTACAAGTGCCTGCGTATCATCCATCACACTCTGTTAGGGTATCTAAGCTTTTCTTAACCAGAAGAAAAAAAGAAAAAATATTATCCTGCCTGGTGGGAGGCAATAGATGACTGCCTTCATGTCATTCTTGCATACGTGGAATAAATGAAGTGAATCCAGATCCTCTGTAGAAAACCTTTGCTTCCGCTGCTCTGATTGGTCCAGCTCATCCTGACTGTGTCAAAGCAGCTCACCTCTCACACAGTCAGGCTAATCTGGACCAATTAGAGAAGTGACGTGCAAGGTTTCTCTACTAGGTTTCAACAGAGGATCCGAACTCAAATGAAGTACATCAAAACCATTCACTTTCAACTGGTGATTGGGCCACAATCCAAAATTCACTCTCTTTCGGGAGCGCAACTTGGCTGCGACCCAAACCAGCGATGTGGATGCAGTCCTGACTATAGGGACCACATCTATGTATGTGTTGTATATTTACGCTGTCCATCATTTTCTGCATATCATATCATTTTAGGGCATGACCCTCAAAAACTTGGTTGTTGAAAGCTCACCATTAAAAATTTCCCAAGGTCCACTGTAATGCTTTTAACCATCCAACCTGTCGATCAAGTCACACAGACCTGGATGAAAGGGGAAAAAAATATCAGCTTGACCCAAAACTTCTGTGGCCCATAAAAGAGCTTTAATGGTTAATAACCACTGTTTACTGTGGTGTGGTCCACCTGAAACTTGCATCTGCTTCCTTTTGGGGGATCATGCCATACAATGAGCTGTAAAAACGGATGGACGGCGTGGATATACAATACATACATCTAGGTGGGCCCCATGGTCAGCCAAGTGGCGCACCCGTTTTAGATAATCCCGACCTGGTAAAAGAGAGCAGGTACACAGTGGCTCCCATCCAAGGAAAAGGCCCATTTGTTAGTATTGGTGGCCAATGAGTGGGGCCCGCAGGATGACTGGTTTGGATCATCATACACGGACCAGATGTACTCAATCGGACAATCCTCGCCAACCAATTGGGACACCATTAAATCCTAACTTTCGGTTGTGACCGTCCATTTTCATCAATGCCACCATAATTTATGGGTTTTATTCAGGCCGTTCATCCATTTTTCCATGTCATTTTAGGATATAAGCTGAAAAAATAAGGCAGGGCTCAAGTGGACCACACAGTGGGGATTGAACGCCCACCATTGAAAACTTATGGGCCATGGAAGTTTTGGATCTATATGATATTTGTGTTTCCCTTTATCCACGTCTGTGTGACAAATAAATATAACCATGGCCCTAGGAAGGTTTCAGCAGCGGACATCATTATACCCACTGTTTCCTGTGGTGTGGTCCACTTGAGCTTTGGATATGCTTCAATTTTTGGCTGATGGCCTAAGATGAGCTGGTAAAACAGATGAATGGCATAGATAAAACACATACATCATGATGGCCCCACAGAGTCCTGTCATCACAGAGATTGGTCGTGGCAGGGTCACCACGCAATCCGCCTCCCATACAAAATTGCATTTTCTAAGACTAATCAAAATGCACCAGAACCACCTCAAATCATCACCGTTAAAAATTCGAAACATTCATGAGGGTTTTAATAGACCGTGGGATCCAACATCTTAACTACCATAGAGAGGAGGCCTTGTTTCCACCGTTGGATGGCACCTGCCACATAAACTCATCAACTGAGAATTTGGACCATCGGACTTTTTCTTCTAAGTGCCCACTTTTCTCTCATACAAGCCTGATCTATGCTACTTTGATGAATGGTCCAGATCTCTAACATGAGTGCTATCCAATGGTGAAAAGAGGCTCACCATAGTAGCCTGTGGGACCCACATTCTATCAGAACCCCATATATAATCCCATAAAAGAAATACATTGAGCCCCCTCCCAACAAAACTATTTACAACCTACACCCCCTCCCCTCAGCTACTACCACTACTCAATGCAGCAAAACCTCCTCCTCTCATCATCTGTTTAAACTCATTGAAATTCACCATACCATCTCCATCCACATCCACCTTCCTTATCATCATCTTGCAATCCTCCACCGTCCGTCCTTGCTTGAGGCCCAGCGACGACAAGACCGACCTCAGCTCTTCGACGGTGATGAACCCATCACCGTTCTGATCGAACACGTTAAACGCGGCCCGCATGTCCTCCTCCTCATCCTTCTCGTCCATGATCGTCTGATACAACTGCCCAAACTCATCGATGTCCACACATCCATCGCCATTCACGTCGATCTTATCGATCATCGCCACCAATTCATTGTCGGGAATGAAAATTCCGAGAGTCTCTAACTTGTCACCGAGCTCGCGTTTGGTGATCCGACCGTCGCCGTTCCGATCGAACATTTGGAAAACCCGTTTGAGCTCCACCGGATCCATCTCCGTCCGATCGACGAATTAGAAGAAAGAGAGAAAAAAATCGTAGATTTCCTTTGTGGGTCTCAAGAGTTCAAGGGGGGGAATTATCTTGGGGTGGAACTATGAAGGGGACAAAAATGGAAAATTCTCAAGAAAACGGTTGGCATTGGTGGGTATTTTGTGGTGGTGGTTTGGTTAGTTATGTTGAGAAAATGGTATCCATGCAAGGAGTGTTTGGCTGTCCTAAAAAGCCGTTTGAATCACTAAAAAAATGGAAAAGAGAGAAACTTTGATACTCTGGTAGAGTGCGATGGATGATATGCAAGCACTTGGAAATTGGATACATGGTGTATAAGTAATTCAAATTTAACTGTACAAATTATGGGTACCAGTTTAGATGTATCATGAACTAAAAATCAAGCTTATTTGATTATCCAACTATGGGATTGTTGGACATTTATTGGACGGTTGAAATTTTTTTAAAAAATGTAGGAACAAATATTAGAGATGTCATGTGACCCCGGGCACAGAGATATCTCTGTACCCGGGGCTGTGTGGCGTCCAAAGAGATTTCCGTGACAAATCCACTCCGTTCATCGGTTTTGAAAGTCCACAATACATCAGGACTCTAAAAATCAGGTTGACCCAAAACTAATGTGGGCTACACCAACAAAACAGTGGGAACAACAACGTCCACCATTGAAACCTTTCTGGAGCTGACCATGATGTTTATATGCCATCCAAACCGTTCATCGAATTATTACCATTGAGATAAAATGTAGTAACAAATATCATGCTGATATAAAACTTCTGTCACCACCAGGAATTCAATCTCCACTGTTGCGTGTGGTATGGCCCACATGACTTTTGGGTCTACCTAATTTTTAGAATCCTGTGCTATTGTGGTATTTAAAAATATATGGACGGAGTGGATTTTCTACTGACATCTATATGATCCCCACACAGCCCCGGGCAAAGAGATATATGTGTGCCTGGGTCACACGCGATCGAGAGCGGATTAGGTGAGACCCCGGCCACACCCAAGACGGTACGGCCCTTACCGTGGGTTACTGTGGGGCCCACCTTGATGTATCTATTATGTATCCAAGCCGTCCATCCATTTTTTCAGATCATTTTAGGAGATTATACCAGAAAGGAAGCAGATCCAATCATCAGGTGAACCATAAAATAGGAAATAGTGATTATTGACCATTAATGGCCCACAAAAGTTTTGGATGAAGCTGACATTTGTTTTTTTTCTTAATTCCGGATCATGTGACCTTATCAACAGATTGGATGGTAAATAAACACTATGGAAACATGAAGGTACATCCTAATAAGTTTTTAATGGTAGGATGGTCAATCACCACTGTTTCTTATGTCATGGTCCACCTGATGATTGGATCTGCTTCCTTTCTGGTATAATCCCCTAAAATGATCTGAAAAAATGGATGGACGGAGTGGATACATAATACATACATCAAGGTGGGCCCCACGGTAACCCCACGGTAAGGCCGCACCGTCTTACGTGAGGCCGGGGTCTCACCTAATCCGCTCCCCACGCGATCCGCTCCCACGTGGAAGGGACTTGGATTGCGTGGTGGAGCGCACGGAGAGGACTGTGGCACGATTGGCCCAGGCTCTGTGGGGCCGACTGGTGCGTATGCTTTATCCACACCGTCCATCCGTTTTTCAGGTCATTTTAGGGCATGATTCCAAAATAATATGCAGATTGAAAGCTCGAGTGGACCACATTACAGAAAACGGTGCGGATTGAACGCCGACCATTAAAAAATTCTTCAAGTGCTGCAGAAGTTTTGGACCGAGCTGATATTTGTGTTTTCACTTCATCCAGGTTTGTGTGACTTTATGAATAGGTTGGATGGCAAATAAATATCGCCGTGGGCCATACGAAGGTTTCCCCACTGCTTCCTAAAGTGTGGCCCACTTGAGTTTTGGATCAGAAAAAAAAAATGGACGGCGTGGATAGAACACATATATCATGGTAGGGCCTATATGGCTTTTCCAGCACCCACGTCGGTACTGGTGGAGCCACTACCAAATTCGAGTTCTGACCACTCATGTTGTGAGTCCCATCATACATGAAAGACCCAAAAATTTCTCCTTTTGCTTGATCCTAACAATCAGATTGGACCGTATTAGCATTGGCTGTAATTGTTCATTTGATAGGGAGAAGTAGGCCATGGTCAGATCAGCTTGATAATTGGCATCCTAATAGGTGTTAGAAATAATTGCTTAATTGAAAATAAAAAACATAAATAAAATTTAATTTGAAAAATAAAAGAATAAGTCTTTTGTTATGCTATCATTACCTACGCCTGATTGTGTTGATAACATATGCAACTTAGGAAGATGGTACCACTGAGTTAGCTACTCGCTTCCACCTGGAATGGTGTTTTAAAACAACAACTAGACAATATCATCGATGCAGGTACCACAAAGGTTGATACAGTAGATGAGGCGTAGCTAGACCCTATAGAGGAAGCATCATACTTTCAGGTCTTAGGTGGGTTGGAGTAGGCGGAGTACTTTCACTAAGGTTCTATTATTGGAGTTTTGAGTGGAGACTCTAGACCTTTTGGTTTCATTTGTTTTAGATTTGTACATTGGAGTCCCCAACTAGGTGGAATCCGTGGATTTGTTTAATTTATATTGTGACTCGTGTAGTCCCCACCTGGGTGGTCACCACTTTTGGAGTTGTACATCTTAAATATTAGCTATATATCTATGTATTTTGTTATCTCTACTTAACTTTTAATACCGCTAATTTAAAGTTAGTATGATTATTGATTATGAGTGAATGTTAACTAGATTGCCTGGGCACGCGGGAACTCGCCCACTTGCATTTTTGCTAAATTCACACCTCAAGATCAAAGTCTTCGTGCTTGGTGCTGAATTTCAGGGCATGACACATAAAGATTGTTAACCTTATGGGTGCCTTTCTTTTGACTTACCGCGGTCGATACTTTATATTTCGCCCTTCTCAGGGTCGGGCACTCACACAGTTGTATACCGACTATCTCGGCCACATCCGCCTCGAAACATGCATCATATTCCTCATTCGGTCGTGCGGGTATTACGTCTGCCACAACCAGATTGCAGTTAGGGCTATAATAGGTTCCCTCGAATGAACTCATCCAACGTTGTTCTTTCCGAAGGATTTGCTCGTATCTAGTGGCCCTGGTCAATAACTCAAACAAGTCTTCAAAGTAGGCTCCTTCGAACTTGTTTTAAAGCTCAAAGTGTATACTTTATAGGGCCAACTTAGCAAACTCGACCTTGAGGAGGACAGCCAGGCAACGATTCTTGGAGCCCTTAAAGTAAGCAATAAATCGTTCGGCTGACTCCTCTGATGCTTATCTTAAATGAGAGTGGTCGTCCATGGAAACTTCCGGCTCAACTCGATGGAACTGCATGTGAAACTTTTCTTCCCCCTCGGGCAAGGTCTGAACCGAATTTACCAGTTGGTTAATATATCACGTAAATACAGTCCCCATTAGTGAATTTCTGAATAAACGAAGTTTTACGAAATCATTTCAAGATGCTTCTCCACATTGCATGGTGAACTAACCTACGTGTTCAATGGTAAAGGTCCCATTATCCTCTGAAAATAGGATAAACACTATTATTTTAAAACCTCTAAGAAACTCATAATACAAATCAACCTAACTAGGATACGATTTTTATAGATCGGCTAAGGCAATCATTGATCGTTTAGGTTAGCACCATATTCCTAGATGAGTCCCATCACATCTTCTCGGCCAATCAATCATTCGGGGCTTTGCTATTGTTACAAGGTTTGATACCTTTGCAGCTGGTTGAGATCAAAGTCATGTGTCACGCATGGTATGGGGATAGGAACCACTGCTACGGGCGGTTGTCCGATGGGCGCCTCATGCTTCTGGTGACCATTGTGGGGCAAAGGCGGCATGTAGGGTTGCCCCCAGGCACCTATGTCTTACGAGGTCCTGGACACACAGGAACTTCGACCGAGGATTGCCCCTTGAGTGTAGCAATCCTATGGAAGTTTCGGTCCTATACGAGCCACTATGCAGCTGGGACACACCCGAAGGTTGTCATATGAAGCCCATGTGCCCTGCTTTGCCCTTGATAGAAGGCCTGTGTATCCTAGGTTAATCCACAGGGGTACACATGGCCCTTTAGGCTCCATTGTAGTAGGTCAATCTGTACTGGGGTTGCCCCTAAGGTGGTTCGGCCATCGGGCAATGCAATAATGTCACCTCAGCCATCTAGCCGACAGGATTACTTGATCCGACTAGTAAGTGACTCCCATAAATGTTGTAACTCTACTGGTTGAGGTTTTTTGGCTGGTTAAGGCCATGGTCATTTTACTCTTCCTCTACCGCCAAGGAGGGTGGTAGAGGTTGACCTTTGTGGCTCATTTTGGTTGGTTCTTTTCGAGAGCTCAGTCGGTGGTTCTACCTCATGTCCATCAGGATGGAGAACGGGAGAACGTCTTTTAAGCGCTTTGAATCTCCAAAAATGACTCTAGGTGTTTCTTTCATTTTTTATTTTATTTTTACTTGTGACCCATCATCCCTAGCAATCTATTGCATGCACTTCATCATTTGTTCAAGGAATGCAGTGAAGCCGCATGGGGTGTGCTGGGAGGATGTTCTCATGTCAACGTCGACCACAGACTCATCATACTGGGTTGGGACTTGTTGTTCCTCTGCAACATCGGCCATGAAGCTAGTCTTTTTTTTGTGGCATCTCATCTTGATCGTGAAATACTCACGCCGTTGGGTCCCACTACGTATGCTAGAAAAAAGGTGTTGCTCTCAATTCAGCCAGTCAAGGCCACTCCTATGAATGAGGGCCTGAATTAGAAGTGCGTGTGCATGTATGATTGCGAGAGTATGCCAGAGTCTACTTGACTCAAGGATATTGATTGAATTGGTCAGTACTCCTATGTTAAGACGAACAAATTGAAGATTGGATCAGAACCTAGAGTCTTCTCGATCACCGACTAATATATAAATGCACGCCATACTCAGGCGATTTGAGTAAGGGAAGGGGTTAACCTTCACAAATGAGTTCTTTTTGCCTTGTACCGATTATTATGGAATCGACTATTTCACCAGTCTTTAACGTGGTATTCCTCAATCAGAGTAAAAAGATTTATGCATAACAGAGTAAAGACTAGCATAAACACGATCGATATTTATTAATGCATTAGCCCTGTGTACAATCGTTATGCTTCATACTCTTAATATTAAAGTGAAAAGAAAGATAAATACCTGATACGCCTGTCGGAATAGACGATTGAGGCAAATGGTCGGTAGGATATGATCGGGGTATAAATAATTAAATCAAAACTCAAATAGACATAATAATCTGATAACTTAAGTTTGCATATATTTAATCTGTTCTTAAGATAAACGTACTACAACGGGAGCCGCTGGGCAAAGTGAACCAGGCCAGAGAAAGTTAAATAGACATAAAAGCAAAGTAGACATATAAACAGATGTGTTTGGCATGCCGCCTCGAGCTCTTATTCAAATGTTCCTTTTATAGCTTTTTCGAGGTGGTGAAAGCCCCTCGTTGGGCTTCTGGATCTTTCAGAATTCTTCGTGCGGGCTTTCTAGATATGCAACATTCTCCTTGGCAAACTGGAGTTTGCTTTCGAAAGAAAGAGCCACAAGTTCGCTAGCTTCTCAGATCTTCATTCCGTAGCTGATTTTCTACAAAGATCTTCGTGGTCCATTAAAGATCTAATATGGTGCCTCCAGAGTTCTTCTTTTGGAAATAATTAGACCAAAGTTCGAAAACTTAAGGCTTGATTTCTATCGAACGTGGCCATCCAACGTATCTTGATGGCCCATCAACTTTCAGGCGTTGGACGATCTAGATCAAACCACCTCATTCATTTGACCATCTTGAACGATGATGGGTTGGAGTGTTGGAGGGATTTGACCCCTAATACTGATCTATCATTTAGATATATCAAAATTTTCATTCTTTTTATTCCAATTGCTGTATAGAATGGGACGTGATGTAAGTTCAGCCGTCCCTTTACGATTTTGGTCCAGGACCATATCTAGGTTGGTTTTTATACCGACTTGACCTTTCAATACTCATAATCTTCTGGATCACTGTTGGCTCTCCGCATGTCTCTGGGGAAATCTCCCATTTTGGAAGGACTGTAAGAGATGACCTTCCGAATGAGATCATATCTAGTTGTGGGATGGGATACGCTCACCCAAAGGGTCTTTTATAATCAAGTCAGGCATGTCCCTCATTTAATGGGCACGTTAATTATAGCCACCTGTCGTGCGATCGTTCATACCTTTAAAGGGCCTTATAAGAGTTTGTACCATCACAATAATGACAAAATGCGTAATGTCGAAAGAAGATTAAATGCGGATCTTCTTCAAATGTGAGTACAATTCTAACTGTACCAAATACGTAGTAGTGTCTTCACACGACGTCTTCCTATTAGCCCACATCAGGGCTAGATAAAAGCTGATATTTGCGTTTTCCCCTCATCCAGGCCTATGTGATCTTATCAACAAGCTAGATGGCAAATAAACATAGCTTAGAGAGTTTCAACGTTTGGTGTCATTATACCCATTGTTTCCTACGTGTGGTCCACTTGAGCTTTAGACCTGCTTATTTTTTTCTCATGCCTTACAGTGAGCTGGCAATATGGACTACATGGATTTAAAATATAAACATTATGTGGGCACCACACCCAACACCACCTAGTCACCACTCTTCTTTTGAAATAGGGTTGGCAAAATTCCACACGACCCGCCAATCCGCACGAAACCCGCATGAAAAAATCAATGTTCGGGTCAAGCCTTATCGTGTCGGGTTACTAACGGGTTGGCTTGTTAAGACCCATTAACACAACAGGTCGTTTTAGTGTTTCACCCATGAAACTCGTTTTACCCGTTAGCGAGGGCATTTTAGTAATTACCCTTAGTGTGGTGGGAAAACCCTAACCTAAGCTAAGATCCCCCCCCCCCCCCCCCCCCCCCCTTCAGGGAGTTTTCTCCATCATTCTGCCCACAGCCACACTCAAATATCTCTGTCGAATAGGGTAGCAGGTCAACCCGTACCTAACTTGGAACGGCTCATGTATTTAACAGGTTAAATGGGCCGAGTTACAGGTAACCCATTAAATTAACAAATGAGTTTGGGTTTTTAGATTTCGACTAGTTAGTTAAGGGATCAGGTCTGGATGAGCAAATTTTTGACACCACACGACACCAACCCGGTCCAACACCACCCATTGTAAGGCTTACTTTGAAATATGCTTTGCTTGCAAAATAGACCACACCTTGTGGACTCCGTCGAGGTAGGGGTTCTGTAGGGCCCACCGTGATATATGAGATTTATCCAAGCCGTCCATTCATTTTTCCAAATCATTCTAAGATACTAGCTAAAAAAATGAATCAGATCCAAATAGGGCTTGTTGTTACTAAAAAATGGTTAACAGACGAAGATGTAGATCTATGATCTGAATAGCCGAACGAAATTGAACTTCCGGTAGGAGAGGACGGAATTCTTAGATCCTGCAAAAGAATACAGAGGATAAAGGGGGGTGGCTGGGGGTCCAGCCAATGACCCTCCGATACCTAAGTCAGTGATCTTGAGTAATCGGATATTTTTAATGTAGATTGATATTAGCTTGCATACCTTGATAATAGAGAGAATATCCTTATTTATAGACCTAGGTTGCGAGATTGCTTGCCCTTCGGAGAGTCGTGATTCTAGCGGTCTGCCAGTTGGGTTTCCGAGATCTTCGGATCTGCCCATAACAAACGAAGATCCTTATCCCTAAAGGCTGGGGATGCCGATCTTTTCTCCTGATATCTTGGCGTGAGCCTGAGATTGCGGATTTACAGCTCAGCTCGCTTAAGACGACCTTCATTACTTCGGACCGAGCCGACCATTTTCAATCGGGTTGACCCGACCTGATTCGTATCTGGACTAGAGACGGGTCGGCTCGTCCCTTCCCGGGTCGGTGTAACAAACCTTCTCCCAGGTCGGCTCTTTACCCATAATAGAAGCCCCCTTTTTACCCTCGAGGGTGTTCTGCTCAGCTCAGGGGTAAAAACTTAAGAGGAAATTGCCGACCTAGATAATTTTTGTCGTTTTTGCATTCGCGACGCCGTCATTTCGATGGGCGGGAAAATGGCATTAAATGCGTCTCTCGAATTATCGAGGGCATTAAATGCGTCCCTTGATATATCGAGGAGTCATCATTTTTCCGTACGGCGTGATATCACCGATATGATTTAGTCGAACGGGGTGTCGCCGTGTGTCCTGAACGGCGCAGTTTTTCGAATTCATCAAGTAGGGAGTTGCCACGTGTTGCCTTCGTATTGAATGCGATGAGACCTGAATAGTGCCCAAATCCTTCCCCGAGTATAAAATCTGAGACTTGGCCAGATTCTGAAAAACCTTTCTCCATTTTCTTACTGCTCCTGCACTCTGGTTTTTCTTCTTTCCCATTTTCCTTAACTTTCTTCTTCCTGCGGCCGTGCCAGCGTTCTGGTACGCTCTTTTTCTTTCATTCCAAGGGATTTTCGAGCCCCTTCCTTATCTTCATTCCCTACCCCATTTGCTTTTAACTTTTTACTTATTTCTGCCGCTCTGGCAGATGCCATCTCGGTTGCAGATTTCATTGTTGCTGCTCTACTAGCAGCCTGCTGTGAAGCCATCGTTTGTTGCATCATCAAAGCCTGCTGAAACTGCATCTGTTGCATGGCAACTGCTTGCTACATGACCATAGGCAGAGACGACTGATGCATAGGGTTCCCAATAGCTGATTTTGAAGGAAGGGACTTTGCCATCTCAACGTTCAATGGACGGCCCCTAACATCCATGTTGTTCAGTGCTAAAGCAGCTGTAGCTTCTTCTGGCTTCGAGTATTCAATGTAAGCAAAATGCTTTGAATCCGTAATGCTGCATTCAACAACAGTACCACAGTAGCTAAAAAGCTGTTTCAGCTGTTCTGCTATAAGAAGGGGACTGAGATTGCTAACTTGAAGTGTTTTTTTTTTTAGGGCGTCAGCCTTCCCAGCTTTGTCAGGGGAACCAGAATCCACCGCAGTCTGTGCTTGAGCCTGCACCTGTGCAGCATGGGCCTGAAGGGCCTGTGCAGCCACGATCGCCTGGGCCGCGGCCATCGCAGCTGCGGAAGGTGCCATCGGCACCTGGCTCAATGTCCCCATAGTGGTCGTTGCGGCCAACGCCGTCATCAGCAGATTGAAGGATTTGCAGCCGTCGGATGGTTTCTGCTGAGAGATGATGGAAAAGCACCCTTAATCAGCTGGATTAAAAATGATGGCGGAGCCACTTCATTTGTGAGGCGAAGAGCGATTGAATGACGAAGAAATAATCAAGTGAACGATCTAGTCGTTCCCACAGACGGCGCCAATCTGTTGATGCCAAAAATTGGCTAGCAGCTGTTGGTCAGGGACCAACTTCGATCCTTCGTCGTCTGATCTCCACTCAGAGATAAATGGTGTAGATTGAGGGACCTGCAACCACTGACAAGGGTTAGGACCGCCGCCGGTTGGCCGGGCTTACGGCCCTCCAATGGTAAAGTCAGTATAGATACTGAAAGAGAAGGCTATTAGAGGTTTAATGGCGGTGGATTGCTTACCTCGAGAGAGAGTGAGAGTCCTCTTTATAGATAATTTTTGGAGAGATTTAAGTTGGGATAATCTTTATCCTTATCTAGATCAGTGGTTATCCTTATCCTTATCTGGATCAATGGTTATCCTTATCTTATCAAGAGGGATAAGCTTTATTCAAACCAAGGCAGATGAGGCCAGGTCTCTTGCCAAGATGAGGGTTAGATGTTGAGCTGAGGTGGGCCAAGGTCGAGAAGGCTGAATGCCGAGCCCGAGTGGGCCGAGGCCTGACTTAGCTTCCTCTCTTAAATAATCGGTCCATGACCATTGTAGATGAGCACCAGTGGGAAGCTTTCCACAACATTACGCAATTGTAATAATTTGTATTTCCCGCTTCCCATAGACGGCGCCAATCTGTTGTTACCAAAAAATGGTTAACAGACGAAGATGTAGATCTATGATCTGAATAGCCAAACGAAATTGAACTTCCGGTAAGAGAGGACGGAATTCTCAGATCTTGCAAAAGAATACAGAGGATAAAGGGGGGTGGCTGGGGGTCCAGCCAATGACCCTCCGATGCCTAAGTCAGTGCTCTTGAGTAATCGGATATTTTTAATGTAGATTGATATTAGCTTGCATACCTTGATAATGGAGAGAATATCTTTATTTATAGACCTAGGTTGCGAGATTACTTGCCCTTCGGAGAGTCGTGATTCTAGCGGTCTGCCAGTTGGGTTTCCGAGATCTTCGGATCTGCCCATAACAAACGAAGATCCTTATCCCTAAAGGCTGGGGATGTCGATCTTTTCTCCTGATATCTTGGCGTGAGCCTGAGATTGCGGATTTACAGCTCAGCTCGCTTAAGACGACCTTCATTACTTCGGACCGAGCCGACCATTTTCAATCGGGTTGACCCGACCTGATTCGTATCTGGACTAGAGACGGGTCGGCTCGTCCCTTCCCAGGTCGGTGTAACAAACCTTCTCCCAGGTCGGCTCTTTACCCATAACAGAAGCCCCCTTTTTACCCTCGAGGGTGTTCTGCTCAGCTCGGGGGTAAAAACTTAAGAGGAAATTGCCGACCTAGATAATTTTTGTCATTTTTGCATCCGCGACGTCGTCATTTCGATGGGCGGGAAAATGGCATTAAATGCGTCTCTCGAATTATCGAGGGCATTAAATGCGTCCCTTGATATATCGAGGAGTCATCATTTCTCCGTACGGCGTGATATCACCGATATGATTTAGTCGAACAGGGTGTCGACGCGTGTCCTGAACGGCGCAGCTTTTCGAATTCATCAAGTAGGGAGTTGCCACGTGTTGCCTTCGTATTGAATGCGATGAGACCTGAATAGTGCCCAAATCCTTCCCCGAGTATAAAATCTGAGACTTGGCCAGATTCTGAAAAACCTTTCTCCATTTTCTTACTGCTCCTGCACTTTGGTTTTTCTTCTTTCCCATTTTTCTTAACTTTCTTCTTCCTGCGGCCGTGCCAGCGTTCTGGTACGCTCTTTTTCTTTCATTCCAAGGGGTTTTCTTCTTCCTTTCTCCTTTTTCTTTTATTCGAAAAAATGTCGGAGCCAGAAACTTCATGCTCTGAGGCCATCCTCAAGGTGAGGTATGATAACCGTGATTCTGATTTACCTCTTCTCTGTCATGAGGAGGCAGGCTCCAGTGAATCGGATTCTGGGGCGAGGGTGGAAGAGACCACCGGAGAAGGAGAATCTGAGCCTCCTGAGTCAGCTGCCGGTAGTGCCACGGCCAATAGAGAGCCCTTCGAATTAGATTCTATGATCTCGCAGATTACCCAGGAAGAACTGGACGCTTCGAAGGAGATATACGAAATCCCGGACTATATAGAGTTTAGGGTTCCTGACCGAGCTGATAGGCCGAGCCGACCCAAGGCCGGGGAATTAGTCATTTCCTTGATGCATTTAGAGTCCGGGCTGAGGTTGCCCTTACACCCCTTTGTGAGGGAAGTTCTTAGTGTCTTAGGTCTATCTCCGAGCCAATTGCAGCCGAATGCATGGAAGTGCATAGTCGGATGCTACATACTTTGGCGGAGGCTAGGGAATAAGGAGTTTACCTCCAATGAACTCTTTTCCATGTATATTCTTAAGTCCTTGGGCGGCCGAGGACTCTATTACTTTTCGTCGTTGCCGGGTCAGGGCGGCTCGATGATCACTTATATGCCCTCCTCCACCAAAACTTGGAAGAGGAAGTGGTTCTTCCCGTCGGGCAGTTGGGAGTGCGCGCCAGACGAGCCTCAACTCCTGAAATTCCGAGTCCGAGCCGACTTTGCTCTGCCAGGTCGGATGAAGTCCCGACCTAACCGTTTTTTCCGATATATATATATATATATATATATATATATATATATATATATATGTTTTTTCAACTCATATATCTGCTCTTTCTACAGTGTCGGCGACTATTCGGGTGGCGTTGTCTGTAGTTCAAGAGAGGCAGATCCACAAAGCCCGAGCCATCCCTGCTGCAGAGAGGGACTTCCGAAAAGTTATCACATTCAACTCTGTTGCTGAATCGGGTCGGTAATCTGAGACAGTAGTGTATTTCAACCCTTTTTCGTTTTGTCACCCTCTCATTCTCTTCCTTTTCTTGGACAGGAATGGCTCCGAAGGCAATCTCCAAGCAGAGGATTCCAGCTCGGTTTCTGGAGCGCGGGGAGAGCTCCGCTGAGCCTCCTAGGAAGAGGGCGGCTACTACTGAGGTACAAAGACCGCCTCGCGCGCCCCAATCCTTCATCTGTGAATCAGGACAACTTCCCAGCTCGGACTACGCACAGCCCAGAACCGAGCCAACGGCTACCCCGGTGTCATCTGCTGATGACCCGGTGATCAGTTTGCCAGATAACTCAGGCTCACGAGCTAAACCCATCAACATATCCGTGCCTCCAACCGTCTCCTCCCAGACCTCCCAACCTGCTGCAGCTGGACCTGACCAACCCGCTGCAGGTGCCTCCTCTTCTCAACCTCCCCGGCCTCATGCTACCCCGGCTGAGCAACGGGAGGACCGGGTCGAGATGCCTCCGCTGACGGAGCAGTAGTCAAACTGGATGGATGGTGTCAACGCATACATGCGCGTTAACCATACCATCCCCCAAGACTTGAATATGGAAAGCTTCCCACTGGTGCTCATCTACAATGGTCATGGACCGATTATTTAAGAGAAAAAGCTAAGTCAGGCCTCGGCCCACTCGGGCTCGGCATTCAGCCTTCTCGACCTTGGCCCACCTCAGCTCAACATCTGACCCTCATCTTGGCAAGAGACCTGGCCTCATCTGCCTTGGTTTGAATAAAGCTTATCCTTCTTGATAAGATAAGGATAACCATTGATCCAGATAAGGATAAGGATAACCACTGATTTAGATAAGGATAAGGATTATCCCAACTTAAATCTCTCCAAAAATTATCTATAAAGAGGACTCTCACTCTCTCTCGAGGTAAGCAATCCACTGCCATTAAACCTCTAATAGCCTTCTCTTTCAGTATCCATACTGACTTTACCATCGGAAGGCCGTAAGGCGGGCCAACCGGCGGCGGTCCTAACCCTTGTCAGTGGTTGCAGGTCCCTCAATCTGCACCATTTATCTCTGAGTGGAGATCAGACAACGAATGATCGAAGTTGGTCCCTGACCAACAGCTGCTAGCCAATTTTTGGCATCAACAAGGCTCTCAACGGGTCGGATTTGGATTGGATCCAATTGGATCTGGCTCCAAGTCCGTATATCTGCAGACAAATTCGGATCGAATTCGGATCCAAAAGGTGATATCCATATCCGATCCATTTATAAATTGTTAGATCCATTTCCGATCCAAAATCCATATAACCATTGGATTTGGGTCGGATCTAGGTCCGAATCCACCCTCATTACAAATCTAAAAAAGTATACAATATAAAATATATAATATAATACATTTAATTTAGTAGAAAAATGATGCAAATCCCACTATTTACTATGATATGGTCGGCATGGCCTAAAATAATTTGTAAAACAGATGGTCAGTATGAATATAACATATACAGTAAGCTGACAATGATTGGGATCTTAATCGGATTCGGATCAAACTGGGATATGTGAATTCATATCCGGTCCATTTAAGTAATCGGAGTATTTTAAGATCCAAATCCGGTCCATTTAACTAATTGGACCTATTTTAAGATCCAAATCCACCTGAGCAAATTGGATATTGGATCTGACCCGCTCCATTAAGAGCCCTAGATCCAAAGATCCGGTGGACTACAAATTGGGGATTGAAGCGGAGCGGGAAGTAATCCGCTCCCTGGGCCAATCAAATCCCTCCACCTGGGGTAAACAGACATCCCCGTTGACCGAGTCACCACGCAATCGGACGCGGTTTGGCTGCTAGTGGTCCGGTACTCTGTCGGTCCCACCATGTTGTATGTAGTTCATCCACGCCGTCCATCCATTTTTTTCAGATCATTTTATGGTATGAGCCCAAAAATATCCAAATATTAACTGGACAACATCACAAGAAATAGCGTCCACCATCAAAAACTTCTGGAGAGCCACAAAAGTTTTGGATCAAGCTGATATTTGTTTTTTCCCTTCATCAAGGTCTGTTTGACGTAATCAACAGGTTAGTTGTTAAATAAACATTACAGTGGGCCATAGGAGGTTTTTAATGGTGGACATTTAATCACTACTGTTTTCCTGCGGTTCAAAATGGGGCCCACCACTTGGATGGTCTCAATATCCTTAATTGATGAGTCACCACCACAGGTCTGTTAGGGGATCTGTGGGGCCGACCATAATATATGTTTTTTTAATCCAAGCCGTCCATCATTTTGAATGATCATTTTAGGATATGAGCCCAAAAAGAGACAGATTGAAGGCTAGAGTGGATCACACCACCCTGATCCCACCGTTGAAACCTTCCTATAGTCTACCATAATGTTTATTCGTAATCCAATCTGTTCATAAGGTCACTTAGGCCTGGATAAAGGGAAAATGTAAATATTAGTTTCATCCAAAACTTCTGTGGCACTTTAGAGGTTTTCAGCGGTAGGCATTTAATTCTCACTGTTTCCTGTGGTGTGGTCCACTTGAGCATTCTATCTACCTCATTTTTTTTTGTCTAATCACTCAAAAATGATTTTTCAAAATGGATGGACGGAGTGGATAAAATACATACATCACAGTAGACTCCTGAAAGCCCTTGTCAGGACCGTCTGTTTGACTGTCTCTTTCTAGGTCCTGGTGGGGGTGGTGGACGTAAGCAATGTAGGGCCCACAGAGATTACCGTGACAAATCCACTCAGTCCGTCAGTTTCTAAAGAATACAATAAGGCAGGAATCCAAAAATCTGGCAGATCCAAAAATCAGATGGGTCAAACCACATCAAACAGTGAGAACAGGAAATGTTGACCGTTGAAACCTTCCAAGAGCCCACCACGATTTTTATATGCCATCCAAACCGTTCATACGGTTTTTTCCATTCATATAAACTGTAGGAAAAAATATAATCCTGATACAAAACTTATGTGGGCCCCACAAAGTTTCCAATGATAAACACTCAATCCCGCTGTTTTGTATGGTGTGGCCCACATGATTTTTGGATCTGCTTGATTTTTGGAATTATGTCCTATTGTAATCTTTAGAAACTGATGGTCGGAGTGGATTTGTCACGGGCATATCTGTGGCCCCATATAGTTTCCGACCACAGGATCTTCATGGGCCACCCACGGGCCACAATCAGAGATGGTAAGATGATCCGAACCGTTACTTCCATCAATTAGTTATTATCCATGATCGTACTTCAGTATTTATCCTAACCTTTGATTCTTTTAGAGTTGAATATTAGCCTTTGAAAATATTCATTTCAATGTACTAAATTCATCAACAGACAGCGACTTCGCGTTCAACTGTTCAGCATAATTTTCTTTCTGTGGCACATATAGCATAGATTCCACAACATGGAGGGTTCAGATCACTGCACCGTTGCAGAATGTGGGCCCCAGCAGATGGCGACAGACTCTTGATTCCTAAATCGCGACAAAGGAAAAACGAACCCCTCACTAATCGGACCCGTATTGTGTAGTAACTCACCACGCTATACAGTGGTGAGTAAACTGTGGGGCCATAGTGATGTATATATTTTATCCACTCCGTTCATCCACTTTTTTCAGATCATTTGAGGACAAGAGCCCAAGATCTAAGCATATAAAAAGCCCAAGTGGACCACACCACAGGAAGCAGTGGGAATTGAATGTGTACCGTTGAAAACTTCATGAGGCCATAGACGGTTTGGATCAGACTGATATTTGTTTTTTCTCTTCATCCATATCTGTATGACCTTATGAACAGATTGGATTACAAATAAACATCACTGTGGACCCTAAGAAGGTTTCAACGGTGGATGTCACTACCCCCACTGTTTTCTCTAGTATGGCCTACTTGAGCTTTTTATATGCTTAAGATGTGGTCTCATGCTCTTAAATGATATGAAAAAATGTATGGACGGTGTAGATTATGACAAATACATCAAGGTGGGCCCCACCGAGTTTACGCTGTAGCGTGGTGGAGGTACTAGACAATCCGCGTCCTCCATAATCAGTTCGTTTTCCCTCTGTAATTTCATTCCCTCAGAGCGCTACGTTTGCTGAACTCACGCCTCTCTCTCTCTCTCTCTGCAAACGATGCCGGTCGATCCCAGCTCGTCCTCAACGGACAATCGCAACCGTCCGATCATCGGCCGCCTGGTCATTGCAATCATCTGCATCGTCGGTGGGTCCGTAGTGATGTTTATAACCTACATTGTATACATTCTGATGACTGCCCCAGTGGCCCTCCCAACCTTCACCCTCAGATCAGCCTCCCTATCTCCCCTCAAAATCTCATCCGTTCATCTCTTCTTCTCTTCCAATCTCACCTTCTCCGTCAAGAAGGCCAAATTCAAACTCTGGTTCGATTACGATCTCCTCAACGTCTCCCTATTCTACGGCTCGGATCTTCTATCGGAGGCGTCGGTGCCACCCTTCTTCCAGGATTTTGGAAAGAAGACGATTCAAGCCCGGCTCGTGGCCGATGGGGTGCACGTGAGGGAGGACGTGGCTCGGCAACTGGGATCACGTGATGGGAGCGTGGCTTTCCGTGTGAGGGTGGTGGCACGTGTGAAATACGGGCAGATCCCGCCCAAGACTCATTTTATCAGGGCGTTCTGCGATGACGTCAGGATCGGGATCGGGTCCAGCACGGGCTCGGGTAAGCACGGTTGGAAGTGCGAGTCACGTTTCTGTGACTCCGGCTCGCATGCTAATGTTACTTGTTTGAATTCTACATCCTAAAGGTTAATAACAACAAAAAAAAAAAAAAATTCTGTTTTTTTTTTTTTGGTGGTATCTTAATTGAAAAATTAATAAGGAGCTCTTATCTTACCAAATCACAAATAGAAATGCCAAGCGCTTTTCGTAAGTGGAAACGTCGAAAGAATAAGCCTAGTTAAAATTTTCAGGAACAAAATTAAATTGTATATGTTACCCGATTATCTTCTTTACTAAAGGAAAAATACACAAAGAAAAAATAAAGCTTATCAAAAATGTTGATTCTCAACTATGACAGTATGTAGTCCCTAGATTTTTTCAATTAGGGTTTTTAAGAGTGAAAGGATTTTGCTAGAGTAAGGACAAAAGAGGATAGTGAGAAATGTTTCATACAAAAGGCTTGCACTTATATTTACGGGCCTTCATTACTTATTAAATTTTAATTAAATACTAACTTTAGTATCTCTTAAATTATGGTGATAATAAGGTATACCAAATTATCATATTCTTTCACAATGAGAAAACTAAATATATACAATTCAATTAAATGGATAGACCATGAGAGTTCTGAGACTATAATTCTCGATAGGGAAATAATATGACACCAAAACCACAAGTGAACTAGAAATAAATATTCATCCTAATTACTTATAGTTTGTCATTGGCGGTTGATATGATCACACTCAATCAAGTATGTTTGATTCTATCGATGCACATGCATATATTTCAATGCTTTGATCATGATTTAAAATTATTTATTTTTTAAATCAAATGAATTTTATCTTGACAAACTTGATTGATTAAAACCATTTGAAAATATTAAAATAACATATAATTTTTCCAAAATATTTAGTAATAAAATTCGATCATCCATTCGATTTAATGCCTCATATAAGTCTTATGTGCATCATCAATATTGTACGATCATCTACGATCTTCCTCTCACCAATTTTCGTGACACAATCTTAATTTGGCCTCTTTGGTGGCGTGCTTTTGACTTAGTTGGAATTTGTGCGCATAGCTTAAAAATAAATGCCAAAGTACTAGCGCCACTACATTGTGACATTGCCACATAGTTGTTGACACATTAATTTTGGCATTTAGCCAAAAGGGGCCCCCACAAATCCGATGGCATTATTGCACTACATCAACTTGGCTTTAATGGCTCTATGTCGAATGATGATGTCATCATGTTGCAATGAAGAAGTAGAAAAATAATAGAAAATTGTATCATAAAACTATCACGACAAGCACAAAGTCCCACACCTCCCAATGCCGGAAAAAAATGAGCCCATGTGCTTATGAATACTCCCCTTAGGCATTCATTTTGAGAAGATACGTTCGAGAGAGACATGACGTACAAGAAATTAAAAAAACTAACAAGTAGGATTACATAGGACTTGGACTTTGGAACTTCACTACGCTCGTAAGGTCAGCCTCACTTGCATGAACCTTCAATTTCCTTCATTGGAAGAACCTTGTGCCATTCGTTAGGGACCCCGTGAAAAGAAAGGCCTCGCGCCATGAGTTAGGGCCTGTTTGGTTGCGGAACCAGATTCTAGAGAAAATCTAGATTCCACTGTTGGAATCCAAAATTGTAGAAACTAGAGTAGAACACAGGTTTCATCCGTAACTTGCTGTTTGGTTGAAAACGGTGCAATCCAGATTGTGTCCCAACCGTTACTTGTGGCATGGCCCACTTGGGCTTCAGATCCACCTGAGAACCTTACCCCTGGCCCATTATAGTCCCACAAGATAGATGGCCGAGTTGGATGCCAAATAAACATTATAGTGGGCCCTAGGAAGTTTTTAATGGTGGATGTTCAATCAACACTATTTTCCTATGGTGTGGCCCACTTGAGAATTAGATCTGCCTCATTTTTTGTCCAATACCCTTAATTGAGATTTCAAAACTAATAGACCGTGGAGATATAAAACATATACAACATAGATATACAACACATACATGGAGGTGGTGATGCTCACCTCCGCCTCTTTTTCCTTCCGTAGAATCGGTCACCCACACCATTTCCACTAATCCCGGTTCCACTCAATTTAGGTTTCCAGACAGAATCCTCTTTTGTTGGAACTTGCCACCAAACACCCCAATTAAAATCGAATTCTGCTAGAATCCAGATTTGAAATTGGAAACGGGTTTCCAGATGCCAACCAAACGGGCCCTTAAGGCCTCACAAATGCAAGCTTTGATACCATGTATCATGTGTGCAATAGTAACTATTCCTAGTTACAAAGTTCTCCTTTAGCCTGTCAAAGGGTTATAGGTGCAAACAACACACGATGAACCTTTCACACTGACCATGCCTCGAATTAGGCACATACTCCTTTGTAGTTGGTGTCTAGTGTAAAGGGTCCCATCACCCGATTATGGGAGTTAGAGAAGAGTCTTCTACCTATCTCTAATAGGGCTGAAAGTCGGGCGGGTTGGTGCTCAACCCTAACCCAACCCATGGTTCCTATACCTCAATCCTAACCCAACCCAACCTAACCCCAACCCAAGCGGGCTCGATCTGGTTGATCGGGTTGGTTGGGTTAATACATGCTAATATTTTCGTTATTACATTAGACTATATATTATGTTTCAATACCATCTTATTTTTAATACCTATGACTTTATTAATTATACATGTAGTTATTTATTATAAAAAGAACTTTATGTTTTCTAAACAAACAAGCTAAAATATAGGATAACTACTACTTTAACACTCAAGAATATCAAATTTCAAATATTATAAGTTTACTTGCTAAAGAAATATAAACTAATAAGTTTACTTAACTAAAGTATAATAAAAATTAGAAGTATAATAAAAATTATAAGTAACTTGTATACAGATCGGGTTTGGGTTGGGTAGAGCAACCCGAGACTTCAACCCAAGCTTTATCGAGTTTGTGTTTTCATAGCCCAAGCTTGATATCCGATCCGATACTTTTTGCCCAAGCCCAACCCAATGCCGGGTCGGTCACGGGTCCATCGGGTTGAACCCATGTGACTTTCAGCCCTAATCTTTGGCATATAAGTCCTCATGGCATTATCAACACAATTGTATATATACACAATAATAGGGGTGTCAATGGGCCGGGTTAGGGTCGGGCCAAGCTATGTCCAAGCCCGGCCCTAACTTCAGTCCAAACTCGGCCCACGCCTGTGACAGGCCAAAATAGTTCAGCCCGAGCCTAACTTGGAAGGCTTATACAAGGCCCGGCCCTAGCCCGCCCGAACTCGAGCCCAGAAGAAATTTCATAAGATACATTAACGTTTTGGTGGGCCACGCCTACCTCCAACTTATGATATCACATCCGTTCATTTGGTGGGCCCTCGTTCAAAAGAGAGAAAATAAGAAAAAATGACAACCTGTTGCAATGATCAAAGAGGATGGACGCTATTGCTACAAAGGTGTGGTAAGGGGTGGTCGGTTGGAGCATAAACATAGATTGGAGGAGTTTGTTGGACATGGGAGATGTACAGGCACAAGAACGGTGGGTTGGATATGAGAGATACACAAACATGAAAATGGTGAGTTAGAGGGGAGAGCTTGAGAGAGGGAGATATGGGGTAGAAATACATTTTTTTATATTTCTCTTTAAAAAAGCCCATTCAATTGGGATTGCCTGCTCAATGGGCCAACTCAAGACAGTGCGGCCCTTAATGTGAGAAAAATATTAATGGATGGATCTGCCTTCATTTTTCAAATAATGCCCTATAATGACCCGTAAAAATAGATATACGGTGTGGATGTAGAATACATACATAAGGTGGGCCCCATGGTATGGGCGTACCGTCTTAGGTGAGGATGGGATGCACGTCATCCCCTTCCTATCTAAAGGTTCCTTAAAAAGAAAAAAAAAAGTCCGGCAAGGCCAAACATTACAGGGACCACTATGATGATTATATAAAATTTACTCTAACTATCAGATATCACACAAAAACTTAGGGCTCGTTTGGCATCTCTACTCTAATTCAAAAAGTCCTTTTTGTTCTAGCTTGGTTTTAAATAAGCTCATTTGGTAAAATCTCCAAAAAAAGCTCTTAGATGTGGACCGTCCATTGGTGAGGCCCACTTTGGATATGGGTCATCCATCATGAGAGACCTTAGATATGGGCTGACTTGGCCCCGAGTGAAACTTGATATCTTTCTGGGTGATCTCTCTTGACGGCACGATGAATTGGCTTGGAGCTTTCACGAATGGCTTGGCTCTTCCTATCTTGGGTGCTGGCATGTTGAAGCTGGACTCGAGCACACTTATGTGTTGATCTGAGATTAATTTTAACACTGACTGCTCTGGCTGACGCAAATGTTGAGGTATTACATAGAATTTCGTCGTGATCGACTGAGGTTGGTTTTCCAAATGATATTGGGATCTCCCCTGAGTGATGGACTGAGGTATGCTTTTCTGCACAAACTTTTCAACTCGAGGTTTTACCCCTTGCCCTTTCTTCATTACATCGGGCTTCTTGCCGGTCTTATCGCTGTCGGACATGTTGTAATATTTTGTGTCGGTCAAAAATGACTCAGCTATTGTGTATGACTTCGAATCTACTGCTACCTTGTATTGGACCCCGTCTCTATTGTATTTGAAGCACTAATGATACGTCGAAGGGATTACGCGATTATGATGGAGCCAGGGTCTCCCTAAGAGGAGGTTGTATGTTGTCACTGCATCGATCATCTGACATGTTACTTTCGTCGTCAGTTCTTCGATCTCTAACATTACCGTGATTGATCCGAGTGTACGTTGACTGTCTTGGTTGAACCCTTGAATCATCATGAGACTCGGGCGTAACGCAAATTGCCTATAGCCCAACTTCTGTAATGTCTTCAATGGCATAATATTTACGGCAGACCCATCATCCAACATGCACCTTTTGACCTCTATGTCCCTGATTGTTCTAGTGACCATCAATGGACGATTATGGTCTATTAATTCGGTCGTGTGGTCTTCTTCTGAGAAAGTGATTGTCGAGGGATGGTCGACATACATGACTTGTAACACCGGTATATACCCCTCCCAAAATGTATCTGTATTATTCATTTCTTCTTCTATTTCTATCATCATAACCTCCCTTACCTCACTGTCGAGTAAGGCATTGATTAACATTTTTTTGTATACTTTCGAGAGACACAAAGCGTCATATATACTTAAGTAGGCAGGGATCTTTCGCAAATGCGACACAACATCGTATGCTAATGGTTTCGGGCTTGGCTGGCTGGTCGTGGCTTCGAGAACCTTTTCTTTCAATTTCTATATGTGGCGTCCCTCTTGTGGCCTGTCAGGGATATCGTCTTCTTGCATCGGGTCGTCTGATCTTGGAGGGGTACGGTCAGGCATTTGCTTTTCTTATCGTAAGATGACTGCGTCAACTTCTCCCCCAGTTGCTTGTGGAGATTCCTCGAACGGTGCTTGTTCGACAAACGACACCATTCCACAATATGCCATGTTCGTCGTGGGTCATATCTGCCCCTGTGCTATTCCTCTCCTTCCTCTTCCTCTATTCTTTCTTTAATTAACGAGCCTCCGTCTGTTCTTGAGTCTTTTCTTGCTACTGACTAGAGTTCATGGTTCCTTTGGCTCGAGGAATGAAGCTGGTCGGTTGGTGTCATTTCCCATCGAGACTGCTGAAACTGCCCCAGCTGTTTTTTTTGTCATTTCGGGTGCCTTCATACTAATGACCCCTTGATTGATCAACCCCTGTATTCTCCCTTTCAAGGAGAAGCAATCTTCTGTCTTATGGCTGTTGCGTTGATGATATTTGCAATATTTGGGATTGTTTATTCCTCCGACTTCATGGGGACGGACAGGTTCTGATAGACGTATTAAGCCTTCCTCGATCAATTGTTCTATGATCGGAACTAGATCGGCTATATCAAATGTGTATGGGTCATTCGCCCTTTCTCTTTCGGCTATTGATATGCGTTTGGGTGCGTAGGGCCTTTTACCCTTGTCTTGTATAACTGTTGCTTTTGTCTCTGGCTTGTGATCGATAGCAGGACGCTTGCGGTCTTTCTGATCTCTGCTCTTATCGACTTGATGAGTTTCTACTATTCTTTCCATCTCTCTTTTCTATCTTTCGGGTCTGAAGTTTACCCAAGAGGCTGCTTCCTCGATGAGATGTGCTTTCGTCGCCAGCTCACGAAAAGAATTGAAAGTATTGCCCGACCATCCATATGAGATCATTGGGTCTAGAGCCCTCAGGCACATTTTCATCTGCTCACCTTCACTAGGCAGTTCACGACATTGAGCTGCTGTGGTCCCCCATCGGTCGATGAAGTTCTCAACCCGTTCACCGTTTCTTTGCCTAAGCAATGCTAGGTCTGTTAATGAGATCTCCCTCTCTGGCGCAAAGAACTTTGAGATGAAGGTATCCTGCATTTGATCCCATGTCCTTATGGAGCTGACTGGTAGTGACATATACCATTAGAAGGCTTTTCCCGTCAGGGTTGATCCGAATAACCGCATGCAATACTGCGAGACTACAAACCAATTGCCTAACGTAGTCAAGAAGTGGGTGATGTGTTCTTCTGGCGATCTTCTGCCGTCGAACTTTTCGAAGTCCGGGCATCTGAAATTGGCTGGGAATGGTACCTCTTCTACCTTTGGTGGGTACGAGACCTGATATTTATAGCTACCTCTTCTCTCTTTCTCTTTTTCTTGTTGCATCATGTGGGTTACCGTCTAGGATAACTCTTCTCGTGACATGTGCGATGTAAAAAGTGATGCACGTTCTGTTGGCGCGACCTTGAGTTGGATGGGCGGTTCAGGTTTAACCGAACCTTTTATTGCCCCCTGGCATTCTTCTGTTGACTAACGAGTGGGCGGCGCAATACTTCTGGTGGCATTCTGGGCTATCAAAGTGGTCAAGGCTTCTTGAATAGCCCTCATTCGATCGTTTGTCTCGCGATTAGCCTCAACCAATCTGTCGATCTGATCTTGGAATGGAGGTAGTTCTTCTGCTTTATACGGTCATTCTTCTTCTTCTTCGGCCACTTAGACCATTACCACTTGCGCTGACTAGATCTTCTGAGCTGGCCTCTATCTCTGTTTGAAGACTGTCGTGTGCTTAGATTTCTTTACATGCACAGGCTTGGTAGATTTCTGCGAGGTGCAAGTGGTCTTGGACAACGGCGGGAACTGCTCGGCTGTCATTGCAGGCACTGCGGACTTGGCTGATATGTCCTAGCTGTTGATAGGGATCTTCTACCCCTGCTTCGGCTACCACTGTCTCCTGACCATCGGGTGAGATTTCACCACATTCATTCTCTTATATGCGGCTGTGATGACTGCTTTCTTTTGTTCCATTTTCTGTCTTCAGGTCTCAACCAACTGCTACTCTGAGTTGGAGCTAGCTATTGTGGTTGCGGTGAAATGGGGGAAGCTAAAACCCCCGTTGGCAAGGAAGAAGCACGGACTTGTCATTAAGTATGCCATCTCTTCTATCTGTAGTGGTATTTTGTTAATTCTGCGGTGTTAGAAAATCATTAGAACAGTTCATAAATGCGGCCAGGAGTGTGAACCCATCGATCGCGGTGCATAAACTAACAGAAATAAGTAAGAAGAAGACAAATATGTGTAGTTGTGAAAATTTTTGGGTTTAAAAACCTTTGATTTAATGTTTATTGCCTTAAAGATAAAGGGAAGAACGTTCCCATTGAGAGTCGCCAGTTTGGCGCCCGAGGGCTCCGAAACATTATGCCTCGGGCTAAATATCTTACGTACATGTTCGTGTTTGCAAATGATTAATCTTAGAGCGTTTCTATACTCAGACATAACCAGAGATTCTGGGTTCGATCCCCAGCAGAGTCGCCAGTTTGTTAGAACTAGAAAATGATGCGATGACATTTTATATAATATTGTTCTGGGGTTCTGAGTAATGAAAACATTCATAGACAATCATAAGCATTCACAAAAGGTACACAAGAAGATATATCGCAAGGCAAATTTTATTCCAGAGATTCTGAGATCTTGTACATCCTAGGCCGTGATCTGGCACGAGTCCTTAATTACATCGAATAATCGATGACCCTTGATTAAAAGGCAGAAGACTAGTCAGCAGGGACTATGATCTTAGAGTTTGTGGTCGTAGAGACCTGTATTTGTTTGCTATGAACTGAACCATCTTTGCATTAGTTAGATGTCTATGTCCCATGTTTTGACCAGAGATCCGGGCTGAGACTATCAGGGTTTATGACTGAGAAGGACGAATCTGGGCCTGTGCCTGTCATGTATGGACAGGTAACATCGGGAAGTACAATCTACAGCTGTGTGTACCTGAGTAGCCAACCGACGGATGCCTTTCGGATGGGTAGGGCCTTGACGATTGTGTTGTGGCAGTTCATAATAATTGTTTTGTAGAGAATTGAAACTCTTTTGATATGGTTTATCGTGATAATCATAATCCCGTTTGTCTAGCTTTCAACCCAAATCGGATCATATTTTACAGTAGATATAAATGATGACATATTTGCATAGTTCTAGATACTGGCGGCTACTTTTCGAGAAGTCATTTCATTCATCGCGTTGAATCAAGTCAAACCTCGAAGGCACACAATTCTGCTCGTTTAGAGATCCCAGAACGTCCATTTGACCATTCCATTGCGTCCGGAATGCTCGAAATACCCAAAATAGGCTCAAACAGAACTTGAAAACACTTAAAATTGAGTCCGGTGCACCTTTAAACATTTTCTGGAATCGATTAATTTTTTGGGTGAGTGGAACTTAATTTATGGGTGTGTGGGCTTCAATGCACATTTAAATTAAGTGCCTAATTTTTTATGCATTTATAGATGCGTGGGGCCTTTTTCGGGTGCGTGGGACATCAATATCAAATCTGAATTACATCGAATTTATGGACGTTTAGGACCCGAATTTATGGACACGTGGGCCATTTTTCGAGTGCGTAGGAGTCCGATGCACTTATCTGAATTAGCTCGAATTTATGAACGCGTGGGACTCGAATTTATGGGCGCGTGAACCATTTTTTGGGTGCGAGGGACACCAATACACTTGTCCGAATCCCGTCGAATTTATGGATGCGTGGGACAATTTTCAGGTGCATGGGATCGAATTTATGGATGCGTGCCCACACTTGTGATTTTTAGAATTCAGACCTGCGGTATTCTTGGTCGAAGTAATCTTCCGGTGGAAGATGTCTTTGATCAGAAAAGAATTTCGACGACCGGGAAGGGTTTCCGATGATCGGAAAAGGAATCCGGCGAGGGTTTTCCGGCGAGAACCTCAAATACCCAAAGGATTATAGCTCTCTCTCTCTCTCTCTCTCTCTCTCTCTCTCTCTCTCTTTCAAAACGTACAAATGAATAGTCGGACCGGGTATTTATACCTGAAAATACCGGAAGCCGACTAATGAGCGATTACCACGTGCCACACACCCTAAAAATACCTCGAACGCACCTTAAAATCGATGCGTAGAGCTCCAACGCACCCAAAAAAGTATTTTGAAACTTGCTGAACTTATGGGTGTATGAGACTCTGATTTTACGGGTGCATGGGACTCCATGCACCCCGAAATGATATTTCTGAAATGTGCTGAATTTATGGGTGCGTAGAACGCAATGCACCCTTTAAATCAATTTCTAATCTTTGGTGAATTCTCGGGTGCGTGGGTACCCTAATTTATGGGTACGTGAGGCTCCATGCACCCAGAAATGAATTCCTGATTTTGCTGATTTTTCGGGTGCGTGCGTACCCAAATTTGTGAATGCGTGGGAGTCCGAATTTATGGGTAAGTTGACGGACTTTTGAACGCTCCGGATTGAGTTTTGAATTTCTATGAGTTTGTAGGGCCCATTTGATAGTGAAATCACATGCATTGTTCATCATAAATCTGTAGACACCCCACCTTCGGCTACACTGTTGGTAGAGATAGCTGGTTGAACGGAGGACCATACCCCCAAATCCCAAGTCTAAACTCAGCCAAACTCACCCTTGTAAGCCCCATTCCGTAGCCCAGTTCAAGCCTGAACCCAGTCAACCCAGTCCTAAACACCACCCAGAAAAACCCCCCATAAAAAAGGCCAGTCAAAAAATCCCAAAAACGTCAAACTCACTGAGTCAACCCGCTGAGTCAACCCGCTGAGTTAACACGCTGAGTCAACCCGTCGAGTCAACCCGTCGAGTCAAAACACCGAGTCAACCCGTCGAGTCAAACCACCGAGTCGACCCGCTGAGTCAACTCACTGAGTCGACCAGCGAGTCCAACAGCAGCCCCGAGGGAACGGCCGTACTCGCTGGAAACCGAGGAGCGGCCGTACGGGCGGCCCATGGCAGGCCGCCCGGAAAAAATTACGACTTCTGCCACTCTCTGCTGCTATAAATACTCCCCTCCCCTTCTCATTTCAACAGACCACTCAGCCAGAAAGAGCCCGTCCGTCTGAGTCACCCTCCTTCATCCTTTAGCCCATTCCTTCACCAAGGAGAGCCCGAGTGAGGAGAGTCTAGCCCTGGTCCAGCCCAGCCTGACCACTGGTCCAAGCCTCCCAAGCCATCCAAGTCTTGATCCAGCCACTCGAAGCCAACCCTTGCGACACCTCCGTCCACCCAGCTACTCTTTTCCAGCATCATCTCATTTGCATCTAGCATAAGTGCAACATTTACTTTTCTTCCAACCCCCCTGCTTCACTGCAAACACTTTGATTATTCAAACACACCGCATGCATCTCGCATAAAGCACCTGTCAGTTCGAGCGTATGCTCTGGGCTTGCCCGTTGTTGGAACCTGCCCATCAGAAACTCTTACTGTTCAGACCCGCATTCATGCTTCACCATAAAACACCTTGATTACTCAAGCACACATGCATATGTCTTTATATTAAGCACCTGTCAGTTCGAGCGTATGCTCTGGGCTTGCCCGTTGTTGGAACCTGCCCATGAGAAACTCTTACTGTTTAGACCCGCATTCATGCATCATGTCATCCATGAGAATATACGAGGATTAAACTAGACTTTCAAATATTCGATCGATTCTGTGAAGTAGAGACCGTACTTCGGTACGGGCAGTGTGTGGGGTGCCTAACCTCTTCCCACCCTGTAACCGTGATCCCTTACCTTGAATCTCTGGCCGCAGATCAACAGGAGTCATTTTAGAGGAAGGAATCTTCGGATTCTCTTCTCTAACGTTTCTACGGGGTCTAGCCGACTGTAGATTCGAAGTAACTGGCTAGTGGCGACTCTGGTCTTATATAAATTCACTTAAACACATCCAGCTCAATACGACAACCAAACGAAGCCCTCGAGAACGAGGCAAGCCAGTGGCACAAACGGCGATTTCGCACGCACGCACCTCTTCTTCTTCTTCTTCCGAAAGGAAAGGGAGAACGACGTCGTGTGGGAGCGCGGAAAAATCGGCGAGGGTCCACAGAATGGCGACTCTGCTGGGGATGAATTAGTCCCACTAGTCGTGATCCGACTTGAAAAACAGAATCCTTCATATACTTGAAAGTCACTAATCCTCATATAATCTCATCTGCATAGCATTCTACCCAAACCCAAACAAAAAAATATAGAAAATTCCAAAACAAAAAAAATAGAAAATCCCAAAACCCAAAAAGAGTAGAGTATAGTCCTCACCATTGCGCCACCTCGGGCTCAACGTGTTCGGAGACAGCTTCCCTTCCGCAGCATAATCCGCACTCGGGCTCAGCAAGCCATGTCCGACCACGGAGAAGAAACTCATCACTTCCCTGCTCTTGAAATGACCGAAGCGCAACCTCCAGCGCAACAGCCCATTGATAATACGCCAATCATACAAGAATTGGCACAAGGAGTGAGAGCAATGCAAGAAACGCTCTTGCAATTCATGCAAGCACAGGCCACCGCAGCAGCCAACAATCAGCTTGGCCCAGTTCAGCAATCTCAGCAACCATGCCGGGTCCTCCCGGCCTCTAGTTCAAATCAAGCACAACCATCGGAGTCTGCCCAAGACTACCGACAGCAGCCATCTCAGCCCTTCGCTATGGGGCATCCTTCTCAATATCTTCCTGCGACGACAAGGCCATCTCAGAGCACTTCCGTTGCAGGAACATCTAGTCAGCTTCCAGTCAATCTTGCAAACAACAATCTCAATAAATCTCAGCATGTCCCCGCCGATGGGACACCTTTTCAATTTCAGCACATCCCCGCCGATGGGATTTCAATTCAATTTCCAGCAACAGGGACAGCACTGGCGAATGCCCACAATGGGGGTCAGTGTCAAGCCCACATCAATCAGCGGACAGTGGCAAATACCCAACAAGGGGGTCACTTCCCAGCATCTCAGCCTCCTGCAAACAGGAGCACTTTTCAATTCCAGCACATCCCCGCCGATGGGATTCCAGTTAATTTTCAGCAATCTTCAATTCAGCAAAATCCAGTTAATTTCCAGCAGTCTTCAATTCAGCAAAATCCAGTTAATTTCCAGCAAGTTCCAGTTCAACCTTCCGTACAATCTCCAGTTCAGTTACAATCATTTCAAGCACAAGTTCATCAGAATCCAGTTCAAGTTCAGCAACCCGCGGTTGCTTTTCAGCAAGCCCATAGGGTCGAAGACATCGACCACTATGCCGAAGAAGAACGTACCTTACTCCAGGAGGCACCAGTCGCTCGAACAGATCATTCAGGACTGGACGAGTTGCGGGAGCAATTCCAGATCTTGCAAAATCAGCTTCAGCGACAGCAAGGAATCGACTTACCTTCGACCAAGTTTAGAGACTTGTGTCCTTTCCCAGATGCTCAAATACCTCAAAACTTTGAGGTACCAAAATTCAAGAGATACGATGGCAGCGGTTGTCCCACAGCACATCTCAAGGCTTTCTGCGGGGAGCTGAGTGCAATCGCAGGAAATGAAGGGGCCCTTATTCGTTTGTTCCAAAAATCTCTAAAGGGCGATGCCCTAGATTGGTACACCTCATTGGACTGCCACCGCATCAGGACATGGGAACAACTTTCCCAAGCTTTCGTCGACAGATTCGCGTACAATCTCAATATGGCACCCAGAAGAGCCGACCTCGCAGCACTCAGGCAAAGGAATGATGAAACGCTGTCAGCCTACGTGGGACGTTGGCGAGCTATGGCAGCCAGAATGCGGACACCCATCGACGACGAAGAACAAATCTCCATGATTGTTCATTCAACATACCCAGGCATATCCGGGTATCTCATCTCGCATCCATATGCGAATTTCTCACAATTGATCCGTGCTGGAGAGCAAGTCGAAGCAGGAATCCAGGCCGGGACAATCTCCCCATGGCCTCATCAAGCCACTACAGTCAAGAGGAACAGAGTGGAAGGAAGACCTATCGGGCACGGGAATGGAAACCGTAGTGGTTCTCCTCCTCGCCCAACGGAGGTGAACAATATCAACACCACTGCTCAAGGGAATCAACGTGCTCCCCCACAGGGACGTCAACAGTATCAGCAGAATCAAGTTCAGCATCAGCCTCAGCGGTATCAGCCACAACCGAATCCTCAGCCACAACCACCTCGACAACAGCAGCAGTTCAGGGGAAATGGCCAATACTCATACCAGAACAGGCAGAATTACAGGGAGTTCAGGAAGTTCACTCCACTCAGTCAACCACTTAGTCAAATCATGACTACGCTGGTATAAAAGCAGTTACTCACTCTGATGACACCTAGGCCTCCGCCTCATCCTCTGCCTCCAAACTACCGAGAAAATGAGTACTGTGCCTACCATCAAGGACGTGGCCACGCCACTGATCGATGCTATACTTTGAAAAATGCTATACAAGACCTAATTGATGACCGCAAGATCGTCATCTCGGTCCCTGGAACTTCTCCAGCAGCTTCCACCAACATCCTTCAGAATCCTCTGCCTCAACATCCGACGGACCCTAGTTCATCTCGTGGCCCTGCAGTCAATAGTATAGAAGAAGGGGATCATCTCGATCGCTTCTTCTCCCCCATCCAATCCATTCACGCCTACACTTATGAGCCAACAAATCCTCCTCCAATCTTGCAAGGGGCAAGTCCCTTTCTTCCTTCAATCTCCGAGCCAGTAGTGCTTGAAGGAGCACCTCCATATGATATACCAGTTGTTCAAGGGGCACCTTACAACCATTCAAGCTGGGAACCAGTCGTCCTGGAAGGAGCTCAGTCATACATCGTGCCCACATACGAACCTGTCATCTTGCAAGGGGCAACTTCAGAACAATCCAATCCGCAATGGAAGGATTACACTCATCAGCAGCAAGAGCCCGTTGTCTTGGAAGGAGCTCTTCCAGTCAAGCCTGTCATATTGCAAGGGGCAAGTCCCGGAGGCGTATCAATCACGCTACGGCAGCTCGGACGAACAGGGAAACCTCCTGCCATATCAAGAGGACCAGTATTCATTCCATGGGAGCCCCCCACCCCAGGAACAGTCAAGCCAGGACCACGACCTTATGTGGTCTATGAAGACAAGCCTCGATACTACCCCTTCAGCACAGGCAACAATGTAGTCCTCAAGGCAAAAGCTCCATACGAGGAAGATCTGGTACCCACACCAGCACCGTTGCAAGAAACGGTGGTCCTAGAAGGCAAAAGGGAGGAAAGCTACAAAGAGGTTCCATGGCACTATCCAGAATGCGCAGAAGTGGGGAACATGAATCCCAATGGGCGTTGCATCCGAAGAGATAATCAGAACAGAGGAGATCCCAAAGGTGCCCTTTCAGGCCTCGGCAACAAAAATGAAGCCGCATACGATGTGGCGAATCAGCTCAAGACAATCCCTGCACAAATCTCAGTATGGGAGCTACTCTGTACATCTCGCATACACCGAGAAATGTTTGCCAAGACCTTGAACGATGCTCACGTCTCCTCTGATACGGCACCAGAAATGATAGCTTTGATGATTTGACAACTCCTGGCTCCGCGTGCCATCACCTTCACAGATAATGAGTTGCCACCAGAAGGACGAGATCATGGGCGATCCCTCAACATAGCCTTACGATACAAAGACCTCTGCGTCCCATTGGTCCTTATCGATAATGGCTCAAGCTTAAATGTCTGCCCACTCAAGACCGCGGAACGTCTGGGAATCAGTCCTTCTTCATTCCGACCCAGCACCATATGCGTCAGAGCATTCGACAATACCCGCCGATCAGTGGAAGGGGAGGTCGACATAGAGGTACAGATAGGTCCGAAAGTCTCCACCATCACATTCCAAATCTTGGATATATCAGCCTCTTTCAACATGTTGCTCGGACGACCGTGGCTGCACAAGGTTGGAGCTGTGCCATCAACCCTGCATCAACGAGTGAAGTATATCTGTGGAAATCAAGTGATCTCTATCCATGCAGAGAAGGAGCTCATCATTCCTTCCAATGCTGCTGCCACTGAACCAGACATCCCGGTCATCGATATCCAGCACTCTGAAGAAGACATCCCGTTTCACAGTTTCGAATTCGAGACTGTGAACGCTATCGCCAATCCAGAACCGATAAGGGTAGACCGTGTCTTTTCACCGGCAGAACGTCTGAGCCTCAAATATCGAATGAAGAACCACTTCAAGTCCAGAAAGGTACCACTGATATATAACCAGCGCAAATGGGGACTCGGATACAAGGCAACCTTCATGGATAAAAGAAGGAAGAAATTTCGGTGCTCACCCATCCAGTTCGTCAAGCCAGGAGAACCTTGCAAAGATCCAGGAGGGAATCAACCGACTGCACTACACAAAGGCCTCCCGATGAGCCTAGTTTGGGCCACGTGGCCCCCCATTCGATGGGATCAGATTCTCGAACCATCTAAACCTCCAGAAGAAGAAGAAAATGATGAAGACAAAGAAGGAAGTCAAATACAGCAGCTTCAGGACCAGGTTACCCTGACACCTGCTCCCAACCAGGGGCACAACCTGCCCACGTCAGCATCAATCAACCAGGGGCACAACCTGCCCACGTCAGCATCAATCAACCAGGGGCACAACCTGCCCACGTCAGCATCAATCAACCAGGGGCACAACCTGCCCACTTCTCTCAATCAGGGGCACAACCTGCCCATTTCAATCAGCAAGGGGCACAACTCGCCCATCTCAGCACCAATTAGCAAGGGGCACGACTTGCCCATCTCGGCAAAGTCAACATCATCAATCATCAGCCAGGGGCAGAAGCAGCCCATCCATTGGACCAAGAAAGGGAAGTGGCCAGCCCTAGATTGGTCTGATGTCCAGGTTCCAAACTTGTGTCTCACTGTGAAACAAGACGAACTGCGATGCGAGGTAAGTGATCCGGGAGGGACTGAGTACGACTCAGATCTCGAACCCGACCAGCAAGAAATCATGGTCATTGGGCCAGACCATGATTCTTCGCCCAAATCATCAACCCCCACCTCTTCAGGGGAGGAAGTGTGGGGTCCTGAATGGTCATCTGTTCCCCTCACTTTTGAATCAGCCAAAGAGCCATCTGAGGGCTCTGGCTTCCAAAAAAAACGCCTGTTTAAGCAGCAGCCGGAACTTTGGAACAAGTTGGGCTCAATCATGGTCTGCAATGCCCGCTTGTTCAAAGTCCCGTGAATTTCAAAAAACCAAAAAAATCAAAAACTTTCAAAAGACAAAAACATCTAGTATTTCCATTTCAGAAAATTCTCAAAAACCAAAAAACATTTCTTTTCCTGCATTCAATAGTGTGCCAAGTTCGTCTAAAGAGTCATATGAGTTTGAAGTCGAATCATATGATTTCGACATCGAATTAGACTTCGAACTCATGGGTCTGGACGAAGCTCGGGATGAGGAAGATGATGATCCAGCTCCCGAACTAGAGGACCTCCTCAAAAAGTTTGAATCTAAAGCCAATGTTGTAGCCGATGATTTCGAGATAGTAAACTTGGGGACGCCTGAGATCCCTAGGGAAGTACGCATTGGAAAATCGTTGCCACCTGAGATGAAACAGAAAATGATAGAGTTCCTAGCTCCAAGATTGTCCAACTTCGCGTTCTCATATGAAGACATGCCGGGGCTCGATGAAGAGCTCGTTGTACACCATCTGCCAACCAAGGCAGATATGAAGCCAGTGAAGCAGAAACTCCGAAGAATGAAGCCAGAATGGGCCCTAAAAGTCCGAGATGAAGTCATCAAACAATACAACGCGGGATTCTTGGTAGTCTCCAATTACCCTGAATGGCTCGCCAACATCGTACCAGTACCGAAGAAGGATGGCAAGGTTCGAATGTGCATCGACTTCCGAGATCTCAACAAAGCCAGTCCAAAAGATGACTTCCCTTTGCCACATATCGACACTCTGGTCGACAACACCGCTGGATACAAGATCTTCTCATTCATGGACGGGTTCTCAGGTTACAATCAGATCAAGATGGCCGTCGAAGATCGTGAGAAGACAGCATTTATCACTCCCTGGGGAACCTTCTGTTACAGGGTGATGCCGTTCGGTCTGAAGAACGCAGGAGCAACATATCAGCGAGCAATGACAGCACTATTCCACGACATGATGAACAAAGAGCTCGAAGTATATGTGGACGACATGATCGTCAAATCTCGCACAATGGAAGGACACTTTGAAGATCTGAAGAAGTTATTCAACAGATTAGAAAAGTACAAGCTCCGCCTCAACCCTCAGAAATGTGTCTTCGGTGCAATGGGAGGTAAGCTCCTCGGCTTTATGGTGAGCGAGGATGGCATCAGGGTCGACGAGACCAAAACCAGAGCAATCATCGAGATGCCCCCTCCTAGAACAGAGGAAGAAATTCGTGGCTTCCTCGGCAGAATTCAATACATCAGTCGCTTCATCGCACAGCTCACACCTATCTGTGAGCCCATATTCAAGCTCCTTCGGAAGAACGTCCCAAAAGAATGGAATGATGATTGCCAAGTCGCCTTCGACCGCATCAAGAAGTATCTCATGAATCCTCCAGTCCTAGTGCCGCCCACTCCTGGACGACCACTATTGTTATACATCTCGGTAGCAGCAGAAGCCATAGGCTGTGTCCTCTGTCAGCACGACGAGACCAGGAAGAAGGAACAAGCAATATACTATTTGAGTCGAAAGTTCACCGACTACGAGACCAGGTATTCCCAGATCGAGAAGACTTACCTCGCCCTAGTCTGGGCAACTCAGCGACTCCGTCAATACATGATTGCATTCCCTATTCTCCTTCTCGCTCACATGGATCCGCTCAAGTACCTGTTCGAGAAACCGGCACTCACTGGAAGGATAGCTAAATGACAGCTACTCCTGTCTGAGTTCGACATCACCTATGTCACTCAAAAGGCAATCAAGGGACAGGCCCTCGCCGATCATCTTGCGGCTCACTCTCTCCTCGACTATCAGCCGCTCAAGACATTCTTCCCTGATGAAGATCTCTTGCTCATTGAAGAGGAAGAAAAGAAGAAAAAAGATGAGTGGACGTTATTCTTCGACGGCGCAGCAAATTCTAAAGGGAGAGGTATTGGAGCAATCCTCTACTCTTCAGATGATGTCCCTATTCCTATCTCGAGGCGCATCGCATTTGAGTGTACCAACAACATGGCAGAGTATGAAGCATGCATCGCTGGCTTAAGGGAAGCCATAATCTTGGGTGTCAAGAAGCTACGAGTATTTGGAGACTCACAGCTTATCATCAATCAGACCAATGGCGAATGGAAGACCAAGGATGAGAAGTTGATACCATATCATGTGTATCTTGACAATCTGCTCGAAGAATTCAAGGAAATCACCTTCTCATACATGCCTAGAGCCAAGAACCAGTTTGCAGATGCTCTCGCCACACTTGCATCAATGCTCGAGATCCCAAAAGGAGCTTCAGAATGGGAGCTCACAGTCGAAATTCAAGAAGAACCTGCTTTTTGCCTACAAATAGAAGAAGCCGAAGCTGTCCCTGACAAACCCTGGTATGCCGACATCAAGCAATATCTCGAAACCCAGGAGTATCCAGAGTCAGCAACAGCAACAGATCACCGAACCATTCAGCGTTTGGCCGGCCAGTTCACCATCAGTGGCGAAGTTCTTTACAAGCGATCCTATAATCACATCCTTCTTCGATGCGTCGATGAAACAGAAGCTGCAAGGATCATGGAAGAAATACAAGAAGGAATCTGTGGCCCACACATGAATGGGCACATGATGGCAAAGAAGATTCTACGACTCGGCTACTACTGGCTCACCATGGAGACAGACTGTTGCCAGCACGTCAGAAAATGCTTCAAGTGTCAAGAGCATGCGAATCAAATCCATGCCCCATCATCAGAGTTATACAACCTGACCACCCCCTGGCCCTTCTCCATGTGGGGACTCGACATCATCGGCAAGATCAGTCCCAAAGCATCAAATGGTCACGAGTACATACTTGTGGCAGTCGACTACTTCACCAAGTGGGTAGAGGCAGCCTCCTACACCACGATTGCAGCATCTCAAGTGATCAAATTCATGAAGAACAACATCATATGCCGATATGGAATCCCTAATGCCATCATCACAGATAATGGGACCCCGTTCGTCAACAAGAAGATGGATGACTTCCTCAGCAAGTTCAAGATCCAACGTCATCGATCAAGCCCCTACCGTCCCCAGATGAATGGTGGGGTAGAAGCCGCAAACAAGACAATCGTCAGGATACTTGAGAAGATGGTCGTGACCTATCGAGATTGGTCAGATATGCTCCCATATGCACTTTGGGCCTATCGAACGTCTGTACGGTCTGCTACGGGCGTTACTCCTTTCGAGCTTACTTACGGAATGGAAGCAGTCCTACCAGTCGAGGTGGAAATACCATCACTACGAGTGTTACTCGAAAGCGGAATTGAAGAAGGAGAATGGCAACGGGCCAGATTCGATCAGTTGCAGCTGGCAGATGAAAAACGCATGCGTGCACTAAGTCATTCACAGTGCTATCAGAAAAGGATCGCTCGGGCTTACAACAAGAGAGTCCGAAAAAGGAGCTTCAAGGTAGGCGACATGGTCATGAAGAAGATTCTACCGTCGCACCTTCCAGATCCCAGAGGAAAGTTCAAACCCTCGTGGGACGGGCCACTGATCATCAGAGAAGTACTTCCTGGAGGCGCCCTCAGACTCACCAGCATGAGAGGGGTGGATCTTCCTGAGCCAACCAACGCCGACAACGTGAAGATCTTTCACGGGTAAGTCATTCTGACCTTATCAAGAGTTACTTTAATAGAGCTGAAGTCAGGAGGTCGAAGCTAAGACCTCTGAGAAATCATCCCGTCCACCAACAAGTGTTTCAAATAAGGGGATTCCAAAAGAGAAAAATACAAAAAGGGGGGGGGGGGTTCAAAAAGAAAAGACAAAAAAAAAAGAGAGAATACAGAAGAAAAAGAAAAAAAAAAAGAGAAAAGAGAAAGAAAAAGGGAAGCCAAAGCAAGGCACCCGAGGAAAAAATCAACCCAAAAAGAAACACAGTCATCCATCCATTCATCTCAGAGGAGTCTTTAGCAAAGACCGACAGCTCTATCATCGTAACTTAGGATAAAGGCTGAAAGACTGCCATCGGCCGGCAACGACGGATTCCCGACCTCTAGCCGCCGCAGTTATCCAGAGATCCAGAAAGAAAAGAAAAAAAAAAGAGAGAAAAGAAAAAGAAAAAGAAAAAGAAAGGTGTGCCTAAACAAAGAGGGCGGAGTGAAAACCCGAAAGGGCGCTCCGAGTAAAAACAGTGGGCATACAGCGGACTTGGTGAAAACCTGAAAGGGCGCCAAGGGTAAAAACAGCACAGCTGCCAAGGGGCAGGCAAGACCAAATACCCGGGACGTGGTGAAAACCCGAAAGGGCGCCACGGGCAAAAAAGACGGGAAAAAGTCGGCTGTGGTGAAAACTCGAAAGAGCGCTGCAGGCAAAAATGGCTCAAATAAAAAAAAAAAGAAAAAAAATAAAAGTGCAGGTACCAAGAAATCAGACAGTCCAAATCGGTTCAAGCAGTAAAAGTACAAGAACAAGAAGAAGTACAGTCAGGAGCAAAGAACTCTACAAACTCTGACAATCTCAGGAAGCAAGAGTTTCCATTGCCTACACCTCTAGGGAACCAAAGGATCAAGCAAGTCGAATCTCGAGACATCGGTCAAATCATTGACCGAGCCCCAGTTCTGATTCCTATATCCTGACACAAAATCCAGACACACTCACAAGACAACTCATGGCACAGTAGATTTTCAAACAGTTCTCTCTTTTTTTTAATTAAATGCATCATATTTCTTTTACATATAACATATCACCTTTTTAAAAAAATACAAAAATGCATCATCATCAATCATATATGCAAAAAAAGAATGTGCAGGTGGCCAACACAATCAATCTCTACCCTCCTCCTCGGCCACATCAGGTGAGTCCTCTGACTCATAAAAAGATAGTCTCGCTCTCAACCTGCTCACCTCCATACGCAGGTAATGCACCTCATCACGCTCAAGGGTACGGATCGCTATCTCCTCATCAGACAACCTCCGATCGGCAGCCAATCTCCTCGACATCATCTCACAATGATACCGAAGTGCAGAGATCTCAGACAGCAGATGACCATGAGTGGCCAAGAGGAAGCCAGGATCGATAAACGGGCGCTCCTCAAAAGGTTCATATGAACCAGATAAAGAGCCAGCATCTCCAAGAATATCCTGCTCATCCTCATCAGCAGTCTGGTGCCAACAAGGGATACGTCGATACAAAGACTGCTCAGCAACCCAGTACTGATATGGGGCGGTCGCCATCGGAAAAGTCCGCAGCTCAAATCCCAACAAATCAGCTGTCAAATAACTCGCCCAGGAACAATCAATCCGGGTCCTGAAGTCAGAAGATCTAGAGGGGAGTACTCGACGCCCGATACCCGTGAAAGCAAAATGAGGAACATCCTGCTCATACCCAAACTGCCGCAGGAACCGGATGGGATGGTAAGAAAAGTAGGATCGAAAGCCTACCAACATCAGAGGATGGCGGTGTGCATCGCAAAGCACTGGAGGAAGTGAAAGCCAAGATGACTCCCAACGAACGTTCCAGTCACGAAGTTCAGCGAACATCCTGCGATACAAGGGCTCGCTCATCCTAGCCGTATGCGGAAGGAACTCCATGATATAACGCATGATGTCAGAGCTAGGGATGCCAGGAAGAGGTACAGGAACGGTCAGAGAAAGACGCTCCCATAGCCATACCTGATCACAGAAAGTAAAAGAAGTTCAGCTAAAGCAAAACAATTCCTAGCAAAGCAAGAAGAAAAAAGGTGCAGAAAAGATACCTGAAGGAAAGCACAACAGCCGCGAAGGACACGAGTGCGGCCCAGGGCACAGTCGGTCAGCCCATCAAATAGCTCGGCCAAGATGAGAGAAATGATCCCCTGCCGACGGACAGCTCGGCTCATCACCTCAAAAGGCAAAGGAGTCTGGGACCTGCGCCATCCCGAGAACAGCACCTCAGCAATCAAACAGAACATCAGTGCGTTCCGAGCAAAGGTGGAACCGGCCGAACCCTGAGGACCCGAAAAAAGATCATACAGCAAGTCCAAAGAGAACACAACAGCATCCTGGCCACCAGCTGCAGGCCGAACAAGATAGGGGATCCCAAACCAGTTCTGCGGTGTAGCAGTCTTCGGCGATGTCTTCGGCGAGAAGTACTGAGTGTAATCCAAGGGTAAGCCTGTCAAGTGTGCAAGCTCCTCCAAAGAAGGCCCCATCTCCATATCGTTGAACGTAAACAAGTTCAACGAAGGGACCCAGTCAATCAAGGCAGCTCCGAGCATCCTCCAGTCAATATCAACTCTGGCCATATGGATCAGACTGCCGAAGCCATAGGACTCTAACTCTCGAATCTCATAAGCCGACAAGCTGTCAAGCCAAGCAAGCAGTCGTGGCGAGCAAGAAGAACGAGGAAGCAGCTGACAAGTCCTCACCGGTATCCCCTCCAGTACAAAAGGCCCAGAAATCGAGGACAACTCATCGAGGATCGGAAGGTCAACAGGCAAAGGAGAAGGAAAAGCTGGAACCTCTGCCGACTCGACAACCCCTGATCGGCCCTCAGTGGCGGCTATGTCTGATATAGTCGCATCGCTGTCTGAAACTGTCACAACCTCAGCCGCATGAGAAGACTCGCCCACCTCATGAACAGAGTGCGCAAAAGACCGACGACCAAGGGAAGGACAATGCTCCCCATCAAAAGGAATATCAGTGAAGATCACACCGCACATCGTGGCATCCTGGCTAACCTGACCGTCGAAGAATACATCTGAACCATCAAAAAGGGTCCCGGCAGCCCCGATTGAAGAATCAACGGTCAGATCTGGACCTGCGACCCCCTCCAATAGAAAATCATGTATCCAGTCATCATCCTGACCGATCAAAGGGATCATCGAGGCATCCACACCGTCCATCATCAAGGGGACATCATCAATGATCACATCAAGTCCACCCAAAGAAGTATATCGCACATCCTGGCCCTCATCCAGAGCATCCAAACCGTCAAAGGTACCATCTGAGCCATCCATACCATCCAGACATGAGATCAGCCCATCTATGTCCATCATGGTCCCATCACCACCATCCATCACATCATCCATGGGGCCCACACTCAAGGGATGCATAGCCTCACCTATGTCCCATCCCATCATCCCATCCATACCATCCATTCCTCCCATGATGAAGGTCCCATTCAAATCAGAAAATCCAGCCATCCCACCATTAATGGAGCCATTCAAAGCTCCACCAACCACCATCCCTAGCCCCTCATCAATGCTTCCATTCAATGCCCCATCTCCCCCATCCATTAAAGACATCTCCCCATTATCAAAGCTCAATTGAAAATCTGAAGTGTGGGACCCACCTTGGACAGCCCCCACAGCCCCCAAATCTCCACCCTCCATTGCCCAAGAAAGGACAAACCAAGAAAGAGAAAAAAAGAGAAGGGAAGATGAGACAAGAAGAATATTCATGGCTGGAATCAAACTCGCCCGTGCAAAGCAGATGGAGACAGGGACAGTGGACAGCAGAGAATGTCCGAACCAGGGCCAGCCCAGGCCGCTCAAGAGGCGAGCCTTGGGCGGCCTGCCCTGGGCCGCCCGTACGGACGCAAACTTTCTCTCTCCGCGGGATTGGCTCTAGGGTTCTTGGTATGTGAGGCTGACAGTCCACATCAGCAGATGGCACTCCGTGGGCCGCCCAAGGCTCCGGTCCACTCCAAATTTCAACTGAAGATGATCAAGATCATATAAAAGGTACCCCACCAGTCCAATCACGAAGCAATGCGGCCAGAACATGCCTAATCGGGTCAAAGAGAAGGAAAGTTGATCAAGAGGGACCCACAAGCAATCCAAGCCGTTCAAAGACTAGATCATCATGATCTAAACCATTGAAGGACCTACATGAGCCATCAAACAACAAGATCAAAGGTTCGATCATCAAAAGAAGGGCCAGAATCCAAGATCTAATCATCAAGTGGGCCCACAAAGCCGAGTCAAGTGATCTGAGACGTTCAAGCCATCATCCACACCATGAGAAGCCTTCTTAGCCTCACAAGTCATCAAAAGAGGTGCCCCAAAGTAAAGCCAAGGTCTCAAATGGGCCCACAGGGCCGAATCTATCAATCTAAACCATCCAAAGGCATGACCAGATGATCCAAACCATAGAAGAATCCTAAGAATCTCCACCCTTGATTACTGTTCACATGAACAGTTTTGGGTCCGAAGACCTTAAACTACGTCGGGATTCACATCCCGAGAGATTTTCAATAAAAGCCGGTGTTGGTCTTGATTGCTCGAATCAAGATCCGACGACACCGGGTATTTTCGAAAACCACAAAAATATATTTATGCATTTCCAACACTTATTTGTACATGTTTTGGGTCCGAAGACCTTAAACTACGTCGGGATCAACGTCCCGAGAGATTTTTAATAAAAACCAGCATCGATCCCAGCCCTTTCAGGCCAAGATCTGATGATCTGGATCATTTCGAAAAACAGAAAATATGTTTGCCCCCTCTTGTACATGTTTTGGGTCCGAAGACCTTAAACCACGTCGGGATCAACATCCCGAGAGATTTTCAATAAAAGCCGGCGTCGGTCTTGTTTGCTCACATCAAGATCAATGACTCCGGACATTTTCAAAAATCATAAAAATATATTACCAGCCCCGCTTTTAAAGTTTTGGTCCGAAGACCTTAAACTACGTCGGGATCGACATCCCAAGAGATTTTCAATAAAAACCGGCATCAGTCTGGATTGTCCATCCGCTGACACCGGACATTTTTCCAAATACAAAAAAACATGTTTGCCCCTCTTTTGTACAGTTTCATGGTCCGAAGACCTTAAACTACACTGGGATTAATTTCTCGGGGGACCTTTCTCGCTTTCAACTAAAAACCGGCATCGGCCTCGACCGTGGGGATCATGGTTCGATAACCCGGATCATTTCAAAAATACCAAAAATATTTTAAAGCTTTCCATAAAAACCAGTATCAACCTTGATCATCCGAGTTGAAATCTGGAACCTTTTCAAAACACAAATATATATATATATATATATATATATATATATATATATATATATATATATACAATATAAAACAAAAAGTTTTCACCACCAGTTTCAACCCACTAATTTATCCCCAGCGGTCCGAAGACCTAAAACTACACTGGGATTAACTTCTCGGGGGCTTTCTTTCCTAACCTGTTCCAGGCATGGCTGACACTTGATCGTACGGGTGTCTGGAATCTCTTAAACAGGTAAGGGCTGTGGCGGGCAGAACTCCGCAATCCTGTTCGTGTTGAACGCACCGTGATAGACAACCTTGATTTGGAAGTCGCTGTTGAAGCTGACGGATGTTCCCTGTTCCTAGAACTCATGAAGGGGATTAAGGCTGTTGGGAGGTGGAGCTCACCCTCACGGAATTGTGAGCAACATAAGACCCCAAACTGGATTGACTAAGGAAAATGTGAGGATGTGGCTCATTTTGTGGCCGAAGGAGTCCGTCGGACGATACGTGGTCTATGTGCATTGCACATGAGGAACAGGCAACTTTGTGGGTGTGTTGACTAAAAACCCTCAAAATCTCCTCATCCGAAGATGTAAAACTACGGCACTTAACTGTGTGAGACTCGTCTTGCTCGCTGACGTAAAATGGATCGGGTGCCTTACTAGCAGTAGAAGCTGGAAGTGGATGGAAATTCCACATCTTTTCCCTGCATTTCAGAAAAATCACAAAATACAAAAAACATTGCAAAATCACCTCTTCAAAAATCACAAAAAAATATTTCCATCAAATCAAATATCTGCAAAAATCACAAAAATACTTTTCTTGCTTTCATCAAAAATATTTCGAAAAATCACAAAAATATTTCCTGTGTTTTCAATAACCAATCTCTATCCTGATCGCTCAGGTAAAGATTCGGACCACATATTTATAAAAAAAAAAAAAAAAAATCACAAAAAATAGCATCCCCAGCACTACAATTCAGGAGTCTTGAACTCCGCTCACTTCACAGTATGGGATGACGGATCCAATCGCCCGCAAATTGGAATCTTGACCAAAACGGGCAACTAAACACCATCTCAATCACATGAATGCCCAGAAGAACATCTTGAAGTCGAATGATATCCTCGTACGTTCTCATTAGCAAAGAAACAGCATCTTGGGACGATGGACCTGATCGACCACGGGTCGGGATCTTGACCAACCCGCTGTCCAAACCTCCGTATCAAAAAGAAAAATCCCCAAGGGAGTACAACCCTACAAGCAATAAGCTCAAAGTTCTCTGCACCCACAGCAAAAGCAAAACCATCAAACGAGAAGAGAATGAGCCAAGCCATGCATTCATCATGCATCTCCATGCATCAGCATCCATCGCATCAATCATCATGTTTACCTGCTTTCAAAATAAAAGCCGGTTAGCCAAAGACCCCGCAGGCATCCCTAGTGGAGGCACGTGCAAACCAGGTTCCCATTTCAAAAAGACAAAAAAATATTTCTATTTGCAAATAAAAACCCCACGAAGTATCACTCCCCAGAGTGGGTGTCTTTTCAAAAATCCAAAAATATTTTCCCAGTAGAGCGTTCTGCCCCCAAAACACCAGGAGATCTTCCATATCTCTGGGTAGGAGCCGACGCAAAAATCAAATAAGATCCGATGTCTCGTGGTTTCCCCGGAGACCATTGGATCCAATGCACTCAAAGTACGGTCGAACTGAACTCCAGTGTCAGTGCGGTCGTACCACATGCCAAGATACGAAAAGATGAAAAGCCAAAAGGCTCGATCAAAGAAACCATTTGAACAGGTGGAAACGATGAATTGTAACCCAAGTATCAAAATCAGCAGATTGGGTGGAAAGAGTTCACCCGCACATACCTAGGCGTGGATGCCTGAAGTACCTTGACTGAATCCAAGTCGGCGTAGTAGAATCCCGTAAGACTATCGGACGCAGGGCGTCTAACCACTTTGACAGTCAAGCGAAACAAGTACTCCTGGAGTGATCTGGGAAAACATCAAACACACAATCAATCACAGGGTCAGTAACCTCGTAAGACTGTCGACGCAGAGGCTCTGCTGTACCTTTCCGATGTTAGTACCGATCGGGAATGGAAGGGTTGCGATTGGGTACCCAGGTTGCAGCAAACTGCAGGGACAATCGCAACGTTTTCTCCAAACTCCCGCGGTATGTGCAAGTGAGCGATCTCCAAACGATCAACTGGCACAGATGCAAAAGCAAGCAAAGATTTCAGACCATGATCTATGAATGACCGGGTCAGAAGTGGGGTGTCCACTCGCTTTGGCATTCGGTTGCACGCAACCTCTGCCAAAGAGGGGCATCTGTAGACACCCCACCTTCGGCTACACTGTTGGTAGAGATAGCTGGTTGAACGGAGGACCATACCCCCAAATCCCAAGTCTAAACTCAGCCAAACTCACCCTTGTAAGCCCCATTCCGTAGCCCAGTTCAAGCCTGAACCCAGTCAACCCAGTCCTAAACACCACCCAGAAAAACTCCCCATAAAAAAGGCCAGTCAAAAAATTCCAAAAAAGTCAAACTCACTGAGTCAACCCGCTGAGTCAACCCGCTGAGTTAACACGCTGAGTCAACCCGTCGAGTCAACCCGTCGAGTCAAAACACCGAGTCAACCCGTCGAGTCAAACCACCGAGTCGACCCGCTGAGTCAACTCACTGAGTCGACCAGCGAGTCCAACAGCAGCCCCGAGGGAACGGCCGTACTCGCTGGAAACCGAGGAGCGGCCGTACGGGCGGCCCATGGCAGGCCGCCCGGAAAAAATTACGACTTCTGCCACTCTCTGCTGCTATAAATACTCCCCTCCCCTTCTCATTTCAACAGACCACTCAGCCAGAAAGAGCCCGTCCGTCTGAGTCACCCTCCTTCATCCTTTAGCCCATTCCTTCACCAAGGAGAGCCCGAGTGAGGAGAGTCTAGCCCTGGTCCAGCCCAGCCTGACCACTGGTCCAAGCCTCCCAAGCCATCCAAGTCTTGATCCAGCCACTCGAAGCCAACCCTTGCGACACCTCCGTCCACCCAGCTACTCTTTTCCAGCATCATCTCATTTGCATCTAGCATAAGTGCAACATTTACTTTTCTTCCAACCCCCCTGCTTCACTGCAAACACTTTGATTATTCAAACACACCGCATGCATCTCGCATAAAGCACCTGTCAGTTCGAGCGTATGCTCTGGGCTTGCCCGTTGTTGGAACCTGCCCATCAGAAACTCTTACTGTTCAGACCCGCATTCATGCTTCACCATAAAACACCTTGATTACTCAAGCACACATGCATATGTCTTTATATTAAGCACCTGTCAGTTCGAGCGTATGCTCTGGGCTTGCCCGTTGTTGGAACCTGCCCATCAGAAACTCTTACTGTTTAGACCCGCATTCATGCATCATGTCATCCATGAGAATATACGAGGATTAAACTAGACTTTCAAATATTCGATCGATTCTGTGAAGTAGAGACCGTACTTCGGTACGGGCAGTGTGTGGGGTGCCTAACCTCTTCCCACCCTGTAACCGTGATCCCTTACCTTGAATCTCTGGCCGCAGATCAACAGGAGTCATTTTAGAGGAAGGAATCTTCGGATTCTCTTCTCTAACGTTTCTACGGGGTCTAGCCGACTGTAGATTCGAAGTAACTGGCTAGTGGCGACTCTGGTCTTATATAAATTCACTTAAACACATCCAGCTCAATACGACAACCAAACGAAGCCCTCGAGAACGAGGCAAGCCAGTGGCACAAACGGCGATTTCGCACGCACGCACCTCTTCTTCTTCTTCTTCCGAAAGGAAAGGGAGAACGACGTCGTGTGGGAGCGCGGAAAAATCGGCGAGGGTCCACAAAATCATAATGAAGTTACTGGTTCAATTTCAAATGGTTCCGATCACGGTAATTCGATATTTTAGCCAAAATTGGCTAAGTAAGGGGATTTTTGTAAACCTCCGTTTTACATAAATTGGGAGGCATTTTGTGGGATTCTTTCGGAGGTGTGTAGCCATTTTGTTTGTTTTGAGGGCCCCTACATTTTGGGGCCCCAACACCATGGTTTCTAACTGGCCGTATATTTCAAGCTTTATTTGGCTAATAATGACTCTAAACCACATTTATTTTTACACCTGATGCAATATCACACCCTAGTTATACCAATAAATCAACATCAAAGCCAAGAAAGTGAGGGCACCGCTGCGCTTGCGTGGGGGGGACGTTCACACTTACGTACCTCTAAGTTTTTAAGAATCGATTTGATTGGGGATTAGTAACATAAAATCATCGGTAAAAAATTGAAAAATCTAAATTAACTATAATAAAAGGGATTAGTTGCACTATTTTTTTTAAATAGGTGGGAGAGCCCCACCATGAATTTTATTGAATGGGACTGGGAGAGTGAAATACAAGCTCATTTGGGTGGGTCCACAAAAAGATCGGACCACACCTATCGTTTACACCAAAGTTGTACAACTTAGGAAGAGGCCCAACTAAACTCTACAAACAAAGCCAATCCAAGCCAACTGTTGGGAAATCGATCTGCGGAAGCACCGAGAAGAATCAAACGATCACCATATGACACACACGCAATCAACTCAAAGATAATCCGAATTTTACGTGGAAAACTCTTGCGAAAAAAAAAATCACGACACAAAGAAACACCTGCACTATGAATATCAGAAGATTACAGAGATATTTACCCACAAGAAATAGCCCAAGAGATGAACAAAGCTTCTCTCCCTTACAATCCTCTCCTCAAACCCTAATATCGAATTAGGACACCTTTGTAGTCATAGGAATACCTCTAAATACGTTTAGGAGTCGGTTATATAGACTCATAATAAAAAATACAAACATATTACGCAAAATCGCGTAACCATGCAAACCATCGCTAATACTGTCAACCAAGTCCAAAGAGATCTACTTAAAATTCGACTTGTTTCGCTTCAAAGGATCGACCGGTCTAATTAAAGGCTGGACCGACCAATTTCGTTCGGTCCTTTGAGGTGGAGCGGATTGAATTTTAAGCAGTTGTCTCTGGACTCTTTCTATCCACCAAAGACCGATCGTGGGTAGGTCACGACCGATAGGCAGTATTGGCGATGGTTTGCATGGTTACCCGGTTTTGCATGATATGTTTCTATTTTCGATTAAGAGTCTATATAAACGATTCATAAACGTGTTTAGAGGTATTCCTAAGACTACCAAGGTGTCCTAATTCGAGATTAGGGTTTGGGGAGAGGATTGTGAGGGATAGAAGCTTTGTTCATCTCTTGAGCTATTGCTTGTGGGTAGATATCTTCATAATCTTATGATATTCATAATGCATGTGTCACTTGTGCTGTGGTTTTTTCCCGCAAGGATTTTCCACATAAAATTTGGATTGTCTTTGTGTTGATTGTGTGTGTATCGTGTGGTGATCGTTTGACTCTTCTCGATGCTTCTGCAGACCGATTTTCCAACACCAACTAGACTCTAGCCTGTTACATTTTCTCTCTCCTGATGGCCCTAATCCCTACATTGTCCAAGTTTAAGAGGCCAATAACTATTTTCTCTCTTTGGGAGATTAGTTGGGAAATTAGTTGCACTACTTTCTGAATAAAATAATTTTACAAAATAAACAATTGCTATTCTAATTAAAATTTTAAAATTTTACAATATTAATTTATTTTAGAATGAAAAATAAAAAAGTTTTGGGACAACTAAACAATTGTTCTCTCAATATAAAATAATATTATTTCATGAAAGTAAAATTTTATGAGATTGGCACGGCCAAATGCACTTTTCAGGTCATTTTCATGCAAGGAAAATTAATTCTATTGTATTTTTTCATGATATCATTTTCGTTGAATGTAAGTTTCATCGAGTTTATTTAATGGATGTATAATTGTTGTGTTGGATAAAAATTCTTCAATTTCATGGACCAACTATTATGGTATCTTCATGTTAAATGATGTTTTAGGTGTTAGTATGTGAAAGAATAATGTCACCATTTCTCTTTCATACAAGTGTAGCCAATATCTACCCATTAGCCTGTCGAAGCACTTAGATTTCGGACAAACTTCAAGCATTGATATCTTTTGATGTGTGTCCTACATCACTAATGAAGAAAGGAGAATGTTCACATCCAACATAAACCTGTGGGACAATTCACTATTAGACAAAACATATGATGAAATTTGTCCTAAACAATGGTGATTAATTATTAAAAACTTTTTGTGGGCCACAAAAGTTTTGGATCAAGCTGATTTTTGCGGTCCTTTCATGAAGGTCTGTCTGGCCATTTTAATGCTTGGCATTCGATCCCACTGTGTCCTATGGTGTGGTCCACCCGAGATATGGATATGCTGCATTTTTGGACTCATGCCCTAAAATGATCTAGAAAAAAAGTAGGGACGGCATTGATATAGGACACATAGACTATGGTGGGCCCAACAGTCAGGGATCCACCGAAGACCCATCCTTGCCTCACTTAACATGATGAAGCCTGACCATGGAGCCCACCTTGATGTATGTGTGGTATATCAGTTCATCCGTTTTTTCCTGATGATTTTGTGACATAGAGACAAAAAAAATGTAGCAGATCCAAATATGAGGTGAACCACATTACAAAAACAATGGTGATTGGCCATTAAAAATTTCCTGTGGGCACAAAAGCTTTAGATCACGTTGAGTTGATGTTTATTTATTTATTTATTTTTTTCTTCCAGGTGTCTCTGACCTTATCAACTGGTTGGATGTAAAATAAACAATACAGTGGGTCTTAGGAAGTTTTTAATGCTGGCCATTCAATCACCATTGTTTTCTTCAGCGTGGCCCACTTGAAATTTATATCTGCTTCAATTTTGGGCCCATGCCCTAAAATGAGCTGGATAAACAGATGGACGGCTTGGATAGACTACACATACATCAAGGTTGGGCCCACTGTTAGGATTGCAACGAGCTGTATTGGGTGAAAGCGACCCACACCTAACCTGCTTCCCTCTGCGGAAGCAGATTGCATCAGCATGATGTATGGGTTCATCCACGCCATTCATCCATTTTTAAGTGATCCCAAAAATGAGACAGATCCAAAGTTCAAGTGGACCGCACCACAGCAAGTCGTGGTGCTAACCGTTGAAACCTTCCCAGGGCCAACCATGAAATTTATTTGCCTTCCAAACCGTTAATAAGGTGACCCCAAGAAATTTTTAATGGTGGGCGTTCAATCCACACCGTCCATGTAGTTGGAAAGCTATGTGGGGCCCACAGAGATTCCTGTGACGAATCCACTCCATCCATCAGTTTTTAAAGGCAACAACTAATGCAGAATTCTAAAATTAAGGCAAATCCAAAACTCAAGTGGGCCATACCACACGAAACAGCATGGATTGAACACCCACCATTGAAAACTTAGTGGGGTCCACAGAAGTTTTGTATCAGGATGATATTTGTACCTACAGTTTATCTGAGTGGTAATAACCCTGTGAACGGTTTGGATAGCATATAAACATCATAGTTAGCTCCAGTAAGATGTCAACGGAGTACGTTTCTTTTTCCACTGTTTCACGTGGTGTGGCCTATATGAGCTTTGGATCTGCCTGGTGTTTTGCATCCTATCATATTGTAGTCTTGAAAAACTGATGGACGGACTGGATTTTTCATGGGCATATCTTTCGGCCCCAAGTAGCTTCCGTCTAGGATTGTGCGGTGTGTAGACGTCACCAAGTTCCGTGGGCCTGTACATCTAATTTGCAAGATCATTTAGTTCATGAGCTAAAAAATGAGACAGATCCAAAATTCAAGTGGACCACACAATGAAAGCAATGGAGACAATGATTCCCACCGTTGAAATCTTCCTAGGGCCCACCATGGTATTTATCTGTCAACCAACCTGTTCATGAGGTCACACAGACCTGGGAAAAACCAATATTAGAGGACGCGGATTAGCTACTGTCAGATTGAGTAGCTATCTTGCTACTGAAGTGACGTCACCAACTTCTGTGGACCCCACCGTGATGTATGTGTTGTATCCACACCATCAATCTATTTGGAGAGAACAATTTAGGGCATGAGTTAAAGAATGCGACAGATCCAAAGCTCAAGTGGACCCCACCAAAGAAAACAGTGGGGACAGTGATATGACCGTTGAAACTTTTTTAGAACCCACCGTGATGGTTTTTGAGATCCAACCTGTTCCTAAGTTCACACGAACATGAGAAGGGAAAACATAAATATCGGACGCAGATCCGCGAAAGCATTGCGCAGGAAATTCCTGCGTTGGGAACCTAGGTCGGGCCACTGTGATGTTTTTTTGGGAAATCCACCTCGTTCATCCCCTTTGTATAAGTTAAAAATAAGTTAAAAATCTGATCCCAACTAGATTTAGGTATAAGTTAAAAAAATAAAAATAAAAAAAAAACTTTTTTATTATTTATTTTTTTGATTTTTTTTTACATTTTTCATATTTTTTTAAAATTAATTGACAAACTCAATCTGACTCGGGTATGACTCGATCCGACTCAGTCCCTATGATCGGGTCGGACTCGGATCGGATCAGACCCGATTGACTCGGTTCGGATCAATTTAGGGTTAGCTGACTCAGTACCGAATCCGATCCAACTCGGTTGATGCCCTGTCCTTGGCCAGATCGAATAGAGACAATCCAAACTCGGTCCGACTCGACTCGATGCCCACCTCTATTCCTAGCGCAGGAACTTCCTACGCAAGGCTTTCACAGGGAAACTGCGTCCATAAATATCAGCTTGATCAAAACCTTATATGGCCCCAAGAAGTTTTTAATGGTAGGAGATTAATCCCCGCGGTTTTCTTTGGTGAGGTCTACTTGAGCTTTGGATCTGCCTCATTCTGTGGATCATGCCCTAAAATGATCTCCCCAAATGGATGGACAGTGTGGATACAAAACATACATAATGGTGGGCCCCACAAAAGTTGGTGACGTCACTTCAGTAGCTAGATAGCTACTCAACATGTCAGTAGCTAAACCGTTTATAAGGCCATTACCATGGGGAAACGCAGGAACTACCTTCAAAACTGGAAGGGATTGGATTAGGTGTTGCCACTTGCCCACCCTCCCCCAAGATGGTGCAGCTCTTATCGTGGGCTTACTGTGATGTGTGTATTTTATATCCACACCGTTTATTAGTTTTTTCGGATCATTTTAGTGCATAGGCCTAAAAATTAAGCAAATGCAATTCTCAGGATTGATCAAGTAAAGATAGACTCGAAACTGAGGTCATGGTATCGACTCCCAAAGTGTGGGTGGCTAACATTGCAGTGTGACTAACAGCGGTGGGTTTACTAGCAGTGGGTGGAGTTGTGCATGAGCCGAGCTCGGCCATGTTCGAGCTAGGCTCAATCACTGAATAGCTTGGCTCATGTTCGGCTCGGCTCAGCCATCGAGCTGGACTAACATGTTCGAGCTAGTGTTGAGCTCTTAATGTGCATATTCTAACCCCAATTCATCACTCATTGTGCAAGGTTTGTATGGTTTGTAAGCTAATTCAATGCATGTTTTGTGACTACAGGATTGAGGGTGGACTCTACTCAATTGAAGACATAAAGAGCTCACTTGGGATCATTCGGGTGAATAAAGTTTGAGGATCAAAGAAGAAAAGAAAGAAAGAACTAAAGAAGAAAAGAAAGCAGAAGAAAGAAAAGAAAAATACAAAAAGAAAAGAGGGCTGACCGGTCGTGACCGGTCGGCCAAGGAAGCCAGACCGGTCAGTGACCGGTCAGCCATGCATGTTTGGAGATATTGAGGATGTCCGACCGGTCATGACCGGTCGGATAGGATTGCTGGAACATCAATGGACAAGGCTTCTGGGACTTCACTAGGACCGATCGGTCATGACCGGTCGGTCATTGCTGCTGGATGAGGAGAAAAAAATACATCCGACCGGTCATGACCGGTCGGAATTGCTTGCTGGACTGATGTTCTATATGGCCCGACCGGTCATGACCGGTCGGCCATGCGTACTGAGTTAGAACTTTCTAATTTCTTCCCGAAATTCTCTGCGCTGCGTAAGTGTTACGCAAATTTTCGATTCTTCCGACGTTGTGGAGCCTCCAGACTATAAGAGGACACCTAGGGATCATTCCTGGGGCATCCTAGAAGGGTTCAAGCGAGGTTGGAGGCGGTGGAAGTGAAGATTGGAGTTTCACAACTCCTTTTGGTTTGCTTTGCTGTTTTTATACTTTTTGTAGTTGTTTCATGTTTCCTTGGATCATGAGCAGCTAAACCTCTTAGCTAGGGCTAAGAGGTGAAGCTTGTAGTGTATCCAAGATGTTTTAATTCGTAGTTAAGTGGTTTTCAGTTTGGAATTCATGATTATGAACTAAGGTTTGAAGTTTATACAAGTTTTTAAGTAATTTCTCTTAGTCTTGTGATGACTCATGGATGTTTGGATGAATTACTTATCTTCTTAATTTGTTTGCAACGGTCTAGACCTGTATGATCCGAGGAATTGGAGTGCGCTCTAGTACCAAGCTCTTCATAAAGGGGCTTCATGCCAAAGTTCTAGTTTTGGTTGATTATCTGGAATATGTATGGACTGTGCATATAATTTGAATCCAGTTCAAATCATGATCTAGCCTTGTCTTGTGAGAAGACCTGAGGATGGTTATGATTGGGAATTGGACCTATAGAAAAGGTGAATGACCTATGCAATGAGCATGCTCAGATCAGCCTAGAGTTGAGTGAACTTTATGCACAGAACTTACATGTTACAGACTTCTGGTTTAACAGTTCTATCATCCGACTAGATAGACCTGACTGGTGATTCTAGTTGAGAGAATGGGAAGCCACAGCGGATTGAACATCGAGGATTGCTACAAGTGAATCCTCGAACCCCTAGTGCCTTCTTATAATTGTTTACATTCAATTTAGCTTAAACTGTTAATCACACACATTCTATTCAAACTTTGATTGTTAGCTTCAATAGAAACTTGTGGATGAGTTTGTGACATCCTACATAAGTCCCTGTGGATCGACCTCGGTATTACCGAGTTTATTACTACATCGCAACCCTACACTTGGGGAAGCGAACAGCTAGCTTGACCAAGCTTTCGAGCCCAATTCGGGCTAAGTTCGAGATTGAAAATAACAAAATTTTAAATAGGCCCAACTTAAAGCCAAGCCTAAAACTATTAAAAATCATGGCCAAAGGCAACCCAAAGCCCATTTACATTCCCCCACTTACTTTTATAGAGAGGTTCACCTCTCATTTCCTTGCTCACATCTGATGTGGGACTAAAAAACATAATTTTCCAACTAAGGGTGCGTTTGGTAAAACTTAATTCCACGACTTATCACTGAAAAATGATATTTTCAGTGATTTGAGTAATTCAGACTATTTGGTAACTAAAAAAATTTAAGTGCTTAATTGAAAAAATCACTTAAATTAAGTGGATTATTTTAAGTCATGCCAATATGACTTAAAGCTTATAACTGAATGCGGTAAGTGGTTTCTCTTTAAATTTTTAGATAAAAATTGACAAAAGTATTCCTATTAACATTTAAAAATGGCAAGAATACCCTTTTTTATTTACTTTCCCATCCATGAAACCATCCCATGCAAGTACTTGAAGTCATCAAATTCTATAAGCCCCAACATAATGTATGTATTATATCTACATAGTTTATCCATTTGGAGAGATGATTTTAAGGCATGAGCCCAAAAAATGAGACAGGTCTACACCTCAGGTGGACCACACCACTAAAAGCAATGGGGACAATGATGCCCACCATTGAAACCTTACTAGGGCCCACCATGATGTTTATTTACCATCACCCCTATTCATAAGAACATAAAAGACCTGGATTAAGGGAAAACACAAATATTAGCTTGATCCGAAACTTTTGTGGCGGTGATAAGTTTTCAATGGTAGCTTTCAAATAAATTACCAAACAGATTTTTTAGTTCTTATAAGTACTTAAATTCAGCACTTTAAGTTTTCAGTACTTAAATTAATTTTCAGGCTTAATTTTTCAGTTTACCAAACGGCACCTAAGTCAGACGAGTCGAGCTTCAATCAAGCCGAATGGAGCTTGGGTTAGCTCGAGCTTAGCTTGAAAGTCATTTCGAGCTTGGAAAAATGTCTTGGCTTGATTCGAACCCAACCTTCGAATCGAGCTAGTTCGAACCGAGTCGAGCAAGCTAACCTAGCTAGCTTGGCTCGTGCACAGCTCTAACAGTGGGGTGTGTGTACTAACCTAATTAAAAAAAAAAAGACATTATGATTAACCATTAATAGGCCAAAAAGTTTTGGATCGAGCTAACATTTGTTTTCTCCCTTCATTATGGTTTACAATAGGTTGGATGGAAAATAAATATTACAGTGGACCCTAGGAAGTTTTTAATGGGAATGTGTTCAGTTACTACCATTCCCTATGGTATGGTTAACCTGAGACTTGGATCTACTTCATTTTTGGCTACATGCTCTAAAATGATATGGTAAAATGGATGTATGATGTGGATATAGAATCGATATATCAAACTGGGCCCCATGGTAATGACCGCACCGTCTTAAGTGAAACCGGGCCGCACTTAATCCGTGTGGCCCTCACCGTGTCATCCGCCTTGATGTAAATATTCTCTATCCATGCCATGTAATCCATGCTGTCAATCCTTTTTAGAGGTCAATCCCAAAGATGAAGTAGATCCAATTCTAGTGTGGACCATACTATAGGAAACGGTGGTGATAGACCATTTATGGGCTACCAAGGTTTTGGATCAGGTTAATGTTTGTTTTTTTCCACTTCATCCAGTTTAGGCAACCTTGTTGACAATTTGGATGTTAAATAAACATTATGGTGGGCCCTAGGAATTTTTTAATAGTAGGATGTTCAATCACCATTGTTTCCTACAATATGGTCCACCTAATATTTGGATCTTATTCATTTTTTTGTCTTGCCTTGAAATGATCTGGAAAAATGAATGGATGATGGAGATATAGAATATGTCCATCGAGGTGTGCCCCATGGTAGGAGCCGCACCGTCTTGGGTGAGGCTGGGCTGCACCTATCTCACAACACTGCATTTGTTGAAGGGGGGGAACACCTTCGGTGAAGCGGTCATCGTGTGACCTGATGTATTTTTAGTATATCCATTGCCAACTCATTTTAGTGCAAAAGCCCAAAAATTAAGCATATCCAAATCTTAAGTGGACCACACCACAAGAAAGAGGATTGAATGGCCCACCACTAAAAGAAAAAGTTCTTAATGGTGGCCATTCAATCACCGCTCTTTCTTGTGATATGGTCCACTTGAGATTCAGATCTACTTTATATTTGGTTTCATGCCATAAAATTAGTTGAAAAAAGCGGATGGACAACATTGATATACAACAAAAACATCAGGTGGCCCACTTTCACCCACCTCGCATGGGTCGCCCACCTCAAGTGTGTCCCTGCTTCACATAGGCTATCCCGCTCGGGCCCTGGTGTGAAAATACGCCTGCATTAGTCATCCCGATGAGGAGTCTCAAACCCCAGACATTCCACTTTAATACTGCTTTTGATGCAGGACAATTAACCACTTACTCTAACCGCTCTCATCAAAGTCGGAGTTTTCTCAAGCTTAGCTCACCAAATACGCTCTCCTCATCAGTTAGTGAACACTAGTTTGATACACTGTCGCCTACCTTAGTGAGTAAAATCGGATCTACCAATATGGTTGGGATTCTTGACTATGGGGCTCACCATGATATATGTGACTACATCAGTCTGCATTGCAAGCTCATTTTAGGGCATTATCCAAAAAAGGAAGCAGATCCAAATCTCAGATGGACCATAATACGGGAAACCATGGTAATTGACCATTAAAAGCTCCTTGTGCGCCATAAAAAAATTTGGATCAAGATGATATTTGCTTGGTCTCTTTATCTAGTTTGACCTTATTAATAGGTTGGTAAATAAACATTCCGGTGGAATCCATTAATTTTTGAATGGTGGGAATTCAATCAAGACTATTTCTGTGGTGTGGTCCACCTAATATTTGGGTCAGCTTCATTTTTGGGTTCATACCCTAAAATGAGCTGTCAAAATGATTGGACGGTGTGGATTTAAGGCACATACATTACTGTGAGCCCACGGCAATGGGTCCCAGATCCACCGAATGGGCGCCCGCATGTTCGACCCTGGGCTGCTGTTAAGATCAAAAGTGCTCCTTACGTGGCTCTTGTGTGGATGATCTTGGACGTCCGATGGGTGGTATCCATGGTCAATATTCTTTATAGTAAAAATATTTCTGGGTCCATCGTAACCTGGGGCCCTGGATCACCCAAGCATGTTCCATGTGGTCGTGCGTACATAGCCTTGCCTGGTCCTTCAAGTCCTCACGTGCCACCACTTTGCACATGCCGAATTTTGCCTCACGAAGTCTGTTGAGCCCGCACCAACATCACCAATAAAGGGCTGTACACGATCGAGTAAGCTCAAAAAACTTGCTTGACTCGGCTTGGATTGGAAGTAAGCTTGGGTCAAGTTGAGCTAAATTTTGGATGCTCGAATAAATTCGAGTTGAGCACTGAGCAGGACTATGCTCGACTCAGCTCTACTTGTAGAGTGGCTTGAGATTGGCTTAATTTGATTCAGCTTGACTCATAGAGTGGCTCGAGATTAGCTTGATTTGACTCGACTCATATCGTGACTTGGAGTATAAATACTCCTAAAAAAATCTTAATATTTTCATTTCAAAAAATTCCAGTCAATTGGCCGAGCACTCTAACCCTAACCCTCACCCTCTCTCTCTGTGCTCACCCACTCAGCCCCACTAGACCACCCCCACAACCCACATCGGCACTCCCTCCCTCCCTCTCTCTCAAGAGTCAAGTCTCGGCTCGACGCTGCGATCCCCTGAGTTGCCCTGCGACTTGCCTATCCACTTGATGTTGGCCACCCCCTAAGCTGCCCTGTCCATTCGACACTGGTGTAGACACCCCACCTTCGGCTACATTGTTGGTAGAGATAGCTGGAAGAATGGAGGACCATACCCCTAAACCCCAAGTCCAAACTCAGCCAAACTCACCCTTGTAAGCCCCATTCCATAGCCCAGCTCAAGCCTGAACCCAGTCAACCCAGTCCTAAACATCACCCTGAAAAACCCCCCATAAGAAAAGCCAGTCAAAAAATCCTAAAAAAGTCAAACTCACTGAGTCAACCCACTGAGTTAACCCGCTGAGTCAACCCGCTGAGTCAACTCGTCGAGTCAAAACACCGAGTCAACCCGTCGAGTCAACCCGCTGAGTCAAACCACCGAGTCGACCCGCTGAGTCAACTCACTGAGTCGACCCAGGGAGTCAAACAGCAGCCCCGAGGGAGCGACCGTACCCCGCTGGAAATCGAGGAACGGTCGTACGGGCGGCCCATAACAGGCCGCCCAAAAATAATTACGCAAAATGCCACTGCCCGCTGCTATAAATACCCCCCTCCCCTTCTCATTTCAGCATCCCTTCGAGTCCAGTGAAATTCTGTCTGTTCCGAATCCCTCTCCAATCCTTAGCCCATTCCTCCACCAAGGAGAGCCCGAGTGAGGAGAGCCTAGCCCTGGTTCAGCCCAGCCTGACCACTGGTCTAAGTCTCCCAAGCCATCCAAGTCTTGATCCAGCCACTCGAAGCCAACTCTTGCGACACCTCCGTCCATCCAGCTACTCTTTTTCCAGCATCCTCTCATTTGCATCTAGCATAAGTGCAACATTTACTTTTCTTCCAACCCTCCTGCTTCACTGCAAGCACTTTGATTCTTTAAACACACTGCATATGTCTTAAATTAAGCACCTGTCAGTTCGAGCGTATGCTCTGGGCTTGCCCGTTGTTGGAACCTGCCCATCAGAAACTCTTACTGTTCAGACCTACATTTATGCTTCACTATAAAGCACCTTGATTATTCAAACACACTGCATACGTCTTAAATTAAGCACCTGTCAGTTCGAGCGTATGCTCTGGGCTTGCCCGTTGTTGGAACCTGCCCATCAGAAACTCTTACTGTTCAGCCCTGCGTTCATGCATCATGTCATCTATGAGAATGTATGAGGATTAAAACAGACTTTCAAGTATTAGTTCGATTCTGTGAAGTAGAGACCGTACTTCGGTACGGGCAGTGTGTTGGGTGCTTAACCTCTTCCCACCCTGTAACCGAGATCCCTTACCTTGAATCTCTGGCCGCAGATCAACAAGAGTCATTTTAGAGGAAGGAATCTTCGGATCCCCTTCTCTAACGTTTCTACGGGGTTTAGCCGACTGTAGATTCGAAGTAACTGGCTAGTGACGACTCTGGTCTTATATAAACTCACTTTAACACATCCAGGTTAACACGACTACCAAACAAAGCCCTCGAGAACGAGGCAAGCCAGTGGCACAAACGGCGATTTCGTACTCACGCATCCTCCTCTCCTTCTTTTCCCGAAAGGGGAAGGGACGAGAACGTCGTGTGGGGAGCGCAGAAACGGCGAGGGTCCACAGCTGGCCACCCCTTGAGTTGTCCAGTCTACCTGTCCGCTCAACGTCGGAAATCCCCCTCCCCCATCATTTTTTTCACACAGATTTTTTTTGTGAAAACTCAAATTCAAACTCACCTCGAAAGACTCAAACTTGAACTTAGACTTGGCTCAAACTTGTACTTGCTTGGTTTGCTGATCGAGCAGGTCCACGCTCGACTCTCCCAAGTCAAGTAAAGTACCGAATAGGGGCTGGGTGGCTCGAGCCGAGCAACGAGCAGGGCAAAGGTCGACCTGACTCGATTCGTGTACACCGGCGCAAGTCTGCCCACGAAGCTTCGGAAGTGGATTGCCCAGGACCCACCAAAGATATATCTGTGCCGGGGCTGTGTGGGGTCCACAGAGATGTATGTGAAAAATCCACTCCGTCCATCTGTTTTGAATGACCACATAGTACATGAATTTAAAAATCAAGAAGATCCAAAACTCAGGTGGGCTACACCAACGAAACAGTGGGAACAGAAACGTCCAAACCGTTCATAAGATTACCACTTCTTCGTGTTGTATGGCCCACATAAGTTTTGGATCTATCTGATTTTTTAAAATCCTGTCCTTTTCTGGTCTTTCAAAACAGATGGACGGAGTGGATTTGTCACAGACATCTCTGTGGGCCCCACACAACCCGGGACACTGGAATATCGGTATGATCGGTATGCCCGGGGTCACTTGAGGTAATCCGCCTCCAGAAACCTCCAGCAGAATCGCATATTTCACTCCAAACCGACGCTCACATTCTCTCCTCCTTTTCCCGCAGTTTCTTTGAAGCGTTTTGTCAAATGGTTGGTATTCGTCTCAATACTCGGCTTCTAATGATCTTTTTCTTTCTTTCCTTAGATTTTATTTCTTCCTCTCTTCCTTCTTTTGATGCAGTCAGTTACATTGCATACGAATCTCGGAGACATCAAGTGCGAAATCGCATGCGACGAGGTCCCCAAGACAGCCGAGGTTTGAAACCCTATCTTTCCATTTACAGCTTTCTTTAATGGGATTTCGTTCTCGATAATGAAAAAGAGAATTGATCTATGATCATTTATAGCGCCTTTAAATGTTACATATGTAGAACATCTAATTCGTGCAAAAGGTGGGCTGCTTGAGGACTGTGCTTCAATTTGCAATCATCTTCATTTCAAGTACGAAATATCATCAGATTTTGGCTGTTTCCTTCTAGATTGAACTGAATGTTCACACATCGATTCAGTTGTGTCATCCAAATGCAGCCTTGGAAAGCTGCCAAAGTAGTGATTGCTTAGTCAATATACAATATTCTTATGTCGTTCCCACTAATTTACGGAAGTTGGGATCTACACGTGTCAATACACGCACGAGAGATCATGATTCCAAATTGATGCAATCACACCACATCCCACACGTGCACTCTCCGTACATGTGCATAAGAAAGGGTCCACGTTCCATTTTTAGACAAATCTCTACATTAGGAAATATCCTTACTTTCCATTTATTTTAAATCTCTAAATTAGGCATTTTCCTTTGATATCTTTATATTAGGCAAGAAGTAATCTTCTAATTTTCTTATTTAAGTGGTTTCTTATCTAAGTAGTTTCCTATTTTTCAAATATTTGCTAGCTAGGAATTCTAATTGTAGATTCCATAGTTTTTATTGCAGATTGTAAGGACTGATTATAAATAAGGCCTAGGCCTATAGAATAAGATAGTTGAATGATATTCTCTTTTTATGAAAATTCTCTTGTTTTCTTTACGGTAGTTGTTGACTGGGGGGGAGTGATCCCTAGTTTAAGACTAGAAGACTGTTGAGCTTGCTTATAGTCTTGCACTCGTGGGCTCTAGCATTTGGCAAGAGGATTATTGGGCCCCTTTCCACAATCTCTTTCTTCTTTTCTTTGATCTATTTGCTTCCCTCTTTCGGTGTTTGCATTACAAATTACATGAGAGAAGTGTTCGAATTTTCTATATTGCTACAAGTTTCTCTAGCTGGGGATACGGAAACAATATCGATATCATCGATGATATTGCTGATAACCGGAATTGTGGGGAAACATGGGGAAAACGGTGGAATTTTTCAGTGAAACCTTAGGAGATGCTAAAATGCATATTTGCATATTTAGGAATAAAAAAATTGCAAAAAGAATGCATACATAATAGGTTTCTATTTAATGGGGGCTTAAAAGCATGTGTTATTGTAAGAAATCAGTCTAACCATCTCTTCCATCTCATCTATCCATCCAACCTCTAACCTTCCATTCAAACATCCATTGATATTTTAAAATATTGACAACACATGATATTTCTTAACAAATCGTTGACAACTAGAAAAGAAATGAAAGATTTTGGTCTTGATATATTATCGTTAACAAATTGAATGTTGTATGCAACCATGCGCCCATAAAAAAATATGAAATGAGAATTTTTTAATATACATATTTTTTGTGATATCGATACATTGGCGATATTATTGAAATACTGCAGATACATTGGCGATACAAGCAACACCTGGAATTTACCCAGTCGAAAGTATTGGCAATACACCGGCAGTATCAATGCATTGGCAATATAAGCGACTCTAGGAATTTACACAATTGAAAATATTGACGATATTGATACATTGCAATATTTAGCGATATATCACCGATACCTAGAATTTCTGATACTATTAGTGTTATCGGTATCGCTGAGCTAGAAATAGAGATAATATCAGGGATATTTTGATAATATCAGAGATAATTCAATAAGTGCATGAGAGGTGATTACTTCATTAATTCCCTGAACTATAAACATTGATAAAAAAAATGGTGAATAGCTTAGAGCCATTTTTATCTCATTTTGTATCTTTCAAATAGCAAAGGAAATTTGTGGATTATTTTAGCATGGTTTACAGAGGATAAATCATTGTAGTAGTGATGTCATTGCTATACCAACAATTTGGTGGTAGAGTGCATATTACTATCCAAACTCCCATAACAATTGTCTCAAATCTTGCTATTATAATTATGACTTAGGGCTCGTTTGGATGCCTGTAAATTTTGTAAGCGGTAAATGATTTCCAGGTGTAAATCATTTACAGCCTGTCTTGTTTGGCTTTAAACTGTAATTTGTTTATAGGTAAATAGTTGTCTATGTTTGAATAGTATGTAAATTGTTTAGAGGGGTTTCATTTGCAGCTAAAAGTTCAAAATTATAGCCGTTAGGTTGTAAATGATTTGCAGGTAAATGTAATCACAACTTTTCAGAGGGATTTCATTTGCAACTAAAAGCTGTAAATGATTTATAGCCTAGAAGTGATTTATAGGCATTTTTCAGCATCCAAACACTTCCTGTAAATCATTTACCTGTATTTTCATTTACAGGTAGTTCAATTTATAGGCTTCCAGGACGACCCCTTATGGCTGGAAACAAAGTTAATATAACTGCAAGTATAAACATCTACAGTGGGAATCTGTGATTTGAAGCCCTTGATGGTTTAGTCTATGAATAAAATCCCATTGTCTTTCATCATGATCCTATGATCACACTTCGGGGTTGGTGAAAAATACTGAGAAAATGATGCGAAAATGAATGGAAACATGAAAGTTGACAACAAATGATGAAGTTCTAGTGAAATGAAAGGGAAAGCTTGCATAAGTATTGGTAAATACGTAGATTTTCTGAAACATGTTATTAAAACCATTGTCTTAAAATTTACTCATCACCAAAGTGCTTTGTATGGCATATTAGTAAAAATTGTTAGAGGTTCATGATTTAGTGAGTGGCCCCCCATACGAGGGGGTGGAATACATGTCAAAGATCCGTGCATATGGCACCCATGACAAAGATTTGGGCCATTCATCAAGTGGGATGCACCATGAGCATGCCATGGACCAAGATATGTCATGGACGGTTAGAAACATGCCATTGACCGAAAATAATGTTGGTCCACTAATAAGGTAAGTCAAGACTTTTATGAAAAAAAAGGACAGTTGGAACAAAAAAGTTTTGTCATGGATGGTTAGAAACATGCCATTGACCTGAAAATAATGTTGGTTCACTAATCAGGTTAAGTCAAACTTTTATGAAAAGAAAATGGGCGGTTAGAACAAAAAAAGTTTTGTTGTATTTAAAATTCAACATAGTATGTGTGCCTGACTTGATGAATGGACCACATCGATTCTTGGTATATGGCATATTCATAGTGCACCCTACTTGATGGAGGGCCAAGATCATTGACATGTGTGCCATATGCACGGATCTCCGACATGTATTCCACCCCCTCACTAACTCACAACCCATTGTCTAATGGTGTTTTTAGTACATATGACCATTTAATGTCTAGCATTATGTGCCATGCTATCTGGCCATCTAATAACTGGCAAGCAAGCTGCCTCATATATGATGCTTCCAAATGTTATGTTTTCCCTAATTTTAAATTCTTTGAAATTGGTTGAGTCTATAAGGTAAGGCAGGGATGTGTTGTGAACCAAACTGAAAATTCCAAGGTTTCCTTACCACTGTTATTGTTTCTAATGCCATGGCTCATATGATTTTCCAATGTTGTTGCATGGTTACCTGTCACTTCAGGTATGTGGTATGTGAATGGGTACGTGATACACTACTTCCTCCAATACCAGTAGGACCTCCCCACAATGCCGCAGATTAGCAAAAAGAAAAAAAAAAGAAGGTTTTCAAGCCCAACAAGCACCCCTCTTGGAAAATTAGACCTATCCTCTATATCTTCGCATGGATGGTCTCAATTTTTAAATATTGCTCCGTCCACACTTGTGACCTCAGTTGCCAATTCTACTCATATGATCAATTAATCCAGACAATCATAAATATGGACAGTTGATTATAGAATTGTTCAATCAAATAGTCTATTCAATGAAACATACCTGTTTTGTTGAATTATACCTATTATGCTGAAATCCTGTTGCTTGTGATGATGCATGATGGGGTTGAGTATCGGCATCACAATGGATCAAAGGCCCACTATGGCCAATCTCCAGCATTGGAGAGCACCCATGTGAGACAAAGGGGTTGGGTGGGTAGCTTTGGGTGTGGATGACACCAATTGTAGTTATAGCAAGTGCATGCTACACCAGCATGATTTGTGTGTAACTCCACCCCATTTTCACCTATAACACAAACATCAGCACAATTCAAAACATAGGTAGGATACACTAAGGAAACAATGTGAAATCATGCTAAAGCCTCTAAATTCACTTAATGTGACCCACTTGAGTTTTAGGTTAGGTTTGTTTTTTACGTCTCTTCATCATGGTGATGCTTGCTTGACAATGGCCCTAGGAAAGTTTCCATGTTGGGTGTTCTGTCGCTACTGTTCCTTGTGGTGTCAGCCACTTGAGTTTTGGATCGGCTTGATTTTTGGGGATCGAGTCCTAACATTACATATTTGAATTGAAAAACAGAGCTGTCACCAAGAAATTCAAAAGCGGTTACAGCCGTTACGTAACAATAACGGTGGGAACCGCTACGCATTATGGGGCCATAACAAGTCATTATTGGACAAAATGGTCTGTAGCACCCATTATGGAAAAAAAAAAAAGGCGCATAACGCCTGTAACAACCCCATAATGGCCCGTTACAAGGCCAATACAAGTTTTTTTTTTTTTTTTTTTATTTTTTATATTGGTTGAATTCCTTGATTGTCATTGCGGTAGCTGTTATGACCATTGTTACCGTTATTGAATACTTTGGTTGTCACACGTACATCATAGTGGGCCCATAGAGGTCGGATATTGCATGCTCTTCAAACAATTGCAGTGGACTCTGTTTGTGTATGAAGAAGGGATAGTACCATGGATATTACATGAGAGAGATGTGGTTGAAGGGGGAATGGTTTTCTTTTCAAACTTAGAAATAAGAGAGAATGGTTATTATGGGAGAGTTAAAAAGAGCCAAGAGAAAAAGTAGTACAGATAGCAAAAGGAAAAAAAAAAAAAGGAAGGATAAAAATGAGAAGATCCTAGGGGAGATCTGCCACGTGTCCTCTCCTCACATGTGGCACTTGTGTAAGGCTATCTAGAGTCCCAGACCACCTAAATTTTGGGGCAAATTATGGGTGGAGCACATCTAAAAAATAACACTTATTAAGCAATCATTACCATCGAATTGCTGGATATGAAATTAATGGTTGAAAGTAAAATAGTGAATGGCCAAAATTATAAGGGCAAATAAGATGGTTGCTATCATCTACTCATCGTGATTTTTGGTTCATTCTCCACACACAATCAGGTCAGCAATTTGGTTGGTCTTGATTTCTTACAACTACACCATTTGTACAGTGGAAGAGTCGCCATCATTTCTACACTATTGCTAAACTATTTTACCAGAGTTAAGCTCTTAAGGGAAAGAAACTTGCTTTAAAAAAGAAAGAGATGTGCTTGAGTGGGAGGAAGTGAAGGGGAGTGAGCATAGAAGTTTGGAAGTTTGCTACAATAGGTTTGTATGTATATTCCTGTAAGACACATCGTCACTATGGTGATGCGGGATGGATGGCCTCAACTAGGATGATGCAAATAAATTAATTAACGGATTACCAGAGTAAATTAAAAAATAAAATAAAGCCAATGCTACCACAAATTTAGAGAAATCAAATATTCAATTAAGCTCAAGTTCAAGACCACATCACAATCCTGCAAAGTAGATAATTAAGGCTATTGATTGGACATGGCTCAATGGAATGTGGAACTTCCATCTAGCATAGGATTCGTTCTGGATTCGAGGATTCAGGTCTGCTAGGGTGAATGGATTAGGGTTTGGGTTTAGAATCAAGAAATTGGGAATTTGAGGTTTTATAAAATAGAAAAGAAGAGAAAGGATTAATGAGGGGGAAGCCGTTTGGCAATGTTGTAAATATCGATGATATCGGCCGATATATCCCACAATATATCTTGTATCCAACTTGTGCGATACGAAACACACAGGTAGTGCCGATATATCCCACACGTTCGATTCGGTGAGCAATTTCAATTTTCAATCCCTTTTTTGTTGAAATTATGTTAAATCAGTGTCAAATGGTTACAAATCCATTGGTTCTTCATGTTTTGCATGATAAATCATGGAGTTTAAGCTTGATTTCGATATCTATTGGTTTTTCATGTTTTCCATGTTTCTTTTCGAAATTTTCCTTCAAGTAGCAATCAATTGAGACTAATTTCAAAGTATTTAGGAGTATTTGATGAAACGATCATCACATACACTCTAATTTCGAAATTTGAGTGTAGGTGGTCTGATTTGGGGAAATTCAAAATTTCCCTGCTTTCTCCCAAATTGCTTGTAGTGTTTTCATTCCAAACATGAAATCAAGTATGTATGAGTGCTGATCTATTGATTTGTTAAGTCCTTGTAAGTTCTCAGAAAAAAAAATCATTTTTTTAAATTAAAAATTAATAAATATTATTAATTTTTTTTTCAAAATTTCCCTTCAACCAACCGTCAATTGAGACCAACTTTGAAGTATTTAGGAGTGTTTGATGAAATGATCATCACATACACTCTAAATGTTATGCATTCAATTTGAATATGGTTGCATTAGTTCAGTCAAACAACTCATAGCTTAGGACCTTATACAAAGGGAACCTATTATGTGCATGTCTTTTTTGAGATGTTATGATTTAAAAGTGTGTATTAAGGTCTTTTTTAACAACTCTGAAGTTTCATAACCATTTCCCCAATATTTACCTATGTTTCCCAAAAAGTGTGGTAAATTACTCGATACAAACGATATATCCCTTGTGATAACCAATACGTATCTGTATCCCGAGGATGCAATACGTATCATGATACTGATATTTCGAACATTGTTGTTCGGCTGTATGGATGCTGTATGGGTAGGTCCATGCAGTGTACGAGCATGTCCATACAGTCATACAAACGGTGTGGTAGGGCTAAGTCGGTTTGGTCGGTGATGAATTGGGTTGATGATGATGGAGTTGGGGTTTGAAAAAGAAGAGAGAAAAATATTCAATGGAAAAAGAGGGGTTGAGAGAGAGAAGAAAGAAATACCTTGATAGGAGTAAGAAGATAACTTGGAATCACTCCAATGGCTTCACACAAAATTCCATTCATAAGAAGTTTTTTTGCTCAAAGAACCAATGTAGAGAAATTTCATTCAACATGTCAATAATCTCATGTCTCAAACAAGTATATATAAGAAAACTTAAGCAAAGCCCTAAGTCTAGAACTATTCTTAACTGTCTGAATTTATTAACGGTCAAGATCAAAACATAAATCTCTAACAACCTAAAATAAAACTAAAAAATAAAGCAGAAATAAAGATGTGCGACATGGCACAAGGATGATCTCCAACTTGCAACAGGTACGTCCACATGTCTACATGTGATCAACAGCCTAGATGAATGTGGTCCAACGTGTCCTATGGCTCAGATGTGCAGACTAGATTGTCCGTACACCTAAGCCCGAGTCTTCTAACATATCCAACGGTTCCGGATCATCAAACTGATGTGTCCAAGATATCCAATGGCATGGTCTAACATTTGTAACGTCCAGATGTGATCCAGGTTAGGCTAGGTGACGTTCAAACAGTCCAAAGATGTATCAATCAGTTACAAATAAGCAGCCCACTTGCATCTTCCCAGTGTGGGGTCTTAAAAAATGCACAATTATGTATGTGGGGTCTTTAATGCGGCTAGGAAATTGAATTGGGTCCATTGGGCCCCATGTAATGATCATCCAACCATAACGAAACTGGGGTTGGGGCCTCAACTCTCCTCCTCCCTCGATAAACTCATGTAGGTGCTTGGATGCCCTCATCACATGGCCTTTGGATCCAGGGTCATATTTTCCGTTCACATGATGGACACACCATGATACCTAAAAAATCTTAGATGCGAATATTTCAACCGATGATGATAATGATGATTACTAGAGATATAGTAAATTATAGACTGCATCACCCCCCCCCCCCCCTCCCCCATCCCCCAAACTGTATTTGTGCAGTTGATTTTTTGATAATTCATCGTCATCTAAGCCTTATTCGAAGTAATTTGGGTCAGCTACCCAAATCTTTTCTATGCTATGCCACTTTATCATGGACCACATCCTCAGGTAAACCACAGGTTGTTAAGTTCTTTCTTACTACCTCCATCCATGTCCTTTTGGGCCTTTCCCTTGCCCTTTTAGAGTGTTCAACTTGAACTGACTCACTCCCAACCGGTGCAGTTCTAGGTCTCCGTTGCACGTGGCCAAACCATCAAAGTCTACTTGCCCTCATCTTATTACCTATTGATGCTACTTCTAAGTTTCCTTGAATGCATTCATTCCTTGTCTTGCCTCTCATCCATCTTAACATCCGCATTTCTGGTACGCCGATCCTATGAACATATTGTTCCTTGACCACCCAACATTTAAAGCACAATTGGTCTTAATGCTATCTTACAAAATTTCCCCTTCAATTTCATTGTTATGTGTTGATCATGTGAAACTCTAGAGGCACATCTCCACTTCATCCACCCGGCTCTAATTTTTTGAGCAACATCCTTCTCAATCTCTCCTCTCTCTTGAATTATTGACCCAAGATATAAAAAATGGTCATTTTGGGGTACCTCTTTGTCAACAATCTTAACTAATTCCTTATTTTTGCTCCTATTTTACTAGAATTGCATTTCATATTGAGTCGTTAGCTGGTTATAATTTGTGTTTTTAGTCAGTTTTTTCCACTTCTTATTAATAAATCTTTGTTACCTCCCCCCCCCCACCAAAAAAAAAAAAAAAAAAGAATAAGGAAAGAAAAGAAAAATGAGAATTGCATTTCATATACTCTATTTTTGTCCGACTAATTTTAAAACCTTTATATTCTAAAGCATCCTTCCATAGTTCTAGCTTTGTGTTTACCCTTACCTTGTCTCATCAATCGAAACCATGCCATTTGCAAACAATATGCACCACGAGATCTCTTCCTATAAATGCCTAGTTAACTTGTCCATAACCCAATGCAAAAAGGTACAGGCTGGATGCCGACCCCTAGTGCAAGCTGATAGTAACTGAAAACTCAATTGACTCTCCATCAATGGTACTCATATTTGTTACTGCTCCCTCGTACATATTCTTAATCATGTCAATATATTATCTTGAAACTCCTTTACCAACACCCACTGGATTAACTCTCGAGGAAACTTATTGCATGCTTTCTCTATGTCAACAAAGACCATGTGGAGATCTTTCCTCCTCTCCTTCAATTTCTACATCAGTTGTCTAAATAAGAAAATAGCCTTTTCTTTATAACCGATGATAATAAATTATAATTAAAAATATATTCACATAAATACTAGGGTTGTCAATGGGTTGGGTTTAGGTTGAGTATTGGTGCACCTGTATCTGTATCTAACAAGTGAATCTTAAGTCCCGTTTGGTTTGCATATAGGCACCATCTATGAGGTACAAAATCCAAATCCAATTGGATTCAGGTACCCTGTCGGGTCCAAATTTGAACGTGAATTAGAATTCGAAATGGGTTGGATCTAGAATTGGGCCCATACTAGAAACATGACTTTCATGGTTTTTAAATAATAAATATAAATATAATTAAATAAAGGATTAATCTAAAAGGAATTCATATATTTGGGTACCAGACCAGATTATTTTATGGACCCAAACCTGATCCTGTTTGTAATACGGCCTAAAATCTTGGTCCCATTTAAATTGGGTTTTATACTTCAGGTATCCACAGATCTTGGTACCAGTTTACAGCCCTAATAAATACTGCTAAAAAACAAGAGCACAGTTAAATATAGGTGTTTCTGTAATAGCTGTGCTGATGTGCATGTGGCATGTCTTTCTTCGGTTTTAGACATGGAATATTTTTTAAAATATATGGCTTCTTGCATATTCATCACATCTCCAGTACTAATTTATCGATTGGATAAAATCATCAGTTTATTGCTTGCTTCCTGCTTTCCTTGGGAAAATCTATCATTTGTACTCGTACATGCATGCAAAAATAACTACACAAGGGAGAATAGTAAAATTATGTCACTTAAATCCCATGATCTCACAATCATTTAATATACTTTCCCATTCTTGATTTTGATACAGAATTTCTTGGCTCTATCTGCTAGTGGTTATTATGATGGCACTATATTTCATCGGAATATCAAAGGTTTTATGATCCAAGGCGGGGATCCCACAGGCACAGGTAAAGGTGGGACCAGCATTTGGGGGAAAAAGTTCAACGATGAGATACGAGAGTCACTCAAGGTACTCCATGCTAGGCCTTCTTAATCTCGAGGCTGCATCTTAAGCTGGTTTCTGTGTCTAAGTTATCCTTGCTGAATGAAAGCATCATCATCACCATAGCCTTTTCCCAACTATATGAGGCCAGCTTACCTAGCTGAATGAAAGCAGGATGCATAAAATAAGTACCCAAGGTATAACTTTGGATGTTCCTGAAACCACCACTGGATCAGGTATACAGGGCGATTCAAATATAGCATTTTGGGATGGGTACTTTTTCCAGTTTTGCATTCTGAGAAGGAAGTCTTTTGCATCCCGAATCACCATTCAGGTGGCATCTAGTCTGGTGAGAAGCTATGTGCATGGAGAAAGGGGTAGAGAATTCTATCCACGCCAAAAGGTGAAAACACCTAGCGTGCCCTGAATTACAGGAAGATGCAATGGTGGAAAAGCTCTTATTCCTTTGCACTTAAAGTAGATATCTTCAACCATGGTTTTGGATTTTGTACCCAATCTTTATTGCCTTTTGGATGCTTAGGCCGTGTTTGCTAGATGCCTAAAAATGAGTTCATCTATTTTAGTTAACAATAATTATGTATTCGAGATCTTGATCTCTAATACACAATTACTGTTATCATGAACTCATTATCTATTAGAGATGTAATTACTGTTAACTAAAGGGAAATGAACTCATTTTTAGCCGTCTACCAAACAGGACCTAGTATCTTTTGTTGGCTTTAATCAGTTTAGTCAACTGTTTTGTTGGGCTGAGCAATACTGTTCAGCTAGCTTTTACTTCTCATCTGACTGCCCTCTGCTGATGCATGAGTCCATCCTTCAGGCTGCTATCCTGTACTAATAAATATCCTGGCTGTTGTGGTATTTGGTTTTGTAGCACAATGCAAGGGGGGTACTTTCAATGGCTAATAGTGGGCCAAACACAAATGGGAGCCAGTTCTTCATCTCTTATGCGAAGCAACCGCATCTGAATGGATTGTACACTATATTCGGAAGAGTGATTCATGGGTTTGAAGTTCTCGATCTCATGGAAAAGGTACTTGTGTCTTTATTGCCTCAACTGATCTATATATCAAGCTCACACCGTACCATTCTCCTGTTATATGCTTTATGAAATGTAGTGACTGGTTTATTTTATTGACAAATGCTCTGGGGTGCGCAGAACACTAATTTATAGAGCTCCTAGTTGCATTGGGACACTTAGTCCAATACGCTGATCCAGACTGCTCATTAGGTCCAAGGCCCATTTCATAGGTTACCATGCACTCATCACAACAATTTGACAAATATTAACCATTTCATCAATGGCATTAATATGGACGGCCAAGATTGTTTACACAAATAGGTCCAACCAACAGTTTGATCCATCTATTTGTTGAGGCCCATTATGGATCACTTATGGTTGTAAAGATTAAAGAATCACTTTTGTTGGGCAATGCAACCATTCCATCCATGGCTTGCAAAAGGGATGGGGATAGAAAATAAGGCCAAATGAGGGATGGATTGGATCATCCGATCAGTGTAATTTTTGCATAACAGTCTGTAAAATGTGTTCTGGACTTAATAGGGATGTGAGTTGCATGTAACCCTTGTTACACAGGGCCCGTGTATCCCAAAGCTCTGTGGAGCCCACTGCGATGTCCGTGTGACGTCCACTCTGCCCATCAGTTTTGCCAGATCATTTTTGGATGTGAACCCAAAAATGCGGCAGATCCAAAACTCAAGTGGGCCATACCACAGGAAACAGTGGGCATTGAACGCCCACTATTGAAACCTTCCTGGGGCCCACCGTGATCATCATATGCCATCCAACCTTCCTATATCCTTGAGGGAATCACCTTAGGATCATAGTGGGTCCCAAGAAGGTTTCAATGGTGGGTGTTCAATACCCATTGCTTCTTGTGGTGTGGCTCACTTGAGTTTTGGATCTGCCTCATTTTTGGGCTCACATCCAAAAATGATCTGGCAAAACTGATGGACGGAGTGGATGTCACATGGACTATCACGGTGGGCTCCACAGATCTTTGGGTTGTAGGGATTGCATGCAACTCGCGCCCACTTAATAGATAGTTCAAGACTGAATGACGATGCAACTAGGAGCACTGTAACTTAAAAGTACTCTGAGAGCACTGGAACATTTATCTTATTTATCTATTTTAATTTCAACTGAAATAGCTTATATGCGTGCTTATATGCGTTCGTCTTTTAATCTCTTCTGCAGACCCCGACAGGACATGCAGATCGACCTCTTGCAGAGATCAGGCTGAATCGTGTAACCATCCATGCAAATCCTCTTGCTGGCTAACTTCTTTGCCAATATTGTAAGCCTCTGATCTCTTTGGCTCTCAAACCTTGATAGATACATCAACTATTAAATCTGTTTGATCTTGAAGGTGAAAGGGTAGGGCTTCCATGATGGAATCTGATTCCCGTCCCTTGATTTCTTGTGTGCATTCACTGAAACTGAGATAGCATCCTGATGTGGGTTTCTGTCGAGTATGTACATACCATCTGGTACAGAAAATTCTTCCTTTCCTGAGGTACGAACACTAGTGTTGTATTAGCTTGTATTAATAGTCTAGTGAGATGGGTTGCAGCATCTGTACTTGACTAGTAAAATGCACGTGTAACCTATAGGCATGTCCAGAAACAATCATCTGATCAATTTCTCGATTTTCGTATGAGTTCATCTCATGTTAGTTAATGGTAATCATGTATTAGAGATCTTGATCTCTGATACACAGTAATTGTTATCTTGAACTCCTTATGAGATCTTTACAAATTTCTGTTCACTAAAATGAGATGAAGCTCATTTTTAGGTGTCTAACAAATACGGCCAAGTTTGTAAACACGAGTTTTTTTTTACCAGAGGTATTCTGGCCCCATAACGCAGGTGTCTGAACACACACTTTTACATGTGGCATGCATGCATGCTAACCTCATGCTTTTGCGGGGCATCTAAACCATACATAACGTGGGTTCCAACCTTCGGATGGTTTGCATAGAAATCAAACTCGTCTACTGATTGCGTGGCCCACAACAGATCAACGTTTGGTTTTTTGAATTGTGGTCTCACATCTAGGGGTGCTAATGGGTCGGGTTCACCCAATGGGTCATTAGACACAACCCAACAATTAGTGGGTATGGGTCTAAAATTTAGAACCATGGAGCCGTTCCGGTTCCAAGTGTGCAACCCGAATTACTAAATGGGTCAGGTCCGGGTTCTGTCAAAATCAACTTGACCTGTGATTGACCTTGACCTAGTTTTTAATGGTTCCAATTTGAGTTATACTAAAATGGATCTGAGTCAGACTCGAGAAAAAAAGTAGCTAACTAAAGTAGGTGGGTTTTTGTTTGCTTTTTAGACTAGACTATAGCAATAGGTTGCCATCTTTTTGTAAAACATGGTTACCCATCCACTACTTGTGAATAGAGGTGGGCAACGATCTGGGCCGAGCCAAGTTAGCCCTAGTTTGGTTTGGCTTGTTTTTGTGCCACCCCAATTTGTGGATTGGCTTGGTTTGGATTTCGGGTGACCCATGCGGCCTGATTTTGGTTTGCTCCAGAAAAATCTGGTTCGAGCTGGGATCGGTTTGGTCAAAAATTTCGAACCGGGCAGGGCCAAGTTCGAACAGGTGGTGGCTCTCTTTTTTATTCAGTTTGTTTAAATAAAAAAGAATTTAAAAAGTTAGAAAAAAAATACAAAGTATTTTACTACATGATGTTTAACATCCTCCAAAGGAGGAGTGCAACTTCAAAATAGACATGTAAGAGCCTTTTCCAAACAAAAGTACACAGGCATAATTTTACAAGTGCAAGGAAACAGTGTGCATTCATGTATATGTATTATGTATTATCCACGCCGCTCAGTCCATTTTTACATATCATTTTAGGACATGATCCCAAAATGGAATCATATCCAAAGCTCAAGTGGATCACACCATAGGAACAATGTGCTTATAATCTCCGAGCCGAATCAAACCAAGCTTCGAGCCGAGCCGAACCGATGTTGCCCTAGTTTGAGCTAGGTTTGTTTTTTCAAACGAACTTGTTTTTGAGGTTTGGTTTGGTTTGAACTTCTATTCGAACCAATCTAAGCCAAGTTTTTTCAAACCAATCCAAGCTGAGCTTTCGAGCTAGCTTGGTCTGTGCCCACCTCTACTTGTGAATAGAGCTCGTAATCCGCCCTAGGAGGTGGGAGTATATACATGTCAATTATGGATGTTGATGTTACTACAGAGAATCTTAAGATTAGAAATCTCTGTAATGTCGTCTATCATATCAAGATTTGAAATCCCAGTTTGATTAAAGAAAAGTGGCCTTTTAGATCATTCCTTTCGAATTCAAAGGTTCATTTCAGGTCTTGTCTTAATTTATCAATCGGGCGAAGTCTGAAGCTTGTCTTAGATTATATGGTTCGCCCTTACTCAATTCTTCATTGAATTCATAATTGCGGCTGGGTAGACGGCACTAATTGCGTAGATTTATGTCGAGCAAATTGCGTAAAGTGATCATAGAACACAGACGGTGATCAAATAGAGAACTAAACTCGTTTAAGGTTCTAGGAGTTCGAAGACACTGTAGCGAAAGCACGGAACACAAAGTGAAATAACTAGCTCACTACTGTTGGGGAAGATGATATCCTTGGGGTGTGAAGGAACCCAATCCATGCTCATTTAATTGAGCTTAACTAAGGGACTGCTTGATTTCCAAATTACGATGCAAATGCACTGTAAATCAGCCATCAGTACTTTCTCTTGCATTCATGTCTCTTGGATCAAGCTAACATTGACAGCAAAAATGTTATACTGCAAAACAGAGGCGGGAATAATTTTGTATACAAAATCTGTGGGGCCCACAATGATATATATGTCATATTCATGCTGTCCATCCGCGCTGCCAGCTCATTTTAGTGCATGAGCCAAAAAATGAGGCAGATCTAAAGCTCAAGTGAACCACACCGCATTAAACAGTGGGAATTGAACGCTATCTATCGTTGATAATTGCTTGGGGCCATAGAGATTTTGGATCAAGCTGATTTTTATGTTTACCCCTTATCCATATCTGCATGATCTTCTGAACAGGTTGGATGACAGATAAAAATCAGTATGGCCCTACGGAGGTATTGACTTTCAACGGATGAGGTCCGTTAGTACCACTGTTTCATATGGTGTGGTCCATTTGAATTGTGAATTTGTCTCATTTTTTGAGGCATGCCTTGAAATGAGCTCATGGAATGGATGAACGGTATGGATATAACATATTCATCACGATGAGCTTTTATCTTTGTACATATGGATACACATGGAATCCATTTAAAATTGACACAATTTTTTTATGAGTAATTACTTTGAAAATCATACTTGAGTAAAAAGTAATAATGAACTATTTACAGGCTATTTACCTGTGAATGTGAAAATCAAATGGCCAGTTACATGGAAGAGGATTTGTCTCATTTGTTGTCAGAGGTGTAGCTGGACCACTTCGAACTCCTGTAAATCATAAGCGTCATTTTTTTAATGGAAAATATGCTAAAAATCACACTAATAGAACAGCCCTAATGATTTTATTTTGCTTGTTGAATATGGAGTTGTGCATTTGTTATCATTAAAATCAATAGTAGCCACCATCAATTGGATAAATATGAAACATTATTTGTGTGAAAACTCAATTGTAATGTTTATATCTTAGCCGTCCACATGGATGATATTTTGTATAACCGTGCTGTCCATCTGCTTCTCCGGCCCATTTGAGGATGGGGTTCCAAAATTTATGAAGATTCAAATCTCAGGCGGATCATACTACTTGAAACAGTGTGATTGAGTACTCCATTAAAAATACGAAAGAGCCCATCGTAAGGTTTCAATAATGTTTATATGCAATCCAACTTGTTGATAATGTCAAGAAGATCTTGACGAAGGGAAAAATATAAAGATAAGCTTGATCCAAAAAAATTGTGGCTCACAAAAAGTTTTTAAGGGTTACTCATCACTATTTCTAGTGGTATGGTCCTTCTTAGGTTTTGGGATCACATCCTAAAATGAGATGGAAAAATATGAGGATGTCCTGGATATATAAAATTCCAACAAGATGGGTCCGTACATGGCTAGGATAACACCCACTAAGCTATTTCCGGAGTAAAAGCTAATCCGCTCTCCCAAAAATGAGGTAGATCCAATGCTCAAATGGACCCCACCAAATAGTGTAGTTGGGCTCTCCAAAATGGGGTTGCATTAAATGTGCATTAATCCATTGGAGTGTTGGATCTACATCATTTTTTAGCCCATACCTTGTCATGATATGAGTAAAGGAATGGATGGCGTGGATAAACAAATGTATCAAGGTGGGCCCTACACAAATCTAGTAGACTTTTGTTAGGTAGCAATTCTCTTCCGGCCAAAGGTTCAATGAGACCATACACATGAAGCAGTGGGGATTCAACTCTTCACCGTTGAAAACTTCCTAGCACCTGAGTAATGTTTATTTGCCATCCAACCTGTTCAAGGTCACGTGTACATGAAGGGAAAACATAAATATCAGCTTGATTCAAAACTCCTGTGGCCCAAGAAGTGTTCATTGTGGGTTTTATATCCTCACTGCTTCATGTACTGTGGTCCACCTGACTATTCAATTTGCCTCCTTTTCAGGCTCATGCCCTAAAATGATCTTTCAAAATAGATGGACGGTGTAGATAAAACATATAGATGACGGTGGGTCCCACAGAGCCCCTGACGTGACCGTTCGTCTCTATTTTAGTTCCCGGTGCGGGTAGTATCCAATCCCGCGCCCCCACTTCTGTCCGTTACAACCAGCCCGCACTTGAATGCGGACGCAGAGTTGCCTGCATGTATTTCCCGTAAAAGCAAATCTATGTGGGGCCCACCGTGATGTCCGTGTGAATTCCTCTCCATCCGTCAGTTTTGCCAAATCATGCCTGGTGGAGATCCTAAAAAATGAGGCAGATCCAAGGTTCGAAACAGTGGGTATCCAAAGCCCACCATTGGAACCTAATGGGGCCTACACTAGTTTTGGATCACGCTGATCACTTTGTTTCCCCCTTCATCCTCACCATATTTTGTGGGCCCCGTGGTCCTGATGCATGCGGTGTATCCACACTGTCCATCAAATTTGGAGAGATCATTTTATGACATGATCGAAAGAATTAGGCAGATCCAAAGCTTGAGTGGACCCTACCATAGAAAACGGTGGGGAGAGTGATGCCCTCCGTTGAAACCTTCCTTGGGTCCATCATGATGTTTATTTGAAATCCAACTTGTTCGTAAGTTAACACATACAGAGTGATGCCCACCGTTGAAACTTTTTTGGGTCCACCATGATGTTTATTTGAGATCCAATTTATTCGTAAGTTAACACATATATCAACGAAGGGAAAACACAAATATCAGCTTGATCGAAAACTTCTGTGGGCTCTATTAATGGTGTTCAATCTCCACTCCAGCTTTCGATGCAACACACACATCATGGTGGGGCCCACAAAACATGGTGACGTCACTTCGGTAGCGAGTCTCGCTACTCAACCTGCCAGTAGCTAATCCGCGCCCAATTTTTAGGCCCAAATCGTAACATGAGCTGGCTAAAATGATGGACGGAGTGGATTTCACAAGGGTATCTCGGTGGGGCCCACAGAGCTTAACTCGCGTCCCTTGAGTACCACCTTCCAAACCCTTCTTCATTCCCCTGGAATTTCCTCTGCATCGGATACTCAGCCTTCGAATCTCTTCGAGAGAAAATGGCGTTGGAAAATCCCGTAGATGAGGAAGGAAAGAAGCCAGAGTATCCTTTGCTTTCGAAGCCCACTCCAGACTCCAAAGATGAGATTCGCGCGCTTTCTCAATCGAATTCTTCTCAGCAGCAGAAGCAGAAGGATATTTCTCCCGCCAAACCCTCTCCCTCCGCCAAAGAATTCATTCTCTCCATCGCTCGGAAGCTCTCAGCTCAGCCTCTCCAGAGTTCAGAGCCAGGCGTGTGGGGAGTCCTCACTGCCATCTCCGCCAGCGCTCGCAAACGCCCGCAGGTATGAAACCCTAGTCGGATATCGGTGTGTGTGGGTTTCTCTCCTCTTTCTTGAAATGAATGTGCATTTCCTCCTTTTGGAAGGAAAATTCACAATGCTTAGCTGTGAAAATCCACCAATTGATGTCTGGGGTTGACTGATGGGTTGGGCTTTTGGTTTGGAACATATTTGTGGTGTGGCCCACTTGATGAACGGTTTGGATCATTGAAAGATAGGGCTTACTGAACTGGATGCTGGTCTGTCTGTACAGGAAGTTGTATTGTCTTGGTCAAGCATTGTAGAATGTCTCTTTAAATTGTAAACTCAAGAACCTTGTATACTCCTCTCACTATCTTTAAATAGACAGAGCTTTGCAGTCTCCTTTGTTTTTTTCGAAAGGTAATGGATTTTATTCAAAAGGAGCAATCATCCTGGCCAAAATCCCTAAGTGTCTGTTTGAGTTAGATTACTGCATGGTAGATACTGGTAAATAAGTAATAATTATTAGCTTCGGTATTTCATGCCAGCCGCCTCTACATGACGTTGACAGCTACGCCTGTTTGGAAGACTTTGACGCTAAAATTGAGGAAGGAAAACACCATACCTGTAAAATCTGTGGGGCCCACCGTGAGGTATATGTCTGATCCACGCTGAATGAGGCATATCCAAAGCGCAAGTGGACCACACCACAGGAAACAAGGGGAGTTGAAATCAAGCTGATAATTGTGTTTGCTTGATAACGTCCTTTTATCGACACGTGGAGACAAGCCGAACCTTGCTCTCTGTGCCACACTCAATGTTGTCAAATCGTAAATCACATCGTAAATCGTTTTCTTGTCTGAATCGTATCGTAAATCGTAAGATTTTTTCAGATTTTCATAAAAAATACAAAACGATTATACATAGATGAGAAAAATTAAAAAACATCAATCATCCATTTTCTCATGAATATGCTAAAAACACAATTTAACCATGACATTATTGTAGTATCAATCATATGCTTAATTATAATGTATGATGTATGATATATCTATGTATAAATGTATTATTGTGTTGTAATCATTTAAAAAGTAACCCTAAAAAAGATTTGCAAAGAGTCCTTAAATTTTTTGTTCTGTACCTTTCTTGAGTGTAAAATCATGTTAGAAAAAATGACATTCGATTCCATCGTGAATCAAAAGATATCTTGATTTTTTTATTTTGGGTTTTTGAATATCAAAATCCCCAAAAGAAAAAATAGGATATTTTTAATGGTAGAGAGCTATCAAATCATAGACCTATTTGCATGAATACGCATTAAAAAGATGATATGATCATATCGCTATGTCTGTAGAGTCTAAGTAAAACCCTGAATTATCAACCCACTCATAAATCGACATAACTATCATTAATATTTTACCGGTCTTTGATGTTTTAGCTTAATTTTGATATACTAGAATTTGTGAACGGTTTAGATTTAAAGAAAACCCCACCGTTCAAAAGATGAACTTTTTATAGAATGTAAAAAATTCACGATTTGTACTTGGAATGGAAAATTGAAATATTTATTATTGGGAATTTGATTTTTTAGTATTTTTTATTGAATCTAAATGGGGGTTATTTTCATATTTATATAAATAACTTAAAGTAAATGAAAACATAAATTAAAATATGACATTTACTTTAATGTTTTTATTTACATACGGTATGCAGTGCAAACAGGAATACAGGTGAGGAAAAATTGAATACAAAATAATAATGAATTAATTTTTTGAGTATTTTTTGGGCCCATTTACGAATTCCAAAATTATCTTACGATTTGATATGATTCATACAATAATCGTACGATTATTTAAGACTTGCGATTTGGGTGTACGATTAATCGTAAACCCATACGATATGATATGAATTGTACGATTCATATCGTAAATCGTACGATTTTGATAACATTGGCTACACTGCATGTGCGGACTAGACTACTTAAGTGTCCAGCCTCATGTGCCTGCTTCGTAACACATGGGATCTGCGTGTCCCATTTTCATAGTTTATATCTCTGTCGAAAGAGAAAATGGATTACATTGAAAGCTCCTATTCTTAGATTGAAGGCAATGGGATCTGCAACTTCGATCCAAAGGCTCTCAATTCCCCCCATGGCAAGCTTCCAATTGTCTCTTCAGCAACTGCAAGTCGGCAAGATGAGACAGAAGACTGTGACAGCGACTGGGATGAGAAATCTAACCATGACGAGGAATCTATCCTCGAAGATATGTTAGAAGAGCTTAATGAGGAGGAACCTCTTGCGATGGAACCTGCAATCCCTGAAGACCACGTTCTGGAAGATGCCCTAGTTGTCACGCCGCCGTGTGCCATGAAATGTACAAGTGAACAAGCAGCGAAGCCCTAAACAGAGGCTATAGATCTCGCCGATGGCTAGCCTATCCCTTTTAATGGCATCAATCTATTTGAGGCCCATATCAAATGGTTAAAGGATATCCTCAAAATAGTGGGAGGAATGGTTGGCATATCTTTTGGAGTTAGAGATGAGGAGGTCTACGACTTTGTCCAATTCGTTAAAGAGAAAGGAGTCCAGAGGGTCCAGAGGCTCTATGAAGAGCAACCGTCGAAGGCAAAAAAATCTCCAAAAAGATGGAGAGAACTTTTGAGTATGGAATGTTCGATTAATTACGATTTTTCAGCTACATTGAAAGGTAGCATAAGGGCATGAATGGGCAGAGTTGGTATCCAATGTTAGTTCTCTCCAATGGTATCCAAGGCATATGACCATGTGGATTGGGATTTCTTGGATTATATTATCGAAAGAATGGGTTTTGGTTTCAAGTGGAGAGCTTGGGTTAGAATTTGTTTGATGTATCCTAAATTCTTTGTTCTCATTAATGGCTCACCTTTTGGTTTCTTTAGGGCCTCTGACCTCTTGTCCCCTTTTTCTGTTCGTTATGGTAACGGAGGCCCTAAGTGATATGTTATCTCGAGGTCAGGAAGTTAGCTTATATAAAGGTTTTTGTATCGAAAATTTCCAGCTTCCGTTATGCCATCTGTAGTTCGTGGATGACATGAGGTTTGTTTCTCTTTTGATGAATCCTTCGGTTGCAATTGAAGTAATCTGTCAACCCTCTACCTGGGTCTCCCTTTATGTATTGGAAATGGAAGCTAAGTTTGCTTTTTGGGGGGGGGGGGGGGGGGGGGGGGGTGCTGAATTTAATTAAGGCTTCTTTATCCAACTTGCAAATCTACTTTTTATCGCTTTTTCTTTGTCCCAAGTCTGTCATTGTGAAGATAGACAACCTCGGAAGAAACTTCCTTTGGCAAGGTGGATTGGTTGGTGGAAAGTTCCCCCTCCTCAATTGGAAAGAGGTTTGTACTCCTTATGAGGATGGTGGAGCTAACATTAAGGACCTCCAGATGGTTAATGAAATACTTTTGGGCAAATGGGTATGGAGGTTTGGGAATGAAGTTGATAGTTTGTGGCGTCGAATTATAGCCGCAAAATATAGTTCTACCAACCTTAGATGGTGGACCAAAAATTCCTCCCTTTACCGTGCTTCCATTTTGTGGAAAGGAATTCCTAGATTTGCCCCGGATATGTTTGAAAGAATTCTTTTAATCTGGATGGTGGATCTAGAATTAGATTTTGGCTGGACATTTGGTGTGGCGATTGTAGTTTGGCTGAATCTTATCCATCTTTGTTTGCCATTATTTTAGACCCAGACATTGTGGTTAGAGATTGTTTCTGTCCCAATGGTGGTCAAGGAACTTGGATTCCTCCTTTTCATAGGAATTTTCTAGATTTAGAATTAGAGGAGCTTACTCTTCTCCTCTCTCATTTGTAGGGGGTATCCTTGCCTCTTATCTTTGCCTTCGTAAGATTCATTGCGCTGGTCGTTGACAATCTCGAGGCTGTTTCGATGTGATCTTTTTACAAGTCTCTCTCGGCATCATCTTTCTCCTTATGTTGCCACACTAGTTCGGTTTGGTTTTATGGAGTGCCGCCTAAAGTCGTTGTGTTTGGATGGCTAGTGGGAAGGAATATGATTCTAACCATCGGCAATCTCAGGAAAAGAGGAATGCAGATTCCGAATGTGTGCCTGCTTTGTCTTCAAGTGGAGGAATCTATCGATCATCTATTCATGCATTGCCCTTTCACTTATGACATCTAGTGGAGTGTTCTTTGGTTGTCGAGTGTTTCTTGGGTAATGCCGCAATTTATGGATGACATGTTTTGTGGTTGGCATGCGGATTTAAGAGCTTTGGGTAAAAAGAAATGGAGAATTCTTCTAATGGTTGTTCTCTGGGCTATTTAAGCAGAAAGGAATAATCAATGCTTTTGAAATGGTATTGTTTCAACTGCGGGGGTGTTCTTGAGAGTCTTATTTATGTTTAGTATAGAGTAGTTTGGTGTATTTGGTTTAGTTTCAGTTTTTTTTTTTTTTTTGGGTTGTTTGATGTGTTTGGTTTAGTTTCTGTCTTGGGTTGTCCTAGTTTGGTTTATGTTCATTGTGGAGCAGTTTGGTGGTTTTTATTTATTTATTTATTTTTTTTTACTGTTTTTCTATTTTTGGGTTGTTTGGTGTGTTTGGTTTAGTTTCAGTCTTTTTTGTTTTTGGGTTGTTTAGTGTGTTTGGTTTAGTTTCAGTCTTTTCTGTTTTTGGGTTGTCTTAGTTTGGTCCTTTGTTTTCTTGTTTTCTTTTGTGCCTATCAATAAAATTCTCATCTTTCCAAAAAAAAGAAGAAGCTATTTCTTTCCTGGAATGTCAAAGGGCTGGGGAGTCAGTTCAGAAGGGCTCAAGTTCGAAAGGTTTGTAAGAAATCTAAAACAGAATATAGTGCTCCAAGAAACAAGGTTGTAGGATATCGACAGAGGTACATTAAAATCTGTCTGGGATTTTTTAAATTTTAATTGGGTTGTCTTTGGAATACGAATATCTGGAATCGGGTGGACAACTACTGATGTAGGACAATGGCCTAATCTAAACATATGCATGTGAAACATGTAAAATTCAGTGGAATCATGTAGCAAATCAAGTAAACATTCACCTTTCATCATCATAAATCAGAAAATCACAAGGGAAACATGCAATAGACGGGCCATAATCACAAATCACGCAATACTAGGTTCAAATCATGCGTGGATTGGATCTGGTGAGGAATGAGACCTTCCGATCTTGCATGGTTATCACCCAACAACCAAGATGATTCACTAGTCCAAAAAATCAAGGAATTTTTGGATTAGGGAATCTTAACATCTGAGAAAAGGGTTTCGGATTGTAATTTCAAATTTTGGGGTTGTGGAGAATATGAGAAATAAGTTTGGAAGAAAGAGGAAGAACTTAGAAGGAGAAAGTTTGGAAGAAGGAAGAAGAAAGAAGAGAGTAGAGAGAATACCTTGGAAGAAGGAAGAAGAAAAGAAGAGAGAAGAGATGAGAAGAGATTTATCAAGAGGAAGAGGGAGATAAGGCACCAAAGCTTTTTATTCTTTTATCAAATCAATAGCATAATGAGAACCAAGGTTAGGGCAATACCTTATAAAATTCAGAATTGACATAATTGCCAAAATACCCTACTAACAAAATTTCAAAAAAAAAAAAGACATTTGCATGAAAAAACGTTCGCACGCTGACCCAAAACTCAAATAAGTAAAAGTGCATAAAATAAAATCAAATCTAAAATGCCCAATGGCCTCCGATGACGGCACGATGAAAGTGGGCCACGAGGAACCAACCGTCCGATCACATCATCCTCACGATCCAATGGTCCAATGATCTCCTCCAAGCAACTTACACATGACTTCCCAAGGTCGGTTTTCTCAAATGTCTCGAACCACATGTGTAAGGTCTTCGATGCTCCTCAAGTTGTCACGAACGATCCAGACTCGTCATCATCGTGCCATAAAGATATAGGTGTCACTTGCCTCCTGCGCTAATAAACCCTAAAGGGCTTGATGTCCGCATCAACTACTCTGCTTCTTATTCTGTTTTAGTTGTTCTTCGTCAATGCTCTATTGATTTCTCTTGGGTTTTCTTAGCGGTTTAGGGACCATGCTCCTCCTCTATGCGTGATCAGATGCAGACAAAGCTCTCATTCATTAGATAGAAGTGGGATTTCCCGTGGTGCATTGGAGGGGATTTCAATGTCGTGCGTTTCTCTTATGAAAAATCTAAAGGGGGTTGGGTTACCACCAGCATGAGGAAAATCTCTGAATGGGTTACTTCTCATGATCTTATCGACCTCCCATTGGAAGGCGCTAAATTCACTTGGTCGAATAATTAGATAGAATCTACTTTATCTCGCTTGGACAGATTCCTAGTTTCTCACAATTGGATAGAAAAATTCCCTTTAGTTGCTCAGAGGGGCTCGCCAAGAGTCAAGATTGGTATCTGATCATAGACTAATTATTTTATAAGTAAAGGCTGATAACTGGGGTCCTCGTCCTTTCAGATTTGAAATAGTTTGGCTGGAAATAGAGGGCTTTAATGAGCTCATATTGGGATGGTGGTCTTCTTTCGAGGTGGAAGGCTTTGCTTGGTTCAGATTATGCCATAAACAAAATTTGCTCAAAGAAAAAATTAAGCCGTGGAAGAAAGAGGTTTTGGGGGCTAGAGAGGTTGAATTTGAGTCCATTATGGAAAAAAGTTCTTGATCTCCATTTAAAAGAAGAAGCCATCCACTTATCAGAAGAGGATAGACTTCAGCGTGCGGACTTGAATGCAAAATACATCTCCTTTTCAAAAGAGGAGGAAATTTGATGGCGCTAGAGGTCAAGAGGCTTGTGGTTGGAGGGAAATAAGAATACGTAGTTCTTTCACAATATGGCTCGTGCTTGTGCCAGGCTTAAGAACCTTGGTGGCGTTAGAACCACGAGTAAAGACAAAATCTTGATTCCATAGTTTACTTCTATAGCAACTTGCTTTCTTGCGATGATTGGAGGAAGCCAAGGCTTGATAATCTTTACTTCTCTCATAATTTTGTGGAGGACGCTATTTTTCTTGAAAAGCCTTTCTCGGGGAAGAAGTTAAATGCACTCTAGATTTTATGTGTGGTGATGAGGCTTTGGGTACCTATGGCTTCTTGATATATATATATATATATATATATATATATATATATATATATATATATATATATATATATATATATATATATATATATATATATATATATATATATGAAATTTTGGTCGATGGTTAACAGAGATATTATGAATTTTATATTTGAATTTTATGACATAGGACGCCTCTCTAAGGATCTTAGAGCCACAACCACCTTCATTGCCCTTATCCCCAAAATTGAAAGAGCCGAATCATTGAAAGACTTTAGGCTTGTAAGCCTAATTGGAAGCCCTTATATGATCCTCACTAAAGTTCTTGCCATAAGAATTAGAAGAGTCTTATCCTCGGTGATATCGGAAAATCAAGGCGCTTTCAATAGCAAGTAGACATGTCCTTGGCATTGCCCTAATAGCTCATGAATGTATCGACTCCAGACATAGAGAAGGGAGGAGCGGCTTAGTTTGCAAGCTGGATATCGAGAAGGCCTACGATCATGTTGATTGGAACTTCTTGGACTATATGTTAGATAGACTCAGCTTTGGTCTTAAGTGGAGAGGTTGGATTCAATCCCCGTATTTCTCTATTTTGATCAATGGTTCACCTTTTGGTTCCTTCAAGGCCTCATGAGGTATAAGACAAGGTGACCCTTTATCTTCATATTTGTTTGTTGTCATCGGAGATGCTTTTAGTAGAATGCTTCATAAAGCATAGGAAAATGGTTTAATCCAAGGTTTTAAGGTTGTTGAGGCAAGGGTGCAAGTGAGTCATCTTCAGTATGAGGACGACACTATCCTCTTTTGTGATGTAGATCTCATCTCAGTTGATAATCTTCATGAAATTGCGATTTGCTTCGAAGTTGTTTCGGGTTTAATCGTCAATGCTTCCAAAAGCAAATTGTTGGGGATTCACGTGCCTTGTGACGTCCTTATCTAGATGGCAAATATCCTCGGATGCAAAACGGGATCCTTTCCATTCTCATATCTAGGCTTACCCCTTTGCATTGGTAAAACTATGAAGCATCTTTGGGACAAGGTCATTGAGAGAATCGAAAGGAAATTATCGAGAAGGAAGCACCGTTATCTTTCCTTCAGAGGGCGTTTGAATCTTATCAAATCAGTTTTTTCCAACATGCCGATCTATTTCTTGTCTCTTTTCAAATGCCTAACGGCTATTTTGGATAGATTGGACAAACTGAGAAGAGATATTTTTTTTCCTTTTGGAAAGTAGTTGATGATAAAACGAAGTTCAAATTGCTCAAATGGGATGAGGTATGCAAGCCAATCTTTGAGGGAGGCGCCATATTGAAAAACCCGGGGCAAATGAACATTGCCCTTCTTGGAAAATGGCATTGGAGATTCAGTTCTGAAGTTGGTAAAATGTGGAGGGAACTTCTCGTTTCCAAATATGGTTCTCAAGCAGGGGTATGGAGCACTAAACCTTCTTTTTATCGCACATCCCATGTGTGGAAAGCCGTTATGTCCACTGAGCATCTCTTCCGTACGTGAATCTCCTTTTCACATGGAAGGGGAGATCGTATTTAGTTTTGGATTGACACTTGGTGTGGGGATAGGCCTTTACAAGACATTTTTCCAGCCTTGGCAAACCTTGCTATTGACAAATCTGTAACAGTAAATCATTGCTTTTCGTGTTCAGATGGTGCAAGTGTTTAATCTCCTCCTTGTTGACGAAATCTATTGGACGACGAATTTGAGGAACTCCTTCATATGCTTATTTTTTAAAGCTTAGCTCGGCTTTGCTCCTAGAAGAAGACTTGTCGATTTGGAAAGGTCACAACTCCGGTGTCTTCTTGGTGCGCTCGTTCTACAGACTCATTTTGAAATCCGTTAATGACCTCACTCATTTCCTTTCTACCAATGGAATTATAGAACCCCTCCGAGGATCGCGACTTTTGTGTGGCTAGTTGGAAGGAAAAGAGTCCTAACGATCGACAACCTTCAAATGAGATTCTTATCCTCCCAAACATATGTTTGATGTGAATGGTTGATGTGGAATCGAACGATCACTTGTTCATTCATTGTACTTTCGCTCGGAAGCCTCGGGAGCACTTCTTTACCATCTTCCATATCTCATGGGTGATGCCGAAGTCGGTCGATCAACTATTGTGGGCTTGGCATGGGGGATAATGGATAAATCCAAGAAAGCAATATGGAGGCTTGCAGCTATGGGGATCTTTTGGTATGTTTGGTGGGCCCGAAACAGCCGGTGTTTTCAAATAAGGGTTTCTCAGTCACGGTGATCATCTGTACGGTCAAATTAGATGTATCTGAATGGACTCCTTATGTCAAATCAACTCTCCACACTGATTTTTCCTCTTGGTTTTTTTCTTAGCTTTTGTATTTTCTTCCCCCTTTGCAGCTTTTCAATAAAATTTTAGTTCTCTCCAAAAAAAAGGAAAAAAAGGTGTTTTCTCTTCATCCATGTCTGTGTGACCTACGAACATATCGGATGACAAATACACATTCATGTCGGTCGTGAGCCACGTTTTAGCTTTCAATGGCGGACATCATTATCCCCCTTGTTTCTTGTGGTGTGATAAACTTGAGCTTATAATCTGCTTCATTTTTAGGCTCATGCCCTGAAATGAGCTTGTAAAACAAATGGATAGCATGGATCTGAGTCATCTGACACATACATCACTGTGGGAGAAAGAGACTTAATCAGATGCAATTCCCTTCCGATTTCCATGCATGTAGTCACGATTTTCAAGGCATAATTAGCATGCTATTTCCATGTCTTCCTAACATGTTTGTTGTACGAATAAGCTCATAATTAGGGGTAATTGCTTTGCAGTAACCTAATCCAAACTGGCCCTAAGACATGAGCCCAACTAATTACATCAAACCTAACTCTATTGAGAATGTTATGCTCTATCCCACTTTTGTTCTAGAAGCTCTGATTGTTCCTTTTCCCCCAAATGGGCCAAATACCCTCCAAAAGGGCTAAACGCGACACCAAATTCTTCTTTTTTTTTTTTCAAAATCCCCCCCATGCCACGCGGGGAGAAAATCAGAGATGGACCCAGGCATCACCCATACCGTGTCAAAGGATGCCATGACTTTCCCCCACACCTTCTAAGTGAAGTGGCCATGAATAAACTAGTGATCCGTTGTTTGTCTTCGCATCCCTCGAACACATCATGCAACAATTAGGCAAAACCAAGGGCCTCTTTTGAAGATTATCTATCATAAGCACTCGACTCCTTCCCAGCAATCATGCAAACGCTGCTACCTTAGGTAGAGCCCTGTAAGACCATACGAACAACGGAAAATTGCCGTTCAAAACCGGCGCAACTGACCCAAGCATTCTATAAAAAGACTGGACCGTGAAACGGCCTGACTTATCCATCAACCGTACAATCGAATCTCTCTTGTCTGGAAGAGGAGAAACTCCATGAAGACTCTCCAACAACTGCACAAGCACTTTAGCATCATCATCCTTTAAATTCCTTCTATAAGGAGGGGCCCTCATCGTCGAGCTACCTACATAGGAAAAGCTCTTCAATCTCCATTGTCTTTCTGGTGCCATAAGACAGGGGAACTTGAATGTGGTTAAAATAGAGAAGTTGAAAGGGAAAGTAGCCACAAGGTCTATGTGAACCTTGACCTAGGGTTGCTGAGGATGGGGGTGAGTGTTGTTACTTTAGGTCATGTGACCCCTAAGTGGTGCCCATTGGGTGTGGACACCCATGCCTTCCCATGTTGGCCTCCATCTACAGCCCCCCCCCCCCCCCCCACGCACGTGCGCCTCTCTTTCACTCAAGGTGTTCCATATCGGTAATGGTGGCTGCAACGGTCACCACCGTTATCGAAACGGAGTATCGGCGTAACGGTCAATACAAATTGTATTGGTTGATTTTATTTTTGCTAAAAGTTTTTTGGAAAAATATCCAAAAAATTCAAAAATATATAAATATTCGAAATATGCATTCGTTTTTTTTTTTTTTTTTAACATGTTTATGGTAGTGTAACGGTCCATTCTTTGGTGACAATGTTGTATAAGGTTGTCTGGTGAATTTATGAACTTGACAACCTGTGATTGATTGCAAACCTTCTACATTTAATTTTCTAACTATATAATGTCAATGATAAATTTATTAGAAGGAATGTGATACCAAAACATCTTACATCTGCAGGTTTACTATTATTTAAAGTATTACATACATCACGACTCGCAGACATTTTATTTCAACATATAGAGTCTAGAGACTTTTTCATCCTATTTTGTAATTCATGTACCTAACAATTGGATATTGTTTCTCCCAATAGATCTTAATAAAAAATTGAAATTAAATTTGGGTGAATGGTGTTGCTGATTTGGTGGACCACTTGATGCCCCAAATCAGCCTCAAATTCCTGCAATCTATTGGCACTTATCTTACTAATGGATTAGTGGACATTTATTGGATAGTGAAGAATGAAAAATATCAAATGGTCTTATTTCAAAAAATAAATGTTCGCAAATTAATGGTTGAAACTGTTTAGACAATTTGATTTTGGGATTGTGACTTTGCAACAATGGTTCCATAATTTTATTGGTTAATTTTGAGTTAATACATGCCTTGTGTACAATTTTTTAGGGTCCGAGACTTCAAATTAGTTGGGACTCGAATTGCAAAGTGTAACACACGTGACAAAGTTTTGTGGCCCACCATGATTTATGTGTTATATACACATCGTCCATCCATTTTACTAGATAATTTTGAGGCATGGGCCCAAAAAATGAGACAGATCCAAAACTCAAGTGGATCTCACCATAAAAAGCAGTGGAGACAATGATGCCTACCGTTGCAACCTTCCTAGGGCCCACCATGATGTTTATTTGCTATCAAACATGTTCATAAGGTCTCACAGACCTAGATGAAGAGAAAACACAAATATCAGCTTGATCCAAAACTTCTTGGGCCCCCCAAAAAGTTTTCAATAGTAGGCATTAAATCCCTATTGTTTTTTGTGGTGTGGTCCACTTGACCTTTGGATTTGCCTCATTTTTAGGCTCATGCCCTAAAATGATTGGGCATTATGACAACGTAGCAAGGCATATACGCCTCATCAGAATGGTGTGAAAAAAAGGATAAACAAAAATTTGTTAGATATGGTGTGAGTTGTGTGACCAATTATGGCCCATAAGAACCTGCCAACAACTTTCCGAGGATATGTTGATGTAGATCCAATCCCTGCTATGGAGTGCAGCATGTGTTGGATTTTTTATTATTTTCTACTAGTTTTGGGGGCTAAATCTCACTATTTTTGGATAGGGGTGCTGATTTTGAAGATTTGGTTGTTAATTTGAAGATTGTCTGAAGATTTTGGGGATGAATTTGCTAGATTGACTCTTCCTTTAGGCCATTTGGCCAAATCTTTATAGATAGAGTTCTTGCTATTTAGTATAGTTGGAAAATCTTAATTAAAGATTCATAGGATTTTATGGTATCTTTTAGGATTTATAAAAGGGTTTGTTCTATGAGGTAGAAGGCATTATATTTTCTGATTTTATAAGAAGTAAAGAGGTTCCAATTTCTATGAAGTTCTTTATTCCTTTCTATTCCAACATTCTTGTGGGCTTGATCTTCATTCATTTTGCAATTCGGGTATCAAGATCTCACTGATTCGATAAAGGGGTTGCGTCAGATATTCTGCCCATCACAGTTTATGTGTGGAACTGAGTGCCTTCCAAGTGATTTCCAAAGACCCCATATATGCTATGGAAAGGAGGAAGAATGTCTTTTTGTGATATGTGCCTGTGGGGATCCCTCAACCATCTTTTGATTCCTTCTCCTTATTAAAGCAAAATGGACGAGAACTATTGAGTGCATGTTCATTAGATATCTAGTCTACTTCAAGTGACATGTGTTGGTATATGAAGAACATGGAGGCGGATTGAAATAGTCCAGAGATTGACTCACGATTTTTTACAGTGTTTCAGATTTTTCTGAGCATGGTGTTGGTCCGTAAAGAGATTTGCTTCAATTGACTCAGTTTATTGTTGTTTCCTTTGGTCCGAATCCATGGTGGTACCCTCATTATTGGGGATATTCTGGATTGTTCAAGAGTGTTTTTGGATTTTTGGGTGTGTTTTTCGGAGTTGGCAAATGGGGTGCGGGAGTTTTTCTCTTGCTAAGGAATGAGAGTATAGTGGGGGCATTATATATTGGACCGGCTCTGTCCCTCTTGTAGTTCTGTTGTTTCATGAAGCTTGTGAATTATGAGAAAGAAAAGGTAACCCAAAAAAACTATGTTCATGACATGTCCACATTGGTAAGTGTCTACGCCAAGGTATTCACTAGCAGTAACAGTGGCCGTAATGACCACCATCATTACCATTACGATACAGGCTATAGCTTTTTTTAACTGTATCAGTCCATTTTTCCTCTAACAGCTGTTATGGCCCCATAAAAATGTAACTGATTTTGTATACCTTGGCCTACACATGCTGAATATGCACTCCTATCATAAAGATTAACTTTGTTGTTGTTTTTGTTGTTAAATGTGATCCAAAGCTGATTAAAGCATTGTAATTCAGGGTATGCATATTCTTTTGAGTGCCGATGAACATTGGCTGGGCCGGTTAGTAGGGGATACACGTTTCCAAATTGAAGGAGGTGCTGTCAGTGCAAATCATTGCAAAATTTATAGGAAGCACCTTGCAGCCGAAGATGTGGAGCAGACTTCCAATCTCACCACTGTATTTTTGAAGGATAATAGGTTGCATACTGCCTGAAAGCTGGATACATGCAACTTTATCATTTTTTTTTTCCTTCTATCAGATGATTTATTTAGGTATTCTTACCACTGCTGAGCTTCTGCAGCACTAACGGAACATTTCTTAACTGGGAAAAGCTGAAGAAACAAAGTCCTGAAGCTAAAGTCCAGCATGGAGATATCATATCTTTTGTTGCTGCTCCTCATAGTGGTAATACACATTCTTGTTATTTATTCAACAGTAATATTCGGATTCATTTGTTTCATATTTGTGATAGAGGCTAGAATGAACGCTTAAATTGATTAGTTGTTTTCCTTTTTCAAAAGAACCACATAGGAAATACCTTGTAACATTTGATGAGTCTTGTTCACATTATCGTCAAGTTACATAATAGTTGCAAGAAGTGTGAAGTGAAGTGGTGATGGATTTGGTTGTGGACATGGGGAAGCATCTGTTCCAAAATGTTTTCAAGTGTAAACCGGTAGGAAGCAGGAGCAGGAGCAGTAGCGCAAGTCCAAAGCGTGATTCAAAGTGGGAATGACACCCAGTTAGAATGATCGTGCAACTAAGAGTTACTTAAAAGGATGTTTTTCTTCTTGTGGTGCTCTTTTGGAGCCTATTAATGCCACCCGACATAAGTATTATCTTATTTGGACCTCTGATATCAGGTAGGAAGGAGGTGCAAATGGCATTTTATGATAACTGAGTATGCTCTTTTGGGGCTTTAAATTTGTGAATCGCACTTCGCAGTCTTTAATAAGCATGGTTTGCCTACGAGTATGAATATGTTCCTTGATATTTGCTTCTGAAGAACATGAATCAGATAAATGGCTCCATTATTATCTCAAAAATTTACCGTGTTTTCCTTTCAGATGATACAAAATGAGATTAGAAAAGAAGGGCATCTCAATATCGATTTCGATTTCAGGTCTGGAAACACATAGTGCACTAAATTTGGATTGAAGCAAGCAAGATGGAGAGGTTTATCCAGTATTTTTATTTTTTTGAGAAATACGAGGTAAATGCAGTATAAGATTTAGGTTGCTGGGACTCGGGCTTTATTAGATCTTGGGTTCTTTTTTTTTTTTTGTGAGGATGAAGAGCTACATGGTTAGTTTCTTTCCTTTCCTTCTTCTTCGGGGTCTTGTTTAGATTTGTGCAGTTTCTTTTTTTGGATCCTCACAGTCACTGATTTGGGTTAGGGCAATGAAAGTAGAGAAGTGCAGCATCTATTAGCATAGTGAAAACAATGGAAATCCCACAATACACAAATTCATCCACAAAAGGAAATCCCAAATATTTATACTCTGTAAGAAATCCCAAGTATTTCCTAGTAAGCTTAGCCTAACTAGGAAACTGAACACAAAAGGAAACTACTTTAAAGGAATGAGTTACATTGGTTCAAGTTTCTAAGTTTGAGATCATTATTTTGAGATGGCTTTAGTGTTTTACATTTTATTTTTTATTGTTAATGAATGAACCGGATTTCACACCAAAGTAGTCCTCATATATCTTCTCAAGTCTTTATTGGAAGAAACTATAGTCTGAAAGGTTGACTCTAATAGAAAGAATAACTTCACCGAAATGTAGCCCGACTTTAGTATTTGAGGACTACTTTGTCATGAAATTGGGTTCACAAGCATGAATATCATATCTCCTTTTATGGAGTCCTATAAAATGGTGGATAATCTGCCATACTCTTGGAGAAGTTCTTCAAAAGGGTGTCATTTCATGGGAGCATGTCGAAGTCGAGCCTGCATCAGTTTGATGGACATGCACCTTCATGCTTCTCGCAATACATGTTTGCTTGGAAGCTTAATTTTTCGATAGGAAAAAACTTCCTCAACTGCATCATAGTATTGCAGCAAATGGGTTTCCCATATATCGGTGGATGATTTTTGTATACCGTCATTGCTTTTAACCGTCTCCCAATTTTTTTGAAAGAAAGCAATGAGAAAACCATCTAGGTTGGGAGCCTTATCGCTACCCAAATCTTTTACCGCCGCTACTATTTCCTCTTCAGAGAATGTTTTTTCCAACGCTTCCGCTTCCTCCCTTGAAAATACATTGAAATCCAGCTCATCAAACCTTGGTCTTTCCCATCCTTCCCCAGCAAGAAGATTCTTGTAGAAGTTCATTACAACTTCCCAGACTTTTGACCAAGTGGCGGACAAGCATGATTATGTCTTTCTTATTGCTAAGTGGTGGATAGATTGCTAAGTGGAGGGGTGGGCTTGGCTACAAATGTTTGAAATGGTTCTCCAATTCCTTAAGGTAAGGTTGAGGGAATGGAGCAAAAGCTAAAATTTTGGCAGATGAGCAAAAGAAAGAGGAAATCTTAAATTGCATTGTAGTGTATCGAGAGGGAGGAGGAAGAGTGTTCCATTGATGAGCAAAAGCAAGTGAAAGGGACAGGCTCTAGGTAGATTATTTGGCAATCGCAAGAAAGGACGACAATGTGGAGGAAGAAATCGAGGGTGACATGGTTAAAAGATGGGGATAAAAACACGGGTTTTTTTTTTTTCATGTGATGGGGATAATTATAGTTGCACAAAGTGTGAATTGAAGTGGAAATAGATTCGGGTGCAGGAGCGGAGAAGTGTCTATTTTAAAATGTTAATGGGTATTAAATAGCTCGGAAGCAGGGGTGTGAGTACAAAGTGCGGTTAGCAGTAGGAGTGACTCCTTGGTGGAAGAATCATGCAGCTAACAATTGAATATTGACAATGTTCTTGTGGATGATCAAATCCATATCTAGTACACAATCACGATTTTTATTCCAAGCTGCATCTGAAGGACTTGAGGAGACCTTGTCTTGATGGGCTCTTCTATATATTTTTGCCTTCAGGTATGGTAGATTGGTTGAAAAGAAGTTTCATTGAGGACGAGGTCAGCATAGTGGTCCAAGATATGAGCATAGATCAAGCCATGAGGCTAGATGGATTCATAATGACTTTTTACCATAAATGTCGGGGGATCATCAAACACGAAGTTATGGATTTCTTCTTCGAGTTCCATATTAGATCCATAGCAAGCAAATGTTTGAATGTAACGTTCATTTCTCTTATGCCGAAAGTTTGAGGACGTGGCTGAAATTAGGGACTTTAGGTAGAGCCTTGTTAGAGCTATTTATAAAATATTGGCCAAGGTTCTCTCGATCAGGCTAAGGGAGTCTTTGAGCTTTGTTTTTCTTCCTTCCAAGGCACATTCATCAAGGAAAGATAGATTCTGGATGGTGTGTTGGTGGCGAACGAGCTTATTCTAAGGTGGGCAAGGCTGGAATCATTTGCAAATTGATATGGAAATATGATCATGTGGATTCGGATTTCGTACTTGTTCTCTTTAAGGAATGGGTTTCAGGGAAAGATGGATAGGATGGGTTGTAGAATGCATTTCCATGGCTTCTTTTTTAGTAATTGTGAATAGGTCATCAACCAGTATCTTTGCTAGCTTGAGTGGTATTAGTCGAGGTGATCCGTTAACCCCACTCTTGTTTTCAGTGATGGCAGAAGGTTTAAGATTCCTTATGGAGAAGGCATTGGCTTCTGGTATTGTGAAGGGTTTTCTGATTGGATCCCTAAAAAGGTGTTTTTTGCATCTTCAATTTGTGGATGACACCATGTTGTTTTGTGAAGCTAATCCAGGTGGCAAATATTAAAGTTGTCCTTAGATGTTTGCAAATTGATATGGAAATATGATCATGTGGATTCAGATTTCATACTTGTTCTCTTTAAGGAATGGGTTTCAGGGAAAGATGGATAGGATGGGTTGCAGAATGCATTTCCATGGCTTCATTTTTAGTAATTGCGAATAGGTCATCAACCGCTATCTTTGCTAGCTTGAGTGATATTAGTCGAGGTGATCCGTTAACCTCCCTCTTGTTTTCAAGTGATGGCAGAAGGTTTAAGCTTTCTTATGGAGAAGGCATTGGCTTTTGGTATTGTGAAGGGTTTTCTGATTAGATCCCTAAAAAGGTGTTTTTTGCATCTTCAATTTGTGGATGACACCATGTTGTTTTGTGAAGCTAATCCAGGTGGCAACTATTAAAGGTGTCCTTAGATGTTTCAAGGCGGTGTCTAACTTACAGGTGAACCTTAGAAAACGTGCCATGGCGTGTGTGGCGGTGGATGATAAATTGATGAATATGTTGGCAACATGCATTGGATGCAAGGACATGAGTCTTCCATGCTCTTACCTGGGTCTTCCCCTTAGCGGTAATGCAAAGGCAACCTCTTCTCAGTACTCCATTGTGGAGAGGATTGGGAGGAAGCTTGCTAGGTGGAAAGGGAAGTATATCTCCTTTGCAGGGAGAATCACTCTTTTCAACGTGGTTCTTTTAAATCTTCCAACGCTGGTCGCTTCAGAAGGTGAATGCACCTAAAGGGTTTTTTGTGGGAATGTTATTAGTTGAATCATAAGTTCCAACTTGTTAACTGGAAGGAAGTTCAAAAGCCCGTGAGGGAATGGGGTCTTGGAATTGGAATATTATGGGGAAAAATTGGTCACTTCTGAGCAATTGGTGGTGGAGGTTTGGGGAAGAACTCAATGTTGCATGGAGGAGAGTCATTGTAGGAAAATATGGTGAATCTTGGATGGTTCCCAAGCTCGAGTGCTAGTAGGAAAGGTTTGGTGGTTTAGAAAGACATCAACAAATTGGGTCATCAAGCTTGTAGTAACATGGATATCACTACAAGAACAGGATCGGAGTTGTGCAAATACTTGGAATCTGGGTTGGTAAGGGCGACAAAATTCATTTTTGGTTGGATGCTTGGAAGTTACGATAGTTGCTTAGGAGGGCATTATTGGTGGACAGGAAGCAATAAATTGGGGTTTATCATGACCAATGCTACGAGCTTCTGGAATCCAATGGAATCTTTGTAAAGTTGATCATTATGTGTGTTATGATGAGAAATTAGGTGGAGACATTGGTCGAGGGCCGTATTGCTTAAGAGGGCAACATGAATTCCAAATTCTTTCACGACATAGCTAGTGCCAGGGCCAGGAATAATCAGATAAGCAACATTTTTGTAGATGGACAAAGGGTCATCTTACAATTCTATTCTAAACTCATATTTGGTGAAGGGTGGAGGCTATTGTTGGATAATCTACCTTTTGATACCATCTCGAATGTGAACAAGGAATCCCTAAAAAAGCCAATCTTTGAAGAAATTAAAAATGTTGTTGATTCCTTGGGCACAGAAAAAGCCCTGGGCTCGGATGGATTTTCCATGGCATTTTTCCAAGTTTTGTAGGACGTGCTTAAGAAAGATGTTGTCGATTTTATGTAAGTATTCTGATGTAGAACGGCCTAAACTTTCATGCATGTATGAGACATAAAATTCAGTGGAATAAATCAAGCAATCTAAATTAAACATTCAATAACTATCATCATAATCAAGAAAAATATAAGGGAAACATGCAATAAAATGGGCTATCATGATTCATCACAATCTCACAGTGAGGGTTTCAAATCATGCATGGATTGGATCTGGCGAGGGATGAAACCTCCCGATCTTGCATGGTTATGATCCAAATGCTCAATAAGGTTCACTAGTCCGGGGAATCAGGGGATTTCTCGAAATAAGGAAACAAAAATATGAGAAATAAAGGTTTTGGGATCAAATTTTATATTTGAGATAATGGGTAATATGAGAAATAATACTTGAAGAAAATGAGAAGAAGAAGAAAGAGGAAAGAAGAAAGAATGGTGGATGGTGAAGGAAGAACAAGGAAAATAAGAGAAGGGAGAGATCGCCAGAGAGAGGAGAGGGAGATAGCCACAAGCTTCTTCTTTTCATAAAATCAATAGCATAATGATAGGTTTAGGGTTTAACTCTCTTTTATAAAATTCGGAATTAACATAATTACCAAAATACCCCTACTAACAAAATGAAAAAAGAAAAGACATTCGTACGAAAAAACGTGCGCACGCTGACCCAAAACTCAAATAAGTAAAAGTGCATAAAAATTAACTTAAATCTAAGATGTCTGATGGCCTCCGATGATGGCATGATGAAAGTGGGCCACGACGAACCAACTGTCCAATCATCTCCTCTAAGAAACTTACACATGCCTTCTCAAGGTGGGGTCTTTTCAAATGTCTTGGAATACATGCGTAAGGTCTTCGATGCTCCTTAAATCGTCACGAATGATCCTCTAAGCTCATCATTGAGCCTTAGAGATACAGGTTTCGCTTGCCTCCTGCACTGATAAATCCTAAAAGGCCTGATGTCCTCATCATATTCTGTGCCAAGGATAAACTATCCAAAGGGATGGTCCCCTCATTCATAGCCATCATTCTGAAAAAAAGGTGTGGAGTCACTATCAAATTTTCGACCCATTAGTCTCATTGGAAGTCTCTACTAAGATCCTATCAAAGGTTTTCACAACCAAGTTCAGGACAGTCTTATCTTCAGTTATTTCTGAAAACCAAGGTGTCTTCGTTGTGGAAAGACAAATTTTAGACAGTACCTTGCTAGCGCATGAATGTATTGATTCAAGACACAAGGGAAGAAAGTGGTGGTGTGCAAATTGTACATTGAAAAGGCATATGATCATGTCGACTGGGGTTTCTTACAATATGTTGTGGGCAGAATCGGTTGCGTTAGCAAATGGATAAGATGGATGATTAGAATGTGTGTTATTGGCTTCTTTTTCAGTCTCGATCAATGGTTCTCCAAAAGGATTCTTCCAAGTGTAGTGAAGCTTAAGGCAAGGTGATCCGTTATCCCCCTTTTTCTTCATAGTGGTAGTGGAATCATTGGGTAGAATGCTTATCCAAGGCCAAAGAGTGGGTCTTATCTTAGATTTTCCAGGTGCGCATGACGAAGTTGGTATCCCACCTTCAGTTCACTGATGACACCCTTCTTTTCTGTGATGCAAATGAAGCTATGGTTGATAATCTTAGAAAGATATTGGGGTGCTATGAATAGGTCTTGGGGCTAAAGATAAATGTAAAAAAAGAAAAATGTTCGGCATTGGTTTACCCAACGAAGAGGTAATCTATCTCTGCGGGGGTCTTTGGGTGCAAGGTTGGATTGTTTCCATCCTCATATCTAGGTCTCCCGCTTTGTTTGGGCAAGCCTCCCCAACATTTGTAGAATAATGTTATTGAAAGATTTTAGAGGAAGTTTTCAAAGTGGAAGAGTAGGCACTTAACCTTGGCGGGTCGCATTGCTCTTATCAAACTAGCCCTCTCTAACCTTTTTATTTGCTTTATGTCTCCCTATAAATGTCCGAAATCAATGTTGGATAAGCTAGAAAAGTTGCGGAGAGATTTCTTATGGCAAGGGGCGGAAGACAAGCATAAAGTTTCACTTATTGAAATGGGAAGATGTGTGCAAGCCTTTGGCTGGGGTAGGTGCAGGAATAAGAGAGTTGGAATCTATGAACGTGGCTCTCCTTGGGAAGTGGCAGTGGAGATTTGGCACCTAAGAGGGCAAGCTTTGGTGGCAAGTCGTCGCCTCCAAAATCCAAATACAGAGTCCAATGGGGGGTGGGAGATTACAAGGTCCTCATACTACAGAACATCTGGAATTTGAAAGGTTGTCATTTCAGTAGCACCTTTGGTTAAATCGGGTGTGAGGTTTGCCCTAGGAGATGGTAGCAGGATTTGGCGGTGGGATTTCCTTTGGCGGCGAGAATTCTTTGGCGGTGGAATTTCCATCCTTAGCAAGGCTATCTCCTTCGAGGAACACGTCAGTGGTCTTTTTTCTCTTTCATTGGAGGGAGAGGGGTGTGGTGCCCCCTCGTAGGAGAGACCTATCCGATGAGAGGTGGAAGAATACGCTAAGTTATTAGTGTGGGTACAATCCATCCAACCGATGTTGAACTATACCGACTCCCTGGTTTGGTCCAAGGTCCATCTGGCAAATTCATAGTCAAATCACTTCTATTAGATACTTCTAAAGGCCGCTGCTTCTTCAAGTGTCCGAGTTTTCTTCCTTGCCCTTTGGTTTTATGGAGCCCCACCCAAGATGGCTTCTTTTGTCTGGCTGGTAGGTAGAAAGTACATCCTAACTATAGATAAATCTACAAAAGAGGGGCATGGTTCTTCCGAACATCTGCCTGCTATGCAAGAGGGATGCGGAGTCGATCGATCACCTATTCCTTCACTGCCCCTACGTGTGTCTAGTGTGGACTTCCTTTTTACAAATCTTTGGCGTAGCTTGGGTGATGCCACAATCAGTAGTGGACCAGCTTTCATTGTGGCATGGTGTCCTGCTCGATGAGAAAAAAACATTGGTGTGGCGCCTGGTCATCCTTCCAGTGTTATGGAATATATGGGGAGAGCATAACAGGGCAGGTGCTTCCACAACAAGCAAGGGATGTGGGAAGAAGAAGTGTGGAAGTCAAAGAGGGACATCATAGATTGGGCTTCTGGGTTCAAACATGTCGATGTCCTAGAAGTTTCATCTTTTTTGGGGTAGTAATGCTGTCTTCATTTTGTTGTTTCGTATGTATTCTTTGTTGCCTTGGTCGTGTCAAGCAGCCTCTGAATAAAAGTAACTCATTACCATTGAATCATGCTTCAGTCTCTTGCACCCGCTCCCACTCTGAATCATGTTCTGGACTCGTGCTCTTGATCCCTTAGCTGTTTATACTTGCTAACACTTGACAAAGTTGTCCCTCCACCCCCTGAATTTGTTGCGCTTTCCTTCACCATTAAGCACACTTCCCAAGGTGACATTGGATGTCCTCAAACATGCAGAAATGTCAGTGCCCTTTGCTGGCCTATCAATGTTGCTCTATGCTATTTTTAGCTGCATTCTGAATGTCCAAAGTATCATTTAATGTTCAACTGGTTTCACATTGGTGAATTTGATATCTAATTATGTCTCAATATTGGGAGCAGTTGTTATGTCAAGTTTACTCAAACATGCATATTCTCATTGTTATTCATCTATACTGGTTAAGTTATATGCACTGGAGTTGTCAATCTGGTTTGCAAATAGCATCTTAGTATCTACTTTGGCGTGATTTTAAGAAGTTGCTTGTGCTTTGGTTTGTTTGTATTCATTGCATTGATTCATCAAAAGCTTCTTAAAAGGGAACTGATTCTCCTCTTCTGTTTTCTGCATGGTTTACAGAACTTGCTCTTGCATTTGTATACCGAGAAATTTCCAAATCCAGTTACTTGGAAAATGGTTCAGCTTTGAAAAGAAAGTCAGGTATATATATTTACACTATTAGAATTCAATAAATTTTTCTATTTTTGTTTTTTGGTAGTCCATCCTGTCATGAAGTTACTGATCATGTAATTCTGATTTCCACAAGTTTGTAATGTGTAATTGATATTGACGTTCTGTTTTAATTTGTTTTATCCCTTACTACATTTTAAGCATGAGGTAGGCATATGTGGATTGTTAATAACGAGCAATTTTATCCATTGAAGCTGTTGCATTCCATAAGTCGGTTTTCTTATTTTCTTATTATATAATTTTTTTTTTGTGAAACCCTCTAGTGGGAGTTTTGGTGCTCTCGTTGCTGGTCCCAAGCCCGGATAAAGGAGAGTTGTGTCAAGTTGGCAGCCAGTGGTTGAGTTATCGGTATTGCTACAAGTTTCATTGGTCGGGGCTATGGAAACAATATCGTTATCACCGATAACTGGAAATGCGGGGGAAACATGGGGAAAACGACGGAATTTTTCAGTGAAACTTTAGGAGATGCCAAAATACACATTTGTATGTTTAGGAATAAGAAAATTGCAAAAAAAAAAAAAAAAAATACATAATAAGAGTTCCATTTAATGGGGGCGTAAAAGCATATGATATCGTTAGAAATCAATCTAATAGTAACCAAAATGAGTTTATATGATACAAATGTAGGTACTATACAATAACTAGGGCGTGTAAAAGTACATGAACTCAAACATGCATCCATCCATGATCTATATAATACGAATGCAGGTGCCATCCATCCATCCATCCATGATCTACCCATCCATCCATGCATGCATGCTTATACACACATATTGTAACGCCCCGAAATTCAGGGGTTGAGTACAAGCTCGATCCCCGAGTTCCCGAGTTTCACTTTTTACTGCGTAAGTGTATTTTAATAGCAAAATCCGATAGTACCAAACCAATTAGTGAAGATTTAAACTAAACAGTGTATAAAAGACTGAAATTAAAGTGAAATCACAACACTTACAGTAGTATCCGTACAAACATCCAAGCCAAAACAAAATCCAAATAGCTGGGGCTCAATATACATGACTAAGAAGCATCCAAAATCTGATAATACGCTACAACCACTCCCACAATAGACACACAACGGTGTCATGGTAGAATAGTCTTGCACGTCCATCACAATGGCACAAAACACCTGCATCAAAGATATCTGGTTGGTGTTTTAAAACAGTCCCTAGGTGGGAGTGAGTAGCTAACTCAATGGTACCATTATTCATAAGTTACACATGTTACCAATCACAATCAAGCATAGGTAACGATTGCATACAAAACGACAAAGTTACTATACTAGTTAAATGCATGAATGGTATGATGTGCATATGCATGCCCATGCGTCGTTATCTGTCACCGTTCAAGCAATTAGTGATGTGGCTCGTCATCAACATCACCCGCACAAAGTATGCATGCCATGATTGTTTACATGCATGATTAGCCGAGTATTTATTAGTGCATATTCAAGCAATAGGTTGGCGAAGCCAAAATACCACCATTATATCGCCGGTCTAACCGATCACGTGGTTTGTAGTGGACGTAACGGCTACTCACCCGTGACCCTTGATCCATTTTAGGGCCCGTCACCTAGAGATATATGGTAAAGCGAAGGCTTGTCAGCCAACGCACAATCAAGGCGGAAGGGGCTCATCACCCGAACCTATACAACATGGTAGGCTTGTCACCTCCATCAATGCTCACTGGTCACTACTGGGGAGGCTTGTTGCCCCATTGCAGGCCGACAACTTAGACACGGTGACCCATATCACCATGCCTGACTCATGAGTCTTGGTTGGATCGTATCGCGCTAATGGTTCAAGGTGGACTTTTTACAATGGGAATGATGGGACCTTAAATTCCTTAGGGCGTGACAAAAGAAAACAAATATGGTTAAGTTCAGCCTAGCATTGGACTGATCTAATTGATGATGGAGAACCTCAGGGAAACCGGCATTGGGCGCACGCGACTCGCGTAGCTCTAAACTACAGTCGGTTACCCGTGTTCAGCCTCGATTGATCGAACGAGTCTAGGGTAGACGACCCCAAGCAGCTACCCTCTTACTTAGGCATTTGCCGAGCCGAATTCAAACAAGATTTATCTCAAATCACTACACAACTATGTTGAGAAGAACATCCCATCAAGACGAATGAGTAGCATGTACATGCAAATCATATTCCAAAATACTTATTCAACAACGACAACAACATGTTAAGAATAGGCTTTACAAACGTGAAATTCCATCCATTCAAGCATTTCATCACACAAGTAATCAACCAACATGCATAGAAATTTAGTCATTTTAGAACATACCCAACAATTCTAAATACATAACTAATCAAATATGAATTCATTAACTATATCTATCAGGATTTGATAAACGGAAACCTAGGAGGAATGGACCACACCTTGGAGGAAAGTTTTCCTCGATTTTGAGCACCTAGGGGTTAGGATTTGGGGAAATTGGTGATTCCTACACCAATTTAAAGGTTGCATGTGAGATTCGTGGGGTTTAGTTGTAAGGGAGCTGAAATTGAGAGGTAGATTGTCATTCTTACCTTCAATTGCGAGGGAAGACGATCTAGATTAAAGAACCGACGACTAGGTCATAGCACTCGCACCCGCAAGGCGATGAGCCCTAATGCAAACACTCCCCCTCACCAACACTCTCTCTCTCTCTCTCTCTCTCTCTCTCTCTCTCTCTCTCTCAGTTTCCCTCTCCTTCACTCCCAATTTATGAAAATTCTGATTTGGGGGAGAAATCCCAAAGGGGCTCTATTTATAGTGCCAGATGTGGCATAAATGGCCCTAAGGCTTGGGTCTTGGTTATATAACCCTATGAGAGGCTGATTCTAGCATTTGGGGCGCACTTGGGTCCATACAGGTCAATTTAATCCATGGGATAGTTGCTACAAGTGGAGATCCACCTAAGGCTATGATCGCCATGTGATTAGGATGCGGTGATCAAAAGATATAATGATGAGTTCGTTTAATGGTCACCAATCATCGATCGGGGTCGCGGCATTAGGGATGTTTGTGGTGTAATAATTAAGACTAGCATCCTAAGTTTCATCGAAATCTAACAGCTCGAAAGCTACAACTTCGCGTAAGTTTGAATGGCAGAATTTACTTAAATTCTAGGTAATTTCTGGGCAGATTCACACATCACATGTGTTACCCTCTTAGCTCCAAGTTGAGCGATCTGGCACGTAGTCTCGGCTCAACGTTTTGCGATGGTCATCAAGCCCGCTAAGACGAACGATTTTCCTTAGTTTTGGGTTTAGTGGTCCACTAACGAGTAGTCCAAAGCTTGTTTGGCGATTTCGGCTATTTTCGGAATGACGCAGAATGTGAGATTTCGTGTGTATGATGTGTGGGGTCGGATCAACTTATGTTTAAGGTTTGGTTTTTAGAAAGTTAGCATAAATGATGTTTTAGCCTAATTCATCCTCAACCATTGATTTCTAAGTCATGTGATCATTTGGTTAATTTAGGTCATGCACATAATCCAGACCGTTAGTTGTGTTGGTCTTAGGTAGATCTTCGTTAAGTTACGGTTATCTTGATTAATCAATAGTTGATCGTTTAAATCTAGGCCCTAGATGAATAGATCATAAGGTTAGGCCCAAGATTTTGGTGATCAGGCGTATTTGTTAGTTTCTTACTGTTGATTAATTGAATTTGTGCGGTTCCCTACTTGTAACACCTGCGTATAGACTAGGATCGAGTATTAAAGATCACTAGGTGATAAAATAAAACAATTTTAGTGAAAAATTTCCTGAGGATTTTTGAAATCCAAGTTGGCGAAAATCCGAGGTGATACACATGCAAACATGCATTTCATCATACAACCATGTGGCCATACAAAATATTTGAAATGGAACTTTTTTTAGTGAATAGATTTTTGGTGATATCAATACATTGGCGATACATTGGTGATATTATCAAAATATCGCCGATGCACGAGATACAAGTGACGCTCAATCGAAAATATCGGTAATACAAGCGACACCTGGAATTACTCAGTTGAAAATATTAGCAATACGTTGTTGATACTTGGCGATATATCGTCGATACTTGGAATTTCTAATACTACCAGTGTTATCGGTATTGCCGAGTTGGAGATTTGGATAATATTGGGGATATTATTGATATATCGGAGTAACTTCGAACAATGTTAGTAGTCGGCGTCAAATTTCTCCTATAACTTTATCATACATCTTAAGAATCTAACATTTCGAGCTCATTTTTTGGGCTTTCATCTGTAAGCGACAAGCCGCACCGGCACCCGGGTGCAGTGAGAAATGTCTAGGGTTTGGCTAGGGCGTTCATCTTTAAGCGATGCGCCACACTAGATCCTAGGTGCAATGAGAAACGGGCATGTGTTGGCTAGGGTGTCTCGTAAAAGTATGCATTGCAACGACGCCCGATTGTGGTAAGAAGGGAGGATCGGAGGAGTGGTTACCGCATCATTTTGGACAAGCGCAGGCAAATGAGCTAGTCCAAGAGAATAGGATTTGTGTGGGAAAAGAAAGTAGAGGATATGAAAGGTGTTGAACCTCCAATTTATACATTGCATTGCCCACTACATGACATGGTATGCATGATTTTCATGATTAAAAGGCCCATCTAATGCATGTTTTGTGATTGTAGGGATGAGAGCGGACTTAACCCAATTGGAGACCAAAAGACCATGTTTAGGAGCCTTTGATGAAGGCCCAAGGTGGACCAAAGAAAGAAGAAAGCAAAGAGAGAGGAAGGAGAGAAGAAAAGAAAGAAGAAAAAAAGCAAAACTGGGTCCGACCGGTCAAGACCGGTCAGCCAAGAAGGCCCGACCGGTCAAGACCGATCGGATGCACTCCCTGGACATCTGCAAGGCAGGTCTAGACCGGTCATGACCAGTCAGCCAGCCCTGTCCGACCGGTCATGACCGGTCGGCCATGCAAGTTTAACTTCCAGATTCTAAAACACCAAGGTATTCCCGTGTCTGATTTTTCGGACCAGTTTTCTGGGCCCATTTTGATGATATTTGGAAATTCAATACATCCATGTCGAAGAGGAGCTCGACGCCGAAATAACCCAAGTGGTTTCGTGTCGATCGGAGCTACGGATTGACCGTGGTGGCCAAAACAATACGAACTGTCCAGAAAGTTCCAGATTTCGCTGTTCCACTCCAGGCCGGTCCAGGTGACCCATCATTGATGATATGAAGAATCTACTTTGACCATCTTTTAGATCACATCCATATGTGAATAACCACAAAAGTTTCAGATCAAAAGGATGTGTGGTTTGATCGTACCGGTTGAAGAAAGATGGACCATCCAGAAAGATCCAACTGCGCAGAGTTTATAAAAGCCCTAAGTGTTCTAATTTTCGGACCATATATTTAGGGATTGTTTTGGACAATCTAATCCATCTATCATGTAGAGGAGGAAGTTTTCTACCAATGTTCAAAATTTGAGATCAATCCGACCTCTGTACACTCCGGAGCGTTGAAAGCAAGATGACTGGTTCTGAAGGTACCCGAAGTGCGCGATTTTGAGAGGCGGTCGGTGATATGATTGGTGGGCCCATTCAGAGGATAATCTTGGAAATCTAAATCATCTATGAGGAAGATCACATTACAAGGAAGCTACAAATCAAATTTGAAGGCAATCCGACCATTGGTTAAGCCATACCAAGCGAAACAAATTCTGCTATGTTGCTGTACTATTGCTGCACTATAAAAGGAGGTGCTCTCTTCTATTCCAAAAAAAGCAAGGACGTGGGAAGCAAGGAGTTCAAGTCATAGGAAGCTTCCTAGCCTCCTCCAGCTAGTTTTTCTTCCTTTTCTTAGTTCTAGTTCTAGTTTTAATATGCTTTTCCTTAGCTAACCTCTTAGCTAGAGCTAGAGGTGAAATTTGTAGTTAGTTCCAATGCTTTAATTCTTTTATTTCAAGTACCCTTTTCTTAATTTTGGATTTTGAAGTTCTAGTTTGAATAAAGTTTGGTTTTTTAGAAGTTTTGTGAGAGTTTGTGTGCTCCGGACATGAGTTCCCTGCAATTCTCTGAGATTACCATGATTGGGTTGTTTGAATTAGAATTGTAGTAACCCTTGAGCATGCCATAGTCCATAGGCATGGCTGTTACTCCGAAGGCTACAAGTTCAAGTTCTATGTGCTTCATTAGAACTAGAAATCTAATTTCCAGATTTAAGTGGGATTGTTTGTGCTTGAATGTTATATCTTCCAATTAGATGAGAAATAGGACTTTGATTTTAGTTGTGTTGTGCTTGGATGAATGGATTGGCATTAGACCACTACAAGTGGATCCTTGATGCTCTAGTTCTTCTTATTTTCAGATTTTCCTATTTCATGTGAAAAACTACTCTCTTAAACTTCTTAGATTCTAGTTATTAGAGTACTTGGAATTGTTTACTTCTTTCCCTGTGGATTGACCTCGGTCTTACCGAGATTTATTACTACATCGCAGCCTTACACTTGAGGCGAGCGAACAAAAGGGTACATAAAGGAAATGGTTTTAGGAGAAGCGAGATGGGGGACACTATCCTTTATTTTGCTATGGCTACAATCTAGCTCTAGCAAACAAATACTTCAAAAAGTAAGATGAACATTTAAACTTCAAAAGTGATTATGTTCAAGCTAGATTGACCTCTTTCTATTTGGGAAAACGGGCCGATTGATATCTAAAGACTATGAGGTTATTTCAAGGGAGAGTTTGACTATGTAACTTATGTTAATGGTTATTGATGTTTATATTAAGAAATGGAATAGAGTCAATGAAATTAATAGGTGTCTAAAAATGAGGTATTGGAATTTAAAAAAAGGAGAGAAAATTGTGTTTAATAATAAATTGATGATGGAAAGTGGAATGCTGAGGAAGAAGTTAATATTATGTGGAACAAGATGACTTAGTGCATTAGTAGAGTGGAAAAAAAAGGAGTATTTAGAGGAAAAGCTACTCATATTAGGAAACTTGGTGGTGAATGAATTTATCAAAAAGTCTGTTAGTGAGAAACAATCTTGTTTCAAGGCCTGCTAGGTAACTAGAAGTGAGGAACTTTTGGAAGAACATAGGAATGCCATAATGGAATGCTAAGAAAGTAGTGAGGGTCTTGTTTATTAGATGAGCTGGTATAGAGTGTAGTGCATGTGAGTGATCATAAGTTCAATCCATGGTAGTGTATCCTTTCCAAAAAAGAAAGTAATAAGTGAGGCTAAAGGCAAGTGATGATCTATATAATAGATTGGGAATAAGAAGGTGAGAAAAAGATGCCTTCAAACTTGCAAAAATGAGAGAGGAAGGGTGTGGACATAGATCATGTGAGATCCATTAAGAGTGATGACCAAAGGGTACCGATTAAGGACAATGAGGTCACTGAAAGGTGGAGAAGCTATTTTCATAACTTGTTAAATGACAAGTGACAACCACCCTGAGAGCATGGGAATAGAAGGAACCATAGACTCAATGAGGAGGAGATGCTAGATACTGTTGTAGGATTAGGATTTTTGAAGTGAAAGAAGCTTTGAAAAAGATGAAGGAAGGAAATTGCTAGGATTGGATGGTATTACTGGTAGAGATTTGCAAATGCATTGGAGATACCAATTTATATTGATTGACAAAGTTGTTCAACAAGATTGTAAGATAGAAAAAATGCTAGACAAATAGAGGAAAAGTATAGTAGTACTGTAGTATGTACTTACAAGAATAAAGGAGACATACAGAGATGCACTAACCATCATGGGATTAAACTTGTGAGTCATGCTATGAAACTTTTGGAAAGAGTGATTGAGCAATGGCTAAGGTGTGAGATAAATGTATCGGAAAATCAGTTTGGATTTATGCCAGGCAGTGTTCGCAGTATCGGTATCGCGTTACGTTTCGCACCCTTGGGATAAAGATGCATATCGGGTATTGGTAGGGAAATATCGGTTGTATCACGGAATGTATCGCACTTTTTGGGAAACATGGGGAAACATTGGGAAATTGATTGAATTTTTCAATGAAACTTCAAGGATTGTTAAAATAGACCTTAATACACACATTTAAATCATCATATGTAAAAACGAAAGTCCACATAATGGAGTTCCTTTGTAAAAGGATCCTAAGTTATGCGCTGTCTGACTGAACTGATGCAACTATTGTTTAAATTGATTCCATAACATATATAAATGTAAGAAGACATTAATGAAAACACAACCAATTTATTGATAAAGTAAAACAAGCAAGAGAGTTGAGAAATATACCTATGGATGATGCAACTGACTAAGTATCCTCTAAATGCAGTTTTGACTATCCTAATTCAACGCAATGCAAGCTACCCTATATGGCCTAGATCTATATGAGGACTCAATAAAATCTAAAAAATGGCTAACTGGACTCAACAAACAATGACTCCTACGCAGAGTCGGAACGCGCCCGAAAGCCTTATGATTTTTTTTTAGGGAGGAGAAACTAGAAGAAAATCGAACAAAAAAATCATTTTTTTTTTTTTTACAAAATGGGGGACTCTTGTGCGTTTGACCAATACCTGGACGATATCGTCCATGTATCGACGATATTTGGAGCCCATAGTACAAAAAATCACGATATTTTACCGATATATCGTGCGATATCGATACATCGTGCGATATTATCGATATCACACGATATATTGTGTGATATACAGGAGTTAGTCATTTTTTTTGTTATTACTGGCCCGATATTTATTGGCGCTGACTGATATCGATAATATCGACTGATATTATCAATACTGCAATCCTTGATGCCAGGAAGGCCAACCTTTGAGGCTATTTTCCTTTTTCCTCTTTTATTTTTTAATTTTTTTTTATTTTTAAGATGATAAACTTTATTAAGAAAGCTCGCGAAAAACGAGCAAAGAATACAACGCCGAAAAGAAAACATCAAGCCCAAGATACAGACAGCGCAACAACGCAATGAAGCGCCCACTCCTCTACAATGGCTTGAACTTAACTAATAACCACCTCCACCCCCACCCTAATATTCTGAAAGCAACACTCATTTCTGGCACCCCAAATGGCCTAAAATGCTACCATAATGAGCAGCCTCCACCTCACTTTACCAGCTTTTCCCACACCTCCACCATGCCAAGCCCATAGAAGATCGCCCACTGAGGTTGGTGTAACTAAAGCCATATGAAATAATGACAAGAAATGGGACCACACATTTCCCGCAAAGGAGCAATGGATGAAAAGATGATCTATGGACTCCCCATTATCCATGCACATTAAGTAGATATTAGGGAGAATCATGGCACTTTTCTACAGGTTATCAATTGTAAGAATTCTCTAACAACAAACTAACCACCCAAAGACCGTGACCCGCGGAGGAGCGCCATAGAACCAATGATGGAACGGATGAAGAGGGAGGTGACTGGAAGACTCCGTAATCAAAGCAAAAAGCAACTTCACGGACAAGTTTTGATGAAGAGTTGCAAGACTAACAAATGGAATCGACGTCCTGGACGTTTACCCTAAGCTTCTGAAGGAAGTGAAGGAGATGAACAAACTCGTCTATCTCTGCTTCCGACAGGTTCCTTCTGCAAGGGGGGCCCCACACCACCTCTCCACAAACAATGGAGAAACAATCCGCCACTACGATAAAACGATCAAGAGCTAGGCGAGTGATGCTAATGACAACTTATGGGGAAATAGAAGGAGAGGATGAAGGATCTCCACATGGTCTTCATTGACTTGGAGAACACATATAATAGGGTCCCTAGAGAGTTTATCTAGTGGCTGTCGAGAAAGAAAGAAGTCTCAAGAGGATATATTGACATGATTACGGATATATATGAGGGAGCGGTAACAAATGTGTGGACCACTAGAGAAGCAAGTTTCCAATTACTGTAGGCTTGCATCAGTAGGCATTGAGCCTATATCTTTTTGCATTGGTTATGGATGAATTAACGAGGCGTTTATAAGAAGAGATCTTGTGTTGTATGTTGTTTGCATATGGCATAGTTTTTTATTGGCAAGACAAGGAAGAGGGCACACATAGGGCTAGAAGTATAGAGTGATGCTTTAGAATCTAAAGGTTTTATAATTAATCAAACTAAGAGTATATGGAATGCAATTTTAGTAACAATAGGAGAGGACACAAGGAATTAGTTAAGATTGCTGACCAAGAAGTACCCCATAATGATCATTCTTGGCATCTTAGGTTGATCATTCATGAGTGGTGATTGCGTACATCTGCCGGTAATAGTCTCGCCTTAAAAGGGGTGGGGACACCCTGTCGTCATAAAAAAAAAATATTCATGAGTGGAGAGATTGAGAATGATACTAGTCATAAAATTCAAGCTGGGTAGAAGAAGTCAAGATGTGCCTCTAGAGTTTTATGTGATCACCCCATACCAATTGAACTGAATGGCAAATTTTATCGGATAGCTATAAGGCCAGCATGCTTTATGGGCCAAAATGTTGGGCAATTAAAGAACATCATTGTGGCACCCCGGATGTCAAGGGTCCGTGGTTGCCCTCGGCCCCCGATATCCCGGGCTCCACATTATGCGATGCATGAGTGAATTATAGTTAATTGCAGAATTGTAGATTTAGCCAAGCATAAACAACTTAATCATGGGCAAAACATTTCCAAAAAAAAGAGGAACATGTGTATTATATATGCTTCCAAAAAGAATGTACATAGACTGTATTCCTCACTTTGGGGCCCATTAGGTCCCCCAGAATAAGTTCAGAATATACTGTCCCAAAAAGTTGTTCAACAATGCCGTGTAGGCGCAAAACCCCAACAGAATACTCCCGACGCCGCAACACTAATAGTCCTGTTCGCCTGTGTACTGAAGGTACTCATCGGCATCCTCTCCGAGTTCTACGTACTTGGTCGCTTCGACCGCCTCCTGTATACCTGGTTCACATGGGTCATCTGGTTGGTGGTTTAAACCATCACCCTAGAAAGGGAGTGAGTGGCCAACTCAGTGGTTTCATTTCCTTAGGTTACACATTCACCAATACAAACGATGTAAATAATAATTTCATTTTCCAATGACAGAATCAAAGAATAGCATAGCATCACAAGCATGGTTATTAAGTGAGATGAGTGCATGTAATGCAGATGTATGCCTGATCACCGATGCTTGTCACAGCCGCCAGTGGGTGGCACCACCACCTCACCCGCACAGACAATGTATGTCATGCTTAACTATACATGATTAGCCGAATAATTAATTAGATCATTTTATCACATAGCCGGTTGGCGAAGCCCCTGCACCCACGTTCTATCAATTTGGCCGACTGGGACCACCTGACTCCCTGCGGGGCGAACGCAGGTCACAGCCAGTAACCCCTCGATCCTATCTCGGGTCTACAGCCCGAGGTACCTGGTTCGGCCGCGCGACTCGTCAGACACGCCCAACACAGGCGGAATAGGGTTCATCGCCCTAGACCATAGTCGAGTAGTAGGTGTGTCCTCTACGGTGCTCAATGGACACTACGGGGAGGCATCACCCCAGCGTAGGCCGACAGCACGGGAATAGGGTCCATACCACCATTCCCGGCTCATGAGTCTTGAGGGATCGGTACGCCGTATGCTTTCTAGTGGGCCCATCAAAGGTGCGCAGGTACATGGATTCTACATAAGTGATAGAAATACATACAAACACTTTCTACATATATTGCCACCCGACTCGGTGGTGGGCCAAGGTCCTCGGCTAGGGGAAGTGAAGGGAAGACCGGCCTTGAGCATATACCGCCCGCGTGGTCGTTGACCACAGCCGATCGCTCCATCTTCCACCATAGTCGACCACCCCGCTCCCGAGGCTGCCGACCTGGTGCGGCCGCCTCAACTATTGTACTTGCCGGGTCGGAAGCTACTATCCGTCACCCCAAACACTTCCCGATTCCCTAACTCATGTATAAATCAAGTTACAAACATGTAATACTAGAATCTCAACTATCACATATTAGTACAAATTCTAAGACATCTTTGCATAGAAGAGTTGCATAATGAGAACATGTGTAGGATGATATGAGCACGCAAATGGCCCTAGCACACACCTAGCATCCAAATCCCTAGACAACGAACTTCTACCAATCTCACACAACTTCCCTAGCTACAATCCATCTTCCTAAACTTGGAAATTGAAAGAATTAACTACCATTGTAGGCATTGGTTGCAAAGCAACACATAGGTAAATGATACACACCTTGGTTTGAAGGAGGATTAGGAAAATCTTGCAAGGAGGTGCTAGAAAATCAGGAAAAAGGGAAAAACCTATGTAAGAAGCTAGAGAAGATGGGGATTTTATGATGGACTTACTTCTACAAACGTCCGAAAAGATCTCCAATCGCGAGAGAAGCCGGCTAGAGTGATGTAGAGGCGGTTAGGTCCGGGTAAGGTAGTATGCAAGGGCTTCTCTTGAGAATCCTCCTTCCACAACTCCCCTTTCTCTCCCACACACCTCTCTCTCAGAAATTAGGTTAAGAAATGAGAGAATGGGCTGAGAAAATAGGTTATAAAGGTTGGAGAATTGGGACATATAGCCCCCAATGTTTTAAGTTGCATAAAAGTGGCATTTTGTGCCCTGATTTGATTATGTGGGGCCCACCTGACCCCTCTGGGCCAATCCAACCCATTGGATAGTCTTACCATGTTGAGATCCTTGTTTGGGTACGATTTGGGACCAATCGGATATGGCGATTGCCGGATCTAAGGCGACATCAGTTCAACGGTCACTGGTTGTCAATCGGGGCCCATGTTTGGGGATCATGTGCTGGTTTATGTTTGAAATCCATGGTTCCCATTTCATGGCCATGCAAGGGTCCATGGGGCCCACACAAGAAAAGTGAATTGAGTAATGATTACTCACTAAAGGTATTGTGCAAGTATACTTGCACTCCCATGTGTGACTGCAGGACACTACAATTTATGATTTCGGGTGCCGATTTCGACGTAACGCTCACCTACGAGTGTCAAGCCCAGTACCTGGGTGGTCCCCAACAAGTTTCGGGCCTAACAGACTCGGGACGGGCGGCGGAACGGACTCCTACGCGCGTATCTAAGTTCCCGACACCATGAGACTATAGTTTTCCAAGTCATGTGCGGCCAAATATTCGTCTAGAGGGTGATATGTGTCTAGTGGGTTCGAGCATGGGTTCGAGTCTTAAGGAAGACGATTTTACGGGGCGTTACAATCATGTTCATAGGATGTGCATAGCTGAAATGAGGATGTTGAGATGGATGATTGCAAGACGAGGTGGGATAGAATTATAAATGAATGCATTTGAGGGAACTTAGTAGTAGCATAACAGGTGATAAGATGAGGAAAAGTAGACTAAGATGGTTTTACCATGTGCAATGCAGACCAAGAACTATGCTGGTTAGGAGTGAGTTGATTCAAGTTGAAGGGTCCAGAAGGGAAAGGGAAGGCCCAAAATGACGTGGAGGAGATGGTAAGAAAAGACTTATTATTCCAAAAACAAAAACAAAAAGAAATGACTTGATGAGCTATGGATATGGTCCTAGATAGAGTGGAATGGCGGAACTGGATTGGTGTAGCCAACCCCAATTAGTTGCGATAAAGGCTTTGATGATGATATAATTGAAATATGCAGTCCAATAAGGCAATACCTGTCATGTCAAGAGCAGAAGTAAAAAATATCCAAATCCTGAAACACATTTATTATGCGGTAATATTCTTTAGTACTGAACATACTCATGCATGTAGTTCTGCTGTACTCTATTTTTTGTTTCAATTCTAGATTTTGGTTTGACTTTGTTTCTTTTATACTGATATTTCTGCTTCTATGTTTTTTTATGTAAAGATGAATTTGTTTCTGAAAATAAGAGGTTAAAGGGTCTTGGCATTGGTGCACCTGAGGGTCCCATATCACTTGATGATGTTCGAAGTCTTCAACGATCCAACACGGTATCTTTCCATCTGAATTCTGAAATCACTTGGGGCTGCAAATCTAAATTTACTCTGACAGAGAAAGTCAAGAAAACATAACAATTATTCATTTTGTGTGATTGTCATATGTTACATATTCCTATTAAATGCAGGACTTGAGGAAGCAACTAGAATCTCATGTCCACACAATTGAGACATTGCGCAGTGCAACTCGGGCTGCTTTTGTCCGTCATGAAAATGTACGCTCTATTACTGTATATAACTTCCCTGGGAACATTCTCTCTCTGTCACATTTTGTGCATATGCTTTGTGTTTGTGCATTGCCGCATACCATCATTCACTAGCATCACAGATATTTCATCTTCTTTCTTTCTTTATGAGGTTGGTATCACAAGATATTTCCAATATTACAAAATCTCCAAATGACTGGAAAATGGTGAATGTTAATTTCTTGCCTAAGGCTGTCAGCAGGCTGAGCCTGGGGTCAGCCTCTGCCTGGATTTTGAATTGTCTGGGCTTGTTCTGTCAGGCTGTCCTATTCAAAATTTTGATTTTTCTGCTAGCTCTTCTTACCAATTTCTCAGCAAACTGCGTCAGTACTGTATCTTTCGATTTTCTTGAAATCTGACAATTTCTCATGATATCTCATTATAGTTTCAGTGATAACTAATTGAAACTTGGATGAAAATCTTATATGACAACCATTCAATTGGCTATGCCATTTGGGAAGTGTTGGGCAGTTAGGGCAATATGAGCAGAGGATCATTTGCAGAGATGAGGATGTTATGATTGATGTGTGGAAAGACCAGGAAGGGTGGAATATAAAAAGAGGACATCCAAAGCAGCCTGAAACTAATCCCAATAGGAGAAAATGATTGAGAACTGATAATGATGGTTCAACCATCTGCTACAGACATTTTCTTTCCGTTTTTCTTCTTCTTCTTCTTCTTCTTCTTCTTCTTCTTCTTGTTTTTTCATCGATACCATCTGCTCTAGATGTTACCATTATGATGCCGGCAACTTTTATTATAGTTGAAAGGCCTGACAGGAGGATGAGGGGTATTAGATAGTAACATATGCACATGATAAACTACTGTAGCATTTTTTTTTTTAAGGGTTTTAATAAATTACTACTATTACAATGTTAGAATACAAAAATTCCTGATTTCTAGAAATTGCTAAGTGAAATATTTTGTCATTTTTTGTTGTGATGATAATGTAGTGAATTTAAAGACAAAGAAACACTTCTCATTTACTAGATTGTACTTAAAGTGCCTCACAAGGTGAGTTGCATATTAGGACTTGTGAAGCTGAATGAATCTTTAAAAAAAAAAAAAAAATTTTAAAAAAATCAGTTTTTAAAGAATTCTGTTATTGATTTTGAAAGAAACAAAAAACTTAATGTCTTTAGATTCAGTTCTTTCTTTATCCTATAAGCTTTTATTACTCAACTGTATGCGAGGGAAAAGGTTGTTGTAAGCTTTTAGTAGCGAAAAGCTTCTGCCTAAGGTGTTGTTCTTTATGATTTGGCAATTTAGTAATATACTTTACTGCAGCTAGTTGCTTCAAGCTGAGAATTCCCATCCTTAATTTTGGTGCTTGCTTTTCTTATAACATAATTTACTTTTGTAGGAGCTGAAAGAGCTGAAGGAATCAGTTTCTCAATCTTACCTTGATAAAATTAAGGAGTTGCAGCATGAGTTGGAGGTTAAACAGAAGGAACTTGCTGAAGTCAGTACCATATCAGCTGAACGACAACATGCTGTTGAGGATATCAATGAAAGACTAAGTGCATCTATTCAATCACGTGTAGATGCTGATGAGATAATTCATAGGTAAGGACTTGAGATTCTAGGAAAATTGTGTTTATAATTAGGCTTCAGGAAAAAAATCTTTTTTACTCCTCAAGTTAGATGGTACTCAACTGATAACATAAACATCATGGGAGGCACAGAATACCATCCAACTGAGCTATGAACTTGATCCATATGAAGTCGTTAATCAATTCCTGTTTCTCTAGACATTATGTGGTCATATAATCTTTGTTTTACCATTTGTACCAATCAGGCAATCACCATACACAACAATAATGTAATGCATGTTTTTTTTTTTTTTTTTTTTCGGTGCTTCAAGGGATGCAATGCGCATTTCAGTCAGGAAGAAGATTCGTGGAACTGACCCCAGTTAGTTAGGATAAGGCTTAGATGTTGATGATGGTGGTGATAATGATGATGCATTTGTTCTTTTCTTTATATATAATTTTTATTTCAGTGTTTTATTTGTGAAACTAAGACTAGCAAGTAGCAACAACTAGAAAAGCTCCTGACTTTGGAGGTGTTGATTATTGAAGGCCATGGGTTGAATGTCTTCCATTAGGCAACGATGGACCTTGCAGTGCACATTTAATGATATTGGAACCTCTCCTCTAGATTAAATATTTTGTTCATGTTAGCACAGGCTCATTCCAAGGTGTGTTCACTCTTTTGTTTATATTGGGATTTTTGTCCCGTTTAATTTTATTCATATAGTGTTTTGTTTCTTTCTCCAAAAAAAAAGGGCAAAAGAAAAGCTTATTTTGTACCAAAAGGAAATAGTTTTGCATAACTATTTATTGCTTTGCAAAATAATTTATGTTTGGTCAGTACTTTTTTTTCTTTGCTAGATTTGTGGGTCTGGCTTATCAAATTAGCAATACCATGTTGTGTATGATTGGACTACTCATTTTTTTATCAGCAACAATGTTGTCAAATCGCATATGCGATCTCATGCGATCGCATTTTTTTTTTTTTTTGAAAAATTAAAAAAATTCGAAAAAAAATATTTTAAAAAATCTAAAAAAATAGTAAAAACTTGCCTAATTAGGGGTTATTTTACTTATTTCACTGTAGTTTAAGTGTTTCATTAAGTAATATATTTAATTACTTATATTATATTATATAATTTTTTACAAAACAATCAATAAGCTACATTAAAAGAGAATTAATTATTAAAAGCTTCGAACTAAGAAATTTTATTAATAAATGGATAACTTGAAACAACTTACAATTTAATTTACAAATACAATTTACAAAAAAAAGCACAACTTATAAAATATAAAAATTAAACATATTTGAAATAGTTGTAGAGAGATTACAGTAAGAGAGAAAGAGTAAGAGATTTAAAGCTTTGGGGTAAAGAATAGTGAAAATGGAGGTGATATGAGTGCTTATTTATAGGCAAAAGTTTTCCAAATTTATAGGCATATGCCATGATGGCATATGCGATCGCATTTGACAACAATGATCAGCAAAAGCATGAGTGGTCTTTAAACAACGAGGTCAGTCTTCTTGGTTAGTGCTACCATGTGTCATTTAAGATCATATTATCCCCGACTGTAGTATGTACTTGTTTTCTTTCTTTCTTTCTTTTTGAAATATTGACCATAATAAGTACTTTTGAGGTTAAGCCTCCAGCATGTAGCCAGGGATTTTCCTCTTTGTTATCATTACTGTGAATAATTTATCCATGTTTTGTTTGCGGACTGAGGCAGAAATTAATTATGGGTTGATGTCTCTCTTGTAGTCAGAAGGCAACTATCTCTGAACTTGAAGTACAATTAGATGATGAACGAAACCAGAGAAGGGAAGAGCGGGAAAAGGCTGTGGCTGATCTAAAAGCAGCATTACAAAGAGCTCAAGCAGAAGCTCGAGAGGAAATAAAGCGACAGGCTGATGCTGCCTTAAGACAAGAAAGAGAGCTGCAAGAAGTTATTAGTAAGCTTCAGGTCTGAAAAATAAACCTGATTTTTTCCCGCAGTATGGATTTGGCTAAATAAAGAAAACAAACTCTCTAAGACCAGTCTGATGTGTACTCTTTTTTCTTTCCCTGAACATCGTTCAGGAATCAGATAAAGAAAGCCGCGCACTTGTAGAGACTCTGAGATCCAAACTGGTACGATAAGCTGGCATTACCTTCTCTTTATGAATAAATGCACTCTAATCTTTGGATTTCATCTCCTTTCACATAATTCGAAGATTTAAGCATTTTCTTTCTCTGCAACAGGAAGATGCTAGGGAGAGCCTCGTTGTGTCTGAGAAGAAAGTAAGGCAACTAGAAGCTCAGCTTCATGAAGAACAACTAGCTGCTGCAAATGGCAGAAAAGTATGACCAACTCCCACTAAATGGTTACATATCTGCCTTCAGTTTTTGTATTTCCAGTTTGTTCCAGGCCTTTACCTTTTTTGAGTTTGGTTCAAGTCATGTTTGAATTTGATATCTAGACATAATATTTTGGATTTGTGGAAACCAAAACATGGATATGGAAAACTAAATATCACATCAAAGGAAACATGTGGAAAAAAAATCCATGTTAACCTGTTGTTTTAGCATATGTGATTTCCATGGAAATGTTGAAAGGTCAACGGTTGTTTCTCCTAATTGTGGAAATTTCCATGTAACAGGTTTTTTTTTTTAAGAAAATGAAAACTCCCTCTTTCAAGGAAAACTGTGGAAATGGAAATTGATTTTGACAGCTAAAAGTGTTTTCTCAAACAGGGGAAAACGTCACATCTGAGGAAGTCATTTTGATTTCCACGGTTGAAAATAGGATTCAACCAATCCAAACAATAAGAAGAAAACATCTTCTGTGGCATGTTATTGACATTCAGCTCTTCTGATAGCATATAGTGCAAACGGAAGCCTGATATTTGTTGGATTTTCATGCCTATTGAAACAGAAAGCAGAAATTCTGGAGTCGGAGGTAAAAAGATCGAGGAAGGAACTCGAAAGTGAAAAGGTAGACAAAATGCTCTAATGTTCTTTGACTGACCTTAAGACTGACAAATTTTGTTCTCAGCCATTTGCATTTATGTGTGTACATTATATTAGAAATACCGTTACGAAATTAGTAATTCTTAACGTTTTATATTATTATTTCATTAGTTTTATATTATTATTTCATAATGAAATAACATGAATCACATGAATTTTATAATATATCTCTCTCAATAGATATATTATAAAATTCATGTTATTCTTGTTATTTCATTAGGGCATAATAATATACAAGATAAAATAGAAAGTTGGTTGCCTTTTTTTTTATTATTAGTCACACACACACACCCACACACAAGCACACACACCCACACACACGCACGCACACACCCACACACCCACACGTATTTACCTTCTTTTTTTTGGCATGGACAAATGACAAAACTCAGTCATACTGTTAACTTTTCCTTATATATCTTAGTTTTGGCGATGCGCCGAGAAAACTGGAGATGACTACATGAGGGGGACTTTGATTAGGGATGAAGGCCTAAAAAAGATGATGATTGTATGACCAAAAAGGACTTTGATCAAGGTTGTGAGAAGGGATATGAAGGTGTGTACACTCAACAAGGATAGGGCCTTAGATAGGAACGATTGCTAAACAGGATTACTAAGACCGACCCATGGGACAAGCTGACAATGATAATGACGATGATGGACGGCTAATGAACCTATAAATTATAATTCGTCTTACTTTGTCCATCGTTCCATGCTCCTAATCAGTCTCTGGCACCCTCAGCACCATCTGTCCATGCTACATTGCTCAGGACAATCATACTGGATTGTGTTTACACTGGTTTCATGTTAATGATTCTCTCTTCTAATTGCAAGGTTTTTTTATTTGTATGTGTATGTTAATTCATTTGCTGCTTTACTTCAGCGGTGGCTTCTTGCCGTGTTGTTGAAAATATCCTGCTCATTGTTTACTTTTGTGCATAACATGCTTGTGTATTTGATTGGATTCGCTGAATGATTTCCAGCTGAAAACTTACATGATGATCTATGAGAGTCCTGTAAGCATAACCATATAATTTTTGTATGCTTTATGAATCCCAAAGAAATCCTTGCATGTACTACATTCTTCTTTGCACTTTTTGTTTAGCTGAGAGTCCTCCATATGGTTGTTAGCAGGTGGCCCGAGAAGAAGCCTGGGCTAAGGTTTCTGCCCTCGAACTTGAAATGTCTGCCGCAATTCGAGACCTTTCTATGGAGAAACAGAGATTTCAAGGTGCCAGAGAGAGAATTATTCTCCGGTAAGCATAGAGAAACCCAAATTCATTGTCTGGTATATTGAAATGTCATGGTCTGGTTGTGGCAGTGAACACTGCTGCATATTTCACATATTGCAACTAGAGTAGTACCAGTTTTAAGACTTGGTCAGCTTCGACTTGGTTGGACCTGATCCAGTTTGATACCAGGAGTCACCCCGGACTCTGACAAGTAGTGACTCAACTCAGGGTTGAATAGGTCGGTCGAGTCTCCAAGCCTTTTATCCATGATAAGTACCTAATTAATGCATCAAGCCATACATTCCCATGCTTCTCTATTTAATTTTAGTTAAGGTGTATGTATCTAATACTCATTCTATCAGCGACTTGCTGCTATTATTCCTGCCTTTTATGCTTCACTTTAAGCATTTCCGTCTAGGGCTGAAACTTGGGTTTGAGTTGACCCAAACCTGATTTACCCAACCTGAGTTCGGGTCAGGTTGTCAGGGTCCTCAGGTTGGGTTCAGGTTGGAAAACACCAAACCGATTTGAATTCGGTTTGGGTTCAGGTTGGGAATAATGACATGTATTTGGGTCGGGTTAGGATTGGGCACCTCGTGTTGGAATTTGGGTTGGGTCCTCTTGCGGTGGGGTTGGGATTGGGTTGATCCTCAACCAGACTAAACCTGCCTGAGTTGCACCCCTATTTCTGCCACCTTCGTTGTACACTAAGCATTCACCTTCTTTGTGCACTAAGCATTCCAGTACACTTAAAAGATTGTGCATGGGGCCAATCCAAAATGTTCTTTTTTGTTCATTCACATGTTGAATGCCATGCAGGGAAACCCAGCTGCGTGCATTTTATTCCACAACCGAAGAGATTTCGGCTTTGTTCACGAAGCAGCAAGAACAGCTAAAGGCAATGCAGAAGACTCTGGAGGATGAGGAGAACTATGACAACATATCTGTTGATGTTGATCTCAATGTGATGAAAGAAAACATAGATGGATCCTTGTGGAGGAAAAGAGAGGAAGCTCAACGTAGCAATAACACTGCAATAGAAGCTTCCGCCGCTTCGACTCCAAAGGACACTGGTGCGGGTGAAGATAATGCCAGCGATGACGCCAGTGTTACTGAGAAGCATGACTGTGATATCAGAAGCCAAGAAGACGGCCACACACAGGATGTGGAATGTACAAGCGCTGATAGGTCGGGTAAGGGCTTTGGTTCCGACATTGATGGTGTCGGTACAGCACCCATCTTGGATGGAGACCCCATCGACACCGAGCGGGTGCTTGGAACCGAAAGTGAGGCTGTTGATATTGGATTTAGTGAACAAAATGCTGTTTTACACAAGTGCAGCAATCTATTGCTAGCTGGAGATACGATGCAGCTTGATGACGAAACCAATGAAAATGGTGAACAGCTTGAAAGGGTCAATGGCGAAAATGGCCGCTGCTCCCAATCAAATAACCAGGTTGAGGTTTCAAAAGCCATGGAAGATACAGAAGCAGGGACAATCAGAACGGCTGACCTTTTGACCTCTGAAGTTGCGGGGAGTTGGGCAATCAGCACCGCTCCTTCTGTCCACGGAGAGAATGACTCTCCGAGGAGTGGGGACCATACGGGTGCTAGGAGTGATGATGAAGCTGCCGCCGCCCCATTAATCAGCTCCTTCGATGGTCAAGCTGCAGGGAGTCAGAATTTACCGTCTGCAGCAGCTGCCGCCAGATTAAATCAGGAGCGTCAGGCTTTGAATGCCATGATTGGAATCGTGGCCCCTGATTTCATGGAGCAGTTCCGTGGTGGCGGAGAGAGAGATGAGAGTGAGTCTACATCAGATGTAGACACTGAGGGGAGTGACCATGGCAATGATGATAACAGAGACGATGTTGCAATGAAGGAAGATGAGGGCGAGAACATGTCTGATGCAGATGCTGAGGAGGTCAGAAACCACGATGATGATGATAATGATGATTCAACTGAAGAAGATTCAGTTGGATGAGAAAGTTGGATCGATGATGGGGCAGAGGATGATTCTGACAGTCAGATGCGGGTGAGGATGGACCGAAGCTGTAGAAGTGTAGATACATGTAGGGGAGCTTCTCTCCGTCTTTTATGTATTTCAGGACACTGATCATGGAATGAATGAATGAAGCTCTGTTTGCCGTCTAGCCTTGCTAAGTGCTTTTGTGCCAGTGTACTTTTGAGGTATCTGCGCCTCACGCATGCCACCATGGCAAACATGTTCCATTTTCAAGCCACTCTTGAGATGTGCCCCACCATGAACATTCCCTAGCCCAAAAATCAGGCTAGTCCACTGATACATGTAGATGACAATTGAAAAGCGGCCAACAGTCCATAATCAATGTACATTTGTGGCCCAGTACATCAGCAGACCAGCCAATTTTGGGCCTAGGGCATCAATATGGATAGGTCACTCAGTAGGAATAAAAGGATTGAAAATTCTTTTATTTTGTGTTCCATTACTGTAACTCGTGTGAATATGCAGGGATGTGTGAAATCTGAGTCGTTTATAAGGTGGCCCCACATGAACATATCCAAATATTAGGCCAGGTGGTCATTTGTACTAGTAGCTTGATTTGATAGAAAAGATGGACTGTTTAAAAGAATTGGCAGTTAGTCCCATTTAGCTTGATTTTGAATATGATCATGTGCGTGGCCCGGCTATCTTCGCTCAGTCTACCACTATACCAAAGGTGTGGGTGTCCTCTACATTTTTATTTATTTATTTATTTTGTACTTTTTGAAGAGATAAAATGCTCTAGTGCTTTCATAGCACTATAATTATGGTGCTCCTAGTTGTATCAGCTCACTTGGACTATCCATTTGAACGATCTGAACTTTCCATTACATCCATAGCATATTTCACAGGCTACAATACAAAAGTTGTATTGATGGGATGATTCAATCCATCGTTGATTTGGCCTTATTTTCTACAATCATACATTTTGAAAGCATGGATGAATGTTTACAATTGCCTAGCAAAAGTGAATCATAAGTGCAATCTATGATGGAACCTAACGTATAGATGGATCAGATGGTTAACTGGACCTATTTTTGTGTAAATGGTCTAATCATCTGTATTAAAGACCACTGATCAAATGGTTCATACTTGTCAGAGTGGTGTAATGTTTGCATTGTAGCCCATTATATGTGTACTGAAGCTAATGAACGGTCTAGATCAATGGATTGGACTAAGTATCCCAATGCAATTAGCACTATAACTTATCCTGTGAGCATTGGAGCATCTTCCAAATAGATCCACATCACAGGGGGGCTCACACAGCTCAACCTCGTGGGAAGTTCCCATGAGGTCGACCTAGGGCTGTAAATGTGTCAGCAAACCCGATGGGGGTACTCAGACCCGACCCATTTGTTAAATGGTACGGGTCTGGGTCCAAGAATAGACCCATTTGCTAAATGGATCTGGGTCTGGTTTCCTTTATATTTGGCCTGATCCGACCCAAACCCAAACCCATTTAGTAAGTGGGCGGGTTTGGTCTATGTTTCAAGGGACCCATCTAGCCCAGACTCGTCTAAACACAATTTGAAGCCTTGTAAAAATGCTTGCAAACTAGATCCAGACCCGTCCCATTTATAAACGGGCCTGGGTGGATCTCCCTCTACCAAACCCAAAACCATTTATAAATGGGTTTGATGAGTTGACTCGGACCTGACCCAAACCCACCCATTTAGTAAAACAGTCTGGGTCTAAAATTTGGACCTGAACCATTTAGTAAATGGATGGGTTTGGTTTTGGCTAAACCCACCCCGAACCCGACCATTTATAGCCCTAGGTCGACCTCATATTACCATTTCATATATATATATGGGAAAAGGTACTATGCGGTAGACCTCAGGAGAAGTTCCCATGAGGTTGAGCTGCGTGGGCCCTACTGTGATGTGTGGTGGGCATCCACTCCATGCATTTTGTGGGTTCCCTGTTGATTATAGGATAGCCCAAAAATCATCTGTATCTAGAACTCACGTGGGCCATACCAACTGAAAGAGTGTAAAATCATGCTTACGACATCTAAAATCACTTGTTGGGCCCACCTGAATTTTGGATATGGTTGAAACTTGGTGTGACCTCTTATTTAAGTGGGACAGGAACAATGGATGGGCTGGATCTCTCAACCACATCTCAGTCGGTCCTACAAACGATCATAAAGGTTTGAATGGGTGGATATCTACTCTTAACTGTTGTCTATGGTGTGGCCCACCCAAGTCATGGATTGGCCTGCGTTTTAGGCCCATGGCCCAGCATGGAATGGTGCATCTAACTGATGGTGTGGATGCCCACCACACATCACAGTGGGGCCCACACAGCTCGACCTCATGGGAACTTCCCATGAGGTCGACCGCATAGTACCTTTCCGCTATATATATATATATATATATATATATATATATATATATATATATATATATATATATATATATATGAGGCACTCTCAAGTCCAACCGGTTGGACCACAATTTGCAGTCCACCCAGGAGATTGCTTCCAACCTGTTAAGTGCTTGTGAAATCCAATCCTACTAATAAGTTGGCCCTACCACAAGGAACAATTCATACAAAAATCAGCTGCATCCACTGACCCAGCGTACCACACTTGAATTTTGCTATTAATCAATGGCTATACACTGTTTTCTATATTGTAGCTTACTTAATGATTAGATAGGGCTGATTTTTGCACTAGGGAATCCTCAGAGTGGGGCCAACCTAATAGGAGGATTGGATTTCACAAGGGGCCAACCTAATAGGAGGAGGATTGGATTTCACAAGAACTTAACAGGTTGGAAGAAATATACTGGGTGGACTGCAAATTGTGGTCCAACCGATTGGACTTGAGAGTGACTCTATATATATATATATATATATATATATATATATATATATATATATATATATATATATAGGGTACGAACAGGAGTTACAACTGTGATGAGAAATTCAGGACAAGCCTTTGCTGGAAAATGCAACAATTCTTGTGAACCACAAAGTGGGTTTGCATCATTATCACCTCCACTCTATTTTATGTGATGTGTGTGAAACTTAAACATAATGCGGAATAATCGGATAGTCTATACATCAATAATAGAGATTCCATACCGTAATCTTAAAGCCATACTTGATTGGGAAGACATTCCCGATGCCGTAGTGTTGCCGAGAGGAACTCTTGGTCTTCCGCACCTTACACCTTTAGGAGAACCTCTCAATGGGACTAGGGTTTTCTCTCGTGTGTTGGTGAGGGGATCAAGACATATATTTATAGGAAAGAGGGCCAGAGAAGCTTACCCATCACACTTCTCTCCTCTAGGGTCTCCACACCGTAGGTTTCCATATCTGGCTTAATAACCGCGTATAGGAAACACGGTTCAAGCGTCCCGCCCCAAACCTATTTACAATGATCACAACTATAGTGGGGCCCACTGAATCGCTCAATCTGAATAATCCAACGGTCATGATCTAAACCAATGATCATGTGTGGCCCACCTAATGGAGTCTTACAATGTGGTCCACTTCAGCCTTAGATCTGCCTATATCTTTGGGCTCATACCCCAAAATGATCTGTTAAAAATGGATGAATGGCATGAATAAAACTCATGCATCCCGGTGGCCCCACATAGCCTCTGCCTGGACTGATTTGAATGTTAAGAGATGTCTATTCTCATTGAAGTGGGGAGCACACAATTTCATCATGTGTTGTGTCCACCATTATATTTCAAGACTAATGTTGGCCACAACATGTGAAACTAAGGTTTCAGGCATGATTTTACACTTCCCCTGTGGTGCGGCCCACCTAAGTCTTGGACTAGACTGATTTTTAGTATCCACGGTGAAAATGTGGAGGCCCTCGTGATGGACGGGGTGTGGATCTATTGGAGGGCATTGCGCGAAGTCAGGCTAGCACGATCCATAATGTTCCCTTTCCACGTTCATACAAAGAATCCAACCATCCTCCACGTCACAATTGATTATTAGATCGGCCTCATTTTTCGAAGTTCATCATAAGCCCCACCTGATGAACGGAACGGATCTCTTCACTTGAGTGCAGCATTGGCACGTGTGTGGGGTGGGCCTCACTTTCACCCAGGATCGTACCCAGGATTTTTACTGCAATAGCCCTGAGGTGTGGCTATTTTTACTAAAAGTTCAATTTCTCGTTTGGCTCATCTTTTTGGGCCTTTCGACGAGAAATTAAAAATTTTACAGTCGAGAATGCCCTTTGACCACCATGTGCTCAGGGGGAGTCCATCGTGCCACAAGGAAGTGGATTGTGTACCTTAGTAAACTCTCCAGGTCCATTGTGATTTATGTGTTTTATCCGCTACATTCATTTATTTTAATAATAATTTTATGTCTTGAAACAAAAAATAAGTATATAAAAAGCTTAAGTGGACTATACTATAGAAAACAATGTGAATTAAATGTGTGTGCTGTTGAAACATTCTTGGGGGCCATGGAAGTTTTGGATCAAGTGATATTTGTTCTTTCCTTTAATCAATGTTTGTGTGAACTTGTAAACAAGTTGGATGATAAATAAACATTATTGTGAGTGCTAGAAATGTTTCAACGGTGGAAATTATTATACCTATTGTTTCCTGTGGAATTGTCTACCTGAGTGTTGGATATGCTTCAATTTTGGTTTCAACCTACTTAACTGTGCTGGAAAAATAGATGGACAGTATAGATAAACCATATACATTTACAGTGGGCGTAACTGAGTTTACTCAATATGATAAGAGAGTCCTAAGACGCAATCTGATTTCATGCCCCAAGGGGAATCCATAGTGCAAGGGAAATCGGTTAGGGGTGCATTTTTTACTATGGATTTTCAATTTCCCGTCAAAAGGCTAAAAAAGATGAACCAGAAATATCCACACATTAGGGCTATTGTAGTAAAAATTGCCGAGCGCCCCTGGGAATTTTTACTGCAATAGCCCTGCATTGTGGCTATTTTTACTAAAAATTTAATTCCTCGTTTTTTAGTCTTTTGACAAGAAAGTGAAAATTTTACAGTCGAGAATGTCCCTCTAACCACCATGTGCTCAAGGGGAATCCACCTTGTACCAGGGGAAATCCATAATACCTGGGGGAATGGGTTGGCGGGGCATTTTGGACCCTAAATTTTTAAAATCTCGTCAAAAGCCTAAAAAACATGAACCAAATGAGAAATTGGACTTTTAGAAAACATAGCCACACCTCAGGGCTATCGCAGTAAAAATCCCCTGTTCGCATTCATCTTCCAAAGCCCGGACCGAGTTGCGTGCTGAACCAAACACCATGCAGCTAAGGGGTGTAAATACTCTGCCGGGCCCACCGTAATGTATGTGTTCTATCCACGCCGTCCATCCGTTTTTTCATCTCATTTTTAGAGCATGAGCCCAAACTTGAAGCATATCGGAAAGTTCAAGTGGACCATACCACTGGTGGATAATGACATCCACCGTTGAAACCTTCCTAGGGCCCACATTGATGTTTATTTATCATCCAAACTGTTGATTAGGTCACACAGACCTGAATGAAGGGGAAAAAAAAAATTCAGCTTGATCCAAAACTTCTGTAGCCCCAAAGAAGTTTTCAACGGTAGTCGTTTAATCTTCACTGTTTCCTGTGGTGTGGTCCACTTTATCTTTATATATACTTAAATTTTGGTATCAGTGAGCCTAAAATTATCTTTGGAAATGGATGGACGGAGTGGATAAAACACATACTCCACAGTGGGCCCCACAGTACTTTACACCCCGGAGCTGCTTGGTGTTGCGTTGATCACGCAAGCCGCTTCCCCAAAAACCCACTGGTCTGTGCGAAGGTTTCCCTGCTCGTACTTTGCTGAGAACAGCTTCGAGATGAGTCTTCCACCGAAATCGATTTGAGCGTTTGATTTTAATCGAATCAAATCTCTCTCTAGAAATTCTTTCCAACAATCCGGAGGCGATTTGAATCGAAGCGGGTATCTCTATGTATATATTATTCTCTGAATTTCTTTGTGTAATCGAAATGGGAATTTCCATGTAGATATGATTATTGCTTTTGTTGTCGTCATCGTCGTTGCCGTCGCCGTCGGTGTCGTCTTGAGGTCTGTAGCCCCATAGGGAAACTCTCCACACGTGCAAGCCTGGCAAGTGTGCGGGACACCTTAACGGTGCATAAGGTGGACCCCACTGTCAATACAACCACAGGAAAAAATTCAGGCCAGACCCATTCATCAGACAGTACACGTGCAAGCCTGACCAGCTTGATTTTTGAGTGGGGTCATCTTCATGGTGGGGGCTGCCTTCTGCACCACGCAGATGATCTGCTGGGTTGGCATGTGCGCAATGTGTGGAGAGGTTGTGTGTTTGGCTTGCAAACCTCTGATTATGAACATGTGGTTGCAAACAGTGTTTGCATTATCTCCGATATTATCGAAATATCCCCGATATTATCTCTATTTCTAGTTCAGCGATATCGATAACACTGGTAGCGATACCGATAACACTGATCGTATAAAAATTCTAGATATCGGCGATGTATCACTAAATATCACCAATGTATAGATATTGTAAATATTTTAAATTGTGTAAATTTCAGGTGTCGTTTGTATTGTCAATGCATTGATACCGCCGATGTATCGCCAATATTTTTTACTGTGTAAATTCCAAGTGTTGCTTGTATCATCAATGCATCTGCAAATATTTCGATAATATCGCCAATGTATCGATATACCAAAAATCTGTATGTTAAAAAATTTCCATTTCATATTTTTTATGGGCGCATGGTTGTAAGCAACATTCAATTTGTCAACGATAATATTGATAATATCATGATATATTATCAACATGCATACGAGACCACTATCATTAGTTTCTTTTTCAGTTGTTAACGATTTGTTTGGAAATATCATGTGTTGCCGATATTCTGAAATATCAATGAATGTTTGGATGGAAGGTCAGATATTAGATGGATAGATGGAATGGATGAGATGGTTGGACTGATTTCTTATAGCAGCACATGCTTGTAGGCCCCCATTAAATAGAAACATATTATGTATGCATTCTTTTTGCAAATTTTTTATTCATAAATATGCAAATATGTGTATTTTATCATCTCCTGAGGTTTCACTGAAAAATTCCACCATTTCCCCCATTTTCCTTGCATTTCCGGTTATCAGCGATATTATCGGCGATATCGATATTGTTTCTGTATCCCCGAGTAGCGAAACTTGTAGCGATACCGAAACTTCGAACACTGGTTGCAAAGATTGGTGGAATCTCAATGTTGTGTTTAAGACATCACTTTTCAGTTTCGTGGTTGCCATTGAATTTTATGGATGTGTTTGGATGTGCAAGTGACTTAGATTGCAAACGTTTGGTTTACTTGAACAGCTAGTGGCAAAAATTTAGTGATGTTTCCTCGCATTCGTAATTAGGAAGTTGGCCCACAAATTGCAATTGCATTTCTTTTGGGTCAATCTTGAAAGTATCGTAACTGCAATTTGGATCTGGGTCTTCTATATCTATGCTTTGGAGATTGCAGTTTGGCTATTTCCACTTACTAGATGAAGGATTGCAATACATTTCAAAAGAGCATCCAAATGCACCAATTAACAAGAGATGGATTCTCGACAAAACCGTTGAGTTGTCAGGAGGAATTATATGATACTACAGTGCAGACACATCTACCATATCCCTGTCATTCGTGCATGTCAATCTAGACTTCTCGAAATATGGAATGGGGATAACTACACACACTTCTCCTTGTTAGACAAGCTGGTGGAGACTGTGTAGGGTGTGTGAGTGATCCAGGGTTCAATCCCTGGTAGTTTTACCTTTCAATAAAAAAAAAAGAAAAAAAGAATAGCTACACACACTTACACTTGGTTGATGACATTAACCATCCAATTTCACCCATTGGATTTGGACCATTGACCATTTCTCTATTGAACTGTCCATTTGGTGGCCTCTACTTAGATGGTTAAGATGACTGATGAATTATGCGTGTTTTTCCATACTTTATCAATAGTGGGACTGACAATTTGGATTAACATCCATGCACACATCTGTTGACCATCAGATATCACCTATTGGATTTGGACTATTTAATTATCCATTTGTAGTGTTACCTTTAAAAAAAATACACACAGAGAAACTACACAACAAAACAATATGAATAACCGTTATTGCCCCTCTTAATCATTACTACAATCCCATAAGGTTAACATAATAGAACTGGAGACCCATTACATTATCCCAATTTTAGGAAATCAGTATTTTGGGTGTAGTACTTAGTGCCTAGAAGACACGAAGCCCAAACAATTCGACTAAGTTTTGAATGAATCAATGACGTTTGGACTATGGAGAGGAAGGTTAACCTAGACGAAAGGCGTCACTAATCTTTTAAAATCAGAATTTTGGTTCCAATTCTATTCCACAAAGTTTTGATTCAGTCATTGGGGTTTTGATGATTCAAAAGGAGCATATGGATAGGAAGGTTATCTTTCCAAATATATATTTGGGTAGGGACGCTAATCATAGATGGATGATGTTTCCTAGGTAGAAATGCTTAGTGGGAAGGAAGTTTAATTAGAATGCTAAGAGCTTTGTGTTACGCACACCCTATTTGGATAGGAATGTTAACCCTATTTGGATGATATTTCCTAGGTAGAAAGGCTTGGTGGGAAAGAAATTTGAATTAGAAGGCGAAGCCCTTGTAATAATGTGGCGTAGTTGGTTCCAAGGTTTGTGTGTGTACCAACATTGCAATGGAGTCTATTGATGAGCTATGGTTTGTATCATGGATCCAATTTACATATCTTTCTTTGCCTTTTGTGTTTCATTTGAGCACGGTTCCTGTTGTTCGTAGCTGAAATTTGTCTGCATTGTTCCTAGAGTGCTCATCCATGGTATTTAAAAAAAGTTATGTTACCATTGTATTGATAGTGACGTAAAGCAAACGATCATCCCTATTACACAATATGGGGTTCAATCAGTCAGTTATGAAAAAAAAAAGGGATGTATTGGCCAATACAGGCCCTATATGCCCCATATCAGCCCCATTGATAATCTTCAAAGAAGAGCTTTGGTCCTTCTGAATATTTGCTTGATGTGCATGGTGCATGCTGAATCGATAGACCATTCATTCATTCATTGTGTGGTTGCAATTTGTTTCAGTTGGACGTTCAAATGTAGCCTAAAATTAATTCTGTGATGTACGTCTAAAATAGAGTGAGATAGCAAGGGGTGGATGGGATGGAGTAGAATTATTGTTAGTGCGGGGGTGGGTGGCTCATGTTATGTGGTCATTGTCAGCTCACTAAGATATGCCTGACTTATGTTTAGTGATTAAGCGTTGAAGTCCAAGTTACGGTACTAGACTGCCAGGTATGGTAATGGCTTCTAAAAAGCTTAGGACAAAATCCACACGTCCTGAAATAAACACAAGCAAAGGAATTAGAGGAATACTTCTTTTTTACTGGATAAAGGAAGGTTTCATTTCACTGCATTGGTGTGATATTTCAAGCACACAATTATTTAATCACTCGTTTTGCACACCAATTTTTTTTTTTTCTTTTGTATTCTTTTCCTTTTCATAGGCTGCTTTGTATGCTACCTTCTATAATTATAGCTGAAGAAACAAGTCCACATCTATAAAATGGAATGCCTGTCACTCTTCGTGTCCCCTCATTGATTCTGTTTCCAAATTCTAACTGGATGACACACGATAAAAGGGACACTGAGTAGTTCAATTATTAGGAGAGTCAGTGATTCATCAATACACACAAACATATATTTACATTTTACATTATGGTAGTCACTAGATGATTACTGCACTTTTTTGTTTTCTTTTTCATTGAAAACTTCACATCCAGGCCATATTTGTGGTCTATGAGACAAGACCCTTGCTGTCACTGCTTGGCAGAGTAGCCATCCAAATCCCTCGCATATATGCAAGATCTGGTCTGTTAATCAGGTGGCCTCACCATTCACATTCATGGGCCAAATATCGTGCTCATTGATAATTAGGTGCCACATGCCTGAACGTGAAATGTGGACCATTGGTTGTTTTCTGTCCATTTTTTTTTCTTCTTACAAGTGTGACCTGCCTGATGACCAGACTGGCCTATTGCCATGGCAATAAAGGAGGGCTCACCAGATGAATGACCCATATCTCACACACACATACCACATAGGCGTGTACAAGAAGAGTTGGATTTGGCTACTCATGAGTAGCCATCACACTTATTCTTACTTATTTACCCATGACTGTGATTGTCTTATGGTCATGACTGATGAGTGGCGAGTGGCGATGATATAGCGAGCACTTCCATTTCTCTCTCTTTTCTGATAACCAAGAGGTCTTGGGTAGTTCAGTCATTTCTCAAGATTTGGATACTGTTTTCATTTCAGGATCGATTTATTACTGTTGATGAAAGAACAGCACAGCATCGCATAACTCTGCAAGTTTGCCAGTATTCGTACTAAGACTCTACCTTTTACTGGATACAGCCCTTCCTCTCTTCAAATTTTCAATCAGCCTGTAATGGCTACCATGGACCCATCCCCGCCTTTGGAGATTTTAGGTACAATTTCATCATGTGCCAAACCATTTTCTTTCATACTTTGTTTTTTTTATTCTTATGGTTTTTCCTCTTCCAGTTCGGGAACCTGAAGGATTCTCTCTCTGGACTGGACCCCCATTCAGCAATGGTCAGCCAAGCATCAAGCTTGAAAGAGTTTCCTGCACTTCTGTAAAATTTACCGAAAATGGATCCAGGCTTATGGTGATGAAAAGCAACTCTGCTATCAGCATTTACGACTGCCGCAGCTCTGCCGAGATAAGATCCTTTGAAATCCCTGCTGTTCTTGCAGCTATCTTGTCCCCATGCGGAACATATCTCCAGACATTCCAGAAATCCTCAACACTGCAGGAGAAGAACTTGGTTTTGTGGGAAACGGAGACGGGTACTGCTGTTTATCATCAGTTCCAGAAGAACATGTCAAAAACCACATGGTCTGTTACACGCTTATCAAGATTTTCCTTTCCTTGTCCTTTTTGGAAAGCAAGGTTTTTAGTTGAATATACGATGCTTGATCGAGCAATTTTCTCCCCTGAACAAACTGTGGGCATAGGTTCCTCCTTTTGGTGATCCAAAATCATTCATGTATTGAGCCATGTCGTGGATGTGAGATGCCCCAAAAATCCCCCCTGTTGAATAATCCCATCTGATAGTCACCTATCAAATTTAGTTCATAGCCTGTACTTATTCAATTGCAAGCCACCAACTGGATGGCAAGGATTATCTGATAGAGGAGTATTGCGGCCTGGCCCATACCATGCTGGGGACCAGCAGTTGACCAATTTAGATTACCGAGCAGGGCACCCACCATTTAAACAAAAAATTCAGCGTCTTTCAATCAAGCAAATATAATACCTATTTATTTAAGGGAACCTCTATTTACATGTAACTTGGTTAATATGCTCACATCCATTTGCAATTTTGGAAATTGAAATAGTACATGGTACGTGAACTATTTCAATTTCCAAAATGGAAGATGGGTGTAATAAAATCTATCGGGGTAGGTGTAGATGTCAATTCCCTTTATTTAATTGTTAGATTTTGGTTAATCCTTTAGGCCATCAATCCAATTTAGCTCCAATGAAGCTGTTGCATGTCGCTTGGCGACGAATGAGATGCAATTTTTCAATGCAAAGGACTTCACTAAAGGCATTCTTTATAAGCTCAGAATTCCTGGTGTAGCTGCACTTGAGCTTTCCAAGGAGCCTGGATCACACATTGCAGCATTCATTGCCGAATCTAAGGTGATTGGAACTTCTAATAAATTTCCAAGTACCGTTTCAGAGAAACTCAATGAAACTTTACTCTTGTTCTTCTTCTTCTTCTTTGTATAGGGAATTCCAGCTAGTGTCCAGATTTTTTCCTGTGACAAGGATTCACAGGCTCAGCCTGTTGCTCGGCGAAGTTTTTTCCGGTGCTCCACGGTGCAACTGCACTGGAACTATGGTGCAACAGGACTTCTGGTAGTGGCACAGTCTGATGTTGATAAAACCAACCAGAGTTACTATGGTGAATCGAAGCTGAATTACTTGACAACTGACGGAAGCCATGAAGGGCTTGTTCCTCTACGTACGATTTTCAAGTTAATTGGCTGACCTTATTAATCTATCATTCTTTGTTTGCATCTGCAAGTGAAATTGCTGATTTTATAAATGGGTTGCAGGTAAAGAAGGGCCTGTTCATGATGTTCAGTGGTCTTCTTCTGGTTCGGAATTTTCTGTTGTTTATGGCTGTATCCTTGTCATTGCTTTCTTTTGTTATCTTTTTTCTGGTTCAGAGGCTCAGGAAATGCTGCTTGTGGACGCCATCTGCAACCACCAAAAAGAAGCACGGGTCTGCTTGCCAAAATGGCATATCTGTGAGGTTCAGGCTGTTTGTCAGGTGGGCCACACTGTGAATGCCTGGTCTGAATATCAGGCCGGTGCAGTCATCAGTGGGTCTCATGTGTATGAGAAATGGACTTTTAGAAAAGGATAACCGACTTTCCCTGCTCAGTGTATATTGGCGGCTGCCTGATAAGTGAGTCTAGGTTATTTTTGGGCTAGAGAACATTTATTGAGGGGCTCACATGTCATTTTGGCATATCTGGGTGATTCTCTTGGGCTATTCCAGATGTATGTCCACAAGTAGCATTCATCTTGTAGGCTATGTTACAAGGACACTTGCAGTGTCGAGAAACATGAAACATATCTTACCTGAGTACGGGCATGGGTATCATATACAGCAAGGGTCTGGGGATCCACAATCCAAATTATCAAGATACAGGTATGGCAAGGACCTGCGCTTAAGTGTAATTGTGTTAGAATATTCTTCCGTAACAATATCACAAGTTAAATTTGTTGCCCAAGTGGTACTGTTGACTAGGAATTCTAAATAGCTGACAACCTCAAGAGTTCAAAATTCCAGTAAGTCTGGATCTCAGGTCTTGAGATAGTTGAATCCTTTATTGAAGTATCCAACATGGGTACTCCATTTTAATGAAGGATTCGAGAATGTTAGATGCACATGTGTCAGACATATCCAGTGTCATATATAGATGGGTGTACATATTGACTTTGTGGCCTTTCTAAGGCCAAAGTGATGAACACCTCATGCCTACTTCATGTCTAAATTACGTGGGTTGTTCGATTCATGATTCTACATCTATTCCTTTACTCCTCTCAGTTATGCCTGCAAAAGCAACAGTGTTTGACAGGAAGTGCAACCCACTACTTGAACTTGGAACAGGTCCTTACAATACAATAAGGTGGAACCCAAAAGGAAAGTGTATCCTTTGCAGCATTTTACTTCATATTTCCTTTTTCATAGATATAGGCTATACTGTTTTTTAATTGCTCGTTCATTAAATGCATTATATTGCTATGCGGTTTCCTTCCCCACATGTATGCTTGTAGCCTTAATTCTCAGGTAAACAGTTCTATGTCTGGCGGGTTTCGGTAACTTGCCTGGTGATATGGTATGTTGGCTGAAATTTTAGTTGATGGTATTTGAATTTTAAGAGATGATTGTTAGAACATCAGTACTTCCTTTACACATGAGCTCATGAATTGTGGTATATGGATGCTTAACTGCAGTAGAGGACTACCTCATCCATAAAATCCAAGGATCTAGATGGTCTCTTTTACTTCTCATCTTTCTAATTATTAGATGATTTCTCATCTCCTTGATCCTGTTGGGTAGCTTAGTTGTGTACCTTATTCATTAACGTGTCCATTTTCCGACATCAGTTCATGGAAATTCTTATTTCACTAACTGATAAAAGAAAGAAAGAAAGAAAAAGAACTTAACTCGTTCAAAAGCTGTTTGTTAGTGTGGTCAATGCAGGCGGATTGGATCACCAAGGGCTCACCCTTATGCAGAGCTTTGGGGGTTTGGAAGGTTATCTTCAGAACTATTGACCCTTTGAAAAAGGAGATTATGTTTAGTGTGGGGAATGGTTCTTAACATTCAATTTTGGGATGATGCTTGGTGCTTTGAGCAGCCCCTTGGTGTGAGTTATCACAGATTTAGTATGTATTGCTGTCAAAGGAGAATCTTTCATTTCGGGCACTTCTCCATTCTGGGGGGCCAGGTGGTTCAGGCACCCCCTTGCGCAGGAATTTGTCCAACAATGAATTTTTGATTGATGGTTTTGTTGCATTGTTCTTCAAAGTTCATCCCCTTTGATGCTTCAAAGGGATTCATGGGTGAGGAAGCTTGAGGGGTCTGGGAGATTTTCTGCTAAATCTTTTAGTGTGATACTTCATATTCATAACCCCACAAGGTTCATGTCCCGACAAAATGTTTTTGGACATGCCACCCAGAGTCATTGCTTTTGGTTGTTTTGTGGCAGGAATGAAGTTTTGACGGTGGATTTGAAAAAAGACAAATGATCATCACGAATGTGTGTATCGTGTACCTTAGGGATCTCAAGTCGGTGACTCACTCATTTATGCATTGTGGTTTTACCAGGGCAGTTTGGGGAAGATTCTTCGATCTCTTTCAATATGTTTGGTCAATGCCTTCCTCAAGCCTTCCTCAAATGGTCCCTTTTTCTTGCCATGGCATTGAGTGGCTTTGTCCTTGGAAGGGAAAATCTTGTGGAGACTCTTCTTGCGTACCTGTTGTCTCTTTGGGCTGAAAGGAATAACAGATGTTTTCAAAGCTGTGAAAGTGGTCTAGAAGAGGTGTTCAGGAAGGCCAAATTAAATGTGGTTGCTTAAGCATTGGTGATCATGCATTTTGTTTCTTGCACCCTTTGTATTTTGGTTCTTTTCTCTTCTTTAGCTTTGCAAGGGTGTTGATTCCTTGCCTTTGTCCTTCACTTTGTTGCTTTTCAAAAAAAAAAAAAAAAAAAAGTTCTTTTGTTAATAGATAATGTAGCGCTTGGTGTAGTACCAAATTGTGGCCGGGTTTTCAAAGCATACTTGATTCGCTTGATTTTCGGTCAACACTAACAATGTCAAGTGGGCTAGTGTTTTCCAGTTATTTTCATTCTTGTCTCAACCACGATTTGGCACTATCTGAGCCTATCAATCGTAGAAATTGCAAACACCCAAGTGTACCCCGAATATCTAGGTTCTTCTATTATGTTATATTTGGCTTGACTCTCTTCAGAGGATAAGTTGGAAGTTGGAACACATTCTATAAATTCAAATCATGTATCCCATCCCTAATTGAAACGAAGGAGAGTTAACACAGCTTGCATCCAGAAGATCAAGTGGAAAGGGTCCAAAACTAGAGAAATTGATAAATATGAACTCTGATATACAAGAAAGGAAAATAATAGAAATGAGGTAGGGATAGCGGTAGATAAGCATTTAAAAAAAACTAGAGAAATTGATAAATACGAACTCTCATATACAAGAAAGGAAAATAATAGAAATGGGGTAGGGATAGCGGTAGATAAACATTTAAAGGAAAAAGTTGTAGATTCTAAGATAGTAAGTCATAGAATTTTATTAATAAAACTTGCGTTAGAAGAGGAGATAATCAATGTTATTAGTGCATGTGTCATAGGTGGGGTTAGAGGACAGAATTAAAAGACATTTTTGGGAGGATATGGATGGACTAATGTAAGGAACTCCGAATGGAGAGAGGATATTTTCAGGAGGGGACTTAAATGGTCATGTAGGAAAAGAAAGTGGAGGATATGAGAGCATACATGGAGGATATGGTTTTGGGAGAAGAAATGAGATGGGAGATGCCATCCTTGATTTTACTATGGCATATAATCTAGCTCTGGCAAACACATTTTTAAAAAGAGGAATGAACATTTAATAACTTTCAAGAGTGGATCATATACAAGTCAAATAGATTACTTTCTGCTTAGGAAAACAGAGCGATCAATATGTAAGGATTGAGAGGTTATACCTAGAGAGAGTCTAACTATGCAATATAGGTTAATAGTTGTGGATGTTTCTATTAAGAGATGGAAGAAAGGGAGTGAAATTAATAAGTCCAAAAACCAGGTGGTGGAATTTAAAAGGAGAAAAAAAAAATTGTTTAGAAATAAATTGATGGAAGGAAGAAAGTAGAATGTCGAGGAAGAAATAAACGTTATGTGGAATGAGAAGGCTAAGTGCATTAGGAAAGTGACAAAAGATGTTTTATAAGTATTTAGAGGGAAAAGCCAATTATATAAGGAAACCTATTGGTGGAATGACGATGTACAAAAAGCTATTTGTGAGAAACTTTCATGTTTCAAGGCCCAAGGGAAGAGAAATTTTGAAAACCATAGAAATGTAATAAAAGGCTGCTAAGAAAGTAGTAAGTGAGGGTAAATATAAGGTTTATGATTATCTTTACAACAAATTGGGAACGAGAGAAGGTGAGGAAGATGCCTTCAAACTTGCAAAAATGAGAGAAAGCGTAGGGGCCTAGATTGTTATAAATACATTAAGAGGGATCCAGATGGTACTAGTAAAAGACAATGAGATCAATGAAAGGTGGGTGGATAAGCTATTTTCATAACTTATTCAATGACAACCACTCTGAGAACATAGGCATAAATGGAACCATAAACTCAAATGACGTCGGATATGTAATGCCCCGGATTCGTAACCCTAGTTTCGTACTCGTTTTCCAAAATCCCGAGTGTTAACCTTTAAGGACAGCCCGCATTTCACAATATTACGATTATCATTCCAAAAAGTGAGCATCGCAGCAGGAGTAAAACAAATCAAGCATAAAGGGAAAGTCCAAAACATACGTCCCAAAATATCCAAGTGGTTGCCCATGGGGCTTATAGAACTCAAAGTACTCAACTACAATATGCTGAATAGAAATCTAAAATCTACTAATAGAGCCCAATTCATCTTTCTCCCAAATCCATGCATACGCACGTGCACGAAAATGTGTGAAAAGAGCTAGGGTTTGGTCGGAATTTCTGTCTGCACATGATGAACGGTTCAGATGATCCAAACTGATCATGGAAATGGGCCACTGATTGAACAAAACGAACGTTGTCCATTCGAACTTCTTTCGGGCGGGAAAAAGAAAGGAGAGAATTCTCCTCTTTCGGAAAACTGTCGGGTCCTATTGGTTCAATACACCGCAGGTGCACACTCACCCGTGATCCCACAACGCCTAAAAGTGGGGTCCACAAGCTGTTTTGAGGAATCTGCTCCAATCATCAACCTTAGCTAATAAAATTGGGACCTTAGTCCATGAATGAGGCGGCTCCATACCGTAGGTGGGCCGCACCAAATGAATAGTCTTATTTATTAATCTTTATCGATCCAATGATCGGAGTGATTCCAATCCGAACATCAATGGTTAAAAACTCCTAAGGGATCTTTTGGATGTTCAGGACCGTCTATTCTCTGTGTTGATAATATTGTTATCATTATTAAAATATTTTTAATAATGTTATTTATATTATTATTATTATCATTTTAAATTGAAATTTGTAGGGCCTGCCTCTAATCAGAACCGTCCACAAGGTAGATTAGTCCTGATCTCCTGATATGTACCTAAATTTTAAAATAAATTTTAGCAATTAAGTGGGTCACACCACTTAAATTAGGTAGAGCACTGCGTGATATCTTTTACGGAACGACTCTAGACAGAGCACCATGTGACATCTTTTAGGAGTTAGTTTAGGGTTGCGCACCCATATGTGTATCTTTTAGGGAATTACCCAGGACAAAGCACGGAACATTGTTCGCATTCACATTCATGTTCATATTCACCTCGTCATGCTCAGTTTGAACAGGTTGGTCTAAACAATAATGTTGCTAAGACACAAGCTTACATGGCTGATTATCGTTGTCACCTGATCAAATAATTGTCTTTTTTTTTTTTCTTCTAGTTTTCTAGTTTTTCTTTTCTATTTTTGAGATTTTAGTTCAACCATGCTTACGGTTGACTAAACCTCTTAGCCCTAGCTAAGAGGGGGTACTATCAATTTCTGTCGATCCGACGGTCAAATCATTTCCAAAACCAATGACCAACGGTTATAGGGTTTTCTTGTGAGATTTGAATGAAATTCCACTGGTTGATTTTGAATACAATGGTTCGATTCACGTGCTCAAGTGATGGATCACCATATGGAAGTTGTAACCCTGATGGACGGTGGATCTTGTGATCTAGGTCTCGATACTGATAATAAACGGTTAGAGTTTCCTATTACAGTGTTCTACAAAGTCTTGTTGGAATTAGGATTCCAAAATTAGGGTTTCACATATAAATTACAAAAACTTTCGAGTTTAAACTACGTGTGTACATGAGCATATGTATAATTAATTAAAAAAAAATCCACAATAATACCCGAGGACTTCCAATACTCGAGTATTGGAAAGTTCGGGGTGTTACAGGATATACCATATGTATGTACATAGGATTAGGATATCTAAAATGAAATAAGCTTTGAGGAAGATGAAAACAAGAAAGGCCTTTTGACTAGATGGTATACCAATAGAGGTTTGGAAGTCAATAGGAGATATTGGTTTATTTTGGTTGACAAAGTTGTTCAATAAGATTGTAATATCGAAGAAATGCCAAACGAATGGAGGAAAAGTACCACGTTCCCTATTTATAAGAACAAAGGAGACATACAGAGCTTCGCTAACAATTATGGAATTAAACTTATGAACCATACTATGAAGCTTTGGGAGAGAGTGATTGAGCAAGGACTAAGGCATGAGATGAATGTGTCAGAAGATTAGTTTGGTTTCGTGCTTGGGAAGTATACCATTGAATTTATTTTCCTACTTAGATAATTAATGAGAAAATATAGGGAGAGGAGAAAAGGATTTCCATGTGGACTTTATTGACTTAGAGAAAGCATACAATAAGATTCCTAATGTGGTGGGTGTTGAGAAAGAAAGGAGTCTCAAGAGGATATATTGACATTGTTAAGGATATGTATGAGGGTGCAGTAACAAATGTGAGGATTGGTGGTGGAGAGATGAGATTCGAATTACTATAGGCTTACACCCAATGTTGTCAAATGGCATAAGTGAACCCCTAAACTTTTTTTATTTTTTATTTTTTGAAAAAAAAAATCTGAAAAAACAAAGGAAAAAACGGAAAAAAGAATTATAAAAAATCATGTAAAAATACTGCAAGTGTAGGGAAGTGCTTTTTATTACCAATTTCATTAAAATTTTGTTATATTTATTACATCTATTAAACTATTACAAGTCAACTAACAAGTACTCAAATGAATACATATACTCAAAATTGTGAAAGTGAGAGCCTTCTACTTGGCCTTATAGACTTGTGATCTTGGATAGAACGAGAGATAAGAGTAAGAGAGTAAGAGATCTAAGAGAGAATGAGAGTATGAGATAGAGAGAGAGAGTTAAGAGATTGAATATTTGTATTAGAGTGAGAGAGAGAGTAAGAGAGCAATAGGAAAAAAGGAAAAGGGGAGAGAAATGGAAGAAAAAATAAATTTCAAGTCCTGATGATCAGAAATCTAATCATTGGGACATTATGCCATTGCATACTGAGTATGCGATGACATAATTGCATAATCATGGCTTATGTGATTGCATACTTCTTTATACACCGCATAAAGCCCAACGGTCCAAAAACCACATATGCAGTCCATCTTCCCAAAATGGCATTTGCGATCAAATAATTGATTATGCGATCACATATGACAACACTGCTTACACTAGGGGTCGGCATTGAGCCCATACCTTTTCGCATTGGTTATGGATGAGTTAACAAGGCATTTGCAGGATAATATGCCATGGTGTATGTTGTTTGCAAATGATGAGGGAGGGTGAAAACACAAAGCTAGATTTATGGAGGGATGCTTTAGAATCTTAAGGATTTAAAATTAGTTGGATTAGAAAGAGTATATGGAGTGCAATTTTAGTAATAATAGGAGTGAAAAAGAGGAATTGGTTAAGTTTTTTTTTTTTTTTTTTATAACAGTTGGAAAAATTTATTAGAGGAGGCAAAAGCCAGAATATACAGGAAAGGAAAAAACTATACAAACACCCCGGAGCTACTAAAGCTCCGCCCAGTTGGCTGGAAAATGAGCAACAAACTTGGAAACCACCACCCACTCGATAACAAAAGCTTTCGCTACTTTAAAGACATCCTCCGGCCGACCCGAACGGTTTCTAAAAGTTCTATTATTCCTTTCCAACCATAAGGCCCATAACCCCGCCAAGAGCACGAGCCGCCACACTTTCTTGCCCACTCTCCCACAAACTCCTTCGTGCCACATGGCAAAGAATTGACCAATAGAATTTGGGGAAACCCACCGAATTCCAAAAATATCAAAAAATCCATACCAAAGATGTCTAGCCAAAACACAATGGATGAAAAGATGGTCCACCAATTCCTCATCTCGAAAGCACATGACACAAACATTGGGAAGAATCATATTTCTTTTTTTTAGGTTATTGATCGTCAAGACCTTACTACACCCTACCAACCAAGCAAAAGCCACCACCTTCGAAGGGGCTCTATATGTCCATACTGGAGCAGACGAGCTGATCTCTCCCTCAAAATTACCACCCTCGAGAAAGATGTAAAAAGATCTGATCGAAAATCTACTTGATCTGTCTTTAAGCCATATGAGCGAGTCTGATTCTGAAAGCACCGGCTTGACCCTCTGAAGCAGCGATAATAATACAACCAACTCCTCTACCTCATCGTCCTCAAGGTTCCTTCTACAAGGGGGGGTCCAAATACACTCATCCCCAACTATCGAGAAACACTTGGCCACCACCAACCCCTCCCCCAACACCAGTCTCGCCAATCTAGGAAAAACCTCCCCCAACCTTCGATCCCCCACCCATTTTCTAAATAGAATCAATACCTTCCCACACCTTCTAATGCGAGACACCGCTTTCCAAACCGAAGACGACCTGTAGAGCGAGGAAGGACTGGGTCCACCAGCCCATCTCATCCACCCCATACTTCCTTCCGACCACTTCCCTCCAAAAGGAATCCTCTTCCACCCCGAACCTCCATACCCATTTTTCTAACAGAGCCTTATTCATTCTAGCCAAGCCTCTCACACCTGTGCCCCCCTTCTCCCGAAGTTTGCACACCTCCTCCCACTTCATAAGATGAAATTTATGTTTATCTTCTGCTCCCTTCCATAGGAAGTCCCTCCTAATTTTCTCCAATTTGTCCAACACGGATTTAGGGCATTTGAAAAGTGACATGAAGTAGACTGGCAAGTTTGACATTGTAGCCTTTATGAGGGTGAGCCTCCCTCCCAAAGATAAGGACCTAGTCCGCCATTGCGAAAGCTTCTTGACAAACCGCTCGATCAACTTGCCCCATGCTCTCTTCGGAGGCTTACCTATACACAACGGAAGCCCAAGATAAGTGGTTGGAAACGACCCTGCCTTGCATCCGAACAAATTAGCGAACGACTTCACCTCATCCTTGGATAATCCAACCCCCAGAAGTTCGCTCTTAGCAATATTAATTCTCAACCCTGAAACCACTTCAAAACAAAGAATTATCAACCGCAAATTCTCCACCCATTCTTCCTCTACCTTACACATCAACAAAGTATCATCCGCATATTGAAGGTGAGAGATTTGAAATTCGGAGTTGTCAATAGCAAAGCCTCTTATTAGCTCTTCTTGTAACCATTTATTGATCATTCTACTTAGCGCTTCCACAACCACAACAAGCAGATAGGGAGATAAAGGGTCACCTTGTCTAAGACCTCTAGATGAGGAGAAATACCCGTTGGGAGATCCATTCACCAAAACCAAGAATTTCGTCGATGCCACACACGCACGAATCCAGGCCCGCCATCTTTCTCTACATCCCAACCTACGGAGCATATAGTCAAGAAACTCCCAATCCACGTGATCGTAAGCCTTATGAACATCCAACTTACACACCACCCCTCTCTCCCTTCTCCTATGACAAGCATCAATACTTTCATGAGCCACTAACACACTATCCGCAATTTGTCTCCCTGCGACGAAAGCCCCCCGAGACTTAGAGATAACTCCTCCAATTTCTTCTTTGAATCTCGAAGCCAAAATCTTAGCAAGAATCTTGTAAGGCCCACCAAGTAAACTGATCGGTCTGAAGTCCGCTAAGCTATCCACACCCTCCTCCTTAGGGACCAAAGCAATAAACGCCGCACCAAGCTCCGAGGCAAGAGAACCTGACACATAGAACTCATTGAAGAAATCCGTGACGTCCTTTTTAACAATATCCCAGAATTTGAGGTAAAACAAAATTGGGAATCCATCCGGACTGGGTGCTTCCCCCCCCCCAAAAAAAAAACTTTGATATAGCCTTGGAAATTTCTTCTTCTGAAAAAGGTCTTTCTAACCTTTCCGCTGCTCCAAAGACATCGAATCAAAATGCAAATCATCCAACTTCGGCCTGTTCCACCCTTCCCTTTGAAGAAGCTTCATATAAAAATTCACTATAACTGCACACACCTGAGTCTTTCCTTCTATTCTCTTTCCTTCCACCACTTTCGCCTTTTTCTTATTCACCCTAGCTCATGCGCTTGCCATATTGTGGAAGAACTTAGTATTTTTATCCCCTTCTTTAAGCCATAACGCCCTCGACCGCTGCCTCCATTTTATCTCATCCTCTCTCAGCCTGGCGGAGTAATTGGCCATATGAACTTCCCTCCAAGCTCTGTCTTCCTCTGAGAGCTCCCCGTTCTCTTCTTTCAAGTCCAAAATTTGAATCGAATTCAGGATGTTTGTCGACTCCACCTGACGGGCGCTAAGGACTTCTTTTTTCCAATCATTAATCTTTCCTTTTAAAAGTTTCATCTTCTAGAATAGATTGTATCTGGCTCCCCCCCCCCCCCCCCCCCAATCCTCGAAATAAGTCCACCATTTTTTAACTAAATATGGGAATCCTTCCACTTCCAGCCACAAAAACTCAAATCTAAACAGCCCTGGACCCCAGTCCTCCTCGTCTGTCTCTAGCAAAATTGGGCAATGATCAGAAATCGGTTTAGGCAAAACCCCTTTGAGTAAGCAGCGGAAACTTTTCTAGCAACTCCGGAGAAAGAAGGAACCTATCAAGCTTGGAGTGGATCGCATCAGGTTGACCATTGGACCACGTGAATCTGACCACACCCATCGGTAAATCCATCAGCTCATTATTCGAAATCCATTCGGAGAAGTCGCGCATGCTTCAATTGATTCTTCCCCCATTTGATTTTTTATACGGGAATCTAACAACATTAAAATCGCCCCCCACACCACGGATATGGCCACTTCTTTCCACATTCATCTAATTCCTCCCAGAAGCTCTGCCTGACATTTGCCTTGTTAGGGCCATACACAGATGTGAAAGACCATTTAAAACTTGAAGAGATATCTTTAAATAGCACCGATAAAGAAAAATGCCCCTTGAAGTAATCATCGATAGACCACAACTGAGAATTCCAAATAATCAATATCACCCCTAGACGACCTCTCTGCATCTTTGGCTTCCCAAGCCTTATTGTGACCCCCCCATAGAGATTCAACCAGATTTCTATCAACCACTTGTAACTTCTTCTCTTGAAAAGCAACAATTTGCACCTTATAATTTTTACACAAATCCTTGATTTGAAGCCTCTTTAGGGGGCATCCTAGACCACACACATTCCAGCTCACAATTTTCATTAAAAAGAATTTGAAACCCAACACCCGAAACCGACAACTTACTGTAATAAGTTGTCGTTGACCTCCCTAACAACTTCCGAGCTTTCGGGGACCGAAGACAGCTTCAAATGGATCTGGTTTTGACGACCTCGCTCTTCCATCCACTCAAACAGAGCTATGTAATCTTGAGGATTATCCCCAAAGGACACTCCCACCATTCTAGCAATCTCCCGCGCCACTTTCTTCACCCTTCTCATACCCTGAGCCATAGAAATCTTCTTCTTTTTACCTCTTCCCCTCTTCCTCCCACTGCCATTTGTATCCTCAGGCATTCCCAACGACGTACTTTCCTGGTCCGCTCTCTCAGCCATCTCGAAAATTGCTAGTGAGCTCACCAAAAATGCTTCTTCAATAGAGCAAATCGTCGGAGAGTTTCTGTACATTAAATCCCCTTCTTCGCCATTTTCCAGAAAGACATCCAGAACTTCACCAACCTGTAGATCTGGAGAGGGGTCTTTTCGAACTGCCGGTGTCATTTGCTGAACAGAGCCTTCATAGACAGTGCTATCCAACTCCGTGCTGAGCGAGCCCACCAACAAGTCTATAACGATTCCCCTGCGGTCGTTGTTTTGCTCTGAAAGTCCTGAGCTCTACGATCTGTGAGACGTGTCCACCAGTCAAACATCCTCTGTCGAAAGTGACAAGTCGAGCCCGAGCGGATTAAAGCCTTTCGTCTCGCACGTGCGACTATTAATGTTCTGTAGCACGTGACCCAACAGCAATGAGTGTGCGAGGAAAAACACTTCATTCGCACAATCGGCACAAGAAAAGCAGGCTTCAGAAGACGTGATGGCTTCACCATCAGCAAGCCGACACGCATCCCACTCTTTCGCTTTCTCATTAATGACCTCAGCACGCGTAGCCACGAGAGAGGGTCCCGCCTCCGAATTTGAAAAAGGCTCTAACAAAGCCTCCTCCCTCATGCTAGGCTGGCAACGTGTCACTTGGAGGATCTCTCCTGCAGTTGCTCCACCCTTTCGACCAATGATAGGGGAACAAGGTTCAGAGAAAATCTCTGGTGGTCTGTTGGAGTTCCTTTCCTCTGCTCCTTCATTTTCCCCTCCCTCTTCCGCCTTTGCCACCTAGTTCTGCACACCCTCCTGCATACCTAGATCAATATGTTGTGTACAAATCCTCACCATTAGCGATTGATGGCCTATACGTAGACACACTTGCCCTGGGACGTTGAAGATCTTTCTTTTCCGCACCTTTATTCTGGCAAACCGAAGCATTTCACATCCAACACTACTCTCATCTATCTGAACCACCAGCCCTACGCATTCACCCACCACCTTGAAAATATCTTCCTACCCAAATCTCCTCCCACCCATAGACAAACCATTCGTTCCAGTGTTGCACCCCTTGAATAATTTCATCCGTATGCTGCTTAAAAGAACTGATAAAGCTCTCCAATTCTTTACGGGTACCGAAAGCTACATGGCTTGCCTCATCGGAAAGTCTCTTCACTATCTCGCATCCTCCGAGTCAATCCCACATTTTTCAGTCATCCATCCAGTAATCTCCTCCTCAGAAACGCCAACTTTACTCTTCACCACACAGCAAAGCTCAAACGATTTAATAGAATACTCCAACACCCTTTCTTTGATACACACCATCATACTACCCTCCCCACTTTCTTTCCGCACTACCTTCGAATTTTTAGGTATCAGCTGTTCTCTCTCAGCCTCCGTTCCGTTAATGCTGTAGAGCACCATTTCTTTGTATGATTTTGTACCACCCTTACTGTTAACAGTCGCCCCCACTGTCACTTCTCTTTCTACATTTTCCAACACCCCTGCCGAAGCCCTGAGATTGCCATCTGATTCCTGTGTCATTGTTTTCTCATTTGATCTTTTCTGTATCCATACATTTTCTTCCTTGTTTCTTACGTCCAGTCCGTATTTGGCCTTCTTCACAGACAATTGCTTCCCCCCCGAACTTCTCTCCATGCAGCTTTCTTTCCGCCTCTATCACCTCTTTCTCCATACTCATCCTCACAAAGGCAAAGCCTCGCGATCTTCCGGAGCTCCTATCTTTTGGTAGCACTACCTCCATGACCACTCCCATAGCATCGAAAACCCTACTCGAAATTTATAGGTGCCCAACCCTCTGGGAATCCAGTAACAAACAGGGTCAGATACTCCGACTACTATTGCTGCTTCTTCCTAATTCTCGTCCGGCTTTCCATTTTTTTCCAAGTCACAACCGTCCATCCTTGCTGATGATCCTCCTCCCCTACCACTCCTGAAGTAGGTCCCGGATCCACCTCTCCCAGAATAGCAGATGTTGTAGTTGACGCCATGCCGAAGATCAATTGTGCCAAGTTAAGATTGTTGACCTAGAAGCTTCCCAAAATAACCACTTTTGATACCTCGGGTCAATAATTCATGAGAGTGGAGAAATTGAAAAGAATGTAGCCCTCAAAATAACCACTTTTGATACTTTGGGTCAATAATTCATGAGTGGAGAGATTGAAAAGAATGTTGCCCATAGAATTCAAGTCGGGTGCAAGATATGGAGATGCACCTTTGGAGTGTTATTTGATTGTCACGTACCACTCAAAATGAAAGGAAATTTTTATAAGATACGGTAAGACCAGCCATGCTTTATGGGACGAAATGTTGGGTAGTTAAAGAACATGTTTGTAGGATGTGTAGCTGAAATGAGGATGTTGAGATGGACGAGTGGAAAGATGAGGAATGATAGAATTAGAAGTGAATGTATTCGAAGGAACTTAAGAGTTGTACCAATAGGTAATTAGACGAGGAAAAGCAGACATAGATGGTTTGGTCATATGCAAGGGAGACAAGAACCGTGCCAATAAGGAGGAGTTGGTACAATTTGAAGGGTCTAAAAGGGTGCCCAAAAGGACATGGATGGAGGTAGTAAGAAAAGACCTGATGACCTATGGTCTAATTGAAGATATGGCCGTTAATATAGGGAAATTGCGTAATAGGTTTCATGCAGCCAATGCCAATTCCTTGGGATGAGGCTTAGATGATGATGATGATGATGAAGTGTGTTTTATATTTCTTTGAACATCAGCATGGGCACTTAAATGCATAGTCTTGAAGTCTTGTGCAGGTTTTGGGAATTAACCGTACAATGATTTGCAGAATATGATTGAAAAGCATAAGACGTCATGAACATTTTTTTTACCTATGGATTAAATTGCATCCAATGCCCTTTTTACTGGAGATAATATTGATTTTGCCGCGCCAATACAATATCAACTTTGGTTTGAGCCGCTTTGCTGGTGGTATTTGAGGCTTCTTTGGTTTTTACCTCCCAAATACCTTCATTATACCTCCAAAATAGAAAAAATTTGGGCCTCTACAAATAAATCAAGGTTGTGGAGCATCAAGAGAAGTCAAATAATAAAGCGGGGGTCTGTGAAGGATATAACAGAGTGCATATTGGAGGAAGTATATATGATTCTCGACCGAAGAATGCCTTTGGCTTTCTTCAGTTGGTGGAACTTAACTGTATTTTTATCTTAAGTACTTATTTGTACCTCGTAGGCCACCTTTGCTTTCTTTCTAAAAGATAACTCGGATTTTATTAAAGCTAAAAGCGAAAGGACAACAGAGGCCTAAGGAGAAGATGATGTGCAAAGAAAACCTTTTCCCCCAATATTCCACAATCTGCCCTCGGTTACACTTACACCCTAGGAAAGCTTTTGAACATCCAACCCAGCTAATGTCTCCCTCCCTAACGCAAGGAAGAACATGAAACAATGAGAAGAAGATAACCATCTTTCTCAAGTAGTCAAAACCTTGACTCCACAAGGTACTTCTTGGATCCACAAGAATAATAAGAGAGAAAACTCAAATATTTTACCATGGACACACACACACACAGCTTGATAATTGTGTAATTCGTTCAGATGTTGATGGGTAGAAAAAAATATGGTAATTAAATGCCATCAGATTTTACCATTTCTGCTAGCGCGGGCAGCCAAAGAAATTTTCTCATCATCGAGAGCTCATATTGGTATTTATAGACGGACAATTGTACAAACTAAGGCCCTCAATTGTGGCCATGGTTTCTATGATCTAGATAGTTGATCAGGTGGGGCCCAATTGGGTAGAGCATAACCCAAGAAACTTCCCAAGATTTTTTTATTTTTTATTTTTTATTTTTTATTTTTTATTTATACTTGAAGATGATAGAAACCATGGCCACAATTGTACAGACTAAGGCCTGAGGATACACACACACGCACGTTGATGATTGTGTAATTCGTTCAGATATTGATGGGTGGAAAAAAAAAATGGTAATTAAATGCCAACAGATTTTACCATTTCTGCTAGCGTGGGCAGCCAAAGAAATTTTGTCATCATCGAGAGCTCATGTTGGTATTTATGGACAGACAGATAAGCTGCCATTCATTGGACCCATGTGTGGTACAGCTTCTATAGAACCAAACAATTGTTACTACATTCTCCTTTTTCCTCTCTTTTTTATTTTTATTTTTTAATATTCAGCCAGTTCAGCTACCAATTGAAATTATTGTAGTTTTCTTGGTGTGCTTTGAGTAATTTTGTTGAAATTTCTCTGTTGTTACCTAATACCTGAAATGGATATAACCCACATATACCCCTGACTGCTGTGCAGATCTTGGACACATTATAGAATCAGTATCATTCTATTTTGGCCGAGAGGTTTTCTGGCAACACTTATGCGTGATTTTGCATGCCCATTTCTGGCTCCACATTACCTTTCTAGAGGGCATTTTAGTTACCCAAAGTGCCTTGTTGAGAGGGATATGGAAGCAAGCAGTGGGTGCATCCACAACACCGTGTGTGAATCTTATACTATTTTCCTTTGGTTGAAGTTGCTAAATCATCAGTTGATCTTTGCTCAAAAGCTGCCTGTCTTCCCTCTTATATGTTATAGGATTTTATTTGCAATATGTCACTTGCTGAACTGTGGATATTCTTTTCTCAGTTCAGAATATTTATCTGTCAATGTTTTTCTTTTCCTTTGTTATTGTATATTAATTCTGTTTTTTCAGGCCTTCTGGGATTATTCTGAGAAAAAGTTGCTTGGAACAACAAAGGCAGAATGCTCTGTGACAAGCGAATGGTCTCCCGATGGATGCTACTTCATGACTGCAACAACGGCACCCAGGCTACAGATAGATAATGGGTATTTATATTTTAAGTTCATATTGAACTGATACTTCATGTTACAACTCGTGGCCAACACAAACATTCCCGTCTCTTTGATAGGATAAAAATTTTCCACCACAATGGATTATTGTACTTCAAGAAGATGTTCGACAAGTTATACCAGGTCAGTCAGAGCCCTGTGAACAGGACACGTGTGAGTGAGATAATGGGGGCCCTTGCCACACATGCTAACATAGCACGCATGTGGAATCCAGGCCCTCATATGGTGGGGTCCTCCATGGGCAGGCCCTGGCACAGAAATCAGGCTGGTTTGCTCATTAGTTGGGTCACATGATGAAGAAAAACTGATGGTTAGAAACAATGGACTAGGGTCCACATTTGACAAAGAACCGGAGGCTGTATGCTCAAATGGAAAACCATCATGTATTCACTCCTATTGCTCACCTGATGTGTAGCTGCCTAATTTTTGGGCCAGGACATGTTCATGGTAGGCTGCACCTAATAAATTGCCCGAATCATTGGGATGTTTGTCACCAAGCTCATTCACACAAGTTCTTTTGTTGCATTCCCCTTAACGTCAATGGTTCTCATCTCAAATTCACTTATGCTTTTTGTTTATTTTTGCAGGCTGAATGGAAACCAGAAGCACCTGAAAAGTTTGGTGATATTGCTGAACTTGTGAACTCCATCGAGTCATTAAAGATCAACGAACCTAAACAAGGTGATCCCATTTTCACCATTTCTACTACTATTTTTTTTTAGGATTTGATTTTCCATGCATGCTTCGACTCATGGGTTTCATTCGGATGTTTCAGTGCAAGCTTCGAAATCTTCACAAGCATCCACAAAGGCTGCCCCCCTGCCCACACAGAAACCAGCTGCCTATCGCCCACCCCATGCAAAAAATGCTGCTGTAGTTCAGGCAGAGGTATGCATGCATGACCTATTCAGTAATCACATGGCTCAATAACCAACTGGTCCAAATGCTTATCAATTAGAAAATACATTCTGGTTAGAGTGCTTTGCCTGAAATGGCTTGTATTTTGTCTATGGCCTTGTTTTCTATCACTGACATGGTGTGCCGTAATGCCTGTTATGTAATGGCAACAGTGCAACCATCATGCGTTATGGGGTCGTAACGGCCATTATGGAAAGAAAAGACCCATTGCGGGGCCAATAAAGGTTTTCTTCGGGGAAAATAAAAAACAGTAACGGCAAGTGGCTGTTACAGCCACCGTTACCATTATGGAATACCTTGATCACTGCCCTAAGAAAGATTAACTTTCTTTTTCATCTTTCCTAGAGGATGTAGAATGCCCACACATGTGTAAGCACAATCCTACATATGTATTTCTGTACATATAGCACATTTTAATGTGTAGTCTGAATTCTCTGAAACATATTGCTCAAAAAAAAAAAAAAAAATTCTCCGAAACATGAACTGTGGAAATGCTGTTCCTTTTTTCATTTTTATAAATTTTCTGGAAACACCATTTGCATTTCCCTTCATTTCCTTGCCCATACTTAAGAAATGTAATTTCCAAGAGTTCTCGGAAAAGGAGAAGAAACGACCCATCCCTTTACAAGTGGCCACATGTGCCACCAGCCATCTTCAGGTGCCCCACATGTTAGGCATATATGCCACCAACCATCTTCAAGCGCCCCATATGTCACCAGCCATCTTCAAGCATGCAACTGTGCCACTCCATCTTCAAGTGCTCCACTTTTCCAATGTCTCACATGTACCTAATGTGCCACATGTGACAATGTTAGACACATGCCATAGTCCAGCTTCAACTCCACACTTGTGCCACCTTCCACCTTCAAGTAAATTTTCCATAAAAAATTCTCTTTTGACAAACAAACAGATTTGAAAGAAGAAAAAAAACCTGCAAGACCTTGTTGAAAAACAGTTGGGAGAAGCAACTTTCCCTTTCCCACAGTTCCCTGAAAACGGTGTTTCCCAGAAACATTTACTCCATTCTTTCCTGCAAATCCAAAGAGGCCCGGAGGGAAAATTAGAAAATCATCTTTGAAAAAAAAATCTACTTAAAATGGTGAAATTATAATTGGATAAAGTTCCGAAAACAGAACTTGATGAGGATGCATATCTTGCAATTCACCTCTGAAAAACTTGCAGAACACATTATTAGAATCCACATTGTTTCTTGGTTGGGGAAATAGCAATTTAGGCAGGACGGGCTGAGAACTGTCATGAGTGCTAACAGTGTAACCTGATCCCATAAAACTCCCTTTGCACAGGCGTGCTAACTATATGGATTTTCAAGGTAAGAACCTACATTGCGAAATCTTTAGGAGGATCTATTTTGTATAATGGCAACACCATTGAGATGGTGTTTTTGTCACTTGATCAAGTTTCTCAATTTGGGGTATATACTATTTCGATGTCATTAACTCCAGCGGGCCTATAAGAAAGAGAAAAATGTGGTTGTGTTTTCTACTCATACTGCTTGGTAACACTACATGTGCACCTATAAATCTTTATTTTAATTTTTCAAGAAGTCCTCCATAATTAGAGAAATAGTTAATATGCATGAGAGAGAGAGAGAGAGAGAGAGAGAGAGAGAGTTGATCAGGTACAGACTGCACCTCATACCAATTTGAACTGAGTTTTGGGTTCATTACAAATTAGGTTTAACAGAATTATTTTTATGCTAATATGATGACCATTTTATACTTTCGGAATTGGCAGCTATTTGGTGGAAGTGGCCCTTCAGAGTGAGTACCCTAATTTGTAGTTTCAGCATATCAATGTTTTTGGTTATTTTGCATTTCAATCTCAATTACTGACGAGTCATTAATGCATTCCATTGAATCAGAGAAATGAGCAAAAATGCATTGAGAAACAAGAAACGGAGGGAGAAACAGAAGGAGAAGAAGGCATCAGAGGTGTCATCTGGTGCCAACGGTACTTGATCAGTGCTCTCCTATTTTCAATCCTTGCATGGATTCCGAGTAACTTATCGTGGGCTGAGATTGTTGAATGAAATTTATTATGGAAATCTTAAGAGATTTCAAGCATAAAAGCAAAGAAGAGCAACGCATGCCCTGTGTCCACTGCTGTTATGGTGTCCTGGGTGGTTTGGGTTCTATTCTTCTTTATTGGGAATCCCAATGTTTATGTGCCACCTGCCTCAAATTGCTGTAATTTTCTTCTTTTCTTTTTTACGTTTTTTTTTTTTGTCTTCTTCTTCTAGAAGATCACAATAACATCGCTAAGATACCAACTTTGCCATCCAGGTTGTGTGAGATTTTTCGAAGTTTGTTTTAGTCAGTCTTATTTTTTTTCTTTTTTTTTCCTTTTTTTTTTTTTTTGTAGTGAACATTGAGCCTTTTATGAGCTCTTGTTCAATTCTAAGTTCTTAATTGCTGACTGTTGAGAACATTGTTTGGAGCGGATTATGTTTGATGTTGCTAGGCTTCTGCTGGAGCCATCTGAGACTATTCACATGTATCTGGTAATTATCTATTTTCCCTGGGATTTCAACAAGGGATAGAAATGAAACATGTAGGTTTTAACAGTTTATTCTCCATGGAAGAATGACAATCTCATTGATCGTCTAAAGGCCAACTTCAATGTATGGGATGACTATTCACATCCTTTCTATCTAATTGTGTGATAGGAAAGCATGAATAGATTATATTATTGTATTACCGAAGTTGAAAGAAAGGAGGTTCAAAATGTTTTAAAAACCAAATCAGAAGGTGAACCAGTGGAGCTGGTAGTTTGGTCTGTACCCATTTGGACCATAACAAAATCACCATATTTCATCATTGCCGCATTGCAGTTTTTTTTTCATCTTTTTCAAAACAACAGTTCAAACTGCTATTGCCAGTTTCTTCAGCCCAGTTTTTACATGTTTAGTCACCAATTTGAACTCCAGTTTGATATCTGGTTTTTTAGCCTTGGACCGGTTTGAATTTGACGGAACTTGAGATAACTTTGGTTCCACATCTGTCAAACCTGGCCAAACGGCCCTGTATGGATGGCCAAGTATGGAATGTCTTTTAAAATGCAGGGCACATTTGTCAATGTAGAGATCAGCTATCCTCTAGGTAACTTTGAATCATTCCCTTGAAGCTCCTTCTCTTTATGATAAATGATTCACTTGCCCTGAAATGACCTGTCCCAATGGGAAAATCCTGATTCATTGGTTCTTTTGATATAATCAAATAGATTGACATAAGGGCGCCATATTCTAAGAGCCCAAACTATGTAATTGAATAAATCCTCCATTTATTGCTGGCCAAGGGGAGATGGAGATTAAGCCTGCTAGTGGTTATATGGGCTATATGGTTGGAAAGGAACGAGCATTGTTTCATAAATAAAATGACAATAAAACGAGAGGAGTGTAGAAGTGATTAAAAGGGATCTTCTTTATTTAGAAGAATGGTGTTATGGTTAGTTTCGAGTCTTCTATTTAAAGTGGCTCATTTATAGTTTGTTCTTTGTGTCAGCTTTTTTGTTTTTTTTGTTGTATTCTTTGGCTTTGGCCTTTTTAATAAAATTCCATCCTCCTCTCAAAAAAAAAGGGGGGAGGGGGGGGCTCCTCTCCCTTTGATTTGTATTTTTTTTCATAGAAAAATATATGATTAATGATAGAACAGTATCCATTTTGCATCACATCTAGTTGATTGCTTAGTTCAGACACTAAATGGACGGCCTTCAATCCAAAGCCATATCTATTAAAATACCAAAGTTATAAACCATGAATACAATGGTGTCCACTTGAATTGAAATGATACAAAGTAAAAGAGCAGTAATGCAGAGTAGGGTTAGTCATGAGCCAAGCCAGCTTGAGAAACTCGATCGACTCGACTTGAAAAAGCTCGTCTGGACTCGACTCGATTCAGTAGAACAAGTCAAGCCAAGCTTCATTTAGGAGTTTTGAGTAAAAAATCGAGTCAAGTTCAACCTAGTAGAACAAGTCAAGCCAAGCTTCATTTAGGAGCTTGAGTCAAAAATCGAGTCAAGTTCGACCATTGGGTCACTCGACTTGAAACTTGACTCGATTCAAGCTCGAGCTTGAGCTTGACTTGTTTCATATAGATATTTGTTAAAAAAAAAAAAAAAACCCCTTATCTTCTCATTTTTTGGTTCTATCTCCCCCCTCCCCCACACATACATTGGAGTCAAGCGTAGGACATATAAAACCCTAACATGTTGGGGGGTTTCTTAATCTTACTATTTTGTTCAGGTAAGAACATTCCTTGTTGAGCATATCTGATGGATTGAGTAATTTCAAGTACAAAACATGGTGAGCACACAGTGGTTGTGTGTTTTACACGCTACACAAACACAGGTGCTTACGGTGATAGGGGCTATGGTTAGACCAAACACCATATGCAGCTATTGATTGCAATTTTATGAGGGAGGTGGTGCATTTGATCCATGAATCGGCTGGGCCTCATCAAGAAAATGGTCCGCACAATAATTAGGGCAATCCATTCACGTGGTGAGCTATGCATGTACTGTATTAATTATGGTTCATAAAATATTACTAGTGGTCTACATTCGATGCATGTGTGACTTGGCTAAAGAAAAAACCCATCAGAGCTAGGTCATTTTAATGGTGGGGTCCCACCTGTAGAAATACTATTCTCCCCTAATATATGTGTGACTTCTTGAACTTAATGTTGTTGACTTTTAATTTATATTTTGTAGTAAAAAATATAATAAATTGAGGTGGGGGCAAGCTCAACTCGACTCGAGGTAAGCTCACCTCGACTGGATCCACTAGCTCGCCTCGAAAGTATTAGAAAACAAGGCAAGCTCCAATGGTGAACTCGAGGAGAGCACAGACGAGTCAAGCCAAGCTTGGCCCACCTCGACTCGACTCAGCTCGATGTACAGCCCTAATGCAAAGGCACTTTAATTAGGGCTATCGACCAGATGGGTTTGGATTAGATCCTAGGGTACCCAAGCCAAGGTTGATTGGGTTCAGGTCTTGAGGGCCTGGGTACCACCTGTTGGGTGCCCATAGGCCTTTTGGACCTCTGTCTTGGATTGGATCTGGGTCAAATAAGGGCTTAAACATGGCATGCCTGCCTCGTTGGACAGACTTGTTCTCACACCTGTTCAGTTTTGACAAATGCCTTGTATAAACGAGCTTCTTACATGTGCGCGGCTTAGCAAATCTCGTTAGCATTTCTAGAATAACTAATGTGTAGTTAGCATATAATATTATCATAAAATTTAAAAAGGCCCAACCAAATTGTAATGGGGTGCATGATGATGGATCAACCCAGACCCGACTAGACCTGATTCTTAACTGGATCCAAAATGCTGGACTGCATGAGTACGTTTAGGCTGCTGTTGGATTCAGTATTTGAAATCAACATTGGAGGGAATGGCTAAATTGCAATTACCTTCATTTCAAGGCCATCTTGGAAGTAACATCATCGATAAAATGGTAATTGCAATTCCTTCATTTCCACTAGTTTCCAAATGACGACGGAAAATAGCCATTTATATAGGATACAATGTCTGCTAGTTAAGTAAAACTGAAAGAAACGGCACAATCAACGATTTCTGATTTTGGGGAACACTGGAACCCAAGTGGCCATGTCCCACCATCACCACTACATATGACCAGAAGAGATGGGTAGGAAGACCCATTCCGGATGATGGTCCAATTCAATCTCTAGCAACATAAATCTAAGTGGGCCAGTTCTTAAACTTCCATCTGTACTTCTTACCACAGATGCAAACAACAAGAGTGACCAATGGAGTGACGTCTTGTGCTTTGACGCCAAACATGATGACAAGGGGTGCAGCCTGAACGGAGGGCCCAAAATCCTCAGAATTTGAGATCAGTTGTCCAGGTACCTTGCACACTCAGGATGCTTAGTGACATGCCTCGTCTTCAGCTTTATCACCTTCCTTCCTAAGGCGTTCCTTAGCCGGGTCGCATGTAACAGAACGTCTTCCGGCGTAAAATTCTTCACACATACCACACGCTGATTTTTGTTTTCTGCAAATGAATGAGATCTCCTGTCAGGAGATGTAAAAATTACATTCAGTTCTCTTAAAAAGTAGGTGGACAGAATGCCTTTCCACCAACTATGCGTCCTCTATGTTCCATGTTGGACCTGAAACATAGTGGATGTTAATTTTGGACGGGCATCTGTTCCACCAAAATATATAGGTGAATATTGATATGAATTATATCGAGAGATTCAAGACACTCTGAATCAGTGGCGAAGATATTAAGGGCATGTTTCAACATCACCAATTCCATGCAATCATGAAAATGGAAAAGGTTTTCCATTGATGTGGCAGTTTGAGATGGTTGGATAGCAAAGAAAATGGAGGTTTTTACAAGGAAATCATTCCACTTTCCAGAGTTTAGATTCACTTGCACAACAAACTAGGTGGTTGCTGTCTCACAAATCTGAGATTACCAAACCATATTTTAAAAACTCAAAAACTTGACTAAATATCCAGTTGGGTTGGGTTGACTTGAAGACTCGATTCAAATCTATATTTAATAACTAGGAATCTAACTGCACTAATAATAGACACTTAGACTGGTATGAATATACAATTATGCAGTTTAAAACACTCAGAATAGGGTCAGCTGGTGATCCTGCTTGATATCTTGGTTGAGGTCGTGAGTTCTAACCACACCAATTGCACTTTCTTTTTATTTTTACTAAAAAGTCTCTCGACTCAAGCGAAACTGACTGAAACTCCTCGGCAAGTTTCACAGTGATTTGGCTCGATTACTGGTCAAGTTGAGTTAACTTGGTGGAGTTTCGAGTTTGAATCACAGAGTTTTAGAACTATGATCCAAACAAGACCCTAAAAATGGAATCCACGTTTCAAATAGTGCTAATGGAAATGCCTAATCATTACATTTTCTTTTCTTACCTTGGAATACATGTATCCAAATATGGCCTAAGAAACCAGCTTCAAGTAGTTCTGAATAACCAGCTCAGTCATACGGTTATCTTCTTGTTTGGATCATAGTGGTAACGGTGGTGGCCATTACAACCTCAATTAATCAAGCAAACACCTGTGACCACCACACTGGTGTCCATGCAATTGCTGCCATTTTATGTTCTTTAACAATCTGTATCTATTTGTAAATATTCATAATTATTTTAAATATATTTAATTTAATTATTAAATACTGAGTTGAGTAAACTGAAGACTCTATCGAGTCTTCGGGTCGACCCGACCCTGCTGGAGATCGAGTCAAGTGTTTCTAATCACTACCTCCTAAACAAAAGGCACCTCAAGTAATTGTAATTGTATCATAAACAGGACTATTATCTCCACAGGTCATTGACATACACGAATCTCCATGAAGTTTTCAAAATGATAAAAGGAACAAAATAACTTACTATAATAGCCTTTTAAATGTGGATGCTGGCCACGAATGAGTTCGGTAACCACCTCCAGCTGAGGATTTGCTTCTTTGAATGCTGGCAAATGAGATTCCATAAATGCCCTGCCATGTCCAATGTAGGATTATTATAAAAGAATCCTTCAAGAACTACTAAATACAAAGAATCTTCAAGAGATCCAATTAATGTGCATGTATGACTTTAACAAATTATCCAACCCAAGATAGATGGAACATATTCCAATGTACCTGACTTTTTTTTTTTTTTTTTTTGGTAGGGTCCAATGTACTTGACTGTGTTTGCATCAAATAAAATTACAATCCCTTAATATGAACTTAGTGTATCATCTCAACTCAAGTAACAAATTGCAGCCCCTCTGACCATTTTGGCAACACCAGTAAGCAACTCACAACAGTGTCCCTAGATATCCAGGCAGGCCAGATTCAAGCTGGGAGTTAAAAATGCCAGACTTGCGCTTGAAGCAGGGAATAAAAAAATCCCACCCAATGCACTCCTGTTCTGCACTTCCCAGAATGTTCTGGGATCTGACCATCATCCCACCCACGAAAAATATCAGTGGGAGTTGCAATTTGGGGGACATCCAGATGCACCCACATCAAATTAGATGAAATTACTCAAAATAGAGTTGAAGTGTTGAGCACTTCAAATTTAATTTCCATTTTGCTTAACGATGGCTTATGTAGGACAATCATTTAAGGGTTAATAAGGGGGCGATGATGGGCTGGGAGATCAGCCCAAGCCTGACCCAGTAATACAAGGCTTTTGCTCAATCATGGACCAAGCTTGACCCCATTAAAATTCTCTCTCGCCGAGCCCCGGCCCAGTATACAAATTTTATACACATGCAATCATAAACATCAAACGCAAAATGATTAAAATATGATTTTCTCATGGCCCAGCCAATGCAACCCAACCCAATGGACCAAGAACCTTGACCCAAGCTCACCAGAACTTTTAGACCTAGCCACGCCTGATCCACCAGACTGACCCACAGCATGCCAGCCTGACTATGTTTCTTCTTCTTCTTCTTCTTCTTCTTCTTCTTGGTACAAATAAATTCTTAGAGGATCAATGCTGGAGTTGGGAAAGAACACAGCCTTCAAGGTACAGTAGCACCCACATGAACTACAACTGGAACCTCGGCGCTCTTTCTACAGAAACCATCCTTAACGTAACTAAGAATTCGTTTAAAGACCTCGCCCATGAGCCGACATAGCTCCTAATTTTGTCAATCACCTGGATAACATATTCATTTTGTTATTGAAGGTCCTATTCTTCTTACCTTCCAAACTGACCACAGAATTTGTAAGAAGCAAAGGTTGCAAAGCAATCCACCCTTGCCCCCACTGGACCCATCCAACCATCCCAGCCCGACAACATTAATCATTAATCATATTTGATAAACACATACTAATGTAGACCCACGGCCCATCTAGACCCATCGTAAGACCCGCAAAAAACGTAGGCCCATGGCCCACCGTAGGCCCAACATGTGCTAATTTTGGGCTGATTAGTTACAGATTTGGATATTATAATTTACTATTTTTGGGAGATATAGGGAGGCTGATTTAAAGATGTGATGAGGGTGTAATTGATATAATTAAAGATATGGGCTAGATTTAGGGATTCGATTGCTTTCCATGTTTGTTTTTCTTTATACTTTTGCCATATGAAGAAAGATTAGATTGGGGTGTAATAAATTATGATTGATTCTCTTAGTTGTAGAGATTAAAATCAAGGATTTCTTTAGGATCTATAAAAGGGGTAGTGGTGGAGTGGGTAGGTTTTGAATATTTTCTAAGTGTAGCTTTTTCCTTTACTTTTGTAAGAGGAAAGGTTAATATCAATAAAAGTTCTCTCTCTCTCTACTCCATTGTTCTTGTGAGTATTCTTTTTTTTAATTTCTTTGCAATTTGGATATCGAGATCTTATTGACTTGATAACCAGGTCGCACCATTTTGGTATTAGAGCAAGTCGTCTTTGGGAAATTTTGACTCTACACCATCTCCTAATGGCATAGAAAGAAGTGACACAGGAAGAGTTTGTGCAAGTAACCCATTTGATCTGCACACTCATAGAGCAAGTAGATCAACTCATGCATGCAGTCGGCAACCTCACTAATCAAGTGGGGGAGCTCCAGCGTGGAGGGAATCCAGAGGCCAAAGTTAAAGCATGTGGACACATAGGGGGAGGTCCTAACCAACTAAAGGCGGGCCCCGGTTTATGAAGACACCAATGATCGGATCATTCACTTGTTGGAACATAATAGAGAGCCAGGAATTAAAGTAGAAATTCCGGAATTCCATGGTCGGTTGCATATTGACAACTTCATTGATTGGCTAAGCAAGGTGGAAAAAGTGTTTGAATGCAAGGAACTAGCGGATAATCAGAAGGTGAAGCTAGAAATTGTGAAGTTGGGATGATCTCCAAGCCAAACGAATCCATCAATGTAAGGAGAAAATAAACTCATGGGAAAAAATGAAAAATAAGTTAAAAGGGAAGTTCTTACATGCGACTTATGCCTGTGACCTCTATCAAAGATTTCACAATTTACGTCAAGGGAATAAGTCGGTAAATGAATACACGGAGGAGTTCTATACCTTAACACCACGGGCAGGGTTTCGTGAGTATGAAAACCATAAGATTTCAAGATATCTTAATGGTCTTTAACCTAGATATCCAAAATGAATTGGCTTTCAAAGATGTTTTTAAAATGTTCGATACATATACACTTGCGTTGAAAGCCGAGAAGATAATTAATTGGAGACTTGGGAGATGATATGGTGCCCCACTAGGGCCGTCATCGACAAAGGGCAGCATGTTAACTTTCCACATAAGGCAACCACAAGGCTTCCCAAAGGCCGAGGGACAATGGGCCAACGTCCAATAATAAAGCCAAGACCCAACCGAGGGGGAGGTGGTTATAGATGAGGGGGTAATACACTCAAAATGGGGACAAAGCAACACTCCTTTCACATGCTTTAAGTGTGGGCAACCGGGACATCATTCATTTCATTGTCCTGAACATCAGTCCACAATTAAAGTAAATTTGGTTGAGGAAGGAGAATACGTTGAAGACACTCCCAACCGCATGCAAAACAAAATTGAAGAGGACACAGAATATGAAAACCATGCATATGAAGATGAGGTGCCTGTTGGGGAAGATGCAGCAGATGCGTATGGCGATAGGGGAGCGTCGTTAGTTATCCAACGGACGATGCTATCAACACCTCGAATTGTCAATGAGGAGTGATGGTTGCAAAGCAATATCTTTCGCACCACTTGTACTTCTGGTGGAAAGATATGCACCATTTTGGTAAACGAAGGGAGCAGTGAGAACATTGTCTCACAAGAAATGGTGAACAAATTAAAACTCAAAGAACATAAGCATCCACAACCATATCAAATTTGTCGATTCAAGAAAGGGGGAGAAGTTTCTGTTAACTCCAGGTGCTTACCTTCCTTCTCTATTGGATCTAACTACACGAATGATGTGTAGTGTGATGTGGTCCCTATGGATGCATGCCACATTTTGTTAGGGAGACTGTGGTTGTGAGATCGAGATACGGTGCACATGACTCAAGCCAACACATATTCCTTCATAAAGGATGGTGTTAATATCACATTACATCCTATGAAAAATCTCCCAACACCCAAATCTAATAAAGAAGAAGGTCAAAAATCACTCAGTGTGCAAAAATTTGAAGAGGAAAGCAAGGAGACTGTCATCATCTATGTCTTAGTTGCTAAAGAAGACACGAAGCAAATAGATGTTCCGCCTCCTATACAGGAGCTTCTTCATGAATATAAAGACTTGGTGCCCAAAGAACTCCCAGGTGGACTTCCTCTTATGAGGAACATTCGGACATTGATTTAGTGTCAGGTTCGAGTCTACCGAATCTTGCACATTACCGAATGAGTCCAACTAAACATGCCAAGCTCCACCGACAGGCTACTGAGTTACTACAAAAGAGTTTAATTCGAGAAAGCAGGTCATCATGTGTTGTTCCTGCATTATTAACCCCAAAGAAAGATGGATCTTGGGAGATATGCATGGACAGTCGTGCAATCAACCGAATTACTATCAAATACCGGTTTCATATTCCTCGCTTGGACAAAATGCTAGAATGTTGCATGGAGCAAAGGTCTTTTCAAAGATTGACCTGCAGAGCGGATATTATCATATACGTATTCGGCCTGGGGACGAGTGGAAGACCGCATTTAAGACTCAAGATGGATTGTATAAGTGGCTCGTCATGCCATTCGGCCTTTCAAATACACCAAGGTAGAGTTACATGAGATTTGTATGTTGGGACTTTTCCTATGCTAGAACGGTATTCCTATATCTCATGGGACATTTTTCTTTCGTGATTTTATGTTGATTATGCATGATGGGAAGTTATTTTGGTTCGAATCAAGGTAGTTATGAGTCTTATGACTGAAATTTCTGTTTAAGGTAAGAGTTACATGAGATTTTAAGCTTGAAGTACTTGTGTTATCCTGAAAAATGATCTCATCCATAATAGTAGTTGAGAATAAATTCATCCTGCATCAATTGTGGTATCTGTGGAGAAAAGAAAAGAGAAAATCTCTTCCATGGTTTTGTGAGAAAACCTCTTTACATCTCCAGTGATTGGGTTGCACACCAGCGAAGGCCTTGGATTGATTATTAATGCTTGGCTTAGCTCCATGAGGAGTGGGCCTAACATTCGTATCAATCTGCCTCACAAACTGGGGCTTAACGTACTGCTCCAGTTCTTGCACCATCTGATAGGCATGCTCTAATGTGCTTACATTGTGAGGAATGAGCTCACACCGAAGCTCGGATCGGAGGCCCGTCCTAAATTGAGATAAGGTCACGGAAGTGTCCTCCTGGACGTTACATCACATCATGTACTCATCAAACTTGGCGATGTAGTCTGTCACGTGCATTGTTCCCTACTCGAGGGACTACCACGGATCCAAGAGCTTCTGGCGTAGGAAAGCGGGCGGTACTTCTCCTTTAGGACCTCTTTCATCACGGCCTAGAGCACAACTGGCTCGTCTCCTCAGCCTTCCCATGGTACGCTCAACGTTGGTCCAAAATAACTTCGCTTGACCCACTAACTTCATCTTGGCGAAACTGACCGGCGTTGCTCAGACGTTTCATACCAATCAAAGAAGTGGTCCATGTCTGCTAGGCAATTCAGGAAAACTTTGGGGTCTAAGCGACCATCAAAACTAGGAGCGTCCACTTTAACACTCTTCATCACCATCTCCTCAGGATCATAGTGGTCCTATAACTCTCTACGGAGCAGTTGGACACACATCCCAGCTCAGCCTACTCTCTAACCTTGATACCTAGCACATTCTCTACCCACCCTCAACTTGTTACTCAGCTTGAGATTGATGATCCTCCCCAATGTTGGGGTTAGACTTCTGGGATGCTTCCAACTGGGCTATACATTGATTGTTAGCGGTTATTTGGGTAACAGTGGTCCGGTGGTTGTTCTCAATATTGGTGAGGCGATGGTTGATGCTTTCAATTGCCTCAGCTAGTTGTTCCATGTTCATCATGGGATATAGACCAAAACTACGACTTCTGCAAGTGTGCATACATTGACTCTACTAAACAACCCTAAGGACTATTAGACAATGGATGTTAACTATGTGATGGCAGATGATGAGTACGTATATCTAGACACTACTATATGCACCTACACCCTATGTGTGGTGAATTTAGATGCTCAATTCTTGGACAGCCCTAGGATACTTCTAAAATTGCGAAAAACCTGAAAATTCAGCAACGAGAAACCTTAAAAATCACTAAATCTAGAAGTTCCAGCAATATAGGACTTTTAAAATACCTAAACAGAAAATTCAGCAAGCCAAATCAGAAAATTCAATAAGTTATATGTGACTTGTATGCTCTACAATGGGTTAGGAATTTCGTCAAACACCTGTCCTACACTAGACCTACGCTTTGATTCCTAAATTGATGCAAGATGAATGAATTTTCAACTACTACTATGGATAAGATCAATTTTCAGGATAACACAAGTACTCCAAGCATAAAATCTCATGTAACTCCTTAAACAGAAATTTCAGTGATAACTACCTTAATTCAAACCAAAATAACATCCCATCATGCATAATCAACATAAAATCACGAAAGAAAAAAGGCCATATGAGATATAGGAATATCGTTCTAGCATAGGAAAAGTCCCAACATACAAATAGAATCCAGATTTTACATATTGGAACCCGATTTAGGGCTTAGGTTCAAATTGCTGTAATTTTCTTCTTTTCTATTTCTTTCTTTTCTTTTTTCCTTTTTTATGTTCCTTTGGGGGGGTTTTTTTTTTTTTTTTCCCAGAAGAGCAGAATAACATCTCTAAGATACCAACTTTGCCATCCTAAGTTGTGTGAGATTTTTCAAAGTTTGTTTTAGGCGGTCTTTTTTTTTTCCTTCTTTTTATAGTGAACATTGAGCCTTTTATGAGCTCTTGTTCAAATCTAAGTTCATAGATTCAGACTGTTGAGAACATTGTTTGGAGCGGATTATGTTGATATTGCTAGGCTTCTACTGGAGCCATCTAAGACTGAGACTATTCACGTGTATCTGGTAATTATCTATTTTCCCCGAGATTTCAACAAGGGATAGAAATGAAACGTGTAGGTTTTAACAGTTTATTCTCCGTAGAAGAATGACAATCTCATTGATCGTCTAAAGGTTGACTTCAATGTATGGGAATGTTTGTGAATTATTGGGTCTGATTTTGAAAAGGGGGTGGCTATTTACATCCATAAAGCAATTGAATAAATAACTTTAGCAATTTCGAAGGAGCGAAAGAGGAGGCAAACTCTCCAATCTGTGGTCGCAGGTGGTGGTCTGTGGGGGCACGAACGCTTTTCTGGTCACCAGAGGGAGAGAGTTACTTGTAACTCACTTCCCATTTACAAAACTTACAGTCATCCAAACGCCCCAAGTATAGAGGAGGATTGTATGTTTCAATGTTTTGAGAGAGATTCGATGGCAACAACCATGCAACCCGTTCGAGATCTTGTCACAGGAAATGCAAGCAAAAGCCATAAGGAAACGGAAGGTGAGACGGAGACGGAAAAGGCTGGGTCGAAAGGTGGGGTGGAGACGGACGAAAATGGCTGGTTGGAGGTGACGCACAGGAAGCCAGAAAAGGATCGGCAACGCAGAGGCAAAACGGATGTGTCTAACTACCCGACATTATTCGTTCAAGGGTATCCAGAGGGTTGGAAGCCAGTGAACTTTGCAAGAGTTTTCGAAAGGGCAGGAGCGGTAATGGATGTCGTGATTCCTAAAGATAGGAACTCTGTAGTTTCACGGGGCTTTGCTTTTGTGCAGATGAGTATGGAGGAGGAGCTGAATAGGGCGGTCGGGATGCTGCATGGCGAGAGTTTTGGAGGGGAGAAGATCCTAGTTCAGCGGGCAAGGTACGGACCAGAACTCAAGAAAAATGACCTGAAGAAACAGATGTCCAGGCCTGAGGGAAAGAAACTGGGAAGCCCCTCTATCCTCGTTCAAAAGGACCTTCAGGATGGTGCCAAAGGAATTCTCTCCTTCAAGGATGCTATGTCTGGTCGAAAGACAACTTCACAGTCAAAGCGCGAAATCGAAAATAGAGGTTCCCCGAAGAAGGTGACTAATAGGACGGCTACGACAGAAATGATGGGAACAGAAAGAGTGGTGCGTGTTGAGGAGGAAGCGTTTAACATTTCCTGGGAGTCTTCAGCAGACGGTGGTTGTAATCAACAAAGAAGGCACCTCGATCTCGCAGGTTAGGAGGTGGCTGGATGAATGCTGCGGGTTGTCTTTGGAAATGTACATTATATCGCCAATTGGATACAACGACCTTTGGATACGACTGGGCCCGAGAACCAGTGCCGATCTTCTGATAATGGCAGGAGCGTTGCACAAGGAAGGACCGGTCTTGGGGATTTGCAGATGGGAAGAGTTCTCATCTTTCAGTTACGAAGATATTTGGGTTTTGATATGGGCAGTACCATTGGAATTCTGGACAGAAGATTTCTTCTTTGCTGCTGCCTCATGCCTGGGAGAAACACGGGAAGTAGACAACAAAACGAGGCTAGGGATGGAAATGGGAGTCATTAGGGTTCGGATCCGTCAAAAGAAAGGGAACGTGATTCTGAACCACATTACTGTTCTAGTTGGAAACAGGAAGATTGTTTTGCCAGTGCAGAAGGAGGAGAAGAACGGTGAACTGCCGAGATGGGGCGACCTGTGGAGACTGAGGGAGGTATAGGAAAACCATGAAACCCAGCATGGCGAGGACGAAAGAGCACCAATTGGGTGCTCCTCTGGAGCTCAGCCCATTCTTAAGACGACGTGTGCAAATGAGGATGGAGAAATGGAAGTCGGTGTTGGTACGCCCAGTAGGAGAAAGACGCGTGGACTTTTGTGTTTCGCAGGAGCAGTGGAAGATCGGTGTTCATACCCGAAGCCGGCACCTTTAGCAAGTTTGGATGACACCCTATCTCCAAGCTAGGGCGATTTAGGCTACGGGCATGGTTCGCGCCTACTTGCAGACAATGATTTTCGCTCCCGCTTAGGGCTAAAAGTCGGGCAGGTTCAACCCGACCGACCCATGACCGCCCCGACATTGGGTTAGGCTCTGACAAGAAGTATCTGGTTCAATCTTGGGCTCGGGCTATGCAAACACCAACCCGATAAAGCTTGGGTCGGGCTCAGGTTGCCCGACCCAACCCGAACCCGATCTATATGTAAGTTACTTATAATTTTATTATACTTTAGTTAAGTAATTTATTAGTTTATATTACTTTAGTAAGTAAACTTATAATGCTTGAAATTTGATATACTTGAATTTGATATGCTTGAGTGTTAAAGGAGTAGTTGTCCTATATTTTAGCTTGTTTGTTTAGAAAAAGTGAAGTTTTTTACGATAAATAACTACATATATAATTAAGAAAGCCATAAGTACAAAAAATAAGACGTGTATTGAAATATGATAGACTAATGTAATAACGAAAATATTAGCATGTATCAACCGAGCCCACTTGGGTTGGGATTGGGTTGAGAATTCCCAACCCGAGGTTGGGTTGGGTTGGGTTGGGGTTGAGCATCAACCCGACCCAACCCTCACAACTTTCAGCCCTACTCCCGCTTACCACCCACACCAATCATGAGGCAAAAGGCTAGGGCACCTTGGGCTTCAAAATCCCCCAATTTCACTTAACAACTCGATCGACCATGCAAAAAGGAGAAAGCCAAGCAAAAGGAATTGTTGTCTAAACTAGTTTTCACGAAGCCCCCCACCGTCTTTTGCGTACCATATAAAAGAATCATGTCAAAGCTTTATTTAATCATAGAGTAGTGCAATTTGTTCCATATGTATGACGGACCTACAAAGTTGTTTTAATATTTATAGGCTTGTACCCATAAAAGGCATACTTGGATTCAAACTGCCTCCAATTGGCTCAAATGGATCATCAATAGTTCTAATCTCAACAGTTCAAGCTAGCTTCATCTGTCTTAGTTAATGGTTCCCCAAAAGGCCTTTTCTTTGCCTCGAGGGGTTTAAGGCAAGGTGACCCTCTTTCTCCCTTCCTATTTGTCATAGCTGCAAATGGCCTCAGCCGTATGTTAAAGAAAGGTGAGTCCATTAATCTTTTCAATAGCTTTCAAGTGGCCCCCTCTAGCCAATCCATTTCACACATCCAATTTGCTGATGATACTCTATTGTTTTGTGAAGCCACTAAAAGGGTTGTTGGGAACATGAGAAAGGTTATTCGTAGCTTCAAGGCCATCTCTAGTCTAAAGATTAATCTTTTTAAGAGCAAACTTTTAGGCATCAATATTTCTGATTCTTTTCTTTCCTCCTATGCATAAGCTTTTGTGTGCAAAGCTGGCTCTTTTCCATCCGAGTACTTGGGTCTTCCTCTCTGTATTGGCAAACCAGCCAACCAAGGTACGTATCGGAAACGGCGGGGACCATTACGCTATACGGGGTCAAAAATGGGACCCCCCAAAAAAATGTGTCGTCACAGCCATTATGGGCCATAACGGCCGTTACAGCCCCGTAACGGTCCAAAAACAATTACTTCTTTTTACCTTTTAAATTTGATGTTTTTTTCATACTTTTCTTCTCCGATTTCTTTCCCAATCTATTCTTTTGTAAAACCGACCACTCTTAGTCTATTTTGGAGGATTAAAACCACTAATTTCTAGAATTTGAATTAATCGAAGCACCATGGGCCATTTTCCAAAAAAAATCCGAAAATAGGTATTAATACCATTTTCTTTCTCTAATCTCTGTTTTTTCACCTTGACATGATGTGTTAACCATTGAAAAATATTAAACTGTGCATTTCAAGATTATGCAACTGATTTTTTTATATTTTTTTAATTTCGGACTATTTTTATAATAATATTAAAAATTAGGGAAAATCATGTTTTTTTTCTTTTCTGATTTAATGGTTGGATAACATGTGTTACTTATAGTAGAACACAATCATGTGCATTTTACGGAATATGCACATGATTTGCTATTTTTTTGTATTTTTTTAATTTCAGATTATTTTTTAAATAATTTTAACTATTAGGAAAAATCATTTTTTTCAAACAAAATTCTTATTTAAAGGTTGGATAACATGTGTTACTTATAGTAGAACACAATCATGTGCATTTTACAAATTATGCACATGATTTGCTTTTTTTTTGTATTTTTTAATTTAGGATTAATTTTAAAAATTAGGGAAAATCATTTTTTCAAAAAAAATTTCTGGTTTAAAGGTTGGATAACATGTGTTACTTATAGTAAAACATAATCATGTGCATTTTACATATTATGCACATGATTTGCTATTTTTTGTATTTTTTAATTTCAGAATAATTTTAAAAATTAGGGAAAATCATTTTTTTCAAAAAAATTCTGGTTTAAAGGCTGGATAACATGTGTTACTTATAGTAGAACATAATCATGTGCATTGTACAGATTATGCACATGATTTGCTATTTTTCTGTATTTTTTAATTTTAGATTAATTTCAGAATAATTTTAAAAATTAGGGAAAATCATTTTTTTTAAAAAAAAATCCGGTTTAAAGGTTGGATAACATGTGTTACTCGTAGTAGAACACAATCATGTGCACTTTACAGATTATGCACATGATTTGCTATTTTTTTATTTGATTATATTTATAGATTAATGACTAATATATGTTCATATATATATATATATATATATATATATATATATATATATATATATATATATATATATGGTTTTGCCGTTTTGGAACTTCGTAGCCGTAGCCCGTAGGGTTTAGTATTTGAAGTTAGTACTTAATTTCATTAGCTGTATTTAATATTTACAATTACATTTATAAGTTTCGAAATCTAAGTAATTCACTCTCAAACTCGGTATCTAACATATGCCGTCTCTAATTAAAAAATGTTTGGGTCTGGCCATCAAGGAATTGGAAGTGGAACTGCAATTGAGGATATTGGATGAGATCATTGTCAGAGGGTAGGTGGTGGAAGGCACCAAATAAAATGCAACTATTGTGATAGAGTAATAAGTGGTGGAATTACGCGACTTAAACAACATTTGGCACATCGAATGGGTCAAGTTGCGGGATGTATCAGAGTTCCCAAAGAGATAATGACCATGATGCAAGCCAATTTAGATGAGTCGAAGAGAAAACGAGTTGTTATGCAAAAAAAGAAAGATGATATCCTGGATGCAGCCTGACAGGAGGTGTTTGGTCCAGAATATATGGGCGTTCGTGGCGAAAATATTATTAATTCTAAGGAAGATTCTGATCGAGAAATGACTATAACTAGGAGAGAGCGTGCGTTATGCCCGTGAAGAGGAAGAACGTCGACGGGTGTTTGGTTCAAGGGCGAGTGGGAGTGGCCAAGGAAGTACAACTGTAGCCCCAATGGGAAGTGTAACTGGGGTTGGAGGGGGTGGGTTTGGTGGATTAAGACGTATGTTTAACAGCCGACGGGAGACATCTTCACGTGCAACTCCTATAGATGTAGATGTAGAAGAAGGAGATGTGCCTAGGAGACCCTCTGTTGATCCGATCCTCTTTAGGAAAGAATCAAGTAAACAAAAGAAGATAAAACAATTGTGGAGTAGAACTTCTGTTGAGAAACTGGGTAGGGCAGCAGCAAAACTATTATACATGCCAACATAACCCCTAATGCGGCCAATTCTCCATATTGGCAGGTGGTAATTGATGCAGCAGCAAAAGCAGGCGAAGGAATTAAAGCTCCCACAGCCAAGGAGATTAGGGAAAAATGGACAGACGCGGAGTATACGGATACAAAGACATACGTAAGTACCTTTAAACCCATATAGCAAGCCAGAGGATGCACAATCATGTGTGATGGTTGGACTAGCCCAACAAGATGCAGCATGATCAACTTCGTGGTGTATTGCCGCTTGGGAACAGTGTACCACAAGTCAATTGATGCTTCGGATGAAATAAAAAATGCTAAATATATTTTTAGCCTGATGGATAAAATAGTGGATGAGATTGGGGAGGAGAATGTAGTGCAGATTGTGACAGATAATGAAGCAACATATAAGTCTGCAGGAAATATGTTGATGCTAAAAAGACCACATATATTTTGGTCACTGTGTGCTACACATTGTATTGATCTTATATTGGAAGATATTGGAAAGAGAAAGAATGTCAAAGAAATGGTTGAAAAAACAAAAGAAGTGACAACATTTATTTACAAACATAATCACGTAGTCACAATAATGAGGAAGTTCACGAAGGGACGAGAGTTGCTTAGACCAGCGGCGACTAAATTTGCAACTAACTTTATAGCTTTAGAGAGTTTGTATCAACATGGGGAAGAGTATAGTGAAATGTTTGCTTCCCAACAATGGCTCAACACAAAACATGGGAAGATGACATTAGGGACGCCGGTTGATGCCGTAAACACCATAAGAGACAACAAATATTGGAAGAAGGTTAAGAACATTTTAAAGGTGATGGAACCACTAATGAGGGTACTTCGTCTTATTGAAACCGATGAAGCACCTACGATGCCATGGATAAGGCGAAGTTAATAATTCAACGTGATTATTCAAGCTGGCAATCTTACTGGAAATTGATTGACAAAAGATGGACAAAGCAGTTCCACCACGATATTCATGCAGCAAATTATTACCTAAATCCTAGGTATAGATATGCTCAATCATTTGTTGTAGATGATGAGGTTCGTATTAGATTAAAGAATGTGATGAAGAGATTAGAGACCGACTTAGATGCACGAATAAGGGCTTTAAATTAATTAGATATATTTGAAGTCGCCAGGGTAGCTTTGCAGATGATCTTGCACAACATGCAGTATCTAGGTTGCAACACGCCGAATGGTGGATAAATTTCGAAGAGACTGCACCGGCTCTCCAAAAAATTACAGTGAGAATTTTGAGTCAAACGACATCTTCCTCTAGTTGCGTAAGAAATTGGAGTTGTTTTGCACTTATTCATACAAATAATAGAAATAGATTGCAGACTAGGACGTTAAATAGACTTGTCTTTATGCATTACAACATGAGGCTAAGAATGCGCATGCATCATAGGAGGCCTAGCGCCAATAATGTCGGTGATGTGGATTATTGTCCAATAAACTTAGACAATATTTATGATGTGGAAGACCACTTCTACCTTGGTTGGAAGCAAGGGAAAAAAGAAACAGAAGAGGATAGTGAAGAAATAGAAGTTGAAGACCAAGAAATACGCAAGGCGCAAAAGAGTCGTGCATTTGTGTTAGACCCAGAAAGGGGAGCAGATTTCATGCAAAGTCAGCAAAAGAGTGCGAGTTCTAACGATACTGAAATAGATGATGATGATGATGATAATGCACCTAATGCTGGTCCCACTTCTGGCATTGCTCAACCCACCAGGACCACTGATACCACCATATAGCCGTCTATGGATTGCGAGGCTGATGAGCATCGACGAAGTAGGCGGGGTCGGGGGAGTCAAACTTATTGAGTGTACTGAGTCACGATACAGCCAGCAGGAAGAGCCTGGCTCCAGTAGTGCACCTGCAGGTCCTACACCGCGATTGACACTGACAGATCTGGAACATCAGCATGCGTATGGCTATGATCCGAGGAATTATGGGTATTCTTACGGCCAATGAGATTGTAGGGAACCAGTTCCGCCACTTTCATGTTGAAGTAGTCCTCCTCAAGCTGATCCACATCTACCATATGAACCAAATCCAAGTTATTCATCTCAAATCTCAACAGCCTAAATACGAGTACCAGGCTAGGCACGGCTATTCTACGGACACTAGTGGATATCCTTGCCTACTCAGGGCCAGAATCTTTGCCTAGTCAGAATCAGTCATCATCGGGTTTCGTTGACCCAGTCTTTCCCTCCGGCACTGGATATTAAGGATATGCAACAACTATTCCACAACCCGATGATAATGACGAGGACGTGAAGGTTGATCAACCACAACAAAGCATATTTTCATTTTGGTGGTGAGTTCGGTCTGGTGAGTTCGGTCTGGTGAGTGGTGAGTCTTTTCCATTACCCACACATTCACCAAGAAAACACACGCTTTACATTGTTGAACTTGTGTTTAAAATAACTGCCCTGACAAGTGACAACCAGTCGAGTAATCTTTAATCAATGTGCTTGCAGGTAGTGTTCGCATTGTTGGTATCGCTACAAGTTTTGCTGGCCGGAGATAAAGATATAATATCGTTATCGCTGATAATATCGCCGATAACTAGAAATTTGGAGAAAAAGGGGGAAACATGAGGAAAACTGAGGAATTTTTCAATGAAACTTCAAGAAATACCTAAATACACATAGTTGCATATTCAGGAATAAAAAAAATTGCAAAAAAATGCATTAAATAATAAGTTTTCATTCAATGGGGCCTAAAAAGCATGTGTTGCCTAAGAAATCACTCCAATAGCAAATCTCCAACTCAATGCCTCCAATTGATGGCCAAGATCATCCCTTCAGCACAATTTTAAGGCCACACTACATTCACATCATCTCCTAGAAAATAGACAGTTCCGCCTAAGATTTGGATCTACTTCATTTTTTGGATCATGCTCTAAAATGAGAATTCAAAATGGATGGACAGCATGGATGTTAGACATGCACATCACACGGTGGATCCAAGGATCCACTAAAGGAGAGCGGATTAGGTGAGACCCCAGCCTCACCCAAGACGATGCAACCCTAAACATGGGGTAACTGTGGGCCCACCTTTATGTATTTATTTTGCATCCACGCCGTACATCCATCTTTCCAAATCATTTTAGGGTATTATAACAAAAATGAAGCAGATCCAATCATCAGGTGGACCATGCCATCAGAAACAGTGGTGATTGACCATTAATGGGCCACAAAAGTTTTGGATCCAGATGATAGTTGTTTTTTACCTTCAACCAGGCTTATGTGACCTTATCAACATATTGGATGGTAAATAAACACTACGGAAATATTAAAGTTGGCCCCAAGAAATTTTAATGGTAGGATGGTCAATCACCACTGTTTTTTTTTTGTACGGTCCACCTGATAATTGGATCTACTTAATTTTTTGCATAATGCCCTAAAATGATATGGAAAAACGGATGGACGGGGTGGATACATAACACACACATCAAGGTGAGCCCCATTGTAAACCCACTGGTAAGGGCCGCACCATCTTGGGTGAGGTCGGGGTCTCACCTAATCCGCTCTCCCAAAAAAGTAAGTGGCTGTAACTCAGTACCGCTTAGCATACTGAGTAAACCATGTGGGACCCACCATGATTTATGCATTTTATCCACTCCGTCCATCCATTTTATCAGATAATTATAGGGCTTGATAAAAAAAATAAAAAAAAACAAAGAATATCTAAACTCAAGTGTGGTCTACTCGAGCTTTGGATCTGCCTCTTTATTGGGCTCATGACCTAGAATGATCTCTCCAATTAGATGGACCGTGTGGATATTACACAAACATCGTGGTGGGGTCCACATAACTTGGTGACGTCCACACTTGGCGGATCGCGTACACCATGCTCCCCTAAAAAGAAGCAGATTGCGTACGGAATAACTCTGTATGCTGAGCGTACTGAGTAAACCATGTGGGGCCCAACATGATTTATGCATTATATCCACTCTGGCCATCCATTTTACCAAATAATTCTAGGCCTTGATTCAAAAAATGAAGAATATCCAAAGCTCAAGTGGACCACACCACAGAAAACAATGTGAATTTAATGTCTATCGTTGGAAATTATTGGGGACCACAGAAGTTTTGGATCAAGCTGATATTTGTGTTTTCCCTTTATCCATGTCTTTGTGATCTTTTGAACAGGTTGGATGAAAAATAAACATCACTATGGGCCTAAGGAAGGTTTCAACGGTGGAATTCATTATTCCCACAGTTTCCTAACGTAGGGTCCACTTGAGAGTTGGATATGCTTCAATTTTGGGATGAACCCTTAAAATGAGCTGGAAAAAAGGATGGATGGTGTGGATAAACCACATATATTTACGGTGGGCCCAACATAGTTTACTTAATACGATGAAAGCGTACTAACTCAGAACGCAATCCGATTTAAAAGACTTCGCAAAGCCATTTCGCAACAGAAGAGGGTTCCGAACCGTCAAAATCCTTAAAATCAACGCTAAAATCCCTAAAATCCTGGAAGGGAACCTTGAAATTTTCTATCTATTGCAAGAAAAAAATGGAAAGGAAAGATTTTTTCGCACTTACAGTGATCTATTGGCTCACTGCTACTTCCAATCAGTGATCCTCTTCTAGATTGGCCCACCAGTACTTCCGATCAGCGATCTTCTTCTACAGACTACAGGTAGGTACCGAAAATCTGATCTTTTCCTCCTTTTTCCCCCTTTTTTCTGAATATTTTGGGTATCTACGCAGCCCCCAATATCAGCACTTTTATCACCGAAAAGGGGTTGGTGGCTACAGTTATCCCATGCCAGGTAGGTAGGTACAACGATTTATCGCTGAAAAGTGAGCTTGGGACAAAAAGTCGATAAAATTGGCAATATTAGGAAGCAAAACGAAATATTGGGGTTTCGGTGTCACAACTCTAGCAACACCTGATAATATCGTCGATATTGTCGGCATTTTGGCGACAATGCGAACACTGCTTGCAGGGGAGTATATCAAGTACTGCTAATTTTTTTTCTACTTTAGAATGACAAATTGGCAGGACAAGAATCATAGATTCAAAATAGGAGAAGTCTTATACACTATTTTTTGCAAGTCTTCAGTCCTCATTCATCATTCCTCACTCCTCGGGTAAGTAAATAATATAAAGTAAATTATAAAAAACAATAACACATATGAAAATTGAAATACTTTGATGTTATATTTATTCTATTATACCTATTATTGGTATTAGACAGTTAGAAATTTGAATTTATAAGTTTTGCAGTTAATTCCAGGTTGTCAGCTTCATAAATTCATTAGACAGCCCGATACAACTTTTTCACCAAAAAGTGGACCGCTTCACCACCATAAACATGTTCAAAATTATAAATGAATGCATATTTTGAATGTTTGGAATTTTCTGGATTTAATCTGCATTTTTTTAGATTTTTTTTAACAAAAAAAAAAAAAAATCAACCGATATGGCCTGTATTCATATCGGTAACGATGGGCACCATTACGCCCACCGATACCGCTACGGGACACCTTGGTCGACAGCCCATCTTGGACCTTATCTTCTTCAAGCAAATTCTCTGTGAAATCTTTCTTCAACCACATCAGAGGTTCATCCGCCTATCAGAGACCTGCCTTTTCCTCTATCTAGTTGCCCAAAGTTCCCCCAAGGTCTCAACCTCGTTTTGGCTCCTTGCACCTAGCGTCAAGGATTAATCCTCCTAAGCTTTTACCTCTTATGCCTCGGCGATGTGGAATCCACTCCTCACCTTTTGCACCATTGCTCATATGCGGCTGAGGTATAGTCATTTATTTCCAGCAAATTCCGAGTTTCTTGGGCGGATGCCTACCTCTATCCAAAGCTTCTTGTTCACCCTGATTGGCTTAGATCTTGAGAAGAACTCCTTGCTCATTTGGAAGATGGCAGCTATGGCTAAACTTTGGACCTTTTGGAGGATAGGAACAAGCGTTGTTTTCATAACCTATCCTCCCCTTCTTTCACTATCTCAAAGCAAATAATCTAGGATTTGAAAGATTGGATGTTTAGTCTAAATCTCTTAAGCAGAACAGTCATCCCTTCAATCCTGGATTAGAGCGTCTGTTCTTTGGGGTTTGGTCTCAAGTTGTATAGTTGTTTTCAAGTTTCTTTCATTTTTCTTTTGTTCTTTCTTTGATTTCTTTTGTTTTGTTGTTTTTGTTTACTCTTGTTGTTCTTCTGGCTTTTTGCCATTTTTAATATATTTTCTTTCAATCTTCAAAAAAAAAAAAAAAAAAATCTAAATCTCACTTGACTATTGGATAAGAACATAAATAGAAAAAGGGCTTGTTTAGCTTTGCTTTTTTTTTCCCTTTTTTTTTTGTGATTTTGATTCTGAACCTTTCTAGGCTTTGAGTGTGTTTGGTTAGTCACTTAATTAATCGATTTTAGAAAAACAATTTTCCAACTTTGTGCTTATTTTTTCACAACGCCTAGCCCACTGTTTCCTACAGTTTTCTCTGCTTCTACAAACTTGCCAAAAGCACTCATGAAATCGAAGATCTCGAGCATGCCCTGATCAACCTAGCTAACAAGTGGTTTTGCCAAGTTTACATAGCATGCCCTGATCAACCGAACTTGCAAACCATAGCCTTCCCTAACCATACGGACAATGAATATAGTCACCTGTGATTCTATAAACCACATTTTACATATCATCAGTTCTGTATACATGGTTTACGTTGATATGCTATCTTTATGACCAGACATGCGGACACCCTTTTGAAAGAACTACCGAGATGGGTTCTAGATTTAACCAATAATCCCAAGAGGTTTTCAGCCCATCTCCCACTCCATAAAATATATTTTGAAAAATAAAAATAAAAATAGAGAGTGCAAAGAAAGAAGATAAAGATAGCTCATTACCCGAAAAATTTATGCTCATTTTTCTATAGTCTAATGAAATGAGTGGAGAAAATTGTATGATGGCCTTCCATCACATTTTAAGGTTGAGTTCTTCCCTCAAGCCAACCGAGATAGATGGTGGTTTAGGGATTCACGGGTAAGGCAATAAGGGTGCAACTCAGGCAGGGTGTAGCTTTGGCGTGGCTAGTGGGAAAGAATAAGGTGTTGATGGTAGACAATCTTCACAAGAGACGGATGATGCTCCCAAATGTTTGTGTTATATGCATGCATATGATTATTCCCAGCCTGACCTAACCCGACTAGAGTTCCAACCCAATGTGACCAGCCTAGATTCATCCATACTCCAACTCGACCCAACCCAAATACATATGATTATTCCTAGCCTCACCTAACACGACCCATGTTTGTTCAACCCGCCTCACCTAACACGACCCGTGTTTGTTCAACCCGAGTGCAACACAAGGACCCGAGAGAGAGGAGAGAGAGAGAGAGAGAGAGAGAGAGAGAGAGAGAGAGAGAAGCTCACCAGAGAGAGAAGCTCACCTCCACGGCAGTTCTCACGAAAACTCGTGAGCACTTTTTTAAGACTCATCACACGTGATGTGAGACAAAAATTTGAGCCATCGACGTGATGCAGCACCCCAAAAAACCCCCAGGGTCCAACTTTCAACCTGGTCCAGAACTTTGGCGGGCCATAGCAGAGAGGGGGGGGGCAAATCAAGGGAGGAAATTGTTTCCTTTTGTCATGGCCCACCAAAGTTATGGATCACATTGAAAGTTGGGCCTTATGGGTTTTTTGGGGTGCTTCATCACGTGGACGGCTCAGATTTTAGACTCACATCATGTGTGATGAGTTGTCAAAAAGTGCTCATGAGTTCTCGTGAGAACTGTGCGTAGGTGAGCATTCCATATATGACCTTCTTGAACCACCTTGGGCCTTCTCAACTTTTATTACTTGATGCTTTACTTTGCATTGAAAGGAAGCTAAACTGCTTACATTAGAATATTAAACAGACAAACAATCCATCTGTGAAACTTGAACCACTTTCCAATTTTGATTCCATATTTTAGCAGAAGCCAACAGAAAAATGTTCATCGCAAGGTACATAGTCAAGTAAGAAAGCAACTGTCCAATAAGCATATCCAATTGCCCAAACTGGAAAATAAATGGATGGAACCTCAACATTGATACTTAGAAAGAGGAAATATACAACATCAAATCAAGCATTTTCTGTGGCCCAGTTTTTGGTAATGCAGATCATTCATATGGTGGCCTGTGGTGAATAGGAGACACCAAAGTCTCTTTAGAGAAATCCCAAAGATTCCGCAATTAGATGACCCTAGCCATCACAATTGGGCCCCCATCAAAGTTGGACCATTGATTGTAATGTGACAATTTTCATTGGATGGTTACAGGGCCCAAGGAAAATATTGAGGCATGAAGACCCATAAAATTGCCCACCCAATCAAAAAAAAAGGTGGGTCACTCATACTATTACTGGGTTGAAAATAAAATTCAATCAAGTGTCATATAATACCTCATATAGAAATACGTTAATAAAATACAAATTGTACAACTTGATTAAAGTTTGCCTATAATTTTATCATGCGCCAGATATCATCACACCATACAATGTAGAAAACTCACCTGATACCCCTGCTACTTCCTCCCCAATCAGAATAGCTCACTATCAACTTTTGAAGTTGCCACACACCTCGTAAAGCCATCAGTCGATAAGCTTAATCTGACTGAAAGAAGTGAATCCTACAAGCATAGCCACAAAATTAAAAAGAAAATCTTGAACAAGGAAATTGTCATACACATCAAACACCCAACTCCAATCCCAAATCCAAAAATTTGAAATGGAAATGAACCTCTCCAACTACCCCAAAAGCATGCTTAGTTCTAATAACGAATGAGAAACTTCATAGAAGCAATCGATAGAATTGACTGAACAAACTCATTTGCAGTTTCAAGAAATCAAGACTATCACTGCAACACTCGCCTATTTGTGAAGCATGCTGGATTCTACAGATATAATGTTGGAATCTAGTCATTTTCTAAAACTACCTTATCTAAGCACCCAAACTTCCCATTAACATAAATAAAGGTCCCTTGACCCAAGAAGCACATTATTTTGGAAAACAGAAATGAAAATTGCAATGCACAATATAAAATTTGTAATAAGATATTTTCTCCCTATAATTTGACACCAAACTCAGTACCTTACTAACAAAACACAAACTCCCTCGGGAGTAGATAAAGCTCCCTTCATCCATTACTGATCCAAAATAAACCAAAGATTGCATTCTACGGCATACAAATTTGTAAAAAAAGACAACGTAAACCTGCCCATTTTCCCAAAGAGCTCATCCCATCTAAATTGCACCCAATACATTGCATCTGGCAGGTGGGGAGATGGATCCAGACTGTCCATCTAGATGGCCCCCTATCAGTGGATAGTCTGCAGTTGAAAATACACCAATCACGCAATCCTAGCCATTTGATCACTGGCCTTCAAAAGGACAGCTAGAAAAGAAAATGGTTAACATTCAAACAGGAAAAGTGATGGCTAGGACAATGCAACCTATGTGAGCCACCTAAGGAGGCTCTGCTAGATGGACGGTCTGAATATAATTCCTTCTAGGCCACATATAAGGTTTGAGCAGCATCTTTATATAACAACTTGCAAGACTACATTCATAAACCACCATACTTCCCATAACATGAATGAGGTTCCTTGATCAGAAAAACATAGAAACAACAAAAGGAAAGAAAAAAATAAAAGAAATATATGTAAATACCCACGTACAACCATTGAGTTTACAAATAACCATGTTGTTAACTCGCCGTTATTGGAACTACCCACATTCCATTAGTTTTTCAATACTTCTGTAAACAACCATTAGAAAACGATGAAAATGCTTAAATGAAACATGCCACAAAAATTTTCCTCCCCAAGACAAGCAAAAACACTTCAATTTTATGTTGGAAAAAGAATTATAGCACCTTTCCTCCTACTAAGAAAAACCAAAACGTGAATGACTAGGATTCTCCAATCTTGGAGCTTCTAGTTCTGGTTCATCATCCACAAGGCCCAGTTGATTGACGGCTGGGATCACTTCATGGACTGTTGACATGATGATTCCAACCTAGATGGTTAGTGCCCAGATTTTCATATTGGATGATTCTATCAGATGGACAATGTGGATCACATTCATCTGATAGAAATAATTCCCCCAATTTGGAGCGGGGAATGAATGAATATATATATATATATATATATATATATATATATATATATATATATATATATATATAAAATCACTTCAACCTCTCTCCTTCTTCTTCTTTTCTTCTCCTTTCTTCTTCTTCAGTTCTTTTTTTCTTCTTTGCAAGGGAGGGAGAGAAAGAGAGTCTTTGATATTCTGGCCGAGCGAGATGGATGATACACAGGCACTCTGAAATTACATAGAAATTGTATACTTAGCATACAAATAATTCAAATTAAATCCAAATTATGGTATCCATCTTAGATGTATCATAACCCAAAAATTATACTCATTTGATTATCTAGATATGGGATAGATGGACATTTAATGGATAGTTAAAAATGAAAATTACCAACTGTCCTGCCTTTCAAAAGGAAAAGAAAATTACCAATGGTCTTGTTCCCACAATCAAGTGTCCACAAATAAGAGGTTAGGATTTTTCAACCAATATGATCTTGCTACTGTGAATTCACAACAGTGGGTTCCACAATTTAGTCGGTTTAACCTGTGTTAACGTATGCCACGTGTACAGTTTCTGAGTGCCTGCATATCAAGTGTCATATGCAGCCTGAGTGTCATGCAACTCCTCATTAGCCATTAGAGTCTTTTTTTTTCCAGGAAAAAAAGAAGGTCATTTCTTAAAAAAATAATAATAATAACTAATGAATTTTGGTGTTTTCAATAACACAAATTAACAAATGTGGTTATTTGCAAACTTACTATTTTTACATGGTATTTGCAAATTCCTATTATTTATGTAGGTATTTCCAAAAACCCTTAGAAAAACAGTGAGCCATTTATGGAATTCAAAAAACACACTTGTCTACAAATCAATCAGGGGGGTGTAGATATCAATTTTCCAACCATTTTGGGAATCGAAACGGTACACTTTGAATTCCCCAAAATGGAAAAAAGGGTGCCTGCAAATCAATCAGGGAGGGTGTAGATAAAAAATTTCTAACCATTTTGGGATTGAAACAATACGCTTTCGTACTACTTCAATTCCTCAAATGGAAAATGGGCGTCGTTGTACTACTTTAATTTGCCAAATGAAAATGGGTGTCTTTTGTACTACTTCAATTTGGAGCAACCAAACACACAATAAATCAATAAAATCAAATAAAATTGAAAAAAAAATGTGGAAGATAAAGAAATAGATACCCATGGAAATGATAAAAATTACCAAGAATGTCCAGGGAAAAAAAGCTGTTGTTCCTCCTTCAGAGTTCTTTCGAGTGGAAGGAGAGGGGAAGAGGCAGGAAAAACTGAGGATAGGGGTTTTGGGTTTGTGGAGACAAAATGACAAGATTACCCCCCTCCCTTTCCACTGTGATGTATGGGCGCGGTTTGGGCGGATGATCTCTAACTGTGGGAACGCTGTGATGTTTGTGGCTTAAATCCACACCGTCCATACGTTTTTAAAACTCATTATAGTGCGTGATCCAAAAAATGAAGCAGATATAAATATTAGGTGGACCATACCACAGGAAGAAGTCATGATTGAATCTCCACCATTAAAAACTTCATGAGGGCCATCGGAATGTTATGTTTATTTACCATCCAACCTGTTGATAAGATAAAAAAAAATAATAATAATAACTTTATTAAGATACCACACAAGATTGATCTAAAACTTTTTTTTGGCATACGAGAAGCTTTTAATGGTAGATTGCCACTGTTTCCTGTATTTTGGTCCACCTGAGATTTGGATCTGCTCCATTTTTTGAATTATAGCCTAGAATGAGTTTTCAAAACGAATGGACGGCGTGGATATAGTTAAAATACATCATGGTGGGCCCCATGGTCAGAGATCCCACCCACTTCAGTGGATCCACCGAATCCGCGCCCATTAGGGATGTTTTCGTCTTTTTAACAAAGGGTAAGAAAGATGCTCGGACGGAGTGTGTATGATGATACGCAGGCACTTAAATTTACTTTGAAATTACGTACGTGGCATATAAGTAATTCAAATTAGACTCTGAGTGCATGCGTATCAAGCGTCAGACGCTGCCAGAGTATTAAAGAGATCTCCCCTTTAAATTTCAATTGACAAGTGATATCTAGGCCGCTCATCAAGGTGGGCCCTGCCAGCAGATATCATGGCCAAAAGATCAGGACGGTCCTTTCATTTGGGGAGGCTTTTGGGGGCATGATCTACGTTCAACTGAGAAAGTGACCAAGATGGGTGGCTAGGATCGTCCCATCCTGGGAGAATTCTGCAGGAACGTCCTTCCACGTGTCAGGGTATACTGAAACATGGCGGTATGGTTCAGTGATCCAGGCCATTGGGCCTCACAAAGGATGCGCCAAGCCTCTCTGGAAAATATAGTTGATGGGTGGCCCATGGATGGACGGATGGACACAAAGGGAATGGTTATAATCATCCCATCAAGGAGATTTTTTTTTGGGAGTGGTTGATCAGCAGCCGGACACGACGAATCAGTGGTCTGGATTAGGTAAGCATGGAACTCATTTGTCAGAGTTGAGGATGCGTGTGTACCGTGCAAAGGTTAGGGTATGATCCTCTGGAGGAGCATGTATGTCTGTTGGGGAGCGGATTCGGTGATGCCCTGACCGTGGGGCCCACCTTGATTTTGTATATCCACGCCGTCCATCAGTTTTTCCAGCTCGTTTTAGGGCATGGTCCCAAAAACGAAGCAGATCCAAACTTCAAGTGGACCACACCACATGAAACAGTGGTCATCGAATGCCTACCATTAAAAAATTCCTAGGGCCCACCGTAATTTTTATTTTTCATCCAACCTGTTGATAAGGTCACACGGACACAAATATCAGCCTGATCCAAAACTTGTGTAGCCACCAAGAAGTTTCTAATGGTGGGAATTCAATCCCTACTGTGTGGTCCACTTGAGATTTCGATCCGCTTCGTTTTTAGGACAATGCCCTAAACTGAGCTGAAAAAACTGATGGACGGCATGGATATAAAACACATACATCAAGGTTGGCCCCACGGTCGCCTCGGTCTCACCTAAGTCCGCTCCTTGTTTGTTGAATCCAGACCCTTCGGTCAGTTCATTTTAACCGTCCATTTCTACGTTGGACCCGATATGATTAGATCAGCCTGATTCGGGCTGCTGGATATGTAGATGTGCCCCGCGCGCGTGCATAAGGTAGCCCATGTCAATGCCACCACAAGCGCCTACGTGGCACATGAGCACGATATCCAATCCATCCATCAGGTGGGCCACGTTTTAATAAACAAATCATGGTAGAAAAAACACGTGGCCAAGTTTTATAACCCGTCTACTCGTTCTTATATCGTGTCCCACATGATCAGTGGACCAGATTCAATTTTGGCAAGAATATCTACAATGATCGGACCCGCCTGATGGATGGCTTGGATACTGCACTAATCTGCCATGCTAGCACGTGTGGTACCATGGAGATAGTATGCACGTGCGCACGTGGGTGGGCTTAGCAAAGCACTGATCTGATTCAGTCAGATCTGTAGAGTATAGATTTGATCTCGGCCCACTTAACATCAAGACGGATCCGGGTCTAAGGATTCGAATCCGACAAGAAATCATGTTGTCTAGCGATTCTAGGGCATCGCAGCAACTGATCAACTGTCGATTACGATCCATGGGCTACACCTGTTAGAACTGAAAACCGGTGGGTATTGTGCTAGAGACAACTGCCGGTGTTTCTGATGATTCATCTTGCTGTTGCCCAAATCTCGTTGGCAACATATGGCTCCAGTTCCTCCGGTTGTAGGCCTTGTGAGGCACAAACATGATGAAAGCAAGAGCGGAAGAGCTGTTGTGCAGCAGTGGTCACTTTGATGCCTAAGTTAAATCGCCTAGGGTCGAAGAGAAATTGGATAAGGATTGCGCCGGTAATGTGCTTTGCCTTGAATTGGTAACAGTATTTATAGAGTATGGTGATGTGATCCGGGCTTGATAGATACCTGACACGCCAAACTTATAGCTTTTCAGTAATGGGAGTGTAGGGCAGCTTCTGGCACTGGTAGGCCTAGCTTGACACACTAGGCCTATAACAATTATTAAGCATGGGGTGCGGGTTCTGTACTTAACATCCACTTACGTGTTGTGTTGGAAGGATTTTGCAGAATTTGTATATCGAGTTTCACACGCCATCCTTTGGAGAGGGTCAGCTTGGTCTGATCGAGTCATGGGGCTCAGGACCGAGCTCCTCCCCTCAGGTTTGTTCAGTAACAGATCAACTCGATTGTCCACCTTAGAGCTAGCGGGATCTCTCCTCTGTGTGGTGCTTCCCCTGGTCATACTCTGCCACTACGCAGGGAGGTGATCAGACCACTAGCCCGTCGTCCTTCACCTATGCTCGGTGCTCAAGCCGATGACTTATGCTTGGGCCTCTAGGCTTGTGGACCTCCTATTCCGCGTGCAAGGTCCAGTTCGGAAAACTCCACAACACATCTTACCAAGCATCTGCTCAGTCCAGATCTATCCTCATGGCGACTTTGCAAACGGTTTAGTTGGTAAAGGTGGAGCCCATGGTTCGATGATCCAGACCGTTGATCTGATTGGGCCCACACTAGGTAGAATATTGTTGGGTTACTATTGTTTTTTAAAAAACTTGTCTTTTGGAAGAGAAAAGTGTCTTGCTTTTTTGCTTGAAACATAGTCACACATTGAAAAAAGTTGATAACTTCTTCACCTTTATATATAAGTGTATTTGCATACATTTTGTTGTTCTCTTGAGATTACTATGCTATAGACCTACACGCGCGCGCGTGCCCTCCTGCGGCGCCGCGTCATTCAGTGCGTGCCGTGCCCGGGCTCGAGCTTTGTCTACATGATATCTTTTTTTTTTTCATTTTTTTACTTTTTCTTCCTTTTGACCGATTCTTACAGTAGTCTGTTGCTAACCAATTCATTCGGTAGATCGTTGCACGTCTCTGCAACGTGGTGATATTAGGCGACGTTGGAAGGCACGTATGTGCCACGTGTCCATCCAATCCGCCCTAATATAGGGTGGTTTCGGTACTCCAAAGAAATATCTGATCGCAGCAGATCACCTTGCCGAAGAATAAAGTTTTGCCTCCTTTTACTGGTTCAAAATAGGAACAGATTTTTTGCTAGTTTTCTTTGAGGATTCATTTTCTTTTAGGATCATCGGCCACTAATTGGAGTAGTTGGCAAACCTGTGTCGGCCTGGTGGTTGTATCCCAAGAGCTTTCGCAGCTACTACAGTTTCTTCAGAAATTGGTTAAGAAATAGGCGCGAATAGTCTTCAGGAAAGTGTCATGGATCCGCGCCTCCACTGATTCGTTATTATATTTCCTTTGCAATTTACTTTTTGACGTCAATCCAGGTGCATTCAAGCCTATCTTAAAATTCAGTTATTATTTTATCATTAATTTATGTTATTGAGTTATTAATTTTTATACTTGGGAACCTCAATCTGAAGACTAATTTTTTTTTAGTACATGAATTATAATACAGGGATTACACAGATTAATTGGTACTAAATCTGAGATCTAATTAATTACTCTATTGCTTTAGAAATTAAAATTTCATGAATACTATTTTGGAGTTTTCTGTGATTGTCCATTTTAAGAGTTCTCATGTCTTTCTCAATGAACTTTTCTCTTTCCACTGTGACTATAGACCTATTTGATGGTACCTAATTTTAAATGGTAGGAAAAGAAAATAGAACTTTCTCTTGAGAAAAGAGAAACTGTTATACATTCTAAAAGAAGAACCAGACACTCAGGTATTAGAACATTATCGTACATGGAAAATGAACAAATGGAAGGAAAGATGATGATCTCTGTAAGGATCATATTCTTAATTGTATGACTAATCCCATGTTTGATTTATATTGTGACCATAAATCTTCTAAAGAACTTTGAAATGCACTAACAAAAAAATATTGCAATAAAGAAGTTAGGGTTTGAGAAATATGCAGTAAGCCGATTTTACCGCTACATTATGGTAGACGGTAAATTAGTTGTAACTCAAACTGAGAAAATCCAACTTCTCTTCAATGAGATATTGCATGAGGGAATTAAAGTAGACGATCAATACTTAGTTGCTTCAGTAATTGATAAAATTTCCTCTCTTTGGAAAGAATTTCAGAAGAAACTTAGAAGGAAAACTGAGGAACTTACCATGGAGAGATTAATTGTTAATATTCGTACTAAAGAAGAAGCTCGTCTCCAAGATCGTAAGGATGATGGTTGACCTAAAGTCCATCATATAGACTCAAAATTAATTATCAGAAAAAAATGAAATAATGTGAATAACAAGCCTCATTTTGACTCGAAAAAACCTCACAAAAAATTTAAAAAGTGAAAGTTAAAACAGGTTGTTTTGTATGTGGTATTCCGGGCCACTATGTTAGGTACTATAGAAATTGTAAGGGGAAAATCCAAGCTAATGAAGTAAAAGCTGGGAAAGCTAATAAAGTCGATGAAGAAGAATAGCTGGTCGCTATGATCACGGAGACATGCGCTGTCAATGTGAAGAGAGGATGGTGGCTAGACTCAAGAGCCATAAGACATGTTGCCTCTGATCGTGTATGGTTTAACTCATATGAACCAGTCCCAGCATCACCAGGTTATTCATATGGCTAGCTCAACAATTGCCAAAGTAGTTGGAAAAGGTAATGTAACTCTTAACTTCACATCAGGAAGAGAGCTTACCTTGAAAGATGTACTGCATGTTCCAGAGCTAAGGAAGAATCTGGTATCTAATCACCTATTAGATGAGACAGGAATTAAGGTTGTAATTGAATGTAGGCAGGTTGTCTTTTCGAAAAATGAAAAGTTTGTAGGGAAAGCCTACAAAGTAGATGGTATGTATAAATTGTCTATTGATTTGAATAAAGCTTCATCATCTTCTACTTATATGATTAGTATACATAATTTGGATATTTGGCATGGTAGATTGTATCATATTAATTATAAATATGTTAAAAGGATAAGCGTTCTAAAATTGATTCCTAAGTTATATGATTATGTTAATACTGACAAATGTGTACATTGTAGTATAACTAAGTCTGTAAGACAACATTTTCATTCAGTGAAAAGGGTAACTGAACTCTCAAGGACTAGTTCATTCCGACATTTGTGACCTAAAAGAAACTCAAACCAGAGGAAGGAAAAAAGTATTTTATTACTTTTATAAATGATCACTCTAGATTTTGTTGTGTTTACCTTATTAGGTCCAAGGATGAAGCCTTAGAAATGTTTAAAACATATAAAGCTGAGGTAGAAAATCAACTAAGTCGGAAAATCAAATGCCTTAGAAGTGACAGGGGAGGTGAATATACCTCTCAAGCCTTTAGTGATTTTTGTGAATCCCATGGCATAATTCACCAATACACAGCCCCTTATACACCTCAACAAAATGAAGTTGTTGAGAGAAAGAAACAGAACTTTAATAGACTTAGGTTAACAGCTATGCTTAGTTCATTAGGTCTTCCTCCTAACTTACTGAGGAGAAGCCATACTTACAGTTACATATATACTTAATAAGATTCCTTCTAGCAGATGTGATAAATCCCATTATGAAATTTAAAAAATAGATATCCCAACTTAAACTATATCAGAACTTGGGGTTGCCTCTCATATATCAGGTTAGTTAACCCTAAAAGACTTAAATTAGGGGATAAGACAGTAAGCTGTATGTTTGTTAGATATGTTCTCAATAATAAAGCATATAGGCTCTTGACTTTAGATGATTCATCTATTATGGAGTTCAGAGATGCAGAATTATACGAGTATACATTCCCATTTAAGTCTAAAATTAGTGGGGGTGAAGTGTCAGAACCTATACCTAAATCTAGTGCTAAACATTTATTAGAAGACTCTTATTACTCTGATGTTCCAAGAGTAAATAAGAGAGCGAGGAAAACTAAGGATTTTAGACCTGATTTTTATTCTTGCATTGTGTAAAGTGACCCTGTTACCTTTCAAGAAGCTATGTCCTCTCATGATGCTTCCTTTTGGAAGGAAACCATTGATACTGAAATTGACTCTATTTTGACAAATCATACTTGGTATTTAGTAGATATACCTAGTGGTTTAAAACCACTTGGTTGTAAATGGATTTTTAGAAAAAATTAAGACCAGATGGCTCAATTGATAAGTCTAAAGCCCGGTTAGTGGCCAAAGGGTTCAGGCAGAAAGAAGGGACAGACTTCTTTGACACTTATTTTTCTGTTTCTAGAATATTGTCTATAAGAGTATTGATTGCTATTGCATCTCTTCAGAATCTCATCATACATCAAATGGATGTAAAAACTTGCCTTTTTACATGGAGATCTCGATGAGGAGATTTACATGGATCAACCTGAAGGCTTGATAGACCCTGCTCAACATTTTAAGGGTGTAGACTAGTTAAATATTTATATGGTCTCAAGCAGGCACCTAAGCAATGACATGCAAAATTTGATTCCATTCTTAGAGATGGCGGATTTAAAATAAACGAAGTGGGTAAATGTATTTATTATAAAAATAATGGAACAATGAGTGCTATTATATGCTTATATGTGGATGATCTTTTAATATTTGGATCTAATATGTCTGTTATTAACCATAATAAGGCTTTCTTATCTTCTAAATTTAATATGAAAGACTTAGGAGTGACGAATGTTATTCTTGGGATTAAAATTATCAGAAAAAATGATGAAATAACACTTTCTCAATCTCATTATATTGAATCCATTCTTAAAAAGTATAGGATGACAGATTGTAAACCTGTTTGTACTCCTTCTAACCCTAGTGTTCATTTATATCCCAATAGGGGAATAGGTGTAGATCAGAATGAATATGCTAGTATAATTGGTAGTCTAATCTATGCAATGAATTGTAGTGATCAGATATAGACCATGCTGTTGGTAAATTGAGTAGATTCACTAGTAATCCCAGTGATAAACATTAGGAAGTCCATTCATAGAATTTTGAGATACATAAAGAAAACTCAACATTATAGGCTTATATTTTGGTAATTATTCAGCAGTATTAGAAGGATACTCTGATGCTGATTGGAATTCTATTTCTGATGGTTGTATGGTATCATCATCCTCATAAGAGGAGAAGCTTATTACATGAAAATCTAAGAAACGGTCTATAATCTCTTATTCAACTATGGAATCAGAACTTATAACTTTAACCATGGCTGCAGAAGAAGTCAAATGGTTGAGAAATATTCTACATGATATTCTTCTTTGAAGTAAACTCATACCTTCAGTAAAACTTAATTGCGACAGTAATGCAATTATCAAACGTGCAAACAATGCACGATATAATGGAAAAAAGAGACCTATAAGTAGAAAGCACAGCAGGATTAGAGAATTACTCAAAGAAGAAGTAGTCTCAATAAATGAAATCCGGTCCCCAGAAAATCCTGGCGGATCCTTTAACCAGGGGCCTTGTAAGGGAAAAAATTTATAATACAGCAAAAAGAATGGGACTTAAGGCAATTGAGTGAATTGCCTGTAATAGTAACCCAACTTGTATGACTAAAGATCTCAGAAAACTAGTTCAATGAGAAAAAAACGAGTTACAGAGCAATCCAGAAAGGTACTATAAAGAGGAAACTCAGTTTTTAATCCCATTCATAGATAATGAACAGTACAACTTGTGACGAAGTTAGAGGATGAGGTTAAACCTCTTAATGAGTTCTATAGTCCCTATGGATGGAATGTATGGTTACAAGTGCATTATTGATAGACTCACTTATATGAATGTGAAGGATTAACCTCTCTTTTATGAGAATCTGGCAAATTCTCTAGAGCTCTCAGAAAAGTATAAAAGCACTTGGCTTTAAATGTGCATTAATGGTACACTTGAAAGTAGTAGCAGGCTATACGTGTGTGTGTGAAGAATGACTTCACTAATTTATTAAGCTTAGTTTTGAAAGACTCTGTCGACTAAAGTTTATGGTGAATGATTCATTCTCACTAAGCTAAGGTTCAAGTCTACGTGACACCTTGGTTTACCGTGTGGTCAGATGCTCATATTTTTTTATTGTTTTTAAAATAGTGGGGATTGTTGAGTTGCTATTATTTTTTAAAAACTTTGTCTTTTGGAAAAGAAAAAAAGTGTCTTGCTTTTTTGCTTGAAACATAGTCCCACATTGGAAAAAGTTGAGAACTTCTTCACCTTTATATGTAAGTGTGTTTGCATACCTTTTGTTGTTCTCTTGGGATTACTATGTTATAGACCACAAGCGCCCGCATCTGCCGCGCAGCGTACGTGTCATGCCCGGGCTCGGACTTGGGCTTTGTCTACATGATATCTTTTGTTTTTTGTTTTTTTATTTTTTCTTCCTTTGACCGATTCTTACAGTAGTTTATTGCTGACCAATTCACTTGATAGATCGTTGCACGTCTCTGCAACATGGTGATATTAGGCGACGTTGGAAGACACATATATGCCACGTTTCCATCCAATCCGCCCTAATATTTTTTATATATAGGGTGGTTTTGGTACTCCAAAGAAATATCTGATCGCAGCAGAACACCTTGCCGATACTAGTTCAAAATAGGAACAGATTTTTTGTGTTTTTGTTAAGTATTCATTTTCATGTATGAGCATCGGCCACTAATTGGAGTAGTCGGCAAATGTTTGTTGGCCGGTGGTTGTATCCCAAGGGCTTTCACAGCTACTACAGTTTCTTTAGAATTTGGTTAAGAAAGAGGCGTGGATAGTCTTCAGGAATGCGTCATGGATCCGCACTTCCACTAATTCATTATTCTATTTCCTTTGCAGTTTATTTTCTGACGTCAATTCAGGTGCATTCAATCCTATCTTAAATTTCAGTTATTATTTTATCATTAATTTTTGTTATTGAGTTATTAATTTTTGTACATGGGAACATCAAATACCCCCTAAAAATCCCCCATATTAGGAAATTTTAGTCATTAAGGCATCAACTCAGAGGCCAACAACACAAGGATGGGATTCGGGGGTCGCGCAGTGAGTCGGGTCGGCCTCAGGCCTTCTGAGACCACTTCGGCCCTACTAAAAGTATAGCGGGTAAGGCTCCAGCAAGAAACATTGCGGACTTGAGTTGAACCTACCTGACCCAACCCACTCATGCAAGTTATCAATGGGCTGGATCCGATGACCTGACCCCACCTAAACCCAGAATATAATACACATGCATAAGATGTATATCTATACTTATTTTTATGTGTGTACTTATCCACTGATTGAATTGGGTTGTCATGCTGAGTTGGATCCGTGCTGGCGCTGCTGATCTTGTCGGGTTGTGTCAGCCCATAGGGCGATGGGCCGTCGGGCAGGTTCGGCATGAACATTAAACGAGCCACAGCAGGACTGGCCCGAACCGGACCCATGGATCGGTCTTAACGTGATCATTCGATAAAAAGAGATTGCCAGAGTATAGTCCATCCACTGTGGGGCCCATCGGATCAATGGCTTGGATCACAAAGTCATGTGTTCCTTCAAATCTAAGATTTGAGAAATCAACTCCTTTTCATGTGTAAATGGGCTACTTGATGTTCTGAATTTAAATGGGCCACTTGATTACTGTCCCAAAACTTAAGCAGCTCTATCAAAAAATCAATCTGTCTCACATTCCAGCTCAATCCATATAAAGAAAAAGCAACTATCTATATTGCTTAATTCAAAAATTTTGAATTTCTCATGTACACTTCACATGTAACAAAACCAAGCTACAACAACTCTCGCCACGGCCCACCGATTCATCGACGGTCCACGCTAGTGACCAGGTCCTTGAGGGCTCGGCCCAGATGACAGCCGGGCGAACCAACACTCCATGGTCGACTTCGCCGCCTCATATACAGAAGGATATGCCATCAGCTCACTTGTGCCTGTGAAGTCCTCCGACAGCACTCTCGCCGCATCTGCACCGTCGAATTGCGAAAAAACGACACAAAGGGCCAAAACAAGCAAAAGGGTGCATGCCCATCGTGAATTCATCGCCGTAGATGCCATCGCCGATTGTCGAAAGTGGGAAGATCTTAGTAGGGGAAGAAGAAGGTGTGAGTGTATACACTGAAAGTTTGTGTATATGCTTGAAATGTATGTAGGTGGGTGTGTGTTTGTAGGGGTTGGTATGTGGAGTATTTATAGTGTTAGGTATTGGGCTTGAGTCTCTTGACTCTTGTGAGCTGAGCTCACGCTGTTTGTTTGACTTCTTCCCTGGAAAATGATGCGCTGGACTAGGAATATGGTAGAGCATGTGCAGCAATCCGATCCGTTCATCTGATCATAACTATCGTGGATGGTCTATATTTAAAAAATCACACATATCAGAAAATCCCACCAGTAATTCCCTTCATTTTCAATTATTTTTTTACCACCGTCAATTTTTATGGACACTGATCAATGGATAGAATCATCTGATAGATGTTTTTATTGAATAAATGTAGCATCCATAGTACGGAGAACTAGATGGACGGTTCTGATTGATGGGTCATTCTTCCACGTGTACTGTGGAGAGATGGATCTACCATATTCTGGTCTTTTGGTACGATGGATTGCTTTTGGAGGGTTTTTGGGGTCTCAGGTTGACCAAAGGGTTTGGTTTGAATAGGTCTAAGCGATTAACAAAGGTGATAGTTTACCACCATCTATAAACTGGTTGTTGTACATCAAATGAAAATTCGGTACTATGCAGTTTGATTTGGGCCGTCCAAAACGTAAGTGATATGAATTATGGGTATATTTACCCAAAATTCGTGCGATTGATGAATTTTAACCATCGGATTTCTATCATTTAACTGTGTAATTGATTGACCGTCGATTAGGATCGTTAAAACCATTCGCTCAGCGTGAATTTTGGACTACGCTCTGTTGACGCTTTTGACGGTCTGGATGACGTGTATATGTGTTAATTCCACGGATGATAAGAATCCACGACTTGAAAGTATGCGATTAACTATCACGTTAGTCTTCTGGTGGGGACGCAGTTTCGGCATCGTTTTCAAGGTTTGAATCTGTAAACGACGGTAAATATACGATGGGAAATTTCCTAAAATGCCCCTGATTTTTAGAGTCTTGACCAAGGAAGGTATCTGGACCGGTGCTGGGCACTGGTTATGGTTTTTAGCATATGTATGATAGTTAGACCGTTCACTTGGTGGGGCTCTGCCATCTGTGGCCCTTGTGCCGAAGATCGCATGGGTTGGATGGTCCTAACTATCTGATCACGTAATAATTTCAAGGATTGTGAATGAACGGTCCAAAACGGTAAATCAATGGTCGATTATTATGTAAAGTTATTTGAACGGTTGGTTGGGATTGCTTGATTTCCTGCAACAAAGTAGGGATCATGTGCAACAAACACCTTTGTGGGGGAAGCGGATTGCGTGCTGAGTAACTCAGTAGGCTAAGAGTGCTGAGTAAACTCTGTGGGGCCCACTGTGTTTATGTATTTTATCCACTCCTTCCATTCATTTTACTAGATAATTTTAGGGCTTGAGACAAAAAATGAAGCATATCTAAAGCTCAAGTGGACCACACTACAGGAACATAGTGTGAACTAAACATCTACCGTTGAAAAATTCTTAGGGGCAACAAAAGTTTTGGATCAAGCTTATATTTGTTATATACCTTCATCCATGTCTTTGTGATCTTAAGAACAGATTGGATGACAAATAAACATCACTGTAGGCCCTAGGAAGGTTTCAACGGTGGATATCATTATTCCCACTTGAGGTTTGGATATGCTTCGGTTTTGAGCTCAATCGCTAAAACTAGCTGTAAAAACAGATGGACGGTGTGGATAAACCGCATAGTGGGCCCAATAGAGTTTACTCAGCACGCAATCCGATTTCCCTTCATGTGCAACCAACAGCTTTGTGGGGCCCACCAATATGTGTGTGAGACATGGGTGGGTCTCACATCGCTTTTACGTTGCATGGCCCTACAACTGTTGGACGAGATTCTCGTGCGTGAGCACGTATCTTGGGATAATATAAAAATAAATAAATAAATAAATATTCCTGTGGTTGGATTACTTATTGAGGACTTGAACTTCAGTTATATTACAATATTGGGGCCTATCATTTTGTGATCCAGGCCGTTGTTTTGTTGGGTGGATGGACCACATCCCTGAAATCTCCCAGATTGGAATGTGGTAGCCATATTATAGCCAGTCAAGTAGGTTTTGGAGGCACGGTCCATCTACGCTGGGGCCAACGTACTAAGGGCCTTGATCACTAACCATGGGCCGCAACTTGTTCTGTGGAACCCGAGAAGTTTTTAATGGTAGGGGTTCAAATTACATTATTTCCTGTGGTGTGGTCCACTTTTGCTTTAGATATGGTTCATTTTTTGGCTCAAGCCCTAAAATTACCTGATAAAATGGATGGACGGAGTGGATAAAATACATAAATCACGCTGGGCCCCACAGAGTTTGCTCAGTACGCAATCCACTTCCTCCTCCTAGCTGGGGGGAATCATTTGGCAGAAGGGTAATATGGTAATAATTGGGAAGGGCGGGGGCGTAAACGTGGACGTGAGAGGTCTAAATCTTTGAATTGACCGGAGCCGTCCTTGATGGACTTTGGACTAGAGCTGAAACATGATGCGTTTGGAGAAGCAGCCGAGATGCCACCTGAACTCCCAAATGACCAATATACCCTTTGACGATTTTGGCCTTGATGAACGCCGCGCCTCCCTTACGCGGGTTGGCTGGCGGCGCGAACATCAGCCAGGGAGCTGATGTCAAAGCTCTGTGGGTCCCAGCATGATGTATTTGTTTCATCCACTCCGTACATCCATTTTGAAAGATCATTTTAAGGTTAGAGGAAAAAAATTAAGAAGGTAAAAATATCAAGTGGACCACACCATAGGAAAGAGTGGGGATTGAACATGCACCTGTGGAAAAACTGATATTTGTTTTTTCCATTAATCCAGATTTTTTTATCTTATGAAGAGGTTGGATGACAAATAACATCGCTGTGGGCCCTAGGAAGGTTTTAACCGTGTAAAACATTCTCCTCACCTTTTCCTATGGTGTGGTCCACTTGAGAATTTTATCTTCCTAATTTTTGGTATCGAACCTTAGAATAATAGTTAAAAATATATGGACGGAATGGATGAAACAAATAAATCATGCTGGGACCCACAGAGCTTTGACATCAGCTCCCCGGCTGGTGTTTGCGTCACCAGCCAACCCGCATCCGCGCCTTCCAAGCACTATCGGGTCTAATTCTCGTCATTAATGACACCTAGATGTATAGCAAGTGCAACGCACGTGGAGTGAGAAGGGAATGGAAGAGAATTAGGAGTGGAATTCGTGTTGCAGGGAGAAAATGAAAGAAAGGCTGAGGGAGACCCGACTCCTCTGCAACACCGGATCTGCACGATGAGAAAGATGCTTAAGTTTGTGGGCCCACCATGTTCTATGTGTAGAATCCACTCAGCTCATCGGATTCTACGCCTTATGTTAGACCTTGAGGTTAAAAATCAACTAGATTCACAACTTAAATGGGCCACACCATATGAAACAGTGTGAATAGGATGCCATCCTAGGCTCGTGCATGGCCCACCGTGTAGGTGTATTTTTCAACAAACCTATTAAGATGCAAATCATCAGGACAAAGATAAAATACAAAAAAAAATCAGCCCTTTAAAAAACCTAAGTGAACCACACTCTTATGGGGATTCCATCAGGCTCACTAAGTACCATGTGGAGGATTTAAAGAGGCGAATGATACTCGACCTATTGCTTGGATCGCTTGAAGAAAGAATCCAGATCCTCTGTTGAAATCGAGCAGAGAAGTTCTGCTTCCGTTGCTCTGATTGGTCCACCTTATCCTGAGTGTGTCAGGGCAGCTTAGCTCGGACACAGACACAGTCAAGCTAATTTGGACCTATCAGAGAAGTGACTAGCAGAATTTCTCTGCTTGGTAACAGAGGATCCCGACTCTGGAAGAAGTTTTTAAAAGAGAGAAGTCTGCATATCTGCTTACGTCACACAGAATGTATCATGGTGAAGTGTACATATATCGCATGCCTGGCTATCACCCTGCATGCCACGTATGATATTTCTAAGTAACTCTCAAGTGCCTGTGTATCATCCATCACACTCTACCAGAGTACCAAATTGTTGTTCCAAACTATCTGATTTCGCCCTTGGGATTTGGACCATCAGCTAGTTTACTTTTAACCACCCATTTGTTAGGCATAAAGAGGAGGGTTGGGATTGCTTGATCAATATGATTTTTGACGTACATGAGTGCCACGTGCAAGAAGCATGAGTCATCAGCATTTTAAAGCGTTGACTGAAACAGAGAATGAGAAACATTCCGCTAGGGCGCATCTATGTAAATCCAAACCGTCCAAATCTCGGCCCCATTGAAGATGGACTATATCTGGAAAATTAAGTTGAAAAAAAAAATTCTCAACCGTCTGAATCTAATCTTCTGAAACACCCATGTAGTGCTTCGGCCATTGGATGATTAGGATGGCCCAATCCGTGAAATCTGCAGCTTATCAACCGTCCAAAATGATGCTGCAATTTCGGTCGGTTCAGATTGATGTACAGTTATGCCACGCGTGCACTGGATAAGTTGTCAATCACCGTGACTAATTATCTATATGGTACGAAAATATACAATAAAATTTTGAGAAATGCTTTGATGCTCTGGCAGAGTGTGACGGATGATACACAGGCAGTTAGGAATTACTGAGAAACTGCGTACATTTCATTCAATTAATTCAAAATAAACCGTCCAAAGTAACAGTATCATTTTAAATGTGTCTCCTAAAATCTGGTGAACGTTTGTTTTCTGAAATAAGAGCATTGGCGACTTTTCATTTCTATCCGTCCAATAAATGTCCATCAATCTGATGGTCAGATAATCAAATGGAAGTAGTTGCCTTGCAACTTAACAGAAGTGGGCCCCACAGTTTAGTCCGTTTAGTTTGTGTTAATATATAGCACGTGTTCCATTTCTAAGTGCGTAAGTATCAAGTGTCATGCGCTGCCAGAGTATCAATTAACTTCCAAATTTATTTATTTTTAAAAAAAATTCCAGACTGTGTGGGCCCCACTATGATGTATGTGTTTTATCCATTCTGTCAATCCATTTTGTCACCTTATTTTAATGCATGACTAAAAAAATGAGGCAGATCTAAATCACAGGCAGGACAATACCACAAGGAAACAGTGTTGATTAAACTGTCCACAATTAAAGGCTTCCTAATGCCCACTATAATACTTATTTACCATCCAATCTATTGATAAGTCACACGGACTAGGATGGAGAGAAAACATAAATATCAACTTGACCCAAAACTTCCATAGCCCCTAAAATGCTTTTGAGGGAAAAGGGTTCAATCCCCACTTTTTCCTATGGTGTGGTTCACCTGAGGGCTGAATCTACCTCATTTTGGGCTTCGTGCCCTGAAATGAGCGGAAAATTAGATGGACAGAGTGGATGAAACACCTAAATCATGGTGGGGTCCACAGGGTACCCACCAGTGGATGCCGCGTTCTAGTGGATGAGGCCTGACAGGGGGGCTAACCCTAATGCTCATGCTGTATGTTAGGGAAGCGCTGATTTAAAACCACTGGATTCGGAGCTCCTTGGATTTGAAATACACACCTTAGATTTAGAATCCCATCTAATACAAAAGTATGGGAATAGTATACTTACATGTGTTTGAATTTAATTACTAAATCAATTTTAATATTCTTAACTAGTATGCATATATAATGTTTGTTTGACATGATGATTGTAATAACCCCCTTGAAATATATAATTTGGTTGAAAATGATGAAATTCCAGGTCTTAAATGGACCACAAGCCGAGGATCACAACCAAGCGACTAACCAATGATTTTTATCAATTGATTTGCATGGATAATGTTTGGACTGCACGGATCAATCTATTAAAATAATTTTAGTGATGCAATTGAAAATCTTATTGTTCTTAGGTATCATTAGTGGATCACATGCCAAATAAATTAGTAGCCTAGTGACACACATGTTACACATGCGAATGGTGGGAAGATTTTAGATCTAGCTTCCACCTTGTATTTCAAACCCTCTCTTTGATCTCAAACTCCCTATTTGATCAGACATGAAACCCAAATTACTTCATAGTGCCAAATAGGCTGTATTTGAAATCCCACAAATCCCTCCAAATTCATGGTGCCAAACAACCCCTAAACATTATAGCAAGCCAAGGATGTTTTTTCAATTGCCATTGTTTTCCTCTGATGTGGTCTACCTAAGCTTTTGATCGGCCTCATTTTTAAAACAAAAATGTCCCAAAATAAGAGGCAAAATAGATGAACGGTGTGGATGTACAACACATGCATCGAGGCGGGCCCCACCATCCGGCCTCACCTGCTAAGCTGTTACCCCTTCTTCACCTAATCCGTACTCCTTTTTCACTATCATGGTCTTAACCGACCAATCTACGTGGATAAATACGAATCCTACTCGCATTAGAGCATCACAAGAACCACACCAGCCGGCGCATATGCCACCATGAAAAACGTGTAAGATCTGTACTTCACATCAGCTAAACGTGCGGTGGTCCAACAATCACGCCGATCGGCTCATCACATTGTGGACTTGAACCAGCATAGAGCCTCGTGCTTTGAAATGATGCGAAGTTATTTTATATTCTCTCGAGTACGACACTTCACGCAGAAGTCCAATGCTTGTGCTTGAAGTCGGGATTGCATTGTCCGCTTGTTTGAAAGTTGTCAAGGCCAGTTAAGTAAAGTTCATCTTCCAGGTAAGCACAGGGCTAAAGTCAAGAAAAGGCAAGAGCAGGTAGATCTACGTGGGGCCCACTGTAATGTATTTGTTTACCATACCATCCATCCCCTTTCTCAGATACTTTAAGATATCAGCCAAAAAAATAGGCTGATCCCACGCTCAAGTAGTGGACTTGTCTGCCTCATGCTTTGTCCACCTTTTCTGTATTATTTTAAGGTATTAGCCAAAAACATGAGGCAGACTCAAGACTTTTTTGAGTTAGCTGCTACCTTAAAATGATATGAGAAAAGGAATAAATGACATAGATAAACAAATACACCATAATGCCCCCCATACAGATCTATTAGTTCGTGGCTAGATTTAATTTATTTATGTGCTGCTGGGGGGATCAAATTTCATTAGTGAACTGGCATAAATGTTGTGGGCCCATTATGATATTTGTTTTATATCTATTTTGGGTATAATCCAAAAAATAAAGTAGATCTTAAGCTCAAGTAAATCACACCATAGTAAACAATGGAGATTGAATGCCTACCATTAAAAACTTCTTAGAGGCCATAATCTTTTTTTGTTAAGTTGGCATTTGTGTTTTCCTTTGATTGAGTTGTCCGCTCGATCTTTAAATCGACTTGATTTTTTGGATCATGCCCTAAAATAAGTGGGCAAAAGAGACAAAGGGTGTGGATATAAAACACATAATCATTGTGAGCCCCATACCACCCAACCCCACCTAACATGTTTGAAAGTGATTTGGTGGAGCAAGTAATTGACCCATGTCACATGGGGCTGGACCAATCCAGCCATGCCATGACCTCACTATTGGACACCTGCTTATTGAAATAGAACCATTGGATTTTTTTTTTTTCCATCTAAACCACCTAATAAATGCAACCAATCCTAATATAAGACATTGAAAATAAGCATTAGTTTTATTTTAAAATGCTTCAACACTAGGACCCATAGTATGAACGGTTTAATTTGAATTACTCATAAGCCAAGGGCCTATTTGGTTAGTGTTAGAATCCAAAATTACAGAAACTGAAATGGAAACTCAGATTTCATCTTAAACTTGCTTTTTGGTTGAAAACTATGTAATCTAACCGTTGCGTGCGGCAATGGGGCCCCCTTGGCTTCGAATCCATCCACCTGAGAACTTTACCCCTGGCTATAATGTCCTCAAGCAGATGTCGGGCTTGATTGACAAATAAACTTATAGTGGCCCTAGAAGTTTTTTTTTAATGTGGATATTCAATCACACATTTGCCTATGGTGTGGTCCACATGGAGATTTGATCTGCCTCATTTTTTGTATAATGCCCTTATTACTCTCAAAATGGATAGACTACATAGATATAAAATGCATACATCATAGATGTACAAGGCATTCATTGAGGTGGACACCACCACCACAATGAGACTCACTTCCACCTCTTTCCGTGCCTCATAGACGCCATCGTTTCTGCTAACTCGGATTCTAGCTGATTTAGGGTGGAATTTTGTTTGGCTAGAATTTGCTGCCAAACACACCAATTAAAATTGGATTTAGCCTGAATCCAAATTTTAAGCTGGTAACAAGTTTTCAGGATGCCAACTAAACAGCCCTAAGTAATTTCTAAGCACCTGCAAAATATGCTACGGAGCCATCTCTATCTGTGAACCTATCAAACAATACCTTCCATCTAGTGGGCCTTACAATGGATGGCAAATATTTAAAAGAGGCACATAGATCAGCTGATCCAATCAATCTGATCGGTGGCCTTCAAAGCAACGGTGGAAAGCAGAACCGGTTAGTGGGCCACATTGGATGCTGGAAAATAAAGGCAATTGACGGTTAATGTTTCCTGATAGGTGAGATTTTGAAACATACGGCCCATCTCATGACACGTGTCTTGAGAGATGGCTGTACGTTATTCGATTTTCCCGTTCAACCGACCCGTAATCGGGGCCGTTGGTTCAGAAGTTTGACTGTGGGTAGCTTGACTCGCAGCCCACGAAGGGCATGCCATCGATCACGTGATTGGCGAGCTGGTCACATGCGTTCCTATCGTATGGTAATTACCACACGTTAGAGCTGTCTGGCCCCCCGTTATGCCTTCAAAATTACTGACTTGGATTGCGTAGTGTGGCCCACACCACTGACGCTGCTGGAAAAGCTCCGTGGGCCCAGCATGATGTATGTGTTTCATCCACACCATCTATCCATTCTGCAAGATCATTTTAATGAACAAATCTAAAAATGAGGCGGACCAAAATGTCAGGTGGACCACATCATAGGAAAGAGTAGTGATTGAACGCTTGAATCAAGATGATATTTATATATTGGAAGGTCTATGTAAGCTTATCAATAGGTTGGATGGCAAATAAACATTAAAGAGTAGTAAGTTTTTAACAGTGGGTGTTCAATCATCACTGTTTTGTGTGTTGTGGTCCACCTGATATTTGGATCTGCTTTTTTTTTTTTTTTTTTTTTTTACGTGATCATGCCCTAAAATCAGCTGACAAAAAGGTTGGACGGCGTGGATATAAAACACATATATCATGGTAGGACCCACACTCCCGGATCCACCGAGCCGCGTCCCAAAATTACGGACTCGGAATGCGTAGCGTAGCACACATTACCAACGGTTGGTATTGTGTGCCGCTGAAAAAGATCTGTCGGCCACCCCAATGTATGCGTTTTATCCATACCTTCCATTCATTTTAGGTGATGAGCCTAAAAATGAAGCAGATCCAAGTCTCAGGTGGACCACACCACATGAAAAAGTGACGATTGAATAAATGCTTACCATTAAAAAGATTCTTCGGTACTACAAAGGTTTTGGATCAAGCTCATATTTGTTATTTACCTTCATCCAGGTCTGTGTGGCCTTATCAACTGGCTGAATGGTAAATAAATATTAAAGTAGGTCATAGGAAGTTTTTAATAGCGGGCTTTCAATCACCACTATTTCCTGTGGTGTGGTCCACCTGAGATGTGGATCTTTCTCATTTTTAGGATCATGACTTCAAATGAGCTGGAAAAATAGATGGATGGTGTGGATAAAACACATAAACGATGGTTTAAAAAGATCCTTGGTGCTACAAAGGTTTTGGATCAAGCTCATATTTGTTATTTACCTTCATCGAGGTCTGTGTGACCTTATCAACTGGCTGAATGGTAAATAAATACTAAAGTGGGCCGTAGGAAGTTTTTAATAGCGGGTTTTCAATCACCACTATTTCCTGTGGTGTGGTCCACCTGAGATGTGGATCTGTCTCATTTTTAGGATCATGACTTCAAATGAGCTGGAAAAATAGATGGACGGTGTGGATAAAACACATAAACGGTGGTTTAAAAAGATTCTTGGGTGCTACAAAAGTTTTGGATCAAGCTCATATTTGTTATTTACCTTCATCCAGGTCTGTGTGACCTTATCAACTGGCTGAATGGTAAATAAATATTAAAGTGGGCCGTAGGAAGTTTTTAATAGCGGGCTTTCAATCACCACTATTTCCTGTGGTGTGGTCCACCTGAGATGTGGATCTGTCTCATTTTTAGGATAATGACTTCAAATGAGCTGGAAAAATAGATGGACGTGTGGGATAAAACACATAAACGGTGGTGGGGCCGACAAAGCTTTTGCAGCATTCTCAATCCGATTCAAAATTACTGTATAGATCCATATCTTGTGCCATGCAAAAGGGAACATCGGGAAAGGGAACGCCTCCCTAGGCAAGTCTCAAACGTGCAACTATGGCGGGTCTGGTCAACCCGGACCCGAATCGAGCTGAATCAATAGGGTTCGGGCCGAACCGCACCCAAATTTACTACGGCGCCACAACGTTGGGGTACCCTACCTGAAGGCTATCAGTTCCCGACACGCACCCAGACCATTGAAACTGTGGTCCTCGAATTTGGATTTCTGACCACATCCATCCAATGGACGGTCAGGGAGGACTTTCCTGAATTGCAATGCACCAGGACTAGACCCACTTGGTCCAAGTGCAACCCATTTTGGGCTGACTAGGGGCTAGCCTCCAGGGCCGTTGGTTAAACCTGGCCTGATTTTTAGGCTCGATAACAAAAGGGGCTAGACTTGGGCTGTCCACACAACTGCCTAAAGGCACAAAAAGTAGGCCTGGCATGGCCCACCCTCTTTAGGATAGGTGGGCCAATCATTCGACTAGTGGACCTTATCCATGGGCTGGGTCCCATCCAGTTGCCACTAAACCTGTTCCTATGCAACGTTATCTGTGGGGGTCCACTGTGATGTTTTCATGATATCCACTCCGTTCATCATGGCCATCCCTTCATGTTCTTCACTCATACAAAAATCGGGCGTATTCAAAACTCAGGTGGGCCACACCATCTAAAATTACGCCTAAAACCATTAAAATCACATTTCGTGGGCCCACTTTATTTTAGGAATGGCCCCATTTTTTCAGATGTCTACTCGTCCTGGTCAGATACATCTTGCGAATGGATTGGATGACATGTACAAAACACAGTCGGCTCCACATACTTTCTGAAATGTTTTAATGGTGGGCGTCCCATCCCAACCGTTCCCGTATGGTGTGACCCACGGACCGGGTGACACACAAACAAACGCTCCTCCTACCATTCGGGTCCATATACGGGTTTTCAATTCTAATAGTGGTGGGCCCACCATTTGGTAATCTGCACCGTTGGTCTGTTGCGCCGCACCGTAGGTAGAGAATGCCCCAAAAATCTCCCTGATGGAAGATCTCTCAATGGAGTGGCTCAGATCCGAGATCTGAATCACTCCGAATCCGCATAATGCAGATTTGGATCTTAAAATAAGTCCAATTATTTAAATGGACTAGATTTGGGATCCGACCCAAACATATGATTTACTGGGATTTGCATTATTTTGATGCTAAATTAAATATATTATATTATATATTTTTTTAAATTTAAAATGGGGTGGATCTGATATAGAGCCGACTCGAATCCGAATAAAATATTGATATCACTTTTTGGATCCGAATCCAATCCGTCTACAGATATTCGGACTTGGAGCCGGAACAACTGGATCCGACCCATTGAGAGCCCTAGATCCGAGGGACCAATATTAGGATTTGGGACATTCTGCTTGAATGGAGACCATCGCTGTATTTCTCCTCCCAACCGTACATCTGAGGCCGCAGATCGAAATGTCCAGACCCATCTACGGTGGGACACGTGTCACACAAGAAACCAATGGTCTAGATTACTGAACCATGGCCCCACGTTTCATAATTGAAAACACGTGCATATGGTGGAAAGAGCGTATACACAATAGATTGTGTGTATATTCGACGGAATTACGAAACCCTAGAAAGACAAGCTAAGGTAAACAGCCGCAGATACACCGAGAGCATACACTCCCATCGCCTTACCTACCACATCTCGACTCGACCGAGTCGCCATCCCCAACCCAGCGATTCCGACGATTCCGACCGGAACTCGGCGCAGGACCGCTCCCCGAGCGTTGGAAACGATGACTTCCTTGAAGAGCTCCACGGCGAAGGCCTTGAACTGCTCGCGAGTTAGGGTTAGGGGCTCGCCTCCGTCGACGTGGACGGATCCGAGGGCACGATCGACCTCGGCCTGGGTGGGAGCAGATGGGGCCCACCTCCTGATGAGAGGAACGGAGGTGGAGACGGCGAGGTAGAGGCGGGCGGAGGCGGGGAGGAGCTGGTAGGGCTTTACTCCGGGAAAGGCGTGTTGCGTCAGATTCAGGCAGTCGTCGTAGGCAGAGTCGCAGGCGGCGTTGAATTCCGGCGAGTTTTCTAGGGTTTTGGAGACCCTCTTGGATGCCGATAGGCCCATCGATCAACGGCTGAGAAAGAGAGAGATTCCCAATGATACGTTCCGATGTGAGTTCGTGGGTCTGGTGACTCGTCCTCCTCACGTGCACTCATGGATGGGAGCTTATCTCTAAAACCACACTGATGAAGCAATCTTAACCATCCATCCTGGCTATCGAATGGACGGTTGAATGTACTCGGGCCTAGCAAAATCAAAACTTTAAATAGGGCCGTCAGACCCGGCCCGAATAGTTCGAAATCCGGCCCAACCCAATCCCAGGCCCGGCCCGTTGACAGCCCTAGTTAATATGGAAAGCACACGGTTACTTTCTCTATTTTGGCGGAAACGAGTTAACGTGCGTTAAATCCACCCCGTCCATCAGCTCCATCACCCCTTATTTAGGCTTGGTACAAAAAAAAACAGGTTGATTCAACACTCAGGTGGGCCACCCCTTAAAACTATGCCAAAAAACCTCTAAATTCACAAGGTATGGCCCACCTGAGTTTTGTAATACTGTGATTTGGGTAATTCTCTCATCCTAATGAGGCACATCAGACGAATCGATTGGATGGGATATAAACACCACAGTGGGCATTTCATAATACTAATGGTAGATGTCCCATCCGAACTTTTTCATATGATGTGGCCTACCTGAATTTTGGACGGTCATTATTTTTGGGATCTAAGGTGAACATGAGACATTGTACCTGATGGACGGGGTGGATCTCATGAGAGGTCCACCCACAATTCAACAGTGGCGAGTCTGGTGATTCATCCTCCTCACACATGACGCTTGACGAAGCAATCTTAACCATCCAATTAATGTCGATCTGATGGGTGGTTAAGGGTAAAACAGTGAGTGGTCCACATTCCAATGAAAAAAAATTCAGATGGTTAATATCATCTTATCATCGTAATATGGACGGTCTGAATTGCTTCATAACTATGCCATGTGGACCGTCGAAATCTCTTCCGTCATTTTCTAGATTGTGCCAAACTATTAAAGGAGCCTAGCCCTATTCTTATCACATGGCCATCTCCTGTCTGTGGTGATGAACGGCAGAGATTTAACGTCCAGCCCACGTGTGGTTTCTTTGATGAAAGCAGATGGGAAATCACACGGATCAGTTGGAGAATTTGCTAATCCCACACGCCGTAAAATTCAAACCATCCATATTTGCATCGCACACGTGCCGTGGTCCTGATTCCTTTTAATTGGGGGTTTTTTGGTAATTTCCCAAAAATCAAATGCTTAATCTGCACTAGCCATCACGTGGACCCCATCCATCATCATGACAACTAATAAGGAAAGTCCAATAACTAACTTTGGACCGTCCATCGTGTGGGCCAAACCTAGATTCCAGATCTCCAAGAATCACTTTGATTGGATGATCTTAACCATCTATTCAATGGCCAATGAAATGATCTTGATCGACCATAATAAAATAGGTACAAAAATAGATTTTGATCATCCTTCAAGTGCCCCACCTAGTTGCATTTTGAATGTGGACCATCCAATCTTCAATATGGACCATCACATCAATGGCTATCTTGCAAAAATCATACAAGCTTATTAGCATCATCTATGAAAGTGATTCTTGAGAACCACAACCTGAGATGGGTCCCACTTAATTGGTGGTTCAGATCAACTTTTTTTCTTTTTCTTTTTTACATAAGATGCGGATGAAAAGTAAATAGAGGTAAATGGAATTGGGAGTAGATGGGTTTGATTTGAAATCCTGGAAGCTACAGGGATTTGGTAGTAAATGAGGTGAAATGTCTTTTTAAGCTCCTCGGAGAGTGCTAAGTAAACAAAGGTGTTGCGAAGTATGTCTATCGTATACTAGGCATGCTAATAATACTATGAAATAATTTAATTATTGGCTACATCACTAAAATCTCACCAATAAAATGATCTAAACCATCCAAATGTTGGTCATGGATGGATAAAAAAACGCTGGCAAATTGCTTGTTTGTGATCCTTACATTTGTGGCCCACCCGAGGATCGGAATTTCCTCATTTTTTGCTTAAGTATATATCTCAATGGGCTTATTACAATCATTCTATCACATATCACATATGCGGACAAATCCAAGATTTTAAAGCTGATTTGGGATATCACATATGTTCCTATGAATATACTGAATAAATCCAAGGTCACTCATGGCTCGGTAATGTGGGGCATTTTCACACCGAGTTCAAGTGTGGCTGCCTATGGATGTGAGGGCATACTCGGGGTGGGTGATTCATGGATTTGGATGGCCCATGGATTCCAGTGGCTCGTGTGAAAACAAGTGGGCCTATGAAAGAAAGTTCGGCTGAGAGCCTAGCTTGGGCTATGAGATAAAGGGATTGATTCGCCACGCTCTACCAATTCTTGCTTTTAAAGCAAGTGGTTAATTGTCCTGCATCACTCAGTGGTAGATTTTGTGAGTTTCAACACTGAGATCATGGGTTTGAGTGCCCATTTTGGGGTGTGTGTGTGTGTGTGTGTGTGAGAGAGAGAGAGAGAGAGAGTGTGTGTGTGTTGAAATTTTTCAATGCACCCCAATTCCTCCCTTTTACTCCCTCCAAACACGATATTTGGATTTCAATGCATTTCATTTATTTCCATCCAAATACAATCAAGCAAGTCATTTAGGCTTGAAATGGAGTAATTGTGAAATGGATTCCATTTACCTCTATTTACAAGCTCCCAAACGACCCCTTAGAAAGATGGCTATTAATGTTTGACCATAGACCTTTGACATTTTCATGGAAAACAATACCACTGACAGAACAATGAAATTATTGTTGAATGCTACAGTTTTTTCATTTCTCGCGTATTCCAAAGGGGTTTCCATTTCCAAATTCCGAGTGTTCCATAGGGATTTCTAAGGGCCTGTTTGGTTGGCATCTGGAAACTTGTTCCAGCTTAAAATCTGGATTCCAACGAAATCTAATTTTAACTGGTGTGTTTGGCGGCAAATTCTAGCCAAACAGGATTCCATCTGGCAACCTAAATTGACTGGAATTGGGATTAGTGGAAACGGTGTGGGGGACTGTTTCTACAGAAGGGAAAAGAGGCGGAAGTGAGCGTCATTCAATATTGACGATAATACTGGCCACCTCGATGTATGCATTGTCCATCTATGATGTATGTGTTTTATATCCATGTGATCCATCCGTTTTGAGAGCTCAATTAAGGGCATCATACCAAAAATGAGGCAGATCTAAATCTCAAGTGGACCACGCCAAAGGAAAACAGTGTTGATTTGAACGTCCACCATTAAAAACTTCCTAGGGCCCACTATAATGTTTATTTGCCATCCAACCCAGCCATCTATCTTGCGGGACTACTACAGGCCAGAGGTCAAGTTCTCAGGCAGATCCGAAGCCCAAGTGGGCCATGCCGCAAGCAACGGTTGGATTACACAGTTTTCAACCAAACAGTATCTGGATTACATAGTTTTCAACCAAATAGGCGAGTTCCAAATGGAATCTGGGTTTCAAATTCAGTTTCTGCAATTTTGGATTCAAACACTGAAATTTAGATTTTCTCTAGAATCTAGATTCTGCAACCAAACAAGCCCTAGCAACTCCTTTCTAGCATCCATATACAAAAACTAAATTCTTGAGAATAGCTTTCCTAATACCCAAACACCATAAACAAAATCCCCTTCATTGAAATTTGTTTCTCACAAACAAATTCACAATCCCTTTAAGATTTCAGGGAGCCAAACAGCCCCTTCTATCTTTTGCAAGCTCTAATTCTCACACTAGATTCTTTAGAACAGATTCTATTTAGTTTTACTGTAATTTTCAGCTAAATGGCATCTTTAAGTGAAATGAATTTATTATATAATTGAATGGATTTTATCAATTCTTCAAATTCATCATTCTTTGTGTCGAACCTGATCAGGTTACTACAAAATCCGAGTCGACTCATACGAGTCGTTTGTATCAGACTCGTCTGAGACTAAAAACCATAGGAGGAGGACATCTTTTCATCTAAATTATAGCTGAAGGGCCCTATTTGTGCGTGTGTGTGTGTGTGTGTGTGTGTGTGTGTGTGTGTGTGTGTGTGTTTTCCTTTTACAGTCTTATTTTTGTTCTATTCATTTCCTTTCTTTTTCAATTTCAAATAGTTCTGTTAACTATTTCAAGATTCTTTTTAACTACCTATTCTTCTACAATTCTAGCATTCTTACTTTTGGGTGATCTATACTTGAAATTCTGGAAAAATGCTAGTTGGTGTGTAGGGTCCACCATGGTGTTTGTATGACATCTCGCCCGTCCTTCAAGTTTGTACCACCATGCAAATGGGATGCCCTAAAAATCAGGTCAATCCAACCATTAGATGGGCGGTTGTTCATTGTTTTTTTATGGTGTTCTCCACCTGATAGTTGGATCCACCTGATTTTCGGGGTGTCCCATTTTCATGGTAGGGACAACCTTGTTGGACAGGTGAGATGTCACACAAACACCATGGTGGGCCCCACATACCAACTAGTTGGACATATAACTAATTGTGTGAGAGTGTCTTGTAAATCTGTTTTCTTTTAATTTTTCTGCATATTCGGGCTGTCAACGGGCGGGCCAGGGTTTATCCAAGGCCCGGATTTGAATACCCATTCAAAAGTTTTATTTTGTATGGCCCAGCCCGACTCATTGATAGCCCTAGAACAAATACTATAGAAGGTGCATTTCATTGACTTCTGCAGAGTGGCCCATGAGGAGTCGGGCTGGAACAAATGGACGGTCCAAACTGATTATTGGACTGTAGAGTGGCTGCATGCATGCGTATAGATAATCACTCGACCAGAGTATCATTAAGCTCTAACAGCAATTTGAATTCAAGAAAAAACAAATGAATAGGAAGAGAGGAGCTACATGATCCTTGACCCGAGTATCCCGATGGCATGCTAAGGATTTCCAGTTTATAAAAATGAGACCATTGTCCTAGTGAGATAGACCGCTGATCTGTTAGGACCTGTTTTGGATGGACGATGCCCAAAAAATCTCCAAATTTGGAAGATCCTAGCTGCCAACGTTGGGGTGCTCACAGTATACCAGGCTTTTCAGTTTACATGAATGGACCCTTGTTCGTGACGCGGATGGATGATGAGCCAAAAATCTCCCACATTAGATGATCCTAGCAGTCAATCTCGGAGCTTTTCATCTCCAAATGTGGACTGTTGCTGTATTTCTCCTCTAAACCATTCATTCGAAGGCCATAAATTGAAAGGTCTGCATTGTCGTATTGAGGAGATATTTGAGGCATGGTCCATCCACAGTGGATCAAAACAACGGACCAATGGTCTGGATTAATGAACAATTCAGGGCAACGATCAAAGAATGGTCACAGGAAGATATTGTAATTGCATTTTTTTCCTTTCACAAATGAATACATAGCTAAAAAGAATAGGGTGTGTTCCAAAGGGAGTTTGGAACATACAAATACAAACAACAACACCAAAAAAAAAAAAAAAAAAACAGTGGTTTGCTTGACATGGAAACAAAGAACAGAATAATTTCAAATTCAAAGAAAAAATAAATTAAATAAAAAACAATTGGCTTACTGGGCATCTTTAACGGATCTGATCTTAGCTGGCTAAGTGGTTTGGAGAGCTTTCAAACATGGTGTGCCACACGTACGCTCTAGAAAGGACCATCTCCAGCTCCTGGTGGGTCCAGTTCACTGTAGGGAGGTGCTGGAGGAACATGACCATCTCCTGGAACTCGAGCTTTAGGAGCTCGTCTGACCACTGGAACAAAGATCATGGCATTATTTATTTCTTTTATCACCAAGAGAGAGAAAGAAATACAAGAGAGGCATGATAATTTTGAGATTGTACAAGTGGGACCAACCTTTAGGTGAGATCTGGACTGTTGGTCTTGTGGGCACACCCATGGATTGACCATGCCCCAACATTTGCCCTTTTCCGCTGTTGAGCGTGTCGTAATTCTTTTCTTTACTTGTCAATTAGAAGGCCACTGATTGAAGGGTTCAGATTGTCTCATCAGGGGGGCGTTTTAGCATGGTCCACTGGTACTGGATCCCACCATATGACGGCCAAGATCAAACCATGGGCCCCACTTGTACAGAAAATGAGGGCCCAAGGGCACTATCAAGTTTACTTCACAATGAACATGTGATTTTTTTGTTCTTTTTCCTTTTTTAACATCTGAATCATGAGAATCATGCCTAAATAGTAAGTTCTTGTGCATAATTGGGACTCGGGAGAGAGGAACGCTATAGGCATGCACCAAACACAAGCAGCCCACATAGGATACATGTGAGACCCATAGCTCTAAAACTCACTGAGTCAACTCGGTGAGATTTCGAGCTGTCTTAGGGAAACTAGGACCTGGGTCTGACTCAAACTCAACCCAGGAAGACTTCAAGTTGAATCAACACAACTCCTGGTGACTCGAACCAAGTCACTCATTGAGTCACACATAAAATGTGAAGAGGGAGGGGGTGATCGTACCCTCAACCTTATCCAGGAGGAGAGTTACACTTAACCAGTGCATCATCGAATCACTTAACGATAGTTTTGCTATTTTGCAGTGTTTATAATAAGTCTATGTTAGATATATACTACTATTGCTAATATTTGTAAAACATAATTGTTAAAATCGAGCCGATTTGAATCTCAGATAAACAGCAAGTCGAGTCTTCGAGTTTTTTAACAACAGCGAGAACCAGCCCATTCATCAGGTTTCTCTTATGCTGAATGTTCTGTGTCCCATAAATCCAGCCGGTCCACTCATCATTTGGGCTACGTGTACAGATAAAAATGGATGGTTAGAAAAGGGATGACTGATGGTCTACATTCAACATACATGTGACCACCTGAGTGGAGTGGCCCAATTTGCAGACTAGGGCACAATCACCAAAGGGACCACCAAATGAACAGACTGGATTTCATATATGAATGCTACATTGGCACATGTTGGCGCTTGTGTTTGGCATGTGCAAGATGCGTCTGCAAGTAGCATTCCTCTTTAAAAAAAATTAGAAAAAAGAAGAAGAAAGAAAACAGCCATCCAGACCAAGAAGACACAATGTTGTCATAGGAAAGAGAAAGAGAAGCATCCACAACCAGGGCTGGCAATGGTTTGAATGAGCCCGTGGTCCAGCTGGCCAACCTGTTCCTTACTATGGGTTTAGGGCCACATTGGGTCAGGTTTAGGCTAGAAAATGAGATCCATTGGGTATATGGGTCAGGCTTGTCTAACCCAACCCAACCCAACCCGCTTTGACCCACTCACATGAAGGTTATAAATAGTAATAGAAAGTTTGACTCCAAAAACCTCTTAAATAGTAATGGGCCTGAAAATGAAGCCCCACCAACACTGCTTTGGCCTGGTGCTCTATTTTGAGTTGGACCACACACCTAAATTCTAGACTCATTTAGTTGATGGGTTAGACTCGGGTTGTTGTTTATGAGTTGTAGGTTGGCCTCAGGTTTGGATTCTTGGCCTATAAGTAAATGAATCGGGCTAAGTTTCAATGCCTTGGCACAAATACTGAATGGGTTGAGACAAGGTTCGCCCCGAGCCAAACCCAACCCATTCCACCCCTATCAACAACCATACTTTTCCTGACAGAATACACAATAAAAAATAAGTTTAAAATTAAAAAAATCACATTGAAATTGTTAGGCCCTGATGCATCAAGATGTGTATGGTGTCCTGATGTACCCAATCTGTACAAGTTGGGACCTGTGGTCTAGTAGTCCAGACCATTGATCTGATGGGCCCCACCACTGTGGATGGGAATATGACAAAAATCTGCAAGATTTTGATGATGCTAGGCACCCACTCTTCAGCTTTTGTTTCAGACCATTCTGGTATTTTTCTGTAATAATCTATTGGTAGGCCATTGACTGAAGGGTTAAGTGTTGATGCATGGGAGTTTGTGCAACATCCCCCATTCAAAGTGGGGCCCATCCGATCAACAACCCATGGGCCCACTTGTTCTCTAAAACCACATGCAATGGTCAATGCAGAACAAGTTCCAACATCTAAGTATCTCAAATTGGTTTTTGTACATCATGTTTAAATGGAAGCTGATGAGGACACAAGACCTTTTAAAGTCTACCAACGAGCGCCCACCACAAGCATTTTCCTTGTGGCTAGGCGACTATTGAGGAGCATTGAAGACCCTACACACGTGATTTGACACATTGAAGACCCCACATTGGGAGGACACATGTGTAGGAGGTTTTTGGACGTCTTCGGGCACTCGAACTTTTGCGCAATTTGTTTTAAGTTCCGTTTTTGCTTAATTTTTAAGAGTATTTTGGTATTTTCATGTTTTCTTATTGGTTATTTAAGAGGGTTCAGCCCTAAAAATGAGACTAGTTGTTGATTAATGAAAAAGAGAAAACCTTTGGTTGCCTCCCCCCCCCCCCCCCCCCCCCCCCCTCTCTCTCTCTCTCTCTCTCTCTCTCACGGTGCTTCTTCTTCTTCCTTGATCTCCTTCTTCTCTTTTCTTCTTATGCCCCTCCAATTTCTTCCGGGTAATCTATTTCCTATTATCATTACTTCAAATCCTTATTTGTTTATTTCCCATGATCAAAATCTGAGAATTGATCCCCAAACCTAATCCCTCAAATTTTTGAATCCCCAATCCAAGAAACCCTTTGATTCTTCGGACTAGTGATCTCCATTGATCGATTGGGTTAAGACCATGCAAGATCAGGAGGTTCCATCCCTCATCGGATCCAACCATAGCAATAATTGAATGTCATACTTCATGGTTGTGATGAATGGCCCGCTCCATTGCATGTCTCCTCGTGATTTTCTTAGTTCATGATGATTAATGCTAGATTTTATATTATTATTGTCTTTTATTTCCGCTGGATTATATGAGTGCATGAGCATGCATCATAATTAGGGCATCCTATGTCAAATTTGGTATCAAAGCTTAGGCTTGCATGGTTTTGTCTAGATCGAGTGATCAAAAAAATTAGGGTTTTGATTTTTAGGTCTGTTTTAGGAAATTTTCAGATTTAGAAAGTTTCCAATTTTAGGAAGTTTTCAATTTTAGAAAGTTTCCTAATTTGGAGAATTTCCAAATTTAGAAAGTTTCCAATTTTAGAAACTTTCCTAATTTGAAAAATTTCCAGATTTGAGTCGCATCATCTAGAATTAATTAGTGTCAGTTCATTGTAGTTTAAATTCATCGCATTCATATTATGAGTCACCTAGTCTGTAGAGTCTCCCCGTAGTGAATGGAGTATAGGCGTTTGAGATCTTCAGGGCTATTAAGTGTTGTCGTGTGGCCGTCGAGACCCAATGAAAAGCCGAACTCCGATGAATTGGCCTACTTTAATGGTCACATGGACCCACAAACATTCATTGATTGGCTTGAAGACTTGCACTATTTTTTTTATTGGTATGATATGTCGAATTACAGTCGAGTGAGGTTTGCCAAGTGGAAATTGGAGGGCCAAACCAAGTCGTTTTTGATAGATTTAGAGCGATGAATTGATAGAATTGGGAGAGCCCCGATCTCACAATGGGACGAGATGAAAGAGTATTTGAAAGAAAAATATCTTCCCATCTCTTATCATTAAAAGCCCTTCGCTCAGAAGAGAGTTGCATCACCTTCTCGCCCAAACACAGAACCAATATGGTCCCCTCCTTGCAGAGTGGTCCAACCCGTCATTAAGGATCAAATTCTGGAGGCTTTAACCACCGTATCCCGATGTCTGGACAACATTGACAACCACGCTAGAGAATCCTTTCAGGATCTCTTCAACAAATTAGAGGGATTCAACCAGACTCGCCCCGGTTATGGAAAAAATGATCAACATCATGCCTTGGTGAATGGCCAGTTGGAAGAATCCAAACATGATGATTATGAAGTAGAAGAGTACGTGCCTAACGTCAGTAGTGAGGAAATGGAAGAAATTGAGGCATCGCTCATCATCGTTGAGGATGGTGAATTGTGTGCTAGTGATGAAAAGGTCGAAGAAATTGAGACCGTATCACTTCTAGATGTCATGTGTGACTTAAGTGATGTAGAGTCCCAATCTAAGTCTCTTACCATAATGCACACGAATGAATTTGAAAAAGAGACTAGTGAGGATATGATGGTAGACACCCACATGACTTGTAATATCCCACCAGATGATTTACGGGATAAATTTTTACTCAAATGGGACATTCAACACACAATCGATCTTGTCCCTGGATCAATCCTGTCAAGCTTTCCTCCATATCAGGTGAACCCCGTAGAAAATATAGAAGTGCAACGTCAATTTGATAAATTTCTCGATGAAGAATTCAATAAGGAAAGTTTGAGTTGGAGTTTTGTTTTGTGTGTCATGCTTGCCCTTTTCACATTAAAAAACAATGGCATATGGCGCACATGTGGGCACATCCTGGCCGTCCAAAAAGCCTCAGTCAAGTGTTACGCCACCTTGCGACGTATTCACTTTATGGTGGATATGATGGCAAGAATCCCTATTCCGTATCTTGATGACGTTTTGGACATAATGGCTGATGCCAAGATCTGCTCAAGACTTGGTACTAATAGTATGTGTTCTTAAGTGTTGGGGTACCTGAACATCATCCTTGTTTATAATACTTATAATGAGGAATTATGTGTCACCCATGAAAAGTGTCCTTTTGTTTCAGTTTTCCAAGTTCTAGGTCATAAGATTGTTTACTTTCAGTTCGTTGATTTCTCAAAGTGTCCTTTAGTTTCACCCATAGGTCATCAGAGTCAGCCGATGCATTTGCAAGACACATTCATGAATTGCATACATATATTAGACAGCGGATTAATAAGAGCAATGATAGTTATAAATATTCAGCTGACTCTCATCGTAGATCACAAGATTTTTAGGAAGGAGACTACGTAATGGTAAGGATAAGGCCAGAGCGGTTCTCACAGGTTTCCGCTAAGAAATTACAAGCGCGTAGTGCTGGACCATTTAAGATATTGCAGAAAATTGGGTCCAACGTGTACCGGATCGACCTTCCACCTGAAATGGGCATTAATCCAACGTTTAATGTGGAGGATTTAGTCCGTTTCCCTAATCCTACCATTGATCCCTCGTCCCTTTCATGGCCTTTTTCTGAGTTTTCTTCGCAACCTACTCCATCCATTATTCGTAAAGAAGAGATTGAGGAAATCATAGATGAAGAGATCGATTCTACGAGAGATGGAGGTTTCCAAAGATACATTGTCAAATGGAAGAACAAACCACCGTCAAAATCTACGTGTTTGACTGAAGAAGAGTTGCAAAGCGTTGATCCAGACTTACTAGAGCATCACAAGAGATTTAACTCGTCGAGGTCGAGTTTTTCTCACCCGAGGGGAGTTGATAAGGACACAAGACCTTTTAAAGTCTACCATCGAAGAAAGAGCCCACCACAAGCATCTTCCTTGTGGATAGGCGACTATTGAGGAGCATTGAAGACCCTACACATGTGATTTGACACATTGAAGACCCCACATTGGGAGGGCACATGAATAGGAGGTTTTTGGACGTCTTCGGACGTCCAAACTTTTGCGCAATCTGTTTTAAGTTCCATTTTTGCTTAATTTTTAAGGGTATTTTAGTATTTTCATGTTTTCTTATTGGTTATTTAAGAGGGCTCAGCCCTAAAAACGAGATTAGTTGTTGATTAATGAAAAAGAGCAAACCTTTGGTTGCCTCCTTCCTCTCTCTCTCCCCCTCACGGTGCTTCTTCTTCTTCCTTAATCTCCTTCTTCTCTTTTCTTCTTGTGCCCCTCCAAGTTCTTCCAGGTAATCTATTTCCTATTAACATTAATTTAAATCCTTATTTGTTTATTTCCCATAATCAAAATCTGAGAATTGATCCCCAACCCTAATCCTTCAAATTTTCGAATCCCTAATCCGAGAAACCTTTTGATTCGCCGGACTAGTGATCTCCATTGATCGATTGAGTTAAGACCATGCAAGATCGGAAGGTTCCATCCCTCACCGGATCCAACCATAGCAATAATTGAATCTCATACTTAATGGTTGTGATGAATGGCCCGCTCCATTGCATGTCTCCTTGTGATTTTCTTAGTTCATAATGATTGATGCTAGATTTTATATTATTATTGTCTTTTTTTTCCGCTGGATTATATGAGTTCATGAGCATGCATCATAATTAGGGCATCCTACATCAGAAGCAAAACCAACGAACAGGTAAAGAAGATAAAAGGTAGCCTTGCACAACTCATAGCAACAACTCATTCAATATATAAATTCTGAGTAAAAACCATCTATTCTACCTTTAGTCATAATCAATAAAAGAGAGTCAAGGCAATGGAAGCAACATAACTAGAAGCTTACCGTCAAAAGAAAGCTGGCGGATATGTACACAAGAAATTCAGGCAGCGAATCTCCTTCTGCAAGATATGTATCCCATAAACGCGTAACGAGATGGAAAGGAATCTATAGAAATATCAAACCTGAAATTAGAACCTTACCAGAGAAAACCCCATTACTTGAAATAAAATTGTAGTCAGTAGCAACAAACCTCGCGAATTAGAAGACAGTTGAACCAGCGAAAAGCAAACTGAAGAAACTCCAGCCCTTCCTCATCCATGTGTCTTGAAACAGGTTCTTGTAACGAAAAAAGAAAATGCCGATATCAACATTATTATCTAGAGGTGAGCTCTAGTGGTACTAGTACCACTATAAGCTACAGTGGTACCTTGCAAATGTGGGGCTCCCTTGATTCCTGAATGAAATCAACATCTCCATTGGATATGTCAGTGCGTGTTACCCTCAGAGCCAAAAAATCAGGCTGATCCGTGAATCAAGTGGGCCACTACACTGGGTACAAATTGGAGGGAACACCCACCCTTGATTCACATGGAGTGCCCACCATGTTGTGCATATGGAATCTAGCCCGTTCCAACCCTTCATCTTGCCCAGATGAAGGGCTGGGCCAAAACTCAGGCTGCTTTCTGATTCAGGTTGGGCCTGAGCAAATCAAGGGTTGCCATCCTCTCTCACATTGTTCCCTGTGTTGTTGCCCACCTGAGTGTTGGATCAGGCTGATTTTTTAAAATTGGGAGTACTATGAGGCGACACATTCAACGGACAGTTTGGATGGCCTGCATACATCACGGGGAGGCCCACATTACCCAGTACCACCGTCAGGTGAAGGTGGTACCGGTACCACTGGAGCACGCATCTTTGATCTAACAGAAGAAAATTCATAGATGGGATGGTAGTGACACATTTAATAAAATAGCACCAATTATACAAGGCAGTCTATGTTGTTATTTAAGGGGTATGTTTGGTTGCAAACGGTTTCCAAGGCCGATGCACTCATATGAATGATTGAATCGTGGTTGAGAAAAGAACTAGACCTTCCATTCTAATCTCGAATGTGATTTGGGGTAGAAAGGGCAGCTAAACACTAGCCTCCTTAATGTGGGTATTATTTTCTGTGCCACACAAACACCAAGTGCATTACTTATGCTTGATAAGCACGGTGGTGGGGAAGGGAAGTTAGGGAAAAAGGTGTGGAAATTAAGCTTTCTAGCAATTCTTTGGGCTTTATGGTGGGAAAGGAATGAGAGATGCTTGAAGAACAAAATGCAGGTCTTTAGATTGGCCATGCAAAATGTAAAGGATTGGTCGAAAGTGTAGTGGTGGGCTGTCTTGGTTGAGTCCAAGGGAGTTTTGGGGAGGGTTTTGTATAGATCTGTATAGCTCTATATTTCTGTCTATTGTAGGCTTCAGCCTTCTTTTTATGAAATTTCATCAATGTTCAAAAAAAAAAAAAGCCCAAACGACCATTGATTGGGTGGTACACCAAAATGCTACCGAAGCTATGTTGTTATGATTAAGAGAATCCATATTCCTCCCTCTTCAAGAGCTAAGGAGGTTATTTGAAATTAAATATAAAAAAAGGGAAAGCTTTGAAAGATTTTGTCATATTTACTAGGAAGACAACTCGGATGTTGATGCTTTGGTGATCAGATTTACGGGTTTATCCAAGCCCTAGTAGCAAAAGGCATTATGGGATTTTAACAGAGAGGGGATTATGCAACATGCAACCTGCGTCTTCGCAGTGTGTGCAGGTTTTCAATTATGACAAGTGGGGCCCATGGTTTAGTCATACAGATCATTAGTATGTTGCTTACCACCGTGGATGGACCATGACCCTAAAATCTCCCAGATGTTTCAGTTGAACATGGACCTTTGCTGTATTCCTCCTCTTAAGCATCTATTTGTAGCCCATAAATTGAAAGGTTAGAATTATCTTATTGAGGCAATTTTTGGGTCCTGGTCCATCCAGGGTGCAGCACAACAGACCAGAAGTCTAGATTCCCAAACCGTAGGGCCCACTTGTCAGAATTGAGAGTCTGTATACACTGTACAAAGAAATTAGTGAGTACCATATAATACTCTAATAAGAAGTTCATAATTTACAGACCACTCCCAAGAAATGCCTTACCAAAATTTCTAACAAAATCAGCTGTGATAGATGTATATAAGCACCTCTTGCAATAGTCTTCAATGATGCTTTCTTTCCTTTTTCTTTTATAAGCAACAGCAAATTTTAAAACCTTCCTGGTCTGGTCAGAACTTGGGCAACATGACACAGTTTGGTTTGGGTTCTGCGCACTGGCTGTGAACCTGTTTTAAAAATGAGGTGGTCTAAATTCAACCGGTTGGACCATAAGTTAAGGTCCACACAGTGGATAACTTCCAACCTTTCAGACATCCAATCCGTCCTATAGATTGTCCACCATGAGGATTTTCTTTTGCAAAAATCAGCCACATCCACTCATTAAGCAGACCACACTAGTATTTTGCTATTTATCAATGGCTAGACATTGTTTTCTATGGTGCGGACCAACTGATGAGTAGATGGGGCTGATTTTTACACTAGGTGATCTTCATGGTGGGGCAAACTCATTGGAAGGGTTGAATATCACATTCACTTAACAGGTTGGAAGTTATCCACTGCGTTTACCATAATTTGTGGTCCAACCAGTTGGACTTGGGACCTTCTCTTTAAAAATAAGGTAAATGGTAAAAACAGGTCTGCTGGACATAATGGCCAGTTAAGTGGGACCCACATGTAACTGGTGGCTGATAGATGACCAGTTCAGTGGGACCCGCATGTAACTGGTGGCTGATAGATGGCCGGTTAAGTGGGACCCACATGTACCTAGCCATTAAATGACCCTTGGGTAACATTAAGCCATGAACAGTGCCTCATGCCACCATCGCGTACAATAATTAAACCAATCCAAGTCATAGAACGACTCTGCGTATTTTTACAAAATCAGAAAGTTCCAGTGAATCCGCTGAGCTGAACTAGGAAACCAGAAGACCGATTTCCGAGCTGGGACCCAGTGTTTAAGCTTCAATTGAGAGAATGTCACCATTAATAAGTAAAAGGCAGTTTTTTTTTTCTTCCGAAGATTGATAAGTAAAAGGCAGTTTTTTTTTTTTTCCGAAGATTGATAAGTAAAAGGCAGTTCGGTTCATAGAAAAGAAAACAGATGTACCATCTATCCTTCGGACCAATTCCTTCAGTTTGAAAACAAGGCGCTGGATTCCTGGTTGGGCAAATGTGTAATGATCTTGCATGCCTTCAAGCAAATTCGATAGACACCAATAGCAATCAGCTTCAATATTAGAAATTATTGACGGGGATAGATCCGAAATCAGCCAATTAGCCATGTTGTCTTCTAGGTGTTCCGACAAGAAAACAATTAAAAACGGAGTGACGAGATCGTTTATTCCCTGAACATATCCACTTGCTGGGTGACGAATGGCCCTGGAAACAAGTTATAGATATGTAATTTCATGAAGAGAGAGAAAATGGTAATTGATCCATAATAGGAAATTAACATCAAATGTCTTTTGATTTTCCTGACAAGAGAATCAATACACAAAAGCCTTGCTAAGGCTGCTAGAAGTACGATTTCCAATCCCACTCTTGCAACACATGCCAACATGGCACATGTGCATGAGATCCAGGCTGTTCATCGGGTGGGCCCCATCATGTGCATAGCCTAATAATCAGAACCATCCACTTGGTGGTGGATGCCATGCATATGTTGAATGGGGATTCTTAGTGAGTATTTTTTAACCATCAATTTTCATGTCCAGGCCACCTGATGACCACACCAGCCTGATTTTCGGCCAAGCATATACGCAATGGGCCACCTGATGAATGGCCTGGATCAAGCACACATGTCCCACATTGGCACTTGTGGGATGACTATAGTAGGGTCAGTAGCCTGTTCTTGCAAGTAGAATTTGGATTTGCAGCAAGAAAAGGGCATGAGTGCCAATATTCCCAGCAAATTAAGTAGTAGGATGATGAGGAAGCCTTCAAGGAAATGGTGGAAAGAAGATAATCTATGAGAAACGCCTTTTTTTTTTGGAGTATTAAAGTCCCTTGATATACATTGATACGCCATCCTCTAACGGCTTGAACTTTTAGAGCAAGTGGTGGTTTGACATTTTTCCCTTGCACATGGAAAAAAGAAAAAGAAAAAAGTGCTTCCCTTGAGCAATGTTTTCAGTATTGACAATATCGGCCGATATATCCCACCCGTGTGATACAAAATACACAAGTAGTGCTGATATATCCCACATGTTCGATCCAGTAAGCATTTTCAATTTTTTGTCCTTTTTTTTTGCTGTAAATCATGTTAAATCAGTGTCAAATGGTTACAAATCCATGTTTCTTCATGTTTTGCATGAAAATCATGGATTTGGAGGTTTGAATTCGAGGGGGGAGATGGGCTGAGTTGCAGAAAATTGAGAAAAAACGCAATTTCACAATTTCTCGCAAATCAGTTGCAATCTGTGTTCAGACACAAAATCAAACATGCATGTAACTTGATTTAGTGATTCTTGGTAATTTGGGAATTTTTCGGAGAAAAAATATTTTTAATTAAAAATGTTAATTTTTTTTTTTCCAAAAATACACTCTAATTGGCTGTCAATTGACCCCCATTTCATAGTATTCAAGAGTGTTTGATAAAATCACAATCATGTGGGCTCTAATTTTGGGATTTTGGGAAAGATGGGCCGATTTGCGAAAAATAAGGAAAATTTGAAATTTCCTCAAATTTTCTCAAATTGGAGAGGATGACTACCAGCATTATTTCAAAGAGTATTTCATTCTTCAATGGTATCATTCTACTATGACCTGGGCATAGTGTTGTCAGTTTGTGAAGCAACAGTACTATGCCCAGCCTTGTCGAGATGGAGATGATGATTTTGAGCCACCATGAGCTCTATGCAGGTTTGAGCCACAGCCACACATTATTCACAGGTATATTTCTAGTTTTCTACTTCTTCTTTTGTTTTTGAATGAATTACTTGTGTTCTCATACATGTCTTCTAACAATTATAAATTATATGAATAGACTTTGACTATACTTGCATTAGTTTAGTTAGATAGCGCATAGATTAGGATCCCTTAAAAGGGAAACCTATTATGTTCACTTGTTTTTTGTGATGTTTTGATTTGTGTATTGATGTCTTTTTAAACAAACCTTGAAGTTTTATTTTAAAATTGGCAAATTCCCAATGGTTCCCCATGTTTCCCAATAATGCGATGCATTACATGATACAGCCATGTAATGTAGATAATGTATCCATATCCTAGTGGTGTGATACATTATGCGATAACAATAAGGAAAGCATTTCCCTTGAGAACCATGTAATGTAGATAATGGCTGATAAACAGAAATCCAGATCCATCAATTAACTCTTCAAATTCTATTACTTTGGGGGGAAAAGGTAATAAAACAATGTCTTTGCATCAGATGACCACCATTGCATTTGGTGTATGTGATATTTTCATTTTTTATTTTTGAAGTGTGATTGTGAGTTTTCTTCTAATCAAAGTACATTATTTACATGTTTGCTTCAGTTTCCAAGTGCGATCTTCTAAGAACTGCACAAGTGGTGTTTGCTCAGATTCAACTTAAGAATGAAAATAAGGGCTATCAAAGAAGAGAAATGCTCCAATTCTCTCAAGAGCACTATAACTTATAGTGATCCTAGTTGCATTGATCCACATGGACAGTCCAATCGATTGATCTGAACTGTCTATCAAGGCCAGATCACATTTCATGGACTACCATGCAAAAATCATACCGATAGGATGATCTAATCCATCCTTGATTTGGCCTCATTTTCTACAGACATCTGTTTTCCAAGCTATGGATTGGATGGCTGAAATTGCCTAACAGAAGTGATTCCTTAGAAGTATAAGCAATCCATGATGGGACCTAAAAAATAGATAGATCAAATTGTTGGTTGGACCAAAATTTTCTATAAACAATCTTGATCGTCCATATTAAAGGCCACCAATCAATGGTTAATATTTGTTTGATTGGTGTAATCTTTGTATGGTAGCCCATGCAAATGTGCTTTGGACCTAATGAACAGTCTGGATCAATGAATTGGACCAAGTGTCCCATGCAATTAGGAGCACTATAAGTTATAGTGCTCTGATGGCATTGGAGCATTTCTGATCAAAGAACTAGGGACCAGTTTGGAAGCACTACATAGTGTATTGGTTCCAATCTTTTTGTGGAACCCAGACTGCATTTGGGGTGAATGGGCAACAGAAACTGCACAAAGCAAACTGTGTTCTTCTAGCTTTTTCCCATCCAGCTCATTCGATTGATAGCTTGACTAATTTAAGAATTGAATTATGTCTTTATTTTGAACTTCTTCTACTAGGATATAACAACAAAACTTTGTAATAAATTTAAAATAAAAAATAAAAAATCCTCCTTTAAAAGGAACCTGAGATTGAGGAAAAATCCCTACAAATATGTAGAGGTGGGCAATGATCCGAGCCGGGGCGAGTTAGACCTAGTTTGGGGTTGGCTTGTTTTTGTGCCACCCCAGTTTATGGATCGGCCCGGTTTGGGTTTCAGGCTGACCCGCATGGCCCAAGTTTGGTTTGCTGCAAAAAAATTTGGTTAGAGCCGGGATCGGTTTGGTTGAAAATTTCGAACTGGGCCGAGCCAAGTTCGAACAGGTGGCAACTCTTTTTTTGTTGTTTGTTTAAATAGAAAAGAATTTAAAAAGTTAGAAATAACACAAAAAAAATATATAAAAGTATCTTACTACATGATGTTTAACATTCTCCAAAGGAGGGAGTGCAACTTCAAAATAGATATGTAAGAGCCTTTTTCCAAACAAAAGTACACAAAGCTTTGACACCAGCTACATGGCGGGTGCTAAGTTCACCAGTCAATTCAAATCCTACTTTAGCATACTGAGTAAACTTTGTGGGCCCACCGTCATGTATATGTATTATCCACACCGTCCATCCATTTTTACATATCATTTTAGGACATGATCCAAAATTGAATCATGTCCAAAGCTCAAGTGGACCAAACCACAGGAAACAATGTGCATTCATGTATATGTATTATGTATTATCCACGTCGTTGTGTATATGTATTATCCACACTGTCCATCCATTTTTACATATCATTTTAGGACATGATCCCAAAATTGAATCACACCACAAGAAACAATGTGCATACAATCTACGAGCCGAATCAAACCGAGTTGAATCAAGCCGAGCCAAGCCAGTACTGCCCTTATTTGAGTTTGGTTTGTTTTTTAAACGAGCTTGACTTCGAGGCTTGGTTTGGTTTGAACTTCTATTCGAACCAATCCAAGCCGAACTTTTTCAAACCAATCTAAGCCGAGCTTTTCGAGCGGGCTTGGTTTGTGTCCAGCTCTACAAATATGTCATCATATTTCCGACTAAAGAAACCAAGTAAGAGATATCTTACCATGTATAAAGGATTCTCTCCAAGGATTTCTGAACTTCCTCGTGCTGAAAGAAAGTGACTTCAGGCACAGTCCTTGGACAATCAACAGAAATCTAAGCACAAAAAAATGAAAAACAAAGCCCAGCATACAGTACATTGTTAGTAAATAACCCCAGTACATAATAAGATGAAAGGGCCAACAGCCGTCCAATTTAGCTCCACATATCACCTGGCGAAGCATGTTGATCTCATCATCTGAACGTTCTGTATCAGGAATATCATAACATTGTGAAATGCATTCTACGTACTCGAGTCGTTTCCTCTTCAGAACCGCCTCCCTTCTATCTGAATTAGGTGGTGCATATCCCTGTTGTCAGCTCATGCTTAAAAACTCAAACAGGCAACAAAGTGTTCAATAGTAGATGGCTGAAACTTTTTTCTTTTTCAGAATTAATTGACTTCTATTCAAAAAGTAAAATCAAACAATAGACCAGATTTTCACCTTCCTTTGTTAACGCATCTGTTAAATATTTAGCCTCTCTTACTAAAAGGTAAGAGCATAGTGATAGATAAGAAATGATCCAATACCCTCGAAGCATTATAACGTAATAGCTCTCCTAGTTGCATTGGGACATTAGACAGTCGAAACCATCAATCTGGACTGTCCATTAAGTCCAGAATCATTTCATGGGCAAATGAGAGGAAGTCTCACCAATCAGATGGTTAAATCCATCCTTAAGATGGCTTTCTTTTTTGTAGCCATCCATTTTCATGCTATGGTGTGGTTGCAATGACCTGAAAAAGTGATGCTTTAGAATCATAAAAAATCCATGATGGTCCCCGTCAAATGAACATGTGAAATTGCTGATTGGACTTAAATTTTACTAAATGATCTTGACCATCCATTTTATATCCATTTGATTGGTTGGTAAAAATTGTCCTATCAATGTTGATTTGGTACTGTAGGCCATGAATATGTTCTTGGCCTAGTAGACAGTGCACATCAATTTTTGAACTTTCCAAGTGGCCGATGCAACTAGGAGCACTATCACTTATAGTGCTTTGAGGGCTTGGATCACTTCTTATGACAGATATCCATGGCATGTTTAAATATAACTCTGTATTCCTGATATTTTCAATGTATCTCCAAAGCCCCAAGAACATCACAATAATGTCCAATACTTTTTCCAATGGAGCCATGTTGCATTCAAAATTTTGGATCCCCTTCTCCTTAGTTTTCTACCATTTACCTATTTTCTATTACCTTATTTTTATTTTCTGCAAGACTTCCTTTTCAATTCGAATAGTGCTACATTTATAACTATTGTTTTTTTTTGTACATCTTCAATATCCATGTAACAAGCAGACTCCACTACTAAAGATATTGAGGTGCCAACCATGCAAACATACACAATCAATGTTTTAAAACCGGACTGAACCTTGGCTCTTTCTCCTGACTGGTCAGACCCATTCTGATCCATTTCAACTAAAAAATCTTCTTATCTGTAATCATTAAAAAATAGAAAGAACTAAAACATAATCTGTTATTAGCGCAGTGGTTAAGGCATTTGATTTTCAAGTAGAGGTAGGGGATTTGAACTTTGACTGATGTATTTTTTAATACAAAAACAGTTATCCACTTAACTGACTGGGTTTATTGACCCGAAACATTTGGTGGCTGTTCTGGTCCAACAGTCTCTCTCTCTCTCTCTCTCTCTCTCTCTCTCTCTCTCTCTCTCTCTCTCTCTCTCTAAGAACCCATCTTTTCAAGCAGAAGACGGTGCGAAAATAATTGGAAAAAGCACCCATCTTAATGTGTTTCTGCTTCCACATGAAACTTTTTGGATAAACCAAATGCCTGATCTTTTAGATTGAAATCTCTTTGGATAAAAGAATCCAAAAGAGCCAGGATTCACCACCATCCCAAACAGGACCCAAGTTCACAATTAGTTACAATGTTGCTCTTCAAAAATTTTGCCATTATTAACTTGTTCTATGTGTGTAACATTGTCTTGTAAGAAATAAAGTGCACTAATGTAACCTTATACTTTTAATAATACCTTACAACAAGGTACATTACCAATCACATTTTCTGGCGCATGCATACCATTAATCACAACACTTACATTGCAAGTCACATATCCTAAACTTCCTAGTCAAATCCTTGTTGGACTCGTTATCCAGCTGTTAAGAACTGGGCCTACCAAAAGAATCCGCCACACATCAGGACGCATGTAAGGTGGTATGCCACTCCAAGCTAACCCACGTAAAGTCTCTGTAAAAAAAAAAAAGAAGAAGAAGAAGAAAGAAAGAAAAGTTATTAACGGTGTGGAAAAGGAACCAGAACTATCAGAATTGGTTACTAGAATGCAACATCCAAACCAATAGGGCAGAAAAAGAAAAGAAAAGAAAATTCACCCAATGTTAGAAGATTGGAGTAAAAACTCAAAGCCCGGATGATGCCTAAGTAAGGTGAATTTAGTGCACCCAATGTTTTGCCAGTAAAGAAAAATGGAAAAAGTAAAATTAATGACAGCAAGCTGCTTTCTCAGCTATAATGTAAGAAGTTTCCAGTACAACTTCATTGTCAACATGGCTGAACATATCCATAAGCGGTATAACCTGATGTGGGTCCTTCTAGATAAGGTCCTCTGAAGTTCAATCACCTGAGCAGCAAGCCTACCAACTGAAGGTAAGGAAGATGAAGGGGAGGAATAAGAGGAAGGGAGGCGAGAAGATGTGAATTATGAAATTGCATAAGGGTTGTGCTTAAACTGCAATCATATAGAGTCAGAGATCTAACTGCCATGGAATTAAACCTATGAACCATACTATGAAACTTTCAGAGAGATTGATTGAGCAAAGACTGAGGCATGAGAAGAATATATCAAAAAATTAGCTTAGTTTCATACTTAGCAGATCTACCGCTGAAGCAATTTTACTTATTAGACAAATAATGGAGAAATATAGGAAGAGGATAAATGATCTCCATATAGTCTTTATTGACTTAGCATATGGATAAGGTCCCCAAGGAGCTAACCAGTGGGTGTTGGGAACGAAAAGAGTTTCAAGGGGATATATTGATGTGATTAAGGATATGTGATGCGGACATCAGTGGTGCACCCTTTAGAGTGTACCAGAGGAAGCGACGTCGCAGATTGAGTGTTGGAGCAGATGAGCTAATGTGGATGGACACTGGGCCCCTCGAGGCGCTTCATTGATGGATCACAAAGACCCCGCACGCGTACATACACATATGGAGGCTCTTTTTGTCGAATATGTGTGCGGGCTGCTAATTTGGAACTTTCCGACCATGGATCTAAGATTGGATGGCAATTGGACCGTTGTATTCTTCTGATCGGGCCATCCAACCATTGGATCGACCCGGGCCCACTTTCGTGGCCCGTTCCCAGTTTTCTTAGTTTTTTTCTTAGTTGTGTTTTTGGACCCTATGGACAGGTCAGATGTTATTTTGTGGTTGTGGTTTAATCTTAGGCATTTTTCTGTTCTTTTTCTCATTTTTAGTCACTTTATTGCACTTTATCTTTTCGTAGCCTATATATACTGTGAGAAACCCTATTTCGAATTGTTATTGAATGAATAGAAATTCGGATGCTTTTCTTCCTCTTTACCAAGATATTAGGGTTTCAGGATTGGCCCTCGAGTGTTGAGGATTCCACCCCGGTTTCTGATTTTCCTCGTTTCTAGTTCTTCAAGGTGCAGGAAAGGTAAGAATCTTCCGTTTTCATAATTCATGCTTTTTTTCAATCCATTGTTTCTCTATCTCCTTCATCTTTTTCTGAATCTTCCCATTCTGGTATGAACGGAAAAGAGGGATGGCTAGCTATAAGAACCGAATCCAAACTTGACTATGGACTGGTCTATGCTAGATCTGTGATATCTTCATATCCCTAGATCTTCCCCGTTTTACGTGATTTTTATGCTAAGGGGCATGATCCGAACGGACGGATCCCATCTCTGTGTTAAGATTTGTTAATCCCTCTGATTGAAAACAGTTAGTTGCTTAATTTTATTATTTGAATATCTTCCATCTGAATATGCATGCATCGAGGGTTAGGTCGTCACATGTCCCTGCATCAATATATGTGATAGAATTGTAACCATTGTTCCGAGTATCCCCGATATTATCCATATCTCCAGCTCGGAAATACCGATAACACTGGTAGTATTAGAAATTCCAGGTATCAACGATGTATCGCTAATTTATTGATATCGACAATATATCACTAATACTTTCAACTGTGTAAATTCCAAGTGTCACTTGTATCGCCAACGTATCGATATCGCTAATGTATCATCAATACTTTCAACTGTATAAATTACAGGTGTCCCTTGTATATACAATGTATCGGCGATATTTTGATGACATTGCCAAAAATCTATTTATTAAAAAATTTCATTTCAATTTTTTTATGAGCGCATGGTTGTATGCAGTGTTCAAATTGTCGATGATAATATAGATAATATCACAATATTATCATTATCGTAAATGGGCGATATCAAGACCAGTCTTTCATTTTCTTTCCAATTGTTGATAGTTTTTCGGCGAAATATCTTGTGTTGTTAATATTCTGAAATATTGATGGATGTTTGGATGGAAAGTTGGATGGATAGTTGGATGCATAGATGAGATTGATGGGATAGTTGGACTGATTTCTTACGACAACACATGTTTTTAGGCCCCCAATAAGCAGAAACTTGTTATGTATGTATTCTTTTTTCAATTTTTTTATTCCTAAATATGCAAAATGTGTATTTTAGCATCTCCTAAAGTTTCACAAAAAAATTCCACCATTTTCCCCATGTTTCACCGCATTTTTTTTTATTATTGATGATATTATCTATCAATATTGTTTTCGTATCCCCGGCCAGGGAAGCTTGTAGTGATACCAATACTTCGAACATTGGTGATAACAAATATGAGGACCATTAGTGGAGAGACAAATGAGTTCCCAATTATTGTAGGCTTGCATCGAGGGTCAACATTGAGCTTGTACATTTTCGCATTGGTTATGGATAAGTTAATGAGGCATTTACAGGAAGAGACCCCATGGCGTATGTTGCTTGCAAATGACATAGTTTTGATTGACAAAACAAGGGAGGATGTAAACACAAAGCTAGATTTATAGAAGGATGTTTTAGAATCTAAAGGATTTAAAATTAGTTGGGCTAAAACATAGTATATGAAGTGTAATTTTTTGTAACTACAAGAGTGAAAACAAGGAATTTGTTAAGATTGCTGACAAAAAGAAGAAGAAGAAGTTAAGATTGCTTACCAAGAAGTTTCCCAAAATGACCACTTTTGATACCTTGGGTTAATAACTCATGAGAGTGGAGAGATTGAGAAGGATGTTGCCCATTGAATTCAAGTTGGGTGGAAGAAATGGAGATGTGCCTCTGAAGTTCTATGTGATCGTCATGTATCACTCAAATTGAAAGGGAAATTTTATAGGATAGCTATAAGACTGGCCATACCTTATAGGACATAATGTTGGGCAGTAAAGAATATACGTGTTCGCAGGATGAAAGTAACTGAAATGAGGATGTTGAGAGGGATGACTGGCAAGACAAGGATAGAATTGTAAATGAATGCACTCTGGGGAACTTACGATTAGCACCAGTAAGTAATAAGATGAGGCCATGAGGGTAAGTAGACTAAGATGTTTTGGTCATGTGCAATGAAGACCTGGAAACATGCCTGTTAGGAGTGAATTGGTACAAGTTGAAGGCTCCAAAAGAACAAAGGGAAGACCTAAAAGGACATCGATGGAGGTAGTAAGAAAAGATTTGATGACCTATGGTCTAATTGAAGGTCTAGCCCTTGATAGAGTGAAGTGGCGTAACAAGATTCATGTAACCAACCCAATTAATTGGTATAAGGCTTGGATGATGATGATAGAGACGAGGTTTCCCATCAAGCAAACAAGCAAATAGCTAATAACAAGAAAATGCAATTAACCTACAGTGGGGGCGGCTGTACTAACGGTGGGGTGTGTGTACTCACCTAAAAAAAGAAAAAAGAAAAAAAATGCAATTAAAAAATTCATCAAAAGAAAAAAAGAAAAACACCTAATATGATAGTTGATCCAGACAATTCCTTAGTGAACCTTCTAACCCTTGCAGAATCTGTAGCTCGAGTGCCCGACCTTTGCACATCTCTGAAAGTTCTCTCGCTATTTGTAACAGGCGATTTTAACTTACGAGAATTTGAATTGGATGCAATGTTGTGAGTACTTTGAATCCCTCCCTATAGAAAAAGAATTCTGTTAATGTCAGGCTCTTGGTTATTTTCCTGAATGAATTGAAATGTTGAAGGTACATGCAGAAATGAGGAATGATAAGCTCCTGAACCCCAGAAACTGTATAGGTTGCTTATGAGAATGATTCCATGTGTGTGGGGTCCATAATTCAGAGATCAGGACTGCTGATCTGGTGGACCACATTGTGGACAGGGGCTGACCCAGAAATCTGGATCCCCCAATTACACTGTTGGGGCCATCAGAGCAATAATATGGATCACCAATCCATGAGCTCACATGTAAGGATTAAGGAATACTTCGCATCAGCAAACTATACATTTCCTGCTGATTGGGATGCTGAACTTCCTCCACGGAAGCATACCACAGGTGACAAAAATACCATGGAAAGAGGAATGCTAATTCCAAAACCCTCATCTCCAAGTGCCAGACACAAACACACCATACCTGCAAATGTGACAACTGACAAACGTGTCATTCACTGTGCGGGACCACCCCCTGAACGTCCCAAATCCCACACACATACTATGTTGGCAGGTGAGATTTGCATGCCTTTTGGCACTTGAAAATGGGTCATTTAGAATTTGTAATCCTCCCCTAGAACAAATCACAACAAGGTTTAACATATTGTCTGAAACCAATACATATCTGGTGATACATATCAGTATTGGTACAACGGCCCCACATGTACAGTAGAATGCACCAAGTATCAGCCTGAATCAGGCTTCACCCAGCTGACCCAAACTATGTTGTCCGAGTCAGAGTGATTTGACCGAATCACTACTATGCCAACTCATCTGTTTCATTGTTTATCGATAGCTGTATGCATGGTATTAAAAAACAGTATATGCCATATCACCCTCCTTGCACGGGGTGAATCAGTCCATTATGATAAAAAGGGTCTTAAAGGCCGATACGGCCATAAAGGGCATATTTTAAAAATAAATCGTTTCCCACTCTTTTCTTCATTGAACCCTAAAGGAAGCTTAGAAACTAATTTTAAACTAGAACTTGGGCTATCTTGAGGGTCAAAACACAAAATTTGAGTAGGATTCAGTGAATCAAAGCAAAGTGGACCATTTTGGGAAGTACAGGATGAAGGGGTAATCCATCACTCTTTTTTTCACTTTTCCATATTTATTTTGTTGTATTTATATGTAATGGGCCCTAATCACCAATTCATGCTTGTATTGTGTTCAATTAGGACTTACTTGGTTGACTTTGCTGACACTGCCTGATAGACAGCATTCTTACTAAAGAATGACCCATTTCACCATCAAATACATGTCCAACATTTAAGGAACAAAAGGAATAAATATTTGGGATCCTCACATTTTTTTGAAATTTACCAGTAAAGAAATGAAAAAAGAGAGAGAGAGGGCTGTACCGGCCAATAACGATACGTAATACCTTGAGTGTGTGAGGCCAACATGAGCTGCATCTTAGATTCTCTCCGTCCATTAGGTGCACCCATCTATGTTTGGTCATGATCCAAAAAATTGGGCCAATCCATATCGCAGGTGGGCCACAAACCAAGGAATAATGGGGAAGGATACACACCATAGAAAAATATATTATGCGGGGCCTACCAGGATGTTTATTTTCCATCCAACCAGTCCATAAGATGTGCCCAACAGAATGAAGGGACATGGCAATGATGAAGCACATCCAAAGCACAGGCGGGCCAAGCCACTTGCATTTGGAGGTTTGGGCATGTTTTTACATTGTTTCCTATGGTGTGGCTCACCTGAGTTTGGATCAGCCTGATTTTTGGAGTCTCATCTTTATTGTGGAGACCACCTAACTTACAGCTTGGATTCTAAACAAACATCACACTGGGCCACAAACAACTCAACTGAGTAGGAACCCACAAATAGGTGCACGTCGACTTCCATGCTCCCTCAAAGATCATGCGTGGGCTCGTCGACTTCCGTTGTCCCTCAAAGATCATGCCTGACTCTTCTGTTTCACCCTCGATGAGAACTTTGATATTCTTCCAAAGTGTGATGTGCACTTAGAAATTGCATACATGGGTACAAGTAAGTCAAATTAAAAAGTCCAAATTATGGTTCCCAGCTTAGTGTATCATGAATACGCATATTTGATTACCTGATTATCGGATTGATGGCATTTCTTAGAAGGTTAAAAATGAAAATATCCATGCTCTTATTTCAACAAACAAATGTCTACAGATCAGAGGTAAGAATTGCTCAGCCAATCTGATTTTGGGACTGTAACTTAGCAAGATTGGGTCCCACAATCTAAGCAGTTTAATCTGAGTTAATACGTGCTAGATGTACAATTTATGGCATATGAGAGCCTGTATATCAACCGTCATATGCTACCTAAGCATGTGATAGAGTATCAAATAGCTCACTTTATCAATTTGAAAGTTTTGATAATTTACACCCTTCTTTTTATTAGATGGTACAAAAGTGGCAAGAGACCCATAGAGGAATACAGGCTGTTGTTCCAATCCATCTTATTGCGGATGGGCTGCGCATGTGCATATTGGCACATATCAGCATCTTATGAGCCAGTACGGGCCATACATCTTTGTTTTTATGGCAACTGACACAGTACACTGAAACCAAGTTTAAACCCTTGGGTCATAATACACGTGTTTTGTCAATATTACCTCAGCAGAACAGTCCACATGTGCTGGCCCGAGATCATTCTCAGAAAAACACCTTTCAATATCTGGAGAGGACATGTGCGAACAGGATTCATTCAAAGGCTCTGATCTCTGGGTTAACAAAACTTTACCAGGAAAGCTACCACCTTTAAGCAACCTGAACAACAAGTGGTGAAGAAAGTTCTCAGTATCACAAAGTAGATATACTGAATGCTATGCAGAACTGCCTCTATGGCTAGTAATGAACCAGGCTAGCTTGTTATGTGTTGTGAGGCCAAATGTCAGGGGCCAGGATCAAGCCTGATTTCAGGAACTTGGTTCGAGCAATAAACAGGTCTGCCCACCCCAGGTTTCTATTGAGCTCTGACTTCAACCCAATTCTAGACCCCTTTATGGCTGTTATGGGCCAGGCCCAGGCCTGATCTTTAGGCTTGATGTCTCTACCTGATTCAGGCCCAACTAATAAATGGACAAAACCTGGGCCACCACCGCCCCTAAAAATGATAGCTATGAAGACAAGCTCCCAAGAGTTTGACCCAGGAAAAAAATGTTTCCATCATAGCACAGTTATCTTTCAAGCTTCAATTGGAAATCCACCTCTGTTTTTGAAGAGTTCTTTATCCGTCATTCTGCCATAGAGTCATTCAGCATATTACAAAATTACAGTCCTTGTACTCCCTAGCATTGAAGAAAAAAATCAATTAAAATAGGATTTTGCTAACGTCCCCACCTTGATGGGGATTGGGGACATTCACAATGTCCCCAAAGCTTTTAAATGACACATGGGATGACCTTTCGTCAATTTGAACCATTCATTCATTCATACTATTAGGTGCAAGCCATGGTGCAAAAATCACACCAATCGGATGATCCTAAACATCTGATCAATAACATGAGAAATGAACAGCCAAGATTGAGCAGACAAACAAAAATAGCTAGAATCATCATCTTGAAAAAAATCTATTCAATAGATCCTACTTTCCATTGCTTATGATTCCAAAGTAGCACTTTGGTTTAATGATTCTAACCATGTGATTCATGCCTCATAAACAATGGATGGTTTAACCAACTGGCCCCAATCAAAGGGCTAGGATCATCTGCTCAGCATGATTCTTGCACCATGGCTTGATCCCAATGGTCCTATTGAATGAACCATCCAAATTGATGATTGGTCGCCCCACCTGTCACTTAAAAGTTTTCAGGATGTTCCTAACATCCACATAAAGGTTGGGACATTAGCAAAACCCATTAAAAAATGAAAAATAAATAAACCCAGTAAATTCCTAGAATCTTCCTATTAGATCACTAAAATCGAGACATAGGACTTGTTTGATACCAAGACAAAAAAAAACACATGTAATTCCTAGCATCCAAAATGCAAAATTAAAAAACAAGTATCATTTTTTTCCATATCGAGCTGTTATTTCTTATAACAAATTTTATGCAAGAAGAAAAAGCAGATATGTGAGGGAAGCTGGAAAGAATTCCCCAAGGAGAGTGGCCCATGACTAACACCCTCCTTGCCGAGGACATTTTCCATGTGATTAGACTCTCTACATGCATGGCCAAACAAATGTTCACTCTAGAGGCTATCTCACAGATCTCATCGAAAATAAAAGCCTTTCTCCAAGGCTCAAAGCAATATGAGGAACCCCAAGAACTTACATTGCGAGATTCCCTATCCATAATCAAAGACCCAGAAAACTCCTTCAGGACAAAAAAAAACTCTTTCAGAAAAAATCCATACCCCTTGGTGAAGGGCAAGAGATTCCACCATATTTTGTTTGAAAACGAACTTATAGATAGGACTTTTATCAAGCAGTTAAAACTTTAGATCAACGAAACCAATGTAGTATCTATGAAATGCTCATATTTTGACGTCGTCGTATTTAAGAGATCAACTCTAAAAGGTGTTCGACCTAGGGCTGTCAACGGGTCGGATACGGGCCGGATCATTGATGATCCGTATCCGATCCGATTAAGGATATCTCCGACCCAAATCCGACCCGAATCCGATTCGGATCACAAGTATATAATCCGAACCCAACCCGTTTAAATATTTTGAAATCCGTTTCCAATCCTAATATGATCCGACCCGATATCCGAATATGATACAGCCCGTGCGTATGCGTGGAGAGTAGAGACCGGCTGGGATTTTTATTTATTTATTTATTTATTTTTATAAATCGGGTCGTTAACGGGCCGGATCAAGGTTGATCCAAATCCAACCCGAATATTAAACGGACCGTCTTTGGGTATCCGAATCCAACCCGATGATCCGATTATTGATCCGAATCCGATTAAATCGGCAGATCTGGATCGGATACGGATCATGATCCATGCCGTTGACAGCCCTAGTTCGACCCAGGTGAATTGTGACTCTGGCAACTGAGTTTAAGATGTCTGAATCATATCAAACAATCTGTGTAGTTTCTTTCTTCCAAAATATGAAACTAGAAAAAAAAATAATTCAAAAAAAAAAGAACAGTAGTTTTTTCATATTCAGTTGTAGGAATTAAAAACTGAACTAATATCATAGAATCAATATCAATGGTCAGTTTCAAAAGTACACAACCCAAGTGTTTTTTGTATTGGATTGCTAAAATCAGGCAGCATAACATTTCATGAGAAAAAACTAATCACATCTATGTAATTCCTACCATTAAAAACATCCACCTGACTTTTTCTATTGGGATGTTGAAATCAATAGAATTAACATAATAAATGTGAAATCCTTGTCATTTCCTACTACCTTGTATCATTGGGAGATGCTGCTGCTGATACAGCGGCAAATAATAAAATCAAAGATGGCGAATCAGTAAAACAACAGATGAATTTCAACATCGGCCCATCGAAATCAATGGATCAAACGTAACATATGGGAGATCCTAATCATTTCCATATACTCCTATAATTGAAGGCGGGCACTCCAATAGTACCAGTGCTGGCCATATGTGGGGCCCAGTGATATGTTCTGGGAATCCAACCCGTCCATCGGATGCTTCACCTAAAAAAGCTCTCAGCTGCCAAAAATCAGCCTGATCCAAAACTCAGATGGGGCATAGCACATGGAACAAGTTGAGAGGGAACAGTCACCGTTAAGCGGCGGCCCACCGTGTTGTATACATATGATCCAGACCGTTCAGACCCTTCAGGCCAAAAAAACAGGCTGTTTTATGACTCAGGTGTGCCCCTGTGAAATTTGAGGGTAGGCCTTCCCTCCCAGTTTGTTTCCTGTGCTGTGGCCCACTTCAGTTTTGGATTAGGATGAGTATTGGGCCTTAGATATATTTTGAGGTGACGCATCTGATGGACGGGTTGGATGATGTGAATACATCACGTGGGCCCCACATCAACCGCCGCAATCGAATTATAAAAGACCCAAAGAAAAATCCCATCAAGCGATCCAATGCAGAGCAATCAAAACCATTTCCGCGCAATCTACACCGTTGAAAATACATAACTAATGGGAATTTGCAGTTGGGCTATGAATCGAAGAGATCGTAAGCATTTCCTGGATTTTCTTTTCATCTTTCGTTCGTAATTTCTAGAAATTCAAACAACTCAACGAAAAAAAATGGTAGGCATGGAGAATGGGAATCTGGAATCCATACTCTTGAACGTTTCTGAGCGTTTGATTGAATCTCAGATCGAGATTGAGGTTTTTGTTCTTCTCCTTCATCGTTCGTTTTCTGCCGCGAGCATTTGGGCCTTTCGATTTCTCTCTTCCATTGTCCTCCCAAGGAAAAATCATTACAATTTAAAAAAATCTAACAGGAGTTATATGATACTCGGCTGCGTATGAAGCTTGATACGCATGCACTCAGGAATTGTACGCGTGGCATGTATTAATTCAAATAAAACCAACTAGATTGTAAAGTCTACTGTCTCCAGACCATAATCCCAATATCTGATTGGTTGAATAGTCCTAACCTCCGTGGGCACTTGTTTGTGGAAATAGAACCGTTGGGATTTTTTCATTTTTAACCGTCTAATAAATGTCCACCTATCCAATGGTCAGATCATCACCTGTTTTGATTGAGAAAAAAGTATCATCAGTGTGATTTTACTGCTAGGAAGCCAAACACGACATTCGTCATTCAAATGTAGATGTTTTCACGACATGGCTAAGAATTTTTTTTTTTTTTTTTTTTTAGTCATGCAACGCACCCACACGGTTAGTCACATGATGCACCCACCCACCAATAGGGCCAGTGCGTCTCCTTGGCATTTCGAGCTGAGACCTGCTGTTGAAACGTCTAGCGTCTTCCAGCTGAGCTGGTAGGCGAGACACTGCCTAGGAAATTTGTTATCATTGCACTTTTCAATTACGTCGTCACGGAAAAATCAACCCAAAGGAACACATTTGCTAATGAATTTGATGAATGACACTTACTATCAACAAACACACAATCCTTCATTAATTGTAGATGTTTTCAATGAGCATAGAATTTATAATCATTATACTTTTTCCACATTTGCTAATGAATTTGATGAATGACACTTACTATCAACAAACACACAATCCTTCATTAATTGTAGATGTTTTCAATGAGCATAGAATTTATAATCATTATACTTTTTCCATCACATTACTGTAATCATTCTGGATCCAGTCAGGCTCTGTGCTTAATTCTTTGCTCAAAGTACATGTCTCACAGGTTTGGGCAACCAATATGGATGGCTAGGATCAGCCACGCGTCCTTTTTCCGCACATGAGAGCTTTTCTAGATCGTTGGACCTGCAAGAGGGAGATAAAGTAGGCAGAGGAAGTGCCGTTAGGGGGCTGGGAACTCTCCGATGCCTAAGTCAATTTCAGGATCAGCCGAATAAGGGATTTAAGGCTAAGGTTTTTCGTACCTTGAAGGTGGAGACCCCAGTCCTATTTATAGGACCTGAGTGTAGGTTCTGGAGAATCAGATCCTGCTAAGATACGTCAGTAGAATTCCGATTTTAGTAAGATTCTCTCTCCCGATTGTGTCAGAAAGGTATTGCTAGGAATGGGGGTAGATCCTGGAATATCCAGATCTCCGCGGGTATCTCGAACCGCCTTTAGGTTGTCAAGCGATTTCATTTGGAAAGCTTGGTGTCCGAGCTCTCTTACTTGAGGTCCATTTCAAATTGTAGACTTTCTCAAGCAAGCCGAGGTATTCGATAGTGTATGTCTTCTGGACAGAGTGTTATTAACAAGTCATCGGTCTTCAGCCTTAACCGACAACCGGGTTGTGGTCTAGCTCTGCTCTCTGCAATTGTAGAAGTTAGTAGAGGTCATCGTCGCATCTCCCCTCTCACTTTGGGCTGAGGACTTGTACTTGAGCCTTTGGACCTATGAGTTTCTTCCTATGCTTGGGCCAACTCGGAATTTCCCCATAACAGTACATGTACACTTCTTTGTTCAACATGCATGTACATAGACGTAAATTGCATGGTGATTGTTAGAAAAAAAAATTCGAAATGAATAATTTGGATATCGAAAAATAAATAAAATAATTTGATCAAGCCGATGCACGTATTAGATACATTGTCCTTAAAGCATGATTCATCTCCTCTCCTCTCATACTAGAGATAGCTGATGAGTTGCTAGTGAATTTCCAAGACATGACAAGCCTTCTTTAGTCCTGTGTGCAGCAATCATAAAATCACAAAGGGACCACAATAAGAACTTGGCTAATGCAATCACAGTCTCTAGCAGACTAAGTGAGATTTGGACTCGGAACTCAGTGAGTTTGAGTACCCTGTGTGTTACTTGTTAAAAAGACGAGGGGGGGGGGGGGGGGGGGGGGGGGGGATTTTCTATGTTGTTACAAGGGAGATTGAATCGATTTCCTATTGCTTGTATTTATGGACTTGGAGGGTCTAGTTTATATAGATGGATCAAGTGGACTGTTTCACCAGAGGCCATCAAGGATTAGATAGTTGCAAGAAGCGTTGTTGACAGTTGGCTTATTAATCTATATGTTTTAGATCGTTGGATTAAATATCTATCCATTTTTTCACCATTGTCATTAACCAACGTTAGTTTTTAGCCGTTCTTTGCAATGGACAGATTTGATCGTTTCTAAAAACTTATATAAGCTGGTTCTCTCACACTTTGCATCTTCTTCGCACCGGCATTAGGTCACGAGGGAGCGACTACCCGCGACACGATATGCACGTGAGAAGTGCAAAGTGCGCCACTAGCACCTCACTGCCCTTGCCCTCGCCAACGCCAACACCAACGTACGTTCGTACATTCCAATGCTCTACGTTGGAACACACAACCCCAAGCTTTCTCTACCTTTTCTCCAAGTAAACCAGACACCATGAGGTTTGTAAAGCCTTCAAAATCTTTATTTCTAAACTTTCATTTTTAAAAGTTGTTAGGTTGAGTCACCTATCCCACCGATAACACATGGCCCAACTAAATCCCATCATGTCCTAACATGATGTAGAGCGGGTTGCCAACTATTACATGGCCCAGATGGACCAAAAGAAGACCGATCGGGGTCGAAAGCGGTCATGATTGTAAAACGGTCGTATTTCGCGATCCGGGATGAGTTTCAGGGCATATAATATATGATTTTGGGGTAACTCAGGCTACTTTAGCCACCCAACCTACTATACCGGGTTGCCCATGCCGGAATCGAGAGATTCGACCAGATTGACGGTCATTAGCTTAGTTTTATTTCAATTTTACTATTTATAGTGTAGGGCTTTATAGTTTGTGCCCAACATGAAAAGGGCTTAGAATAATTAGTAAAACAACGTGGTTGGGCCCTTTTAAAAATTTCTATTTTTGGCAAAAAACCATGAATTCTAATAGGGTTGAGAGACTTTTGTAAATAGTAAGTTGCGTTTTTTAGGTGTTTTAGTTTGAGTTTGAGTTGAAGTCTGAAACTTCTACCTAGGGTTTAGTTTCTTATTTAAAGCATTGTAATCACTGTTAACTTTTATTCAATCTATTATTACGAATTTTATTGGATTTATTTCCCGCTTTCTCTTGCTTTCCCTCGTGGATTCGAGGAAGTCCAGTTGAGGATTCCCGGAGGCCTTGTGGACTCAAAGTATTTATCTGATTAGGCAGATGGTGATTGGCCTAATCACGCCCTCCCTGCGTCAGTGGTATCAGAGCGAGGATTATTCCTCTGGACGATGGCGTCTAATGAAGGTACAGGAAACGTCCCCGTTGATGGTGTTCAAGGGACGCTCTATCTTACGGACAAGCTAGATACTCTGCAGATGTCCATGGAAGGCCTATAGAGGACTATATACCATATCGCTGAGGCGATATCTCCAACTCAAGCCCAAGGCGACGATCAATAACCACATGTGCTCGTTATACGGAATAACCTTGTATTCCGTAAGGACCCACAAGTGGCCAATCGCAAGGCTAACCCATATGATTCAGATCCAAGCGATGATGAGGTTGAAGACAAGCTTGTATGACAACATGCACGTGGAAATGATCGTGGGGATCGGGCAGAAAGAGACTTTCAAGATGTTCCTAGTTTTAATGGCATGCTATGTATAGAGGAATTCCTCGATTAACTTGCAGAAGTCAAGTGCTATTTTGATTACATAGAGGTCTCGAAAAACAGGCGAGTTAAACTCATCGCGTCCAAGTTGAAGTCGAGCGCCTTTGTATGGTGGGGGCAGTTGTAGCTCAGTCGTACCAGGCAGAATAAGTTTCCCATCCAATCATGGCCGCGGATAAGACAACTTATTCGATCGTGATTCCTCCCCAGAGATTATGACATGTGTTGTTTCAGCAATACCAAAATTGTAGGCAGGGAACTGAACCATTGTTGAGTACTAAGCCAAATTTAGTAGATCGGCAACACGTAACAATTTGGCAGAGACCAAACCGCAGAGGGTAGCATGATTTCTCGGTGGTCTACATCCCACAATTTAGGATCGGGTTCAGTTACACCCAACCTGGACTGTGGCCGAGGCAGTAGGCCTAGCAACGAAGATAGAGACGTAACTTGCACGGGCCCCCGTCCATACTTTTCTGTCAACAAGGGCCCTATATAAGACACGGCGTCATCCAAGCGAAAGGAGCCAGTTGGGGGTTGTTCTCAAGGCCCTGCGATCGTAAACTGAGGCACGGGGAGTGGTCCTTCTAGGCCCCAACAAATCGTGCCTACAACAATGGGCCTGAGTCAGGCTCCCAATCCGTATGTGCGCCCAAGGCCAAATAATTGCTTCAGATGTGGCCAATCGGGCCACTTGTTGAACTCCTGCCCGCAACCAATCTGCCTATTAACGAAGGGGCTGATGAAGGAGAAGTATATGGTGAATATCCTGAGTTTGATGTGTTGGAATAGGTGGATGAGGAGGACATCGAAGATCCGAAATTGATTACTAAGGACCATGGTGAGTCCTTATTCATGTGTCGACTCCCATATGCCCCAAGGAATGAGGTGCACCCGCAACGGCACAACATCTTTCACACGTGATGCACCATGAACGGAAAAGTTTGTGATGTTATCATAGACAGTTATAACAACGAGAACGTTGTCTCAAAGGTGATGCTGGACAAGTTGCGGCTTCCCATGACAAAACATTTCATGCCCTATTCGATCGGGTGGATCAAGAAGATGAATGAGACCAAAGTAACTGGACAATGCATTGTCTCGTTTTCTATTGGTAAAAGTTAAAAATATGAAATCCTCTGTGATGGTTGACATAAAGGCCTACCATATGTTGTTTGGGTGGCCATGGCAATCAGATTGAGATGCGACCCACCGTGGATGTAATATTGTATATGTATTCATTAAAGATGGTCGCGGGATGATGTTGGGCCCTATGGCATCAGAAAAATACACCGAATCTTTTAAAGTAGAGGGGAATTCTCTCATAGCCATTTGGGAGTTTGTAGAGGAATTAAAAAAGACTCAACAAGGTGTATGTCGTGGTGGTGAAAGGTGATGAGTCAACCTTAAGCCGTTATTGAATGAATATCGAAGTATCTGGCTGGAGGACCTACCAGATGGATTGCCTCCCATGAGAGACATCCAACATCATATCGACCTTGTCCCTGGGGCGAGCTTGCCAAACCGATCGCACTATTGTATGAGCCTGAAAGAGTGTGAAATACTTTAGGGGCAAGTGGAGGAACTGATCCATAAGGGTCATCTCAAATAAAGCATGAGCCCATGCACTGCGTCATCATTATTAACTCCAAAGAAGGATGAGGGTTGGCGCATGTGTGTCGATAGCCGGGCAATTAACAAAATGACTATCAAATATCGGTTCCCAATACTGCAGCTAAATGACATGCTTGATATGCTTGAGGGTGCTAAGATGTTTTTCAAGTTAAATATGAGAAGCGGGTATCATCAAACTCGCACTAGGCCAGGTGATGAATGAAAAACGGCCTTCAAGACCAAGGAAAAGTTGTATGAGTGACTCGTTATGCCCTTTGGTCTATCTAACGCTCCAAGTACGTTTATGCACCTAATGAATCAAGTGTTGAAGCCGTTCATCGGCCGGTTCGTAATGGTATATTTCGATGATATCTTGATTTATAGTCAAAGCGAGACGGAACACGTGAACCATCTCAGGCAAGTGATGCATGTGTTAGCTGAAAATAAGTTATATTTGAACATGAAGAAGTGTAGCTTTCTGACCGATCGGCTATTATTCCTGGGATTCATCGTGACGTCCACAGGCATCTGAGTGGACGAAGAGAAGGTTCGGGCTATTTGAGATTGGCCGACCCCGACAAACATTCGTGAGGTATGAGGTTTTCATGGGTTGGCGACCTTTTATCGTCGATTTGTGAGGAATTTCAGTACCATTATCGCGCCAATCACTGATTGTATAAAAAAGGGACCGTTTCATTAGATCGAAGAGGTAGACAAGAGCTTCGCTGAAATCAAGCATCAGTTGTCCACAATGTCAGTCCTAGTACTTTTCAATTTCAATAAGTTGTTTGAGGTAGAGTGTGATGCCTCCTATGTTGGTATTGGAGGAGTCCTTTCTCAGGAAGGTCAGTTGGTCGCCTACTACAGTGAGAAGCTCAGCGACACACGAAAGAAGTGGTCGACGTATGAGCTTAAGTTGTATGTAGTGGTCCAGGCGCTACGGCATTGACGTCATTATCTGATTCAGAGAGCGTTTATTCTCTACACTGACCATCAAGCTTTAAAATTTATTAACAGTTAGACTAACGTAAACTGTATGCATACAAGATAGATTGTATTTTTGCATGAATTCATATTCGTTCTGAAGCACAAATCAGGGCAGCATAACAAGGTGGTTGACGCACTTAGCCGTCGTGCACCATTGTTGGCCACATCGAGCAATGAAGTGGTCGGATTTGACTGCCTTAAGGAATTGTACGCAGAGGATGACGATTTCAAGGATGCATGGTTGAGGTGCTAAAAGGGTCACCCTAGTGACTAGCATATGCAAGAAGGATTTCTCTTTAAGGGGAATTGACTGTGCATCCCCGACAGTTCCCTCCGTGACAAGATTATCCTTGAGCTACATGGTGCTGGCCTTGGTGGTCACCTTAGACAAGACAAGACCAGAGCTTTTATGGAGGAGCAATATTACTAACCTCAATTAGCTCATGATGTGGGGAAAGCGGTGTAATGATGCCATATTTGTCAAACCTCTAAGGGGGGAATCTTAGAATACAGGTCTCTACACTCCATTGCTCGTGCCCGATGGCCCTTGGGAGGATTTATCCACGGATTTCATACTGGGTCTCCCATGAACACAACGCGGCATGGATTCTGTGTTCGTGGTGGTAGATCGATTCTCCAATATGGCACACTTTATTCCCTGTAAGAATACGTTCGATGCAATACACATAGCAACTTTGTTCTTTAGGGAGATTGTCCGGCTACATGGGATTCCCAGAGCAATCACTTCAGACTGAGAGACAAAGTTCATTAGCCACTTTTGGCGAGCCTTGTGGAATCAGTTCGACACACAACTCCAATTCAATAATGCCTACCACTCGCAGACAGACGGGCAGACTGAGGTCGTGAACCGCACATTAGGGAATCTCATCTTTTGTATTTCAGGAGATAAGCCGAAACAATGGGACATGACCTTGGCTTAAGCGGAGTTCACATTTAACAACATGGTAAACCGCTTGACAGGAAAATCTCCGTTCGATATAGTCTATGGGTGAGTGTGACTCCACGCACTTGATTTGGTCACACTGTTCAAAATTTTGGGTATGAGTATTGCTGCTGATCACATGGCGGACAGGATCATGGATATTCATGAGGACGTTTAGAACAAGTTACAGGCTTCAAACGACAAGTATAAGGAAGATGCCGACAAGCATCGACGCCTCAAGGTGTTTGAAGTTGGTGATCAGGTGATGATCCATCTACTGTAACGCCCCGAATTTTAGCTAACTTGGGAATTGAAAGTCCTTGGGCGTTACCTTCGGTTTGTCGATTATAGTGAGTACCCACACGTGTGTTCACATGTATTGGGGACTAAAATGAATGTTTTTACCAAAAAAATGATGGAATTAGTTTAGGAGTTGGAAGATCACATGGTTCGGAAGAGTTTTTCGACGATTGGGATGACTCGAGTATGTCGCTGTCTGTAGAGCATAAGTAAAGAACCCTGAATTATCAATCCACTCGTAGATCGAAAAGACCATCATGAATATTTTACCAGACCTTGGTGTTTTAGCTTATTTTCAGTATTTCAGATTTTTTGAACGGTTTAGATTTGGCAAAAACCCTCTCTTTTAAAAGGCGCTACGTTTTGGAAATGTTAAAAAGTTGCGATTTGTACTTGGAGTGGAAAATTAAAATCTTTATATTGGGATTTTGATTTTTTAGTATTTTTTTATTTAATCCAAATGGGGGGTACTTCCTTATTTATATAAATAAATTAAAATAAATGAAAACATAAATTAAACATGATATTTACTTAAATGTTATTTTGTAAATAAGGCTGTCAAGTAGCCTGGACTAGGAGGGATCTCATTGTGCAGGGGAGAAACCTTGAATTTTCAAAGAAAATGGATAAGGGACTACCAGCCGACCGGATTGATAACCGGCCGACCGGATAGGTAGTCGGCCGACCGGATTGGCAACCGGTTGACCGGTTGCTACTGCCCCTTGTGGGGGAAAAACGGATAGTCAGCATGATCTGGCCGACCGGATCTGGGATCGGCCGACCGGTCGTGGCTGGTCGGTTTTAAAAGGGGGGGTTGCAAACCCCATTCGATCCATCTCTCTCTCATTTCTCTCCTCCACCCTCTTCTCCCCTAAACTCCCAAGCACTCCTAACTCTCTTCCTCCCTTCTCAAACCTCATTTCTTCCTCATGCCTCCCTCAGATACTCCTCAAACTCTTAGGAATCTCAGATTTTCTAGTTCTTTCCGGCCTCTATGTCCGTTCTCGCGTTTTTTCGGCCAAAATTCGATGGTTTCGAGTCAGATTCTCCAACCTATGCTAGGTATGATGTTCCTTTACCTCTTCTTTTATCTCTTCTTTCCATTTTTTTATGCCATTAGGGTTGGAAACCCTCATTTGATTCGTCGAAACCTTAACCTAGGGTTTGCTCATGTTGGGGCTCGGGGTCTAGGCTATCATGTTGGTACGACCAGTGCATTGTGAAAGTCGTAATCGGGAGTGGCCCGTGTGGATGCCGTCGTGCTCCAACTCCAACCTGATTCACAGAATCGATTTGGGGTTTTCCCAAATCCGAGATACCAAAACTCTAAGCCTTAATTAGACATTTAATTAGATTAAACCCTGATTAATTAACACTAGAGTTGTGATTCATTGTAGGTAAATAAGGCATTCCCCCATTTTCGACGTTCTAACTATATTTGGATCACTCAGGCCTCATCTGAATCAAGCAATCTCGATTCTAAGGTGAAGATCTACCCTCAAGCTTATTCTCGACAAATCCTAATTAATGATTGGTTGAATTTATATGTTAATTGTTGAAGTGTGTATAACATGTTCGATGAAATGCCTCTATTGTTGTTTGATTGATAACATGCTCGATGAAATGCCTGAATGATATAAATTTACAACATTGTAATGTAGCTATGCTTGTGGATGTATGTGACGCCCTGTGTCATCCGGGCTGTGTCATCCGGGTCCTTTGGATCGGTCGGGCCAGGTGCTTAGATATGTTTATGATTAGGTATTTAATAACCTAAATTGTTATTATAATAAGGTATGCGTTGCTTTGGATTAAGCTCTGAAAACTGTTGATACAATGTACTGCTTGCCACTAGGTTGGCAGTCGCGGACTTATTCGATCGACTAGGCAGGATACGGTCAATCGACAGTGGCCATTGTTGGGTTGTCGTCGTCCACTTGGGTCCATCGAATAAGCCCCATTCAGAGGTAATCATTCTTCTATTTCATTCTTAAATCACACTATATGGAATCTAGAATACCATCGTTCCCACTGTGAATAGTCCACTTAAAACCACACTGCGATTAGATCCACCAAGTCTCATAAGCCAGACATGGTGGTATGGGACACCGTGTCTGAGCTGTCTGCCTACGCTTGGGTGGTACCTCCCCGTAGTGACCAGTGAGCATTGACAGGGGTGACTGATTGTTGATCGAATGACCCTTGTGACAAATGTAACCCTGGCCGATGTTTGCGTGCCTGTGCACCATTCGAACGACTCGGGCGTGCATTGGGATAATTACGAGTGAAACGCCCACACCTCTTAATAAATTAATCGTATTTGATATTTGGGATATGAGACCTTCCGCTTTGATTTGGGCGTGGCTGACGAGTCACGGTCGAATCAAGCTTTCATGGTAAGATAACTCAACCTTGGATCGAGGGGTTACTGGCTATGATTGGCGACGCATCGCAGGGAGCCAGATAGTCCCAGTTAGACTTTACGATATGATGCGGTATTCTGGCTTCATCAATTTGTTGAATGAATTGGACTAATAAATACCTTAATAAATCATGTATACATAACATTACATTTGAAGGGGACTCGTGTGGCCTGGTTGATTGATGTGACGCCATTGCTACCTTGAGCACTTCATGTCATTTCTCTGTATCATCCGGGCTGTGTACTTAGTCACGACTTACGACCTCCTAGACAGGTGAACTGTGGATTCTGATACCAGTTGGTCGGGCCAGGGCTTACCCTGGACATGCATTGTGTGCGGAATCATAACATTCATGCACTTAATCAACTAACCTAGGATGATGTATGATTAGTGTGTGGTCATTGCCTAAACTCGAGTAACTTGATAACATGCTTAGGATTAATACACTTATATGAACATGTTTATAATTTAAATATCCCGAGCCTAACCTTGGGGTTATTTCTTCACTATGTTGGCGTTTTGATGCCTTCCATTTGACATATGCAGATGCCACAGGAATAGGATCAGTTGGTGGCGCGCACGGGCACCTTATAGCCTTTTAGCTTCGTCCCTTTTGGTAGATATATTTTTCCTTCTTATTACTTTTATTGCGATTCGTATAATTCTCATATGGGCTGACACTGCATTTGAATTGTACATCTAGGGTGTTAGCCCTATATTTTTGGATTTAGTTACCTCCACTTTGCTCATGATTCGCTAATTAAAATGCGTTACTCTGATTATTTGTGAATGGAATGAGTGTAAATTCGATTAAGGACACACGTGGGTGCATTTCCACGTGTGGTATTTCTAAAATAGCATTTTGTTAAATTAACACTCGGGAACTTGGGATCAGAGTTTTCATACTCGGGTGCCGAAATTTTGGGTCGTTACATCTACGTAAAGAGCGATTTTCTGCCGGGATCTACAACAAATTGAAGCACAAGAAGATTGGCCCGGTACCGATCATCCGTAATGATAATGTCTATGTTGTTGATCTCCCGGATGACATGGAGATATCAAGGACTTTCAACGTGGTGGATTTATACTAGTGTCATGACCCAAAACTAGACGAGAACTCTAGGTTGAGTTCTTTCGAAGCGAAGGGGACTGATGTATAGCAAGTCGCTAACTATTACATGGCCTAGATGGACCAAAAGAAGACCGATCGGGGTCGAAAGTGATCAGGACCGTTAGGACCGTAAAACAATCATATCTCATGATTCGGGACGAGTTTCAGGGCTATAATATATGATTTTGGGGTAGCTCAGGCTACTTTAGCCACCCAACCTGCGATGTTAGGTTGTCGATGCCGGAATCACGAGATTCGACTAGATTGACGGTCATTAGCTTAGTTTTATTTCAATTTTACTATTTATAGTAAGTTTTATTTCGATCATAACTTTTGATCTGTAAGGTTTTATAGTTTGTGCCCAACATGAAAAGGGCTTATAATAATTAGTAGAACAATGTATTTGGGCCCTTTTGAAAACTTGCTATTGGCCCTTTTGAAAACTTTCTTTTGGCCGAAAACCACGAGTTCTAGTAGGATTGAGAGACTTATATAAATAGTAAGTTGCATTTTTTAGGCTTTTTAGTTTGAGTTGAAGTCTGAAACTTATACCTAGGGTTTAGTTTATTATTTAAAGCATTGTAGTCACGTTACCTTTCATTCAATCTATTATTACAAATTTGATTGGATTTATTTTCTGCTTTCTCTTGCTCTCCCTCGTGGATTTGAGGAAGTCTGGTTGAGGATTCTCGAAGGTCTTATGGACTCAAGGTATTTATCTAATTAGGCAGACGGTGATCGGCATAATCACGCCCTCCCTGCGTCACAACACTACCAAGCCACGCAATCCGCGTCCCATGTAAATCGAGAAAAATACTCTAGGTGGTTTAATTTAACTACTTGTTTGCCATGTGTCCAATTTCTAAGTAATTTTTAAGTGCCCATGGATAACGACATCGAAGTTTTTTTCATCTGTTAACAAAAAAAAAAAAAAAAAGATGAGAAATAATAAAAATTAGGAATTATTGATGTAAGGGTCATTTAATTAAACTTATTTTCAACATTCATCCCTCGAGACTTGATATTTTAAATCGATTAGTAAATTCAACTTATTAGGCGCTTAAAATAAATTTCACTTAAAAATATGGGTGTGTATTTCAGCTATCCTCCTTCACTTAATGCTAAAGCCCAAATATTAAAAGTAGTAGTGTATTAAAATTGCTTTTCACTCTTGACTAAATATCCCTAATATTATTTCAAAATTACAATTCAACACTCAACTTAATTTTCAAACCTTCTTTTAATAAGTTAATCAAATGACATCGTACACTTAAAAGCCTCAATGGGTACTCACATGCACGAGATCATTCCCAATTGTGGAGAATTGAGCCTGGGCCTACTCATCAGGTTGGTAGGTTTTAATTGTGACAAGGCGCATGGTTTGACAATCTAGGCACCTTTATGAATGGACTAAGTACTAGAGGAGAAATGTTCACCTACAATTGGGCCATAACAACCTAGTCGTCCATCAGATGAGCCACACCACCAAGATAAAACAGACAACCAATAGTCTAACTCTTTGATAGACTCTGATATCGCCTCCTCGAGCGCACTAGCCCGAAAGTGGTTTGCCTTCCGCCACAGACATCTGTGGAGAGGGATTTGATTAGGCCATGTGCAGTTGTTGGAGATGGTCCAGGTCGAGTACGTACTCGACATAATAACTTTCAAATATATTTTGTGTGGCCCTAACTCTAACAACAGCATGCGGTCTAATCAAATCCTGTTGTGTCAAGTCACCACAGACATCCATGGTGGTAAGTTCCTATGCAATCTGCATCCCTCTACCTTGCACTCTCGAATGCATATTGCCAATAATGACTATCATCGGGGCTATCCCTGCAGCATGCCATGGTCCAACCTCCATTGGACCCACCATGGTGTGTTTTATCCTTGCCCTTGAATGACATTCAATCCCATTATATACCTATGGAGTGATCTACTCGAACTTTGGATTTGCCTTATTTTTTTGCTCATGCCCTGAAATTAGTAAGGCAGATGGATGACGTGGATAAAATACAAGCATCGTGGTGGCCCCCACAGAGCTTGACCAATGCAGTGCTGCAAGGATATCCTTAAAGAAATGCCTTGTAGACAATTCATCATCTTGAACTCTCACCCCCTTTGTGCGAGCCACGAACGACCTGGTAACCTTAGTGGCAGGCACTGTGGGCGTCACACCCCAAAATCCGGCATCCAGGTATACTCAACTCAATCCCACACCCCAAGGCACGACTCATAAATTAAACGTTTACAAGCCATGATCCACAAACCAACACATAATATCAAACCATAAATTATACGCTTTCCCGTAATTAAATCAAGTAAATATTAACTAAAATAAATCAAAATATCCAAACCATCACCACCATCATCCAAGTCATACATATCTCACTCCTTTAAGTCGTTTACAAATATTTGTGAAATTCAAAAACAAAATTAAATCTATTCAAGAATAAAAAAAGATAACTAGTCGTTCTTCCTTCATACACCTCATTGAATCCCAATCCTGGAATTTAAAATTTTAGAAGGATAAGCCATGAAGCTTGGCGAGAATGTCTCAATACAATTTTGAAAATACATTTGATCTAAATAAAACAAAATTACTGAAACATTATAAAATTCAAATGCAATACTTAAAAATTAAAAGACTAAATAAATGAAGTTATCTTTCGAAACATGCATAATGGTAATCATGCATCATTATAATTAGCATTATGCTTTGAACACCAGAAAATAAGTAAAGCGATTAAATTCTCGAGTTAAAAGTCCTTAAGGCAAATAGGTGAGGCTATTGAGTCCTTTGGATTGAAAATCCCTAGAAGAGTTAAATAGTGGGGTGTAGAGACCATTGGATTGAAAGCTCTAGAAGCCCAATTGGTACCTCTTGGAACCCTTCACTGATCAAGGCCGGGTGGGTGAGCATGGTTAACATATGTGAGAAGGGTTATAACGCTGAAATTTACAATGTTTCATTGATTATGTTTTATTTGGATTGAATGTGTTTTCAAACTTATGTAGAGATTTTTTTACTAGGTTTCGCAGCTTACCTTTATGAAATTTTAAATTTTAAGATCGGGATCTCAATGAGGTGTGTAAAGGAAGAACGACTGGCTATCTTTATTTTATTCTTGATTGGATTTAGTTTTCTTTTTGAATTTTGGAATTTTTGTAAAGGGCTTAAAGGAGTGACATATGTACGACTTGGATGATGGCTGGTGGTAATTGTGATATTTTGTTTCACTTTATTCATTGATTACTTGGTTTAATTAAGAAAAGTGTAGGTTTATGGTTTGATATTATGTGTTGGTTTGTGGATTATGGCTTGTAAGTTTATAGTATATAAGTCATGTCCTCGGGCGTGAAACTCAAGTGCACTGTACCTCTGGAAACAATGGTGATGGAATGACCACCATGAGTCTTTTTGGGGCCCACAAAAGTTTTGGATCAAGTTGACATTTGTGTTTTCCCTTTGCCCAAGTCTGTGTGACCTCACAAATAAGTTAGATGGGAAATAAACATCATGGTGGGCCCTAAGAAGGCTTCAATAATGGGTATCATTATCCCCATTACTTTTCATGGTGTGGTTCACTTGAGCTTTGAATTTGCTTATTTGGATCGTGCATTGAAACGATATGGACATGGACATGAAAAACATACATCATGGTAGGCTTATGACACTTTCCACTAGGGAATCTGCTTCCGTCACAGATGCCCTTTGTTGCTCGTAGCTCACCTCTCTCTCTCTCTATATATATATATATCTTATCACATATCTCTCTCATCGCATCTAACCACACCCTTTGTCATCTCTCCAACCAAATGTGAATTGCCCGTTCCCCTTTTGCATGATGCTCCCATAGGCGAAAGCTACGTGTGGTCCCACTATGATGTAAGTGTGACATCCTCTTAACTTGTGCTAGCACATGAATTAGAAAATAAGATTGTTCTAAAATTCAAGTGGAGCATTGGAGATTGAATGGCCACCACTGAAGCCTTTGTGGAGCCATAAAATTTGGGATCAGGTTAATATCTATGTTTTCAGTTCATCACAAGGGAATAATCTTTTATTGAAAATTTGGGTGTCACATAAATATCGCGATGGGACTTAGGTAGGTCTTGGCGGTGGGCATTTCCACCCCCACAATTTTCGTCTTCTGGCCTACTTGAGTTTTGGATCTACTTCATCTTCGAGCTCAAGCAAGTTGGGAAAATTGATGGACAGTATGATTTGTCACTGACATTGAGTCAACACCCACATAGCTTTTGCATACAAAAGTTGCCATCAGGCTAGGGGCATAGGCAATTGGTATCCTGTCCAAGTGTTCTCTCTCATTTTCTTTCTATATCACGTGTACTACACCTAGGATGAAATTACCAGTAGCCAGGGGTTGTTGGAACGTCTTATATGAACCAACAAAAAAGCGTCATATGCACGTCATAGGTAGGGCCTACAATGGAAAGTAAAAAAAATACTATTCTTAGAGTTTCTTTTTTCTTTTCTTTTTTAACAACAGGGCTGCCTTTGGTACGACACATGAATCTTTTTAATTAGGCCATGTTAAGGTTACAGAGGATTCTTGTAACCCTTGATTACAAGAAATTCTCTGTAAGACTCCTATTAGGTGGGCGACACATGATCATCGATTTATATTTGACCATTGGATTATTTAGATTGAGCGATATGGTGGGCCTCACTACAGTTGTGATCATTACAAATAGGTTTGAGGTAAGATGCTTGAACCGTGGTCTCTATACATGGTTATTAAGATGAATATAGAAACCTATGGTGTAGAGACTTCGGTGGGGAGAAGCGTGATGGGTAAGCTTAACTGACCTTCTTTCTTATAAATATGTCTTGGTCCCCTCATCACACTACGCCAAAATCGCATTTTTGCGACGAACCAAATTCGTCGCAAATCGATATTAGCGACGGACTTGGTCCGTCTCAGTTTACTATGTGGCAAATTTTGAACGACGGATTACGTCCGTCGCTAAATTATGTAAAGCGACGGATATTGGTCCGTCGTTAAATTTATGGGGCGACAGCGTAATTGCATTTATTTAGGAATTTTAGCGACGGGTTGGGTCCGTCGCTAAATTTTCTCAACGCACACCTATTACGTTTGAATTTATTTTTGAATCTATTGCACCTGATAGTCATCCAAATTATTTAAAACAAAAAAAAAAAATTAAAACCTAACAACTCATAATTATATCATATATGAAACTTAAAGTCCTTACATTTCTAGTGAAAAATAATATTAATATTTGTTACAAATCTACACATTGAAGTGAACCATTCTCCATAGAATGAGCAACTAGGCTTTATTTTGTTCCCAATATTGAAACCAATCTCTTGACCATACGTGAAGCTAGCCTTCATTTCTAATCTTTCCTTTATAGCTACTTCCACCTCATACGTTAGCAAATCCATCAACTGGCCGACCTGCAAAATCCAGAATATAAAACATAAAGAGTATCAGTATTATAATGTAAGAACAAAAAAGGAAAAACAACAACAAAAGACAATGAAGCACCACCTACTCGTAAGAAATGCTATGAAATCGGAAACCTGGAGGCAATTCCATTTGATCCTCTTTGGATAGAGCATTCACAAACAAAGCCAGCAAGCAGAGAAATTTTTAGTCAGCAGAGTCGAAGTAAAAGCGTGGACTGATCTGAAAATAAAAATAGAAATCCAAAACTGATAAGCATATAAATGTATTCAGCATCACTGAAACCAATTTACAAGCAAGAGAAACGATAGTTACTTGGATTGGAGGTAACTTGGGTCGAAGTCCTCCATACTTTGTCTTCAGCTCTTCCTCCTATAGAATACAAAACTCCTAAAATGATCTGGATCCAAGACTCACATGAGCCGCACTAAATGATGAACGGTCTGGATTTAACATCTAGTGGGCAAAATACAATCACAATTGAGGAAAAGGCTGGTATAGAGCATTCCTGAACTCAAATGAGAATTTCTATGATCAATGTTCTCAAAAAGTTGAATAATCGAATCATGAAATCAGATCATAGATCATAACATAATATCATTTATTCACAATCAGGGATGATGATTGATCCTGATTTGTGACCGTACATATATGAAATACCATCTAAGAGATGTATATCGATTTATCATTTAAGATATACTTTCACACGTGTGCACACACACACACAGAGGATGTGGATGAGTCATGGATCATAAACTATGGGCCTCACTTGTTCAAATTGAAAACCCACGTACACTTGCAGAGAGATTCACATTACTTGAACTAAACACTGAAGTACTCCACGCCCACCTGACTAGAAAAAGTCGTCACTGGTTCTTCCAAGCCTGCTAGACAAATACACAGTCTAACACCGTTAATTAATAATTAAGTTGGGCCATTCAGCCTCTTATATTTCAAATCTAAAACCTTCAGATTGCAAGTTTGGACATGTGACTTGAGGCATGATCACTCAATCAAGTTCAAAATATTGATCTAAACTGATGCTATAAATCTGGTTTTAATTTCTTTACAATTGATTGACTTACCTTCAGAGGTGAAGCTTATTATCATAAGTCATTTTCTCTGATATTCAAAAGAAAATTCACACCATTACAGACATCACAAAATCTAGTCAATGCATTGCCTTCAATTACTTCAACTTTCTAATGCTGCCATCAGATCAGATTTTGGGCTGGATTGGAGATTAGAAGAGTTGAAGTTGAGGTGGAAGGACAATGCATGAACACATGAATTTATACTCTCTCAAGAAATGCTGAGGGATAAAAAAAAGAGAAACAAAATGGAAAAAAAAAAAAAAAACAAACAAAGTTCCATGAAGAGTTGAAGGGATCGGCCCTATTTACTGATTGTTCTTCAATGTCCTACATTGAAACATTTCCAAAAAATGACCAATCTACCAAATAAATCAGAAATGGTATTGACAATTCCTCAAGCGGTTTGAGTCTAGACGTCGAGAGGTTTTCATAAATGTGTAAGATAAGGAGAAAACCCTAGTTTTATTGAGAGGTTTTCATAAATGTGTAAGATAAGGAAGATCGAGCATGTAAGACTCCATTGGGTGGGCCACACATGATCATCAGTTTAGATCATGACCAGTTGGATTATTCAGATTGAGCGATTCAGTGGGCCCCACTACAGTTGTGATCATTGCTAATAGGTTTGGGGCGGGACGCTTGAACCGTGGTCCCTATGCGCGGTTATTAAGCCAGATATGGAAACCTACGGTGTGGAGACCCTAGAGGAGAGAAGTGTGATGGGTAAGCTTCTCTGGCCCTCTTTCCTATAAATATACGTCTTGGTCCCCTCACCAACATACAAGAGAAAACCCTAGTCCCATTGAGAGGTTCTCCTAAAGGTGTAAGGTGCGGAAGACCAAGAGTTCTTCTCGGCAACACGGCGGCATCGGGAATGTCTTCCCAATCAGGTATGGCTTTAAGATTACAGTATGGAATCTCTATTATTGATGCATAGACGATCCGATTATTCCGCATTAAGATTAAGTTTCACAGTTGGTATCAGAGCCATACTATGCATCAATCGTGGTGAATTCATAAATCCCTCATCTTGGAGATGAGAGATGATTTTTTTGACACCATCAGTCATGGCCGTCCAACCTCATCCGGCACAGGCTGCTGCCCTACAATCAAATCAGATCTATCCATTGAGTTTTGGTAGTCTGCCGATCAATGTTCGGAATCAGTATTTTTTACCTTACAAACAGATCCGACAATGGGTTCGTCTCCCTGATAGTCCGCACCCATGGCCGTTGATGAAAGGGGCAGCAACCCTGTACCGCTGGATTCAGCGGCAGCCATGGCCAATAGATTTGGATGGTCAGAAATCGATCGGCAATGAAAGGGAAGGGAGGCGGTCTGGACGGCCATGGAGATCAATGACTACCATCACCCATCTAGCCGTCCAGACCATTATTGATCTCCGGCAGCAACGCAACAGGGTGAAAACCCAATTTAGTTCAGATCACGTCACTGCCGGTAGTCGTGGGCCGCTTCAGATGATGCGTAAACCCTCTGAAGCCATGGCGATTTCGGATCCTAATCTCTGCCGCAACCCTTCTGTCAGCTATGTAAATCGACCAAGGTTGCTGCCTTCTCCGGCAGAGTTGCGTTGTTCCTAGCAACCATGGTCGACTATTATCAGATGATGGATTTTAAAAATAAAAAAAAATTCCATCTTCCTTCATCATCACCAGGGACAGTGGTTGCATCCATGGCTGACGGCGGCAACACCCTGCTCATCTCCATGCTCCTGACAGCGATTTGGCAACGGCCTGCGCTGGAAATGGCTAACGTCCTCTCTGATAGCGGCGGTTTCCATGGGCAGAGGTGATTAGGGTTTTGGCCGTGAGAGGATCTCCTTTTTGGATGGATAGGGGTTTCCTTTTTGGGAGATTTGGGTTTTTTTTTTGAGAGAGAGAATGGAAACAAGGGGTTGCTGTTTTGGGTGTTATCGCGTGGAGCTGGTTTTGGGCATGTACAGCGGGTAGCTGTTTTGTGCCGAGCGGGCCACATCCAGTGGGCCCAATTCTAACAGTTCTCAGGCCCACCTTAATGGCTATTTTGGGCCTATTTCTAGTTGGCTAATTTAGGCCCTTGTTTGGGTAGATCACAGGGCCTACTTCAGGGCCCACTTTGATGACAATCAGGGCCAACTTGCAAGCCATCTTTGGGCCTCATACCTAATGTCTAATTCATCTTTGAAATTTTTTAAGGCCCGCTTTGAAGTTTGGGCCCAATGCCCTCACTTAATATTCCATGAATTGGGCCGTTGGGCCTGTCTATTAAGTCCAGTGCCTGGATTTAATGTTGGGCCTATTTTTCATCTATCTGCTGGACCCAAAATTGGGCTTGTTGCTATTTAATCCAAAGGTGATTGGAATAAGGCCCAACTGGAGATATTTATGAAATTTTTATGGGCTAGGCTTTGTACCTGTTACTTGTCTAATCAAGCCCAATTATAGGCCCTATTTGATGCTCATTTTGGGCCCAACCTTGGGCTGGGTTTTAGTGAAGATGGTTATTCATTATTAAGTTCAAATTTGGTTTAAAATAAGGCCATTACCCATATGTTTAAGGCTGATATTTAGTTGTTGACCATTAAGTATCCAATCCAACCATCACTTTAGAATATGTTTAAGCATACGAGCGGCCAACATCAGCCATGTTTTAGGCCAAATTAGAACTTTTGCAGAATGGTCCGTTGTGGGCAGGATCATGTAGCAATCCTTGAGTCTGGAAGTGGGATTGAAGCTTATTGTGTTAGCCACCAAAGTGACCTCAATTGGCAACGATTCGTACTTCTAGACTTCTGTACTTGGAATTCAGTAACCCTTCATTATAGGATTGCATTCAGTTGCGTTCATACCCAGGCAGCGGTGGTCAGAACAAAGAAGTATCATCGTTTGGCTGGATGTGAGCGGGATGAAGTGATTAGTGATGGTGATATAGGTATGAGAGATTCATTTCACCCAAAGGTGATGGACGTCTTAGATTTATTTCACCAACATTGGTCAGCTTCATGATTCAGTAGAGCCTCCTGTATATTATAATTTCGCCCAAAGGAGGAATCGTGATGATACGTTGGGCTCTTGCCAGATTTGATGATTATGGCCCATCATCATTCTGGGTCATTTGATTGAAGGCCCAAATCAATCGAATGTTTCATACATGCATGATATTTGTGGTTTATGTTCATGCATTGTTATAAGGGACTTGATTATTAATGTGAGTTTTATGCTTTTGAATGTCCAGCTATGACTGTTTCCAATATTCCAACACAATTCAATTCCATACCTTTGCTTACTGGGTCCAACTATTCCAAATGGAAGTCGTCCGTTGAAATAGTCCTAGGTTGCATGGACTTGGACTTGGCCCTGGAGGAAGTAGAGCCTCCTACTCCAACTGATTCTAGTACGGATTCAGCAAAGGCTCACTACAAGGCCTGGACCAAGTCAAATAAGATGTGTCTCAAAATCATAAAGAACTCGATTTCTGAGACCATGCAGGGTGTCATGCCCGACACTGAGAAAGCTAAAGATTTCCTGACTGAAATAAGAAAACGATTTCAGAAATCAGATAAAGCTGAGCTGAGTTCACTTTTACATAAATTGACTCAAGCCACCTATAACGGTCAAGGAAATATCAGGAAGTACATTGGTGGATTGTCTGATGTGGTGGCTAAAATCCGCGCATTAGACCTTAAGATTGAGGATGAACTCCTGATTTTCTTGGTTCTGAACTCCCTCCCTCCACAATTCAGTCAATTCCAAATCAGCTATAACACTCAAAAGGAAAAGTGGACATTGAACGAACTGATATCTCAGTGCGTTCAGGAGGAAGAGAGACTCAGAAGGTCGAGCAAGACACAAAGTGCACACCTAGTGACATCTGGTCAAGGACGAAAAGGAAATAAGAAAAGAAAGCATACTTCAGGGAAAAGTTCTACGGGTCCTGCGGGTGGCAATCAGCCTAAGTCTGGAAAGACATTTAAGAAGAAAAAGAAGGGTCCTAATGATGGCTGCTTCTTCTGCAAGAAGCCTGGTCATCAGAAGAAGGATTGTGAAGATTTTAAAGCATGGCTCGTTTCTAAGGGTAAAGACTATATTTTAGTCTGTTTTGAATCAAATTTAGCTGATATGTCCACAGACTCCTGGTGGATAGATTCTGGTGCAACTATTCACATTTGTAATTCCATGCAGGATATGCTCCAAAGCCGGACGCCAACTGATGCAGAGAGATCAGTCTATATGGGGAATGGCATTAGAGCAAACGTGGAAGCTATTGGAGTCTGTAGGCTTAGGTTATCGTCAGGACACTTTCTTGATCTAGTAGATACTGTTTTTGTGCCTTCTATAAGGCGCAATTTAGTTTCCATTTCTCGTTTGGACAATTATGAGTTTAAATTTGCAAATGGAAAATTAAGCATTTACTATGATTCAGTTGTGATTGGTTCTGGCACTTTAGTTAATAACCTTTATCAGCTAGATTTGGATGTTTCACATGTATACAGCGTTAACTCATCACATGGAAACACTAAAGGCATCAAACGAAGTTTAGATTGTGAGAATTCCTCCATGCTATGGCACAGGCGATTAGGCCATATCTCTCGTGAGAGATTGGAAAGGCTTGTACGTGAAGGAATTCTTCACTCCCTAGACTTCTCAGACTTTGGGGTTTGTATTGATTGCATTAAAGGTAAACAGACTAGAATAAGGAAAAAGGGTGCCACTAGGAGCGTAGGACTCTTAGAAGTGATTCATACAGACATCTGCGGACCGTTCCCTACAGCATCCTGGAATGGGCAGAAGTATTTTATCACTTTTATAGATGACTACTCTCGTTATGGGTACTTGTACCTTATTAACGAAAAATCAGACGCCCTGGATACATTTAAGATCTATAAAGCTGAAGTCGAGAATCAACTCGACAGGAAGATCAAAGTCGTTAGATCCGACCGTGGTGGTGAGTACTACGGAAGGTATGACAAATCTGGGCGTAATCCAGGTCCATTCGCTAGATACCTACAAGATTGTGGCATCGTCGCCCAGTACACCATGCCTGGTACTCCAGAGCAGAATGGTGTAGCGGAAAGGCGTAATCGCACCCTAAAGGACATGGTGCGATCTATGATTAGTAATTCTACGTTGCCAGAATCTTTGTGGGGTGATGCGTTGAAAACAGCTGTGCATATCCTTAATAGGGTCCCAAGTAAGGCTGTAATGAAAACTCCATATGAATTGTGGACAGGCCGAAAGCCTAGTCTACGATATTTTCATGTATGGGATTGTCCTGCAGAAGCCAAACCGTATAACCCGCATGAAAGAAAACTTGACCCTAGAACTGTTAGTTGCTTCTTTATTGGATACCCAGAAAGGTCAAAAGGATTCAGATTTTATTGTCCATCATATTCCATGAGAGTCATTGAGACTGCGAATGCTAGGTTTATTGAGAACACTGAAGATAGTGGGAGCACAAATATTAGAGATATTGTATTTGAGGAAGAGCGGATTGTGATTCCCAACACAATCATTCAGAGAAGCATGGTTGTCCGTCCAGCAGTGGACCCTAAGATCCCTATGGACGACCATGTACAACCTCAAATACAACCCACTGATGAGGAAATGGAAAACCCAATTCAGAATAATGAGCCATTAAGACGATCACACAGAGAAAGAAGATCTGCAATACCAGACGATTACGTCATCTATTTGCAGGAGCATGAGTTTGACATTGGGGTTGAAAAGGATCCTGTATCCCTTTCACAGGTCGAACAAAGTGCGGATTCTTCTCATTGGTTCGATGCCATGAAGGATGAATTGAAATCCATGAAGGATAACAAAGTTTGGGACCTTGTTGAATTGCCTGAAGGGATTAGGCCGATTGGTTGCAAATGGGTATTTAAAACCAAACGGGACTCTAAGGGCAATATCGAAAGGTATAAAGCCAGGCTAGTTGCAAAGGGTTTCACTCAACGTGAGGGCATTGACTTTAAGGAGACTTTCTCACCTGTATCTAAGAAAGACTCCTTTAGGATCATTATGGCTCTTGTGCCTCATATGGATTTGGAGCTACATCAAATGGACGTGAAAACTGCGTTTCTCAATGGAGATCTAATGGAGAATGTATATATGTTGCAGCCAGAAGGTTTTAAAGCCAAAGGCTCAGAACACATGGTCTGCAAACTTAAGAAGTCCATTTATGGGTTGAAACAGGCATCACGACAGTGGTACCTAAAGTTTCATGAAGTTGTTTCCTCATATGGTTTCATTGAAAACACTGCGGATGAGTGCATATATATGAAAATCAGTGGGAGTAAGTTTATCATTTTGGTCTTGTATGTTGACGATATTTTATTGGCCAGTAGTGATATTGGATTGTTGCGTGAGACTAAGAAATTTCTATCTCAAAATTTTGAGATGAAAGATCTTGGTGATGCCTCCTTTGTCATCGGCATTCAGATTAGCCGGGACAGATCACGTGGATTACTTGGCTTGTCGCAGAGGGCCTATATTGATAGGGTTCTCGAAAGGTTTGGCATGCAAGGTTGTGCTCCTGGCCAAGCACCTATTGTAAGAGGTGACAAGTTTGGTCAATTTCAGTGTCCTAAGAATGACCTAGAGAAGGACAAGATGAAAGCTATTCCGTATGCGTCAGCAGTAGGGAGCATCATGTATGCTCAGGTCTGTACGCGTCCAGATATTGCTTTTGTGGTTGGAATGTTGGGCAGGTACCTTAGTAATCCAGGAATGAATCATTGGATAGCTGTAAAGAAAGTGTTGCGCTACCTACAAAGGACAAAGGACTTCGAACTCACATACAGGAGATCCGACCATTTGGAGTTGGTAGGATATACAGATGCAGATTTTGCTGGTTGTCTCGACAGCAAGAAGTCCACCTCGGGCTATGTATTCATGATGGTTGGTGGAGCCGTATCATGGAAAAGCGTGAAACAGTCAATTACGGCATCATCTACCATGGAAGTAGAGTATGTAGCTTGTCATGAAGCCACGAATCAGGCGGTCTGGCTTCAGAGCTTTTTCTCTGGTTTACGGGTTGTGCAGATGATCCCGAAACCATTGAAAATCTATTGTGATAGTTCAGCTGCAGTTAACTTTTCCAACAACAACAAGCATTCATCGAGGTCAAAGCACATTGACATCAAATATCTTGTTGTGAAGGAGAGAGTTCAGAATCGTCAAGTGTCTGTGGAACTCATCGGCACAAGGCAGATGATAGCGGATCCTCTCACTAAAGGCCTTCCTATCACGCTCTTTAAGGAGCATGTGACATCTATGGGAGTTGTTGATCCCAATGATGTATTTCAGTAGTGGGAGTTTGCATGTATGATCCGATTATGTCCAGACATTTTTTGAGATATCTTTTATGCATTGATGATTTTTTTTTTCAGTTTATATCTTGCTTCTCCTTCAGTGTGCACATTCAGTTTTGAGTAAGCAAGACTTTGGTTTGTGTCTTGGAGACACGTTCAGTAGGACCACTTGAAGATAAACACGTATGATCACATGAGACGTGTAATCTTCATACCACACCCCATATCATTGATCCATGTCGTTAAGGCTATTGGTATTTGTGATCGTGATTCGTCACACTTCGAAAATATGAAATGTTGTGTTGACTACTATGATTCAATATCAGTGGTCTTGATGGACCGGATCTGACAAGCGTTGCTCATAATTATCCAACGGTATTGTTTTGAAATCAGTAGGGCGCCCATTAGGAACTTTGAACAAACATGTTTTATGAAATGTTTTTCACAAAAAATAAAATAAATGTTTTGTTTTCTTTCTGAGATCAGTGTAACCCAAGTGGGAGAATGTAAGACTCCATTCGGTGGGCCACACATGATCATCAGTTTAGATCATGACCGTTGGATTATTCAGATTGAGCGATTCAGTGGGCCCCACTACAGTTGTGATCATTGCTAATATGGAAACCTACGGTGTGGAGACCCTAGAGGAGAGAAGTGTGATGGGTAAGCTTCTCTGGCCCTCTTTCCTATAAATATACGTCTTGGTCCCTTCACCAACATACAAGAGAAAACCCTAGTCCCATTGAGAGGTTCTCCTAAAGGTGTAAGGTGCGGAAGACCAAGAGTTCTTCTCGGCAACACGGCGGCATCGGGAATGTCTTCCCAATCAGGTATAGCTTTAAGATTACAGTATGGAATCTCTATTATTGATGCATAGACGATCCGATTATTTCGCATTAAGATTAAGTTTCACAGTATCCTCTGGGCGACTTCACAGCACATGAGTGTCTTCCCACACTGGTACTAGGGCTGTAAAGGGGTCACTTTGAAATACTTGTAAGTAAAGCATGTGCATGTCAAGAGGTGGTGAGGATCAAATGCCCACCATTAAAAACTTATTTGGAGACGCAAAAGTTTTGATCAAGTTGATATTCATGTTTTCACTTCATCCAAGTCTATGTGAACTTATGAACAGGTTGGATAGCAAATAAACATCATGATGGACCCTAGGAAGGTTTCAACAGTGAGCGTTTTCACCATTGCTTCTTGTGGTGTGGTCCACCCAAGCCTGGGATATGCATCTTTTTGGGCTCGTACCTTAAAACGATCTTGAAAAATGGATGGATGGTATGGATAAAATACATACATCATGCAGGTCCCATAGAGCCCTTGCCCGGAGCAAGTCTGCCGTGGCAAGGGTAAGGCACAATCCATGTCTAGCTCAGATGTAAGCAGATTAGGTGAAGCCCACGTCACCCAAGATGGTTGGGGCCTTACCGTGGGGCCTATCTAGATATCTATTCTATAACCGTGTTGTCCATCTTTTTTTCTTTTATTTTTCTAGCTCATTTTAGGGCATGAAGCACATCCAAATATCAGGTGGACCGTAGTAAAGGAAACAATTGTAACTGTAACTGACCATTAAAAACTTCTCGTGGGCCATTGTAATGCTTATTTGCTATCCAACCTGTTGATAAGGTCATGTAAATCCGGACGAAGATAAAAAAATATCAACATGATCCAAAACTTTTGTGGCCCCTAGGAAGCTTTTAATGGTCGATTACCATTGACATTGCCTCTGGTATGCTCTACCTGAGATTTGTATCTACTTTGTTTTTGGCCCATGCCCTCAAACGATATTGTAAAACTGACAGTCGGTGTGAATATAGAACACTTATATGAAGGTGGGCTTCACAAATCAGCGTAAGGGCCGCACCTAATTCGATTGCATGGTGTAGTAGGGCTGTCAACGGGCCGGGCCTAGGTAGATCTTGCCTGAATTTTGAACTATTTCAGGTCAGGCCATGCCTATTCAAATTTATAAATTTTCAGGCCCGAGCCTGTCCCATTGATACCCGTATGCAGAAGACCGCAACCACATTGGTACTGTGAATACATGCCTAAACTAAGTGGCCCCACCATAACGTATGTGTTTTATCCACGCCATGGCCCGTGCATCCATTTTTCCATATCATTTCAGGGCACAATCTAAAGGATGAGGCGAATCCAAAGCTCAACAAGACCACACCATATGATCGATGGGGATTGAACGTTTACCATTGAAAACTTCTTGGGGACTATAGAAGTTTTAGATCAAGTTGATATTTGTGTTTTCCCTTCTTCTATGTCCTTGTGATGTTATCAATGAGTTGATAGAAAATAAACATCATGGTGGGCCTTGGGAAGATTTCAACAGTGGATGTCATTATCTTCACTGATTCCTTTGGTATGGTCCACTTGAGCTTTGAATCTGCCTAATTTTTGCACTCATGTGCTAAAATAATATGGAAAAATGAATGAAAGACATGTATAAGGCATCTACATCATGATGGTCCATAGAGTTTTGCCACCTTTGGTGCTGAGGTCTCAGTAGCCCCAATATCAGAATCTCCATAGGGGTGTCAATGGGTCTGACCGGGGCCTGAGAAATCAGAATTTTAAATAGGGCCAACCTGACGGACTGGATTGAAAACAGTTCAAAATTCGGGCTGAGGCCCAACCCAGACCCGGCCCATCGACAGTTATCTCCGGCAACCCAAGCTTCATGGGCTACCGCGACGTTCGTGTTATATCCACTATATCCGTACATTTCATCAGCTGACTTCCGGACCGGAGGCACAAGAAGGGGACGCGGATTGGCTAGTGACCCCAACACCAGCCCCGGGCTGGTGTCAAAGCTGTGTGGGCCCAACCATGATGTATGTGTTTTATCCATGCTGTCTGTCCATTTTTCCACCTCATTTTAGGGCATGGGCCCAAAAATAAGGCAGATCCAAATCTCAGGTGGACCACACCACAGGAAAACAGCGTTGATTGAACGTCCACCCTTAAAAACTTTCCAGGGCCCACCGTGGTTTTTATTTGCCATCCAACCTGTTGATAAGGTCACACAGACCTGGATGAAGTGAAAACACAAATATCAGCTTGATCCAAAACTTCTGTGGCCTCCAGGAAGTTTTCATCTGTGAGAATTCAATTTCCACTGTTTCCTGCTCCACCTGAGATTTGGGTGTACCTATTTTTTGGGCCCATGCCATGGAAAAATGGACGGACAGTGTGGATAAAATACATACACCATGGTGGGGCCCACACAGCTTTGACACCAGCCTCGGGGCTGGTGTTGGGGTCACTAGCCAATCCGCGTCCAAATGAGGGAGATACAAAATTCAAGTGGGCCACGCCAGTGAGGAATGAGCGAGCACCGTTGAAACTTTGTTACGGCCACAGAAGTTTTGGATGAGCTGATTTTTTTTTTTGCTTTACACTCATTATCCGGGTGGGAATCACAAGAAGCGCTTGTGTAGTGATGTCATCAAGTTCTATTGATCCCACCATCCACATGAGGTATGTGTTATATCCAAACCGTCCATCTATTTTTCGAGGTCATGATAAGCTTGAGTCAACAAATAAGAGTGATCTAAAGATCCAGTGGACCATACTGCAGAAAGCAGTGGGAGATTAAACGTATACCATTGAAACCTTTTTGGGGGTCTCAGAAGTTTTGGATCAGTCTGATATTGTTTTTACCCTTCATCTAGTCTGTGTGACCGTATGAACAGTTTGGATGGCAAATAAACATCATGGTGGGCTCTAGGTATGTTTTAATGGTGAGAATCATTGTCCCCACTAACTTTTATGATGTGGTCCACTTGAGCTTTGTATATGACTCATTTTAGTTATCATGCCCTAAAATGATCTCGCCAAATGGATGGACGGTGTGGATATACTAAATACATCATTGTGTGGTCCATAGAGCCTTAATCTACTTTGGACCGTCAGTACACGGTGCGTCTGCGTTCCCACATACCCACACCAAACACGGTGCCCCATTAAAAATTCCAAAGAGCCCATCGTTAGGTTTTGTTAATCTTTATTTGCAATCCAAGCTCTTCATAATGTCAAGAAGGTCTGGATGAAGGGAAAATTTAAAGATCAGCTTGATCCAAAACTTTTGTGGCCCGTAAAATGCTTTTAATGATTATTCATCACTCTTTCAATTGGTATGGTCCACCTGAAGTTTGGATCTTCTTATAATTTTTAATTGCGCACTAAAATTAGGCATAACAAAAGATGGACGGCACGGATATACAAAAAATACATCAAGGTAGGCCGCCACATGGTAAGGGTAACACCCACTAAGGTGTTACCAGGGTAACATCTAATTCGCTCTCGGTTGGGTGGCACATAAACATCAGGTCAGATCCCACATGGTTTCAACGGTAGCCCTCTTTCCTGTGTCATGGCTCGAGTTTTCTGATCTCGGAAGCAATTTCCCTTGTTGATGTCACCGAGTTATGTGGTCCCACCATGATGTACTTGTGGACCGTCCATCCATTTTGTGAGATCATTTTAGAACATGAGTCAGAAAATGAGTCAGATCCAAATCTTAAGTGGACCACATAACTGATAGCGGTAGAGATTAAACACCTACCATTGAAAACTTCCTCGGCCCCATAAGTTCTGTATCAATGAGATATTTATGTTTTCCTTTCATCCAGGTATGTATTACAGCATGAGCCCGTCAGATGGCAAATAACATCATGGTGGGCCTTAGGAAGGCTTTAATGGCAGCCATCATTGTCCACTACTTTATGTGGTGTTGTAGACTTGTAGTACACTTGAGCCTTGGATCTTGCTCATTTTGACGCCTATTCAGCCTTTAGTAAGAAGTTATGCCACATGGAAAGCTAGGTGAGGCCCACCGTGATGTTTGTGGCAAATCCACCTCCTCTATTGTTTTTTTCATACTATTTTGTGATATGGGCCCAACAATGATTCCAATAAAAAAACTCAAGTGGACAGTAAGACAAGAAAACTTGGGTAGGTAAATGCCTACCATTGAAACCTTACAAACCAAGCCAACTCTGAAACCAGCTTGGATTGGTTTGAAAAAGCTTGGCTTAGATTGGTTCGAATGGAGGTTCAAATCAGACCATGCCTGGGAGTCAAGCTCATCTAAAAAACACAAACCAAGCTTAAACTGAGGTAGGACTGGTTTGGCTCGGCTTAAAAGCTCGATTTGATTCAACTCGGTTTGATTAAGCACACTGTGTTCCTGTGGTGTGATCCACTTGAGCTTTGGATATGATTCCATTTTGAGATTATGTCCTGGAATGATATGTAAAACAGATGGACAACGTGGATAATACAAATACATGATTACATGGATAATAAATAATACATATACAGGAATGCACATTGTTTCCTTACACTTATAAAATCATGCTAGTGTACTTTTGTTTGAAAAATGCTCTTCCATGTCTATTTTGAAGCTGCACTCCTTTGGATGATGTTAAACATCATAGGGTAAGATAAGTTTGTACTTTTTTTCCCCTCTAACTTTGAAAATTCTTTTCTATTTAAATAAATAAGCGAACCAAGAGCCACCACCTATTTGAACTCTACTCAGCTCGGTTTAGAATTTTTGATCAAACCAATCCCAACTCAAACTAAATTTTTCTGGAGCAAACCAAACTCGGGCCACATAAGTCGACTCAAAACCCAAACCAAGCCGATCCACAAACTAAGGTGGCACAAAAACAAACCAAATCAAACTAGGGCTAGCTTAACTTGGCTTGGATCGTTGCCCACCTCTACTTGGGGTTCACCATGATGTTTATATGCCATCCATACCGTTCATAAGGCCACTCCTATTGGGATGAATTGAAAACATCAAAATTAGACTGATCCAAAACTTTTATAACCCCACGAATGTTTCAATCATGGACGTTAAATCCACTATCGTGTGGCTCACTTGAGTTTTGGATTTGCGTCATTTTTGGGCTACGTCCTAAAAATAATATGGACAAAATAAATGGGTGGGTGGATTTCTCACAAACATCACAATAGGCCCCGTTTAGCTGTGTGGCAGTAACTCCATGCGAAAGGCTTCCCATGAAATTGGCATCTCATTTTTGGACCAATGCCCTAAAACTACGTCTGAAAATGAATGGATAGTGTGGATATAAGACATACATCATGGCAAGCCAACTCAGTGACGTCAGCGCACCATGAGGGTTGGTGGTGTGGCACATCAAGCAGTCTGTTTCACCACTTTACCCAAGACAGTGCGGCCTTACTGTGGGGCCATATTGACATTGATGTATGTATTATGTATCCATGCCATTCATCCATTTTTCAGATCATTTTAGGACATTATCCGATAAAATGAACCATATTCAATTATCAGGTGGGCCATACAATGGTAATTGACTACCCTATCATTAAAAACTTCTCAGGGCGCACCATCTGATCTGTTGATAAGGTCAAATAAGCGTGGATGAAGGAAAAAAAAAATCAGCTTAATCCAAAACTTTTATGGCCCATTAATAGTCCGTTATTTCCTCTGGTTTGTCCACCTAATAAATGGATCTGTTTCATTTTTGGGATTATGCCCTAAAATGATCCGAAAAAATGGACAGACGGCGTGGATACTTAATATATACATCAAGGTGGGCCCCACAGTAACCCCAAGCTAAGGCCCGCACCCTCTTGGGTGAGGCCGGGGTCTCACCTAATCCGCTCTCTCCACGGTGGGCCCCACGGAGCTTTCGGTCACAGGAGATTCATGTTACCTGAAAAGTGGCTTGGGAGTGGAAACACTCATTGCTTGTCTATGATTATATATGTGTTATATCTGAGCCGTTCATTTTTTTGTCACATCATGTTAGGGGATGAGACTAAACATTAGGCAGGGGCGCGAATTAGGTGTTACCCCGGGAACAGCTTAGTGGGTGTTACCCCTACCGTATGGCCTACATGGATGATATTCTGTATATCCACTCCATCCATCCGTTTCTACAGCTCATTTTAGTATAAGGTTCCAAAAATTATGCAGATCCAAATCTCAAGTGGACCATACCACTAGAAACAGTGTGATTGAGTGCCTCACCATTAAAAATTTAAAAGAGTCCATTGTAAGGTTTTAATAATGTTTATTTGCAATCCAAGCTCTTGATAATGTCAATAGTTGTCTTGATGAAGGGAATATATAAATATTAGATTGATCCAAAACTTTTGTGGCCTGCAAAATATTTTTAATGGTTATTCATCACTATTTCTAGCAGTAGGGTCCACTTGAGATTTGGATCTTCTTAAGGTTTTGAATCACATCTTAAAATGATATGAAAAATTAGATAGACCGCATAGATATATAAAAAAAATACAACAATATGGACCCCACACGGTAGGGGTAACACCCACTAAGCTGTTCCCCGGGTAACAGCTAATTCGCAGCAATTAGGCCGATACACATGTGGGCCACACCCATGAAACAGTGGGAATATCCATCCACACCGTTGATATCTTCTTAGGGCCCACCATGATGTTCATTTAGCCATCCATCCCGTTCATAGGGTTACTCTGATCTGGATGAAGAGAAAACACATATACAATCTTGATCTAAAACTTCTGGGCCAAGAAGTTTTTAATGGTAAGCGTTCAATCTCTACCGTTTCCTGTGTTGTGGTTCACTTGAGTATTGGATCTTCCCAAGTTTTAGGATCACAGCCTAAAATGGTCTGGAAAAAATGATGAACGGAGCGGATCTAATACGTACATCATGGTGGGTCCCACATATATTATCCTCCGGTAGCTCGTAATTCCATTATGACGATAGGGTCATTCACGGAAACGAGTCCCGACAGTCGTTCAAAGAACCGAAATAAATTCCATTTGGAATCCGCAGAAAATAAAGGCAGGTCAGAAAGGGGTGGAGATTTGATACTCTGCTGCGTATGACGCTTGATACGCAGGCACTCGGAAACGTTACATGTGGAATATTTTAACTCAATTTAAACCGACTAAATCACGGAGCCTATACTCGCTAAGTCAAATTACAAAAAACATTCTGATTGAACGTAAAAAAATTCTGATTCGTTGACCGTTGTATACTTTTCATTTTCAACCGTCCAATAACTGTCCACAAATCTCATAATAAGACGAACAAATTAAATTATTTTTTGGTCCATCGTATATCTAAACTTATATAAATAATTTGGACCGTTTAATTGGAAACAAGATATGCCACGTAAGCAATGTTAAGTACACTTTAAGTGCATGTGTATCATCTATCACACTCTGCCAGAGTATCAGAGTTTTTCTCTTCAGACATGCGAGAGAGAGAGGGGCGAAATAACGGAAAAAAGGGTTTGTGAAATGCCGCAGAACTGATTCGGAATCGCTTCCATCTCTCAAAAAATCAGGTATTTTCCTTTTGAAATCCCTTCTTGAAGCTGTAAATAAATGGCGGAAATGCTATTGTTTTTGCTTTTAATGTCGAAATCCTGGAGAGAAAAAATCAGGCATTTCTTTCTTTTCTCTTTATGATTGATAGCGGTATATCCTTTCTCTATCTCTTCAAGAGTCGAAAATGCTGGGAAAATGCAATTTCTTTTAGTTCATGTCGATCTTTGTAGCTTTGGGTGCTGATTTTTTGTTTTGATTGCTTGGATTGTAAGTAGGATTCTTGGATTTCTGTTTCTTGACTGCTTGTGAATGCGTGAACAATCTCTCTCTCTCTCTCTCTCTCTCTCTCTCTCTCTCTCGTATTTGTTTTTACTTTCTACTTTGTATCTTTCGACGAAGTCGAAACTTCCATCGTCGCCAATATGAAAATATTGGGTGCTGTTTGAATGCCACTTAAAAATGACTTCATCTCATTCCAGTTAACGGTAATTATTGTTTAGTTTTGATGGAATCGAATTAACGGTCATGATTCCATAACCAGGATTGTGAAATGCATACATATGCAAAGATATCAACTAGAAAACGACAAACTAGAAGTGGGATTTACCACTCAATGTTGAACCATGCCGATCCAATGATGCACGGCACTCCTGTAGGCGGTCAGACTTGATGATGAACAGCTCCAATTGTTACTCTTACGTCTCTGCATGACGGACGCCTTTGACTCGCCTTCTCCCCAATTCTCACTCAAGTGTGTGCTAATGAGTAGCCCCACAGGATTTGAGCTTAGATGGAGAGGGCCAAGAGTCTCTCTTATTTCTAGACCCGAGTCTCCTATACTAACATAGAAACCAAGTACTTCATGGACTCTCCTTCCTTACACATATATTAACTTGCCCTAATGTGAAGGTTCCTTTTACAATTGGGCCATAGAACCCAAGTTTTTCAAAAAATCAAAGGGGCATGGGGGAAGGAAGAGATGGCTGTTGTGGAGGAGAGGTTGGAGAGCGAACTAATCTCCTCTTTTTATATAAAAATAAATAAAACTATTACCGTTGAGAATTCGGGCTTTTAGGAATTGGAATCCGAATCCAGCGCCAAATTCCCGGTTTTCAAATGACCCCTTATCTAAAATGAGATGAAATCATTTTTAAGTGGCAACCATACGACGAGGCCTTAGAAATTTAATACTAAGGTGAGATGAATGTTTATCAGCTGACCCTTCGAGTACTGTCACGGTTATTTGATGCTTAACCTATTTGGCTGTTAAATTTTAATTTATCTGGTAGGTCCAAGCCCGCTCAAATCTGGGTCAATCTTGTCGAGTTGGGCGGGCTACCTGGCCTATTGCGACCTTTAGTAGCACTTCAAGCCATGGCATGATACTCGTTGTCCTAGGGAGTAATACGTTGCTTTTTTATCCTCCATGACACCAATGAATAATAGGTAATATACAGTAGCTCTAAGTTGATTATCTATCAGTGACATCTTTGGTTTAGTTGAGATAGGCGTCAAGTGAATAATGTAATAACCGCATTGTTAGCAGTTTCAGACTGGATTAAGGACCCAGACATGGTGCCATGAGCAAAATGGAGAATGCAGTGTACAACAACTATGTGGATAGCTAAGGACTGATGCCTCTAAGGGCCTGTTTGAAGTTTCGATGCAGCAAAGTTCTATCCCTTATAAACTATACATCATAGGGAGCTCTATGCCTAGTTTGTCAACACCTTATTTGCACGTTTGCCATGACAAATGAGGATAGTCTCTCCCTGAGATATCATGGACAGCAATTCATTATGGCACACCCTAGTATATGTCGTTTTGCACAATGCATCACATGTGCCACCATCAACTTCCATCAAACCTTCGATAACCCCCACATCTGGCACTTGTGCCAATGTGTCAATCTGTACATGCGCATATGCGCGCAGGTGCCATCATCCATCTTCAAGCTCCCCACTTACCATGCGTGCACCATCAATCTACAAGCGGCCCACATGTGCAAATGTGCTAGTTTACACATCCCACGTGCCACTATAACAGATAATCCTTCCCTATCTAGGGTGTTGGACGAACAACATGCAGGGCAAGCTATTCAGGAGCAAGACAGACTAACTGGATAGCCTATCTGGGAAACAACTTTTGACCTATCCAAACGGGCCCATAGTATCAAGTTGTCATCTAAGCGTGAGCACGTGATGATACAAGGCCCAGGGCTTGGAGTCACTGCAGAAGATAAAGAAATATATCTTTGCTTTGTGAATGCCTTCGAGTTGCACACACACATAAAGATGTCAAAAGAGTGATGTGATTGAGAAGTGCAAACAAAAAGCTTGCCAACAACTGGTTCATTGAGGCTCGAGTCCTGCTTTTGTAGTGGTCTCTGCCTGAATTAATTATGTAATCTAGACAGAAAAAAGAAAAAAAAATGGCCCTGGTGATTTCAAGCTACCGGCACTTGACTTTGATATATATGCATAATGTACGTACTTGTGTTTATGGATAGATAATATAGAAGGCTATCATTCAAAAAAGAAAAGAAAAGAAAAAAAGAAAATATAGAAGGCTGCGGTGGGGTAAATCATACATGGCAGATTTCTTTCTTTCTTTTTTCTTGGATAAATCTCATACATGGTATAACATGAAGACTACAGGTCTCATACATGGCAGAACACGGGACTATAGTTTCTACAACATTATACATGGTTTTAAACATGGTGACCCTTGTCCCTTTTTATCGAGAAACTCTTTGAAGCACACATTTCTTTCTGTTTTAGGTTAATCAAAGCATGATTTACAGTACAGATTTTTATTTTGTTTGGTGTGATAGTGTCCAACTAGACTTTTTTTTTTTTTTTTTCTCTCACTTGTTTACCATTGTCAATTTGAGCTGTTCCTACTATTTCTTATTGATTCTGTGGCTGATATAGGGGCTTTGAGGCTACTGTTCATCCATGGATCAGTGAGTCGGCTGGGTGTTTTTTAGTGGATGTCAATGTTGCCAAATGGTTAGTGGAGTTATGGAGTGTTTCCAGTCCATCACGCGTCTTAAATGTGAGTTCTCCAGGAAGGATCTTGACTTCAGTATTTTGCAATTACTAGTTTTCATACCATTTTATATTAATTTCACCGGATCACTGGATGTTTATTATGTTTGTAGTCTCTTTGTCGAGTCATCAATTAGGGTATTGCTTTTAATGATTGCCTCAGTTATTAAATTTAGTGGGTTCTTTTTATTTTGTTAATCCGATGCATCTACTGAATGTTTCTTGGTTGCCATTGCTGGCTTGATCTTTTTCTTTTATTTTTCCTTATTTGTTTTACAGTGATTTTAAAGCAACGTTGCAATCTATGCTAATTTTATTAAGGCCGAAATAAGGACTTCTTTGTGCAAATATCAGTTAGACTCTACTACTTTCTGTCACATTTCTTTTTCGGCAGAAATTATCACAGTTTGTGAGTGTGGTTCTGTTCAAGTAAACGACAAGGGTAGTCAGCTTGAATGGAACAGGACCGTTTATGTTAAAAAAGAAGAAGAAGAAGAAGAAGAAGACTTTCCTGTTGTATCATTAATGACCAAACCATTCATGAAACTGAAGTTTCATTGTTAGTATGAAATCAATGTACCCTAATTTTTCATGCGCAACATCCTGTTGACAAACAATGGTACTTGCTATAGATTGATCTTTGATTTGCTGAGTTGCTTATGAGGATGATTAAATATTACTTGGGCTCAAATCTGGATGCAGGTTCTTTGTATCATCGACTGCTGTTGTTTACAATTTGGTATTCTGGTTTCCAAGGTGTAGTAGCAGTGCAAACACCACCTTCATCAAATTCTCATACTCCTAACACACTTGTGCTATCCGACCCACCCATTGGACTCTTTGATCCCATTGAAATTTCACCTGCCGCGATTCCCCCTTATCCATATCCTGGGGAACCATTGTCACCAATGTATCCTTCCTTTCCGAGAACATATGAACCAGTCTTGACTGGAAGATGCCCCGTAAATTTTTCTGCCATATCGGGTATTATGGACAAAACAGCATCTGATTGCGCTGCACCTTTAGCATCCCTTGTTGGGAATGTGATATGTTGTCCCCAGGTTAGCAGTTTACTTCACATTTTCCAAGGTGACTACAGCAGGGATTCAGATGCATTAGTTCTACACAAGGCAGCTGCCAATGATTGTTTCTCAGATGTTATCAGTGTGTTAGCCGGCAGAGGGGCAAACAGTACGATCCCTACACTTTGTTCTGTAAAATCATCAGATCTCACTGGTGGATCTTGTCCTGTGAAGGATGTAACGACCTTTGAGAAAACAGTAAACACAAGCAAATTACTGGACGCATGCGGCACTGTTGACCTGCTAAAAGAGTGCTGTAGGCCCGTTTGTCAGACTGCAATTGTTGATGCTGCATTCAGCATCTTATTAAGAGAATCAAGTCTTGTGGAGAATGCTAATATAGCCGGGACAGCCTACTGAGGTGGATGTTCTCAATGACTGTAAAGGGATAGTGTATGCATGGCTTTCTAGGAAGCTCCCGTCAGATGTTGCCAACACTGCATTTCGGATACTGTCTAGCTGCAAGGTCAACAAAGGTATGATTTAATTTCTTTGTTTAGCTCATACACTTATTGTTCAATATTCTCCTTTGCATTGGACTTGTTTAATGCTGTTTTTTTTGCTATTGCTGCGACTCCGGAGAAGCATAAAGATGGCGAGGTTTTTCGCCTTTTGTTATTATTCTTTTAGATATTACATGACTGCATTTAGGCCATGTTTGGATACATATATTCCAAGGGGAAAGAAACGAAAACGTAATGATTATTTCTGTTAGCACTATTGAAACATGGAGTCCATTTTAGGGTCTTGTTTGGACAACAAGTGGAAATTTCATATTTGTGAGACAATGGTTGCCTAGGTTCTTGTTCTAGAGAATCCAAACTTGGAAAAGTGCAGTGATTCTTTGTGGAATCCTCCCTTTTCTTTGCTATCCAAACATCACAAGTGCAGCAACAATGGAACACCTTTTCCATTTCCATTCAATTCCATCCAAACATGCCCCAAGTGGACCTTCGAAGTGTGAATTGCTGCATATGCACTGATATTATGTTAAGAGACAATACATATGTGGATTAGTTTCCAGTCATATGCGTCATTAAATTTTATTTTCTCCTAACCATGTAAAATTGTTGTTGTTTTAGCATAATGTAATCTTGCGGTTTTTGTTCTGATGCCTTGTTTCCTTTAACTCTCCGCTACATGTGTCGGTTACTTTAGGTGATTTAGATGTTATTTTATTAAGTTCTAGGTGGCAATATCGGTATCGTTACATGTATCGATGACCAGGGATACAGAAATATGTATCGGTATTGTATTTTATTGCTAATAATTGAAAAAATATCGTTGTCTGAGGGAAACATTGAGAAAAAGGTGGAATTTTTCAGCGAAACTTCTAACCATGCGTTGTCGAAAAAAATCAATATATAAAATTTGTAGCCAATCAAAATAGATTGCCAACACTCAATTTCCACATTAATTAACAATAAAAAACATATATTTTCCAGTATAAGAATGGAAAAAAATTAGGATTTCACCAAATTTCCCCATTTTTCACTTGACTGTTAATTTTTTTGCCAAAATTCCAATTTAGTCCACGAGAATCATCCATAGACATGGACTTCCATTGCAATCCATGCTAACATTTGAAAAATAAAAACTGAAGTTTCTGTGGATTTTTCATCACCTTTGAGTTTTGGCCTGTTATTGTTTTGAGTCAAGATTTTTCCTCATATCCAAACTTTAATTCAATAAAGTTTTGGGTGGTTTTTCTTGTAGTTTTTTCTTTGTATTCTTTTCTTGGTTTCGGCTGTGCTCTTTTTAATAAATTATCATTCTTCAAAAAAATTCAATAAAAACCAAGAGTGATTGAAATCACCGAAGGAACAAAATTCTGAAAAAAAGAACCCCAAAAATGAGATTTTTTTGGAATTTTGAAAATTTTCCGTCAAATTTTGCTTTTTACGGATGTTTTCTTGGTATCGGGGATATTATTGCTGGTATCAGGTATAATAATCATAATATCGATGGCATTGCCAATACCAGGGAACTTCTATAAGTGATTCTTCTTAGAATATTGCTGACATCAATAATATCGTCAAATATTGCTGATGCCATAAAAAATATTGGCAATATTTGGAAATTTTTATACTCCCAGCAATTTTGGTATCGCCAACCTAGCACTACCGATAATATTGTTGATATTTGAAACACTGGCTTTAGGAATCTCATGTTGCATGGTTTCTTCGGATAAATATTTGCATTAATTTGTAGTTTTGTTATTGAATTGTAGAAAGATGTGCGTCTATAGTTGTTAAGATGCCCGTGGTATTTCAATGTATAGCTGGTTGAATTGTAAAGGCAGTCAGTATGCCAGGTTTCACTAGAAAGAGGAACCTGGCACTCAACTAACAGAAGGATTTGCACAAGCTCTCACTTATGATTTATCCTGTTCTCTAAGGACTTAAGGATATGTGGATGTGTGATTTGTACTTGATGAATAAGTAGCGCACAGGCTATTTTACCCTGTTTGGAAAAGTGGGGGTGTCGTTTGCTAAAGTAGTGTACATGCTATCAGCTCTCAGAATGTAGTACGTTGTTTACCTTGGAAAGATGGTAATTGGTCCATAGCTTGACACTGAATTGTGTTGCTCATTTTCTCTATCTCGCATTTCCTTGCGGAGATATCATGCACCTTGTGCCTAATATTGGTTTGCAGTTGTAGTGATTGGAAATCATAATATAATCTGGAGCTTTGCTAAACCCACATGCTTGTGCAATAAAGCTCATGTGCACGCCACACATGTGCCACCATGGCAGGAAAAGTCCAAGAGCCAATCCATCCATCAGAACAGCACCACTATACTAATCTCCTAGTCCGAGAATCAGGCTGATCCACTGGTCAGTTGGCCACAGTTTTCAAAACAAATGTACGGCTCTGAAAAAGTTGGCTGAAATTTTCTAACCCGTCCACCTGTTTTCCAATATTGGGGCCCACATGCTGATTGGACTGGATTTTCTTTCTGGGAAACATGTACAAGGTCGAATCAACCCGATGGATGGATTAGATCTTGCATATATGTGCCATGCTGGCACGTTTACACCAGCTTTATTGCACACTTGTGTGCACAAAGCAAAATGCTATATTCTGTACTTTGTATTATGAATCATCTTCTAGTTGGGACCTCGAGGGTTTATATTGTTAGCTTCTTCAATTCTAGAAACTCTTGCTGCACATATTAACTAGGCCTGAAAGGTCATGCATGTAATAGAGGATACCTCATAGAGAGGTAAGAACAGCCATTAGACTTCTAGCTTTAGTTCAAAACCATAGTAGCAGCATGCTAGGTCTACTACTTATAGCCCTTATTTTTGGTTCACACAGGAAAATCACACTAGGGAGGCACATATTGTCGTTTGTGAGAGCACCCAAATTGACATGCCTTTTGAAGTGTATATAGTTTGGCTCTAACTGATTTGAGGTCTATTGACTTGCAGTCTGTCCTTTGGAGTTCAAAGAGCCTTCAGCAGTAATTAAGGCGTGCAGTGATGTCGCATCTCCCAATCCTTCCTGCTGTGGTTCATTAAATACGTACATCACAGGGATACAGAAGCAGATGCTAATTACAAATAGGCAAGCCATAAACTGTGCAACATTGTTTGGGTCCATGTTACAAAAGGGTGGTGTCATGATGAATATCTACGAGCTCTGTGATGTTGACTTGAAAGACTTCAGTCTTCAGGGTAATTTGTCTTCCCATAGCTCTTATTTTTACACCTTTAGGGGCTGTTTGGATTTGGGCAAAGTTTTGTCCCAGCTAGTAGTCATGGGTTGTCTTTGTCAACCCCCTTGTGCACAGGAACTAATGCACATTTGTACTAGTAGTCATGGATATGTGACCGTTAGACCATGGATTGGGTGTCTCCAATGGAGAGGTGGAGCTACTTGTCCATTACACTATAGTTTTGGTACACTCAAGGATCATATTTATCCGTGCACATGTGGGACATGTTACAATGTGCCACTTGTGTGACTGTTCAAGTTCAAACATCCCACGTGCATATGTGCCTCCATCAATCTTGAAGCACTAAAAATTGCGGCACATTTGTTGATGCGCCTGTGTTCAAATGTGCACATGCACATGTGTAAGTGTGCCACCAACCAATCTTTAACTTCCCCACATATGCCACAGTCTGTCCTATCTATGATCCAAGGTGTTTGTCAAACAATCGACAAAACGACGGAACAACTAGTCTGCAATAGCATATCCATGACCAACTAGCCAGCCTTGACAGCATGCTATGGATTGCTAGTCGCAACACTGCTTTGCCCAAATCCAAAGAGGCCCTTAAACTTTTAATTCTTGCATTCTCATTTGCCTTTGTCTTTTTCTTTGCCATCTGTGCTTTGCAATTGGAGCAGCATATGGACAACAAGGTCTGTCATTACATAAAGCTTCCCCTTTCATTTGCCTCTTTTTTTTTTGCGACTCTCATCTCCGCAGGGTTTCTTTTGTCTTGGTATTAGAGAACTAGTACACAATGCTATTGCACCCACATCTAAACTTAGATGGTATGTAGATGTAGGTTGTTTGCTTCGGAGCTTTCCTGCAGATGTTGTATTTGACAATTCTTCTGGCGTTAGCTTTACATGTGACTTGAGTGACAATATTGCTGCCCCATGGCCATCGTCATCTTCACTGTCATCCATGTCCTTCTGTGCTCCTGGTTAGTAAGCTTCTCCAGAAGCTATATTTATTTATTTATTTTTGGGAAAAGCTAGTGTGCTCACGGTCTGCAGTGGGAGTCAGTCCGCACATCTCTCCTACCATCCAGCAATGGTGTGCGGAATCTTAACACACATTTCAAAATGGACTTTTATAGTTGTCCTTTTGAAATGCTTGCTAGATTTTTGCCAAGCACGCACAAAGAATCTCTTAAGCAAACTCAAAAGACCTGTGTTACAGATGAAGGACTTTTGGGTGGAAAGTATATGCACTGACTTCGGTGCTTACTGTGTGCATTGAAGTCGTGTTCTTTTTTCTGGATAAAAAATGAACAACACAAGCACTTCATTTAGGGAGCTGCTATTTACACCCTTCCTTATGGATAAATACACCTTTTCTTTAGGGCTGTCAATGGGTCGGGCCTGGGGTGGCTTCCACCTGGATTTTGAACTGTTTTGGGCCGGGCCTATTCAAAATTTTGAGTTTGCCAGGCTCGGTCTGGCCCATTGACAGCCCTGCTTTTCTTTCTACTTGTCATGCCTTGGTACAAGGTTTTACTATTGGATTTCCTGAAGTTGAAAGAAAAAGGTGTCTCAAGATATGATAATTCACTTTTTTTAAAGGCAAATAAAGGACATACATGGAGAGAGGCTGAGAAGGGGTGTATTTATGCGTCGGGGTGTAGATATCAATTCACCTTATTTTTCTATTGGCTACCAATTAATTGGTAAATAAAGTAGCAGATTCTAGTCAGCTGCGAAAAAAATCGAAGCAGTGACTGGAATTACTTGTATTATCAAAATATACCTGATATTGGTTTGTCAAAACCTGCAGAAATGGCATTGCCTGCGCTACCAACATCTGAGACCTCTGGAAATTCTGGTGCGTCTGATATGCTGGTGTCTTAGTCGCTTATTGTCAACATTCTGATATGCATAGCCTATCTTGTTTCTGTGTCTATTCACTTTCCTTAAACTGCTTCTGCTATTATTTTCAATGGTTGATTAAAATCACAACTTCATATGTTTAGGCTGGTTAATATCTTCGGAAGGCCAGTGCTTTCTACTATTTTGCTCCAATACAAAGTTTTTTTTTTTTTTTTAAATCATTTTTAGTGTTAATAATGGAAATAACAGTAATACAGTCATATAAGGCCAAGTTCCCTATTTGTTCCAGTACTTCCCTGCTCTGAACTTAGTTTGAAGAGGTGGTACTCGTGGTGGTCTATCCAAACCATTGGTCGGATGGCCCTCATCATGGGTGGAACATTCGCTAGGAATCTCCCAATTTAGAAGATCCTAGCCATCGAATCTTTGGTCTTTCCTTCATTGAATGCAGTTGGTTTGTGCATTTCTTTTTAACCATGTATTTGCATGCCAACAATGGGAAGGTTAGAGTCGACCAATTGAGAGGATATTATGGTAATGGTCCATCCGTGATGGGGCCTGTAAGATCAATGGTTTGGGTAGACCAACCATGGGCCCCACATCTACAAACTAAGTTCCGCCCACATCTACAAACTAAGTTCCCAACAGGGAAGTTCCCTGTTCGGAATGAATATGGAACTCAGCCTCTTATAATTATTATAACTAATTATTATTATTATAATCATATACCTAATATGTGTTGCAGGTAGAGTTAGAGGATAGAATTGAGAGAGAATTTTGGGAGGATATAGATGGACTAATGTAAGTAATTCCAAATGGAGAGAGGATATTTAAATGGTCATGTAGTAAAAGATAGAGAGAATGTGGGAGCATACATAGAGGATATAGTTTTGGGAAAAAATGAGATGGGATGCTATCCTTGATTGTGCTATGGCTTACAATCTAGCTCTAGCAAACGCATATCTTAAAAAGAGACAAGCATTTAATAACCTTTAAAAGTGGATCACATGCAGTCTAAATAGATTTCTTTCTACTCAGGAAAACAAAATGATCAATATGTAAGGATTGAAAGGTTATACTAGAGAGAGTTTGACTACGCAACATAAGTTAATGGCTATGGATATTTACATTAAGAGACTGGAGTAAAGAGAGTGAAATTAATAGGTGTCTGAAAACTGGGTGGAATTTAAAAGGAGAGAAAGTGATGTTTTAGAAATAAATTGATAAGAAGGAAAGTGGAGTGTCAAGGAAGAAGTAAATGTTATGTGGAATAAGATGGTTGAGTGCATTAAAAGTGGCGAAAGATGTTTTAGGAGTGCCTAGAGAAAATGAGGAAACTTGGCAAGGGATTAGAAATTATGAAAATATTGAACAATATAGAAATGCCAAAAAGATTGTTAAGAAAGTAGTAGAAATGATGTAAAATGTTTGTATTTAATGTTTACATTCATATGAGGACTCTATGTATACATATGTTGGAAGAGATCCAATGCCTCTAGAGGCATGGGTTTTTGTTCCTCCATATTGTGTATTGAACTTGTGGCACATGCTTATGATGATCCTAACCATAATATTCATAGAATGAATAATAGACTTATATTCTATTAAAAGTGTTTAACAACTAGGGATTTTTACTGTAAAATGCCTCCATGATTTGGATTTTACCAAATAATGCCCTCTGGAGCCTATATTCCCGAGTAGTGTTTTTTCAAAGGTGAAATTACATTACTGCCCTCTTTTTTTTACAAAGTGGAGAATGTGGAATTGTTGGGCCCATGGGGTATGTGTTTAACATCCAACCCGTCCGACAGGTGCACGCCAACATGATTATTAGGTGAAACAAAAATATTGGGGATCAAATCACAAGGTGGGCCAATCCCTAAAAAATAATATAGACCACTCAAAAAATCCAAATTCAAGTGTGGGCCATCTGATGATTTGATTGGCTTGATTTTTGGTTTGTGCAATCATCATGGTGGGGTGCATATGTTGGATGGCTTGGATGTTATACACATACCATGTGGGCCCCACAAGTCTTGACTTTGACTAATTTTTAAAGAAAAAATTGGATGAGGGCATTTTTGTAATTTTCTTCATTAAAAAGCACCTCTATGTAATTTGTAATCGTTGAGGCATTATTTGGTAATTGATCCCCAAGTAAATTTGTGGTAAAAATCCCTAATTAATATCATAGAATATTCTTATATATAATAGTATAACTAACATAAATTTTTTATTGAGATTTCTTAGCTGAAGATTGTTTTATATATCCCACAAGCTCCACAGTCCACAATGGTTGGCCCATAACCAAAATTTGTCTTGATTGGAAGGCTGATTATGACTTGTAAACTTGGTTTCAAGCCATTGACGGTAACGGTGGCCATAATGACCACCACCATTACCTTTACGATGTAGTCTTATAGAAATTGTAGAGAGAGAGAGAGAGAGAGAGAGAGAGAGAGAGAGAGAGAGAGAGAGAGAGAGAGAGAGAGGAGGAGGAGGAGGAGGAGGAGGAGGAGGAGGAGGAAAAGTTGATAGAGAGCTCAAAAATGTGAGTGGCTTTTTTTTCTTATTCTATTTATATACAGGGTTTCCCCTATTTACAAATTACATCATAACCCCCTAATAAATATAAAATTGCACATAAGTCCATACTTTGCATATATATAGCTATACCCCTACAGAACAAATAAATGTTCCAACACAGGATTCGGGTTGTAACGGCTGTTACGGCCCCCCTAATGGCCGTTACGGTCTCTTTTTTTATTGAAAGAAAAATTCCCAAAAACATGTATTTGCCCGTAACGTTGAAAAAAATATATGAAAAACCTGTATTTGCCCCGTAACAGACCATTCTAGGGCTGTTGCGGCCTTTACAGGGGGTGTAATTGGCCGTTAACGGCGGTTACAGGTCATTTTTTCCATAAAGGCTGTTACGACCCCGAAATGTGTAACGGTTGCCACCGTGACCTTTATGTAATGGCCTTTACGGCCTCGTAACAGGCCTTTATGGCACACCAGCCAAAGAGCTGTCGGGTTGTTGATGTTATAAGTTACTGCATTTGGTTGTTGTCATGGCTTCTGGAGATGTTGGATGCTTTGGGTGCCAACAAGCCCCATAGCATCCTAATGAAAATGAAAGATTATATTGAAATTTCAGCATTGAAAAGTTGTTGCTTTGTCTAAATGATTTAGTCTGTAGAAGCATCAAAGTAAAACTAGGTGATGGATCCTTCATTGCCTCTGTGTAGAAGCTCTGACCTAGTTGTACATGTGGATACATATGCATATGCTAGTGACATAAGATTTTACCAAGGTATCCCAAAACGATTTCGTATCGGCCGATACAAAACGGAAACGGTCATGACCGTTACGCGTTACAAGGTCAAAACGGCCAGTAACGGCCGTTACAGGAAAAACAGGCCGTAATGGTCTTATAACAGTTTTTTTTAAATTAACGGCCGTATCGTAACGGTAACGGTGGTGGCCGTTACGGCCACTGTTACCGTTATGGGACACCTTGGGTTTTACATGTATTAGTAGCTCTTTATGAGGCCAAGGTAATTAACTTTTCAAGTGGTAAATGGTAATGGAATGATAAGTTTAGCATGATTGGACCTTTACAAGTATATGATACAAAACTACAATATGTAACAGTCGCTCTGGACTTTTTTTTTTTTATGGTAAGTTCACAGTCGCACTGGACATTGATGTGAGGGTTGTCAAACTTGTTTAACCAATGTAGTTAGGGAATAGTGTGCCCTTACTAGGCTAAAGCGGAAGATTGTGGTTTGTTTAGGAGCAGTGCAACTGATCAAAGTACCTTTCTCTGATCTGCTACAAAGGTAATTGCTTTAAATTCAAACGGAGTTGCCTTGAAATTGCAAAAAACATGGTTCTTGCATGTTGCCTTTTTATGAATGACAAAGTTAACCTTTTGAGTCATGGTTCTTGCAACTACCCTTTTTATGGATACCAAAGTTAACCTTTTGAGTCATGGTTCTTGCATGTACCCTTTTCATGAACTTTTACTCAAAAGGACAGAAGCAACTATCCATTGAAGCAATGGACTGCCATTACTGCCTACTGATTACAAGAACTATCTGGAAACAGCATCAGTAGCAAATACATCAGCGAAAGAGTTCAACTCCTTGATCGTAGAAAACATTTTTGGAAAAAAAGAGTAAAAAACTGCTACGGAACTATGGAGTAGGAGCTGAAGTTGTTTTCCAGAAAATTGAGGGTAGAGTGTATTTATGGGCTTGTAGCATCAAAATCTTTTTAAGGATGTTCTTGAATGGCAGAGAATGAGGTGAGATTTCTGCCTCTAAGCAATCTTATTTATAAATATAATAACATACAAATGAGAAACCCAATTTTGTGGACGAAAGAGGGAATTGAAGGATGAGGGACTTGCAGATGCAGAAGTTGGAATGTTAGGGGGGCTGGGAAGCCAAGACAAGAGGATCCAGGTCAAACAGGTATGCAAAAGGTATAAGATTCAGATTCTCTCTATTCCGGGAAACTAAATTGGATGTTTTTGATGTGAAGATTCCTGACTCCATTTGGGTAATTAGGAAAAAAGGGTGGTTCATTTTGAATGTGGAAGGTACAGCAGGGGCTATTGTAGTAGCTTGGGACAAGGACTTCTGGTGCGCTGAGGGCAGTCACATCGGCTTCTTTTCGGTTACAGTCGTTCTCAGGAATATCTCAACACAGTTCGGATGGCTCTTCACTACATTCGATGGTCCGTGTATTTCAACTCCTAGAAACCTCTTCTGTGCAGAATTGCATTAGGTCAGATCCATTTATGACTTTCCTTGGTGCATTGGATCGACTTAAACATTATCAAATTTGTGCATGAGAAGTCAAACAGAGGTCGAATTACGAGAAGTATTGGAAGCTTTGAGGATTGGGTGAGCCAAAATGAGTTAGTATAGGTATCAGGGTTAAAGATAAATTTGGTCAAGAGCAAGATGCTTGGGAGTGGTTTAGCAAAAGAAGAATTAGCAAGCTATGCAAGGCTTTTCCGGTCGTCTCATTTGGGACTCCCACTTTGCTTGGGAAAGCCACCGAAACACTTGTGGAGCAAGGTGATTGAGAGGTTTGTATGGAAATTATCTAGGTGGAAAGGAAGACACCTATCTCTAGCCGGGTACATCACTCTTGTAAAAGCGGCATCTACCAATTTACCCTTATACTTCATGTCTTTATATAAATGTACGAAATTAGTATTAGACAAACTTGAAAAATTGTGAAGGGACTTCATGTGGCAAGGGGCTGAGGATAAGCACAAATTCCATCTTATAAAATGGGAAGAAGTATGCTCACCATTGGCCAAAGGGGGAGTGGGTTTGAGAGATCTTCTTTCGACGAATGTGGTATTGCTCAGCAAGTGACAATGGAGATTTGGAGTTGAAGAAAGCAAGCTTTGGAGGAAAGTAATTGCTCAAAAATATGGTTTGGAGGAGAGAGTGGGAGACTAAGAAGTAATCTCATTACCACACTTCGAGCATTTGGAAGTCTATCTCGTCGATTTCCCCCTCGGTTGTAGCCTCATCATCCTTTAACCTTGGGAATGGATCCTGAATTTGTTTTTGGGAGGACCAATGGTGAAGGTAGATCATTGGCAAAGATCTTCCCCTCCTTGGCGCCATTATCAACGGTAAAGAATATAACGGTAGATAGATGCTTCTCATTCAAGGATGGGAGGGGAGCATGGTGCCTGATTCAACCCAGTAATCGAGTCAATGAGATCTCGATATCAAATTGCAAAGAAGTTAAAAAAAAAATACTCACAAGAACAACAGAGTAGAGAGCGAGAGAACTTTTATTAATATAAACCTTTCTTCTTACAAAAGTTAAAGAAAAAACCACACTTAGAAAATATTCGAATCTACCAACTCCTACACCACTACCCCTTTTATAGATTCTAAAGAAATCACTGATTGAAATCTCTACAACTAAGAAAATCAATATCAATTTATTGCACCATAATCTAATCTTTCTTCACATGGCAAAAGTCTAAAGAAAAGCAAACATGGAAAGCAATCAAATCTTTAAATCTAGCCCATATTTTCAATCATATCAATTACATCTTCAAGTTAGTCCTCCATCTTCCAAAAATAGTATATTGTAATATTTTATTTAGGCCTTCAATTATATAAATAATCAGCACATGTTGCTATGGGCCTACATTTTATTGGGCTCTATAGTGACTCTAGATGGGCCTAAGTGCATCATACGCTTGCATCAGTGCCCTCCGTGTAGGCTATTGGATGCTTAGGATTGAGAATACGCAAGACTGCTTATGTTCATTCATCACTACGCACCCTCCCTGGAAGAAGCCAACTTCTTGGTTTGGCCGGCAACTACTATTGGATCTTTCTCCGTAAAATCATTCTATATAAGATTCGTCCCTCTCGAAATGTTGCGGACAGTCCAATTCCTTTTGATTTCTGATTCTATGGAGCTCCTCCTAAAATCACATCATTCACGTGGCTGGCGGGCAAGAAACATATTTTAACTATAGATAATTGACCAAAGAGAGGAATGTATCTCCCGAACATGTGCCTTTGCCTCCTATGCATGCACAATGCCAAATTAGTAGATCATCTATTGTTGCACTGTCCTTATATAAGTCAGATTTGGAATCATATCTTGGGAGTGTTCGAAGTGCAATTGTCAGGTCCACAGTGCCACAACTGTTATGGGCGTGGCATGGCGTCCAACTAGCTAAGGACAGATTATCTCTATGGAGGCTGAGCCTTCTTGCATGCATTTGGAATACTTGGGGATAATGCAACGCATGCTACTTTGACAATATTTTGAATCAGTGGGAGCAGAGATTATGGAAGATAAAAAGAGACATTATAGAATGGGCTGTGGATATTCTTCATATTGATGTTAATGTAGCTCGCTCTATTCTGCATCTTTAATCTTCTGTTCATTGTATTTTTGGCTTGCCAATCGCCAAGCCGTTTATCAATAAAATTCATTCATAGCTCTTCAAAAAAAAAAAAAAAAAGAGTTGACATTTCAATGGGAGGGGCAAAGTACAAATGGACCAACAGGAGGGACCAGCTAGTTATGGCTAGATTAGACAGATTCCTATTATCCCCTTATTGGGTCGACAGATATCTTTTGGTGTCAGTGTGCAATCTTCCTAGATCCACTGCTACATCAGATCATAGACCAATCTTACTGGAAGTGGAGGAAGAGAGCTAGGATCTCAAGCCTTTCCGGTTTGAGCTCGTATGGTTGGGGGGGGGGAGGGTTTTGTGAATATGATTAAGGATTGGTGGCAGTCCTTCTCTGTCTCAGGTATAATTGGTTTCTGTCTATCCCAAAAACTTAACTCCTCAAAAGGAAAGCTTAATGAGCGAAAGAAAGAATTCTTAGCCAACAGATTTGTTATGGCAGATTACGTAATTTCAGAGTTAAACTATATAGACATCAAGGAGGAAGGGGCTGTTCTATCGGCAGAAGATCACAACGGAAGACTGGTTGTATCATCTGAGTATTCCGAACTTCTAAAATAAGAAGAATTTAAGTGGAGACAGAGGTCTAGAGCTGTTTGGCTTCAAGATGGCGACAAGAACACTAGTTTTTTTCCCGGTATAGCTAGTGCAAGGTTGAGGAATAACCGTATAAGCATTATCATGGTTGGTGGTCAAAGATTAGAAGAAAAAGAGTCAGTTTGTTTAGCTATAGTGCAGTTCTATTCAAATCTTCTATCTTCTGACGGGTGGAGAAGACCTTTGCTAGATAACTTGATTTTTGATCGATTGTCGGACACAGATATAGTCTCTTGAAAAGCTGATCTTGGAGGATGAGATTAAAAACGCTGTTGATTCACTGGGAAAAGGTAAGGCGTGGGGACCTGACGGTTTCCCTTTGTCTTTTTTTTTTTTTTTTTTCAAATTTTTTGGTATACGACAAAGGTAGACGTCAGAGCATTTGTTCAAGAGTTCTATGACAAAGGAAGGCTGACCAAAGGGATGGGTGCATCATATTTAGCTATCATTCCAAAGAAAGGAGCAGAGGCACCTATAGATTTGAGGCCCCTCAGTTTAAATGGAAGCACATACAAGATATTTGCAAAAATCATGATTCAGATTGATACTATCGTCAGTTATAGGGGAAAGCCATGGAGTCTTCATTGAAAATAGACAAATCCTAGATAGTGCTTTGCTTGCCCATGAATGTATTAATTTGAGACACAAGGAAGGAAGGAAGGAAAGGGTGGTGTGCAAGTTGGATATTGAAAAGGCCTATGATAATGTGGATTGGGCTTTCTTAAATACATGCTAGGTAAACTAGGATGCATGAGTAAATGGATTTCTTGTATGATGGAATGTGTCTCTACAGCCCATTTCTCAGTGTTGATTAATGGGTCTCCAAAAGGCTTCTTCCAAGCGAAACGGGGCTTGAGACAAGGAGATCCACTGTCCCCCTTTCTGTTTATTGTGTTAGCTGAAGGCTCGAGCAGAATGTTATACAAAGGTCAAGAGGTGGGGCTTATATATGGATTTCGACGCATTACTGGTTGAGATAAAATTTTCCATTTGCAATTTGTGGATGACATACTCTTATTATGTGAGGCAGATGATCATATGGTTGACAACTTGAGGACGATCTTGGGGTGCTTTGAGGAGGTTTCGGGTCTAAAGATAAATGTCACAAAAAGTGAGATGTTAGGCATCAGTATATCTAAGGAAGTGACTGCCATCTTTATGGGGGTCTTTGGATGCGAAGCTGGGTCTTTTCCCTCCACATACTTGGGGGCTTGGGGAAGCCTCCTAAACACCTTTGGAATAAGGTGTTTGAAAGATTTGAATGGAAACTATCAAAGTGGAAGTGCAAACACTTGTTGTTGGCGGGGCGCATTACTAGCATCAAGTTGGTTTATCCAACCTCTCTACATACTTTATGTCCCTGTTCAAATGTCCAAAATCTGTTTTGGACACGCTAGAAAAAGCTTCCTAGAGATTTTATGTGGCAAGGGCTGATCACAGACAGAAATTTCACCTTCTCAAATGGGAAGATTTGTGCAAGCTGTTGGATGAGGGAGGTGCAGGAATTAGAGAGCTTGAGGCTATGAACATTGCTTTCCTTGGAAAATGGCATTAGAGGTTCGGATGTGAAGAAGGGAAGCTTTGGAGGGAAGTTATTGCATCTTAATTACGGTACTTAGACAGAGGGTTGGGAGATAAAGAAGTCTTCGCATTTTCATACATTAAGAATTTGAAAGCCATCACCTCAGTAAGCCCTATGTTTAAAACGTGATTGGCCTTATCTCTTGGAGATGGAAATTGAATATGCTTTTGGGAAGATATATGGTGTGGTGGTAGACCATTATTGATGGACTTTCTGTTGCTTTTCCGACCATCTCCGTTGAAGAACTTGTCAGTGGCTTCTTGTTTTGCAAGCACGGATGGGAGAGGGACATGGTTCTGTCCATGTCGAAGAAATCTAGCTAATGAGGAGGTGGGAGTATGTTATGCTGCTGGACTGACTTCACGTATACCATCCTATTTTGAACCTCAAAGATTCATTGGTTTGGAAAGTTTCTTCCTCAGGATCATTCTTGGTCAAGTCCTTCTATTCGATGATTAGGAATCAAACTAGCCCGTAAAGGAGTGATTTCTTCCACACTTTTTGGTTCCATGGAGCCCCTCCTTGGGTATCATCTTTCGCTTGGTTGGTGGGAAGAAAGCGTATTCTAACCATTGACAACCTACAAAAGAGATCAATGATCCTTCCTAATGTCTCATGCAAAAGTGATGTAGAGTCAATTGACCACTTATTCATTCATTATTCCTTTGCATGCCATGTGTGGTCGCTTTTCTTAAAGGCTTTCAGCTTCGATTTGCTCGTGCCCTAATTAGTAGACAATTTGTTTCGAATGCGGCATGATGTCTCACTTGATAAGGGCAGATAAGCATCATGGCATCTGATTCTGCTAGCTATATTATGGAACATTTGCGGGGAATGCAACCAATAATGTTTCTGCAACAAACAAGGTCTATGGGAAGAAGTGTTTTGGAAATAAAAAAGGGATGTTATGAAGTGGATCTCGGTGAGAAAAACTGTCAATGTAGTTGATATCTTTGCTTTACTTCAGGACTGATGGTCTTGATCTTTAGGACTCTTTTGTTGCATTTTTTTTTCTTAGCTTTTCGCCTTGCAACCTTTCAATAAAATCTCGACATTATTCTTTAAAAAAAATAAAATTAACCCTAATGAGCCTACCACGACGTTTGTGCTCCCTAGCATTATCTGACTGGAAAAATTTTATTTTTGTATCGAAGCAATTTTTTATTAGTTCAATAAATGTGTGGACAATTGCAAGTACTTCACATCTATTTTTTGTTAGAAACACTCAAGTGGAGTAGTGACAGAGTTAGAGTAGGACCCCATGCATATAAATGAATAAGTGCAAAAGGAGTAGTAGATTTTGATTCATTACTAGGACATATAGTACAACAGTGCTTAGCAAGTTCACAGGTTTCGCATTGGATTTTCAACTTAAATGGGATTTTATTAGGAAATAATAAGTGTAATGACCTAACTAACACAGGACCTAAGCGTGTCTGTCATAGTTGAACGCGCTTTTTATTGAATTTTGACTGAGCAATAGATACAGTAGGAGAACTCTTCAAGTTCAGGAAGTATAGACTGTGAGCCTCACGCTCACCACCAATTGTTTGATAAGTCTACGAATCCTATATGACACAATGAGTATGAAAAAAAACCCATAACCGAACAATTAAATTGCTTAGTAAGGGCCTATTTGATTTTTCAAATCCTCCGTAAATACGTTGTAAATTGGTAATCATTACTCTTTTACCTTGTTTGAAAATCCATCGTGATTCTGCTTGAAAAATCGGTCCAAAAGGACTAGTTTAAATTTGTGGGCCCCACCATGATATATATGACATATCCGTTCTGTCCATCCATTTTACCAGAACAGTTTTAGGCATTATCCAAAAAATGAGGTAGATCCAACGCTCACATGGCCCACACCAAACGAAAAAGTGGCCGCAAGAAGTTTTTAACAGTAGGTGTTCGTTTCCTTTTTTCCTGTGTTGTGGTCCACTTGAGCTTTGGAACTACCTCATTTTTTAGCTCATGCCATAAATTGAGCTGGCATAACGGATGGACGGTGTGGATAAGTGACATACATCATGGTGGGATCCACAAATATTTTCTGGCATCCTCGATTTTAGTGTCTAAAAAGTAGGCGGTCAAATCATGCATTGGGAAGGATGCGGTAAATACTTAAGGAAATAATTATTACCCATTTACAGGGTATTTACATCGGATTTGGAAAATCAAACAGGCCCTAAGTGAATTCACAGATAAATTATTAGGGAAAGAAGGAACATGTAACATAGAAGACAATGTTATAGAAGGGCTGAGCTAATAAGGTCCTTTTCCATGAATCGTGGAACAGGATTCATCAATGAGCTTAAGATGATGAGGAAAGGACTTGTATGAGAGGAATTTACCTTCCTGACTTGTCATGTGATCAGTTGCCCTCGAATCAGGGATCCATGACCAAAAGGAAGAGAATAGGGAGTAAGATGCGGGATTAGCTAATATAGCTGACGGATTCTCCAATGTACCGACAATAATAATGCATGTTGTGGTGATTGAAGTAAGGGAGGATAGAGGCTCAAAGCTCTACTATCTCTTGACGAAGGTCCGTAGTAGTGTTCTCCCTCTACCTCGGCAAGGTTTGCCCCACTCCGGTGCTTCAGTCGAAGGTGACGGTGAAATAACACTCATGGTGAGGGTGGCGAGGGTGTCCACGGCGAGAGCATACCAGTTTGTCCCGTTTAACACTTAGTGGCGATCAAGAACCCACTTTCCTGAAGGCGTTCGCTCTGACGGCATAGATCCAGCCATAAATGTTGATTTCTTTGGGAAAGAAGAGGAACAAATCCTTGTTGCAACATGATGATATGCCTCATTGGGAAAAAGTTGTACACTCTATCCAATGATGGCAAAGATTCCCATTCGAGGATTTGGGCACATTGGGCCTCCAAATCGAGATGTAATCCACGAAGGACCTCAAAGACTCAACGATTTTCCAACAATAATCCAATTCCTCTCAATGCTAGCAAAGAGGAGTAATACTGAAGAGTAGGATTCTCTCTTTGGGGGGAAGAATAACCCTAATGAAGGACTCCTTGTCTAACCTCCTTGTATATTTTGTCTCCGTTCCAATACCCAAAAGCTGTCCTAGCTAGAATCGATAAGCTTTGTAGGGACTTTTTTCTGTTTGTGTGTGTGTGTAGGGGGGGGTGGGGGGGGGGGGGGGGGGGGGGGGTGCTCTTTGGAGAAGAATTTCCATCTTACTTAACTGGAAGGAGGTTTGTAGGCCTGTCTGAGGGGGGCCTGAGGGGGGTGCAAGCATCTAGACTTTGGAAGAGTTCAATTCAGCGCTCCTCGGGAAATGGGTTTGGAGATTCGGGAACGAGGAGGGCAAATGGTGGAGATCAGTGGTGGCTGGGAAATACAGCCTACTGTATGGAGGCTGGTGGACGAAGGATTCTTCTACCGCGCCTCCTATTTGTGGAAGGCCATTGCTCGTTTAGCTAAAAGCGTTTTTTTGGAGATGAGGTTTGAAACCAGAGATGGTTCAAGGGTAAGTTTTTGGGAGGACTGTTTAGTTATGGAAATTGGAGAAGAATTTCCATCTTCTTAACTGGAAGGAGGTTTGTAGGCCTGTGTTAGGGGGGTGCAAGCATCTGGACTCTGGAAGAGTTCAATTCAGCGCTCCTCGGGAAATGGGTTTGGAGATTTGGAAATGAGGAGGGCAAATGTTGGAGATCATTGGTGGCTGGGAAATACAGCCTAGCCTATGGAGGCTGGTGGACGAAGGATTCTTCTACCGCGCCTCCCGTTTATGGAAGCCATTGCTCGTTTAGCTAAAAGCATTTTTTTGGAGATGAGGTTTGAAACCAGAGATGGTTCAAGGGTAAGTTTTTGGGAGGACTATTGGTGCAGCAATGCTCCGCTTAGGATGGAGTTCCTTGCTTCCGCTCGTCTATGTTCTAATCCTCTCATCTTAGTGGCAGACTGTTTCCCAGTGGGTGAGTTTGGGGGAAGCCGGATGCCACCATATCGCTGTGACCTGACTAATCCCAAGTTTGAAGAGCTTATCCTCCTCTCGTTCATGCAGAGTTTTGTGCCTTCCACTGATTCGTCCGATTCTCAGGTGTGGAAATTTGACAAGTCAGGGCTCTTCTCAATCAAGTCCTTTTATCGTCAATTGACATAACCCAATCATGCAGCTGCTGCCTCTCATACAGGGCCGGTTTGCCATCGAAAGTGGCTTCTTTCACTTGGCTTGCGAGGAGAAGCCTCATCCTCACCATTTGCAATTTACGAAAGAGGGGCTTCATTCTCCTGAATGTCTGTAGTGTGTGCCCTGTAGATAAAGAAACGGTGGACCGTGTTTTCATACTCTGCCCCTTTGTGTCCAGAATTTGGAAATAGGTGCTTGCTGGTTTTGACATATGCTGGGTTATGCCTTCCTCAATTGAAATCCTCTTTCGTTCTTGGCATGCGGTCAATATTGGAAGGAGGAAATCCTCTCTTTGGAAGTTAGCTTTGCCTGCAGTCGTTTGGGCGATGTGGAAAGAAAGAAATGGCCGCTGCTTCTGTAACAATTCAGTATCGATTTGAGGGGTTGTTTATAGGTTTTAGATGTACATAAGGGATTGGGAAATGGTTAGGGACCTGTTGTAATCTTCTTTTCTTTTTTCCTTTCTTGTTGCTTTTTGTTTCCCTTGCACCCTTGTGGCTTTCAATAAAATTTGAATCTTTCGAAAAAAGAAAAGAAAAGCAAAAAAAAAATAAAAATAGAGTAGTAATACTCTTTTATCGACATATCGCCCTGCTGAATAGTTAGGAGGTATGGGTGAGATCATGTCACTAAGAATATAGTTTTGCAACCGTATCAAAAAGTTGTTTTGCAGTCTTACATTTAAGCATTAGCTCCTTACTAATGTGTGGTTACATCGAGTGGAGCAACCAAGTCATAATTGTGTAGATATCACTCATCCAGTTATCATATGTTGGATCATCTGTATTTGGTTCCCATTTAGCGCTAATAATGTATCCTAATTTCTTTTTCCCTCCAAGGAATACTTTGGCCGAATGAGACAAAGTTACATAGTTTGTCCCATCAAGGAGGATAGTATGGAAATTGATTTCCATTTCCATAGATTTCCTCAAAAAAAGAAAAAAGAAAAAGAGGTTGTTTTCATTTCTTATTAAGATCCTAAGAAATGGTGGTTTCTATGTTTTTTGAGAGAGCTTTCACCTTTTGGCCATTGACCTATCCACTCTTCCATGAAAATCATAAATGCTAAAACTGATGTGTTACTTGGGATTCTTTTCCATGGATTTCTATTTCCACTGATTTCCTCCGATGTGATGGTTTTCTTTCCAAATCTATCTTGTGGATTCTACCAATCCAAACAAGTCCCCACCATTCAACATATATGTTATTAGTTTATTGTATAAGCCCCCATATTGGGACTGCCCTAGGCACCCATTAGCTAATAGTCTCTACTGTTAATTTCCCACCACTAAAAAAATAAAAAAAGATGTTGACTCATCACATGGCACTGATGCAGAGCAATCCAGACAATCCAAATTGTGGGTCTTGTGGACAGAGCATATATCTAAGATCACAATGATTGAGCAATCCTAGCCATCCAATCAATGGCGGTCAAATGGATGGTAAAAAATAAAATAAGAACTGGTCCAAATTTGAACAAAAATAAAAAATAAAAAATCAGACAACAGTACCTTATTAGCAAAAGTTCTGTTATGCTCCATCATCAGCTGGGTTAGCAATTTAGACAGTCTAGATTGCCGCTGCACCATGCGTGCAGTGAACTAACATAGGAGTCTAGCCTGCATACTATGCCTCCTTGAAACTTCGACATTAACGGTTTTCAGAACAATACAAAATCAGAGTATTGCCAATGGACACTGGACTGTGTCTGCTTGTTATGACGCATGCACGCTCATGCATGCAGACAGTATTATGAGTTTACGGCTAACATTTGCTTGTTATGATGCAGGCATTCATGGTGGAGTTGGTTTTCTTGTGCCGATTTTTTCATTCTTTATTGTTCAGTTCACTGTTCTGAAGAGCGCGCACTGACGGTTTCAAGGGTGTGGTCCGTGGATATTTATGGAGGGCTGGGATTATTTCTACCCCCAGCCAGTTATACATGTATAGTGAGTATCCATTTCCATGTATAGCAGCTGTTTTTGGGCATTTTACATGATTTGCTTGCCTTTTTCTTTTTCTTTTTTGCTTCTTGAATGGACTGGAAGGACTGTTCTAGGGTTTCATTTTTGGGAAATCACAGAAAAAAATGGTTTCAATTGGGACAGAATTTCCAATGTGATGATGTCGAACTAGTTGAATAGGTTGTGCGCAAAATTGCCAAGCTCTGTAAGCCCACACTACACCTCTACATGCAGTGTGTGGGGCCCACCATGTAGACGACCGAGCGTGAAATCCGGCAGTTCAACTCATCGGCAGGTATGGACAGTTTAAAAGATTGCCCGTGGTCCGCATTTTATGTGCATGTGACTCGCTTACTGACTGTCGATTTTTGGGCCAAGGTCATCTACATGATGGTGGCCCACCCAGATCACATCCGGCTGAGGATGTGATTTTGGCATGCTGAGCTTTGGTGAGGTGTTTGTGGGTTTATTAAAATTATGCATATGGTATGGCAAGGATTTGGGGGGAAGTGGTCCGCATCTCCAACCGTTCCCCCAATGTGGTCTGATCCACCGTGCGACAGTGGTGACCACGGCATCAGTGGGCCACAGTTCGGTGTTTTCTCCCGACCATCAGCTTGGTGGGGGCCATTTCGTTGGCCCATTCAGCTTGATTAGTTGTAGGCAGCCATATACCTGTTTTCATTGCTGCATTTGGGAGGTGGTACATGGGAAATGGAAGTGGAGGTAAATGACTGTAGGGCCCACCTTGATATGTGTATTCTACATCCACGCCGTCCATCTGTTTTTCCATATCATTTTAGGGCATTATTTAAAAAATGAAACATATCGAATTATCAGGTGGACCATACCGTAGGAAAGAGTGGTGTGATTGACCATTAATGGGCCACGAAAAGTTTTGGATCAAGCTGATTTTATTTTTTTTGTTCCCTTCATTGAGGTTTTTGGGACCTTATCAACAGATTGGATGAAAAATAAACACTTCCTAAACATTAAGGTGCGCCCTAAGAAGTTTTTGATGGTAGGGCCTTCAATCACCACTGTTTCCTATATGGTATGGTCTACCTGATAATTGGATCTGCTTCATTTTTTTGGGGTAATGCCCTAAAATGATCTGGAAAAACGGATGGACGGAGTGGATACAGAATACATACATCAAGGTGGCCCCACGGTAAGGGCTGCACCGTCTGTGGGGCGCCTGGCCTAGCCTGCCCATTAACATAATGAAGAGGCACATACTCGGGCTATCCTATGAACGGACAAGATCTCCCCACGCGTGTAGGGCGTTTGAGTTTTGCGCTTGAAGATAGAGTCGCTAGGCTCTCAATGGGTTGGATCTGGCTCAAGTCCGAAAATCTGTAGACGATTCCGTTCTAAAAGGTGATATCCATATTGGATCCATTTATAAATAGTGAGATCCAAAATCCATATAACCATCGGATTCGAGTTGGATCTAGGTCCGCATCCACCCCCATCACAAATTTAAAAAATATATAATATAATATATTTAATTTAGTAGTAGTAGAATTGATGCAAATTCCGTTTATTTCCTGTGATATGGTTGACTTGAGATTTACATGTCTTAATTTTGAGATGTGGCCTAAAATAATCTAGAAAACGGATGGCCAGCATGGATACAACATATGAGTCGGATTGGATTTAGTTGGATCTGGCTTCAAGTTTAAAAATGTATAGACGGATTCAGATCTATCTATTTCTGTGGATTTAAATCCCATCCATTTAATCAGACCTATTTTAAGATCCAAATCCGCAGTCTACTGATTGGCAGCGAATCGGATTTGGGACCTGACCCGCTCCATTGAGAGCCCTAGGCCCCTAGCTAGAAGATTTTGCAAGTGTACTCGCCCAACACATGCAAAGGAGACACACGTGTGCTGGATCAGAGCCACTCATCAGCCGATCCCACATTTGTCATTTGCAGCACGTCTAAAAGATGAAGTCGGTGGGTTATAAGGTGGGCCACATGCGTACAAAACAAATGAATGGTTGAGAAAAATTGCCCACAGGTCCAAATTCCATATTGGGCCCACTTTATGATTGGATTGGCTTTGATATCTGTGGCGACATCTGACAAGTGTTTCCCATCTAACACGGGTCTATTTCGTATCTAATTGTGTCACCAGGTCAAACCCTAATCATCCTGGCCGTCGGTTAATCTCAAATAGATATCGTCATCTTACCTAACTGAAAAAAGTAATTGTGGGTGTGTTTGGTTGCACCAAATTTCATGCCTGCGGTCGGAAACTAGATGGGGCCCACCATGATATTTGTGAGAAATCCACCCCAAAAGTCAAGTGAGCCACGCCACAGAAAAAGTGGGGAGGGAAATTTCTACTATTGAAACCTTCCTGGGTCCACCGTGATGTTTATATGCCATCCAAACCGTTCATAAGATAATTCCCAATGGGATGAACTGAAAACATAAAACTATTAGCCCTGATCCAAAACTTTTGTGACCCTACTAATGTTTCAACTGTGGGCATTCAATCTCCACAGTTTCCTATCGTGTGGCACACTTGAGTTTTGGATCTGCCTCATGTTTTGGGCTTATGTCCTGACATGAGGTAGGAAAATGAACGAAGGGGGGTTCAAACATCACGGTGGACCCCACCTAGGTTCTAACCTTAGACTCAACCAAGGTCGGATCCATGATGCGATCGTCGGTACCGTGCATGGTGCAATCAAATTGTCAGTTCCGACAAGTGGGGCTTATGTCTTGGTTATCTAGACCATCGATCTGTGGGCTCCACCAGTAGATGGGCCATCGCCAGAGGTCCCACAGACTGGAAGATCCTAACCATCAATAGGTTAGGATCGTCGGATCGATGTGATATTTTGGGCATGGCCCACACGCGATGGGACCCAACATACCAACGGTCTGGATTACCAAAAGACAGGCCCCACTTGTCAGAATTGAAAACCCGAGTACTTGAATAATCTTACTTGGTTAACCAAATCAAATCCACGCGCTCCACCAACCCTCAACCATTGTCTCGATCGGTCCATGATACAAAGGTTTCGTGTCCTACATCAATCGACGGTTAGATCCTGACCGTCCATTGGCAATAGATTCCTTCATCATATTCAAATGGGAATTTTAAATTACCGTAGAAATCGCATTGATTAAGACACTCGAGTCTTAAGGTATAGAAAATTCACGGTTGGATAAGCGTTTAGGTAGTGGTCAACAACAACTTCTATTGATGTAAATGACAGATAGAGAACAGGAAGAGATCTGATGCCTACGGAGGCACGATGTGCCTCCGTGTTGCTCGACATACATATGGCATGTCTGTATGATGATCTGAACCATACATCTGGCCAGGTCATCCATTTAGTGGCGCCCCAACAAAAACTACTTTTATCGGACTGTCCTAGCTAGTTTAGCCATGGTTTTTTTTGTCTTAGTGTCACACCACGGATTAAAAGGTTGGGATCTTCCAAACATTGTGGTTTCCTGTATATCGTCCATTCACTATCTGAGTTATTGAATGAACGGTTCTGATCTCTTTCAGAATGCCACGTGTGTGGTGATGAAATGGAGATTTGATGCCTCCCATGCTCCTGGATGTACTGGATCAGCTCCAGTAGGAAATGGACCGTCCAACTGCCGTTGGTGAAGTTATGTATTCCTACAAGAAAGCATATTTCCATCTTTACCCTCCTCCAAGCAACCTCGGTTGCTAATTCATGCATCGAAAAACCACACGTGTACGCATGCGCGTGGAACATCCAATCTGTCAGTTAGGTGGGCCCCACATCTAGATGCCCTGGTCAATAATCAGATCTAGACCACCCACTAAGCGGGCCATGATATGGAATGAAACGGACAGCCAAAACAACTCGGCCAAGCTTTCTTAGCCGTCCATTTTCTACGTGCAGCTGGTAAATGGGACTCACCGAATTCTTGGGCCAGGGCATTTACCAATGGGGCCCACCTGATGGACAGCTCAGATGTTCCACAACCGGTGCTACATTGGCACACGTTATGGTGTGCATGGGAGGACGGTTACACAAGCGTGTGGGATTAGCAAACCTCATATATATAATTATTATTTATTAATTAGAAGAAAAATGATACTTAAACCTCCTTTTTTTAATACCCACTCCTTCATGCGGACACTCTGTAATTGTTGACATGCATTTAACAGGAAAAAAAGGGGGTGTACCATTAAAAAAGTGGGGTAGGAAATGTGGACCACATGGTAAGTTAGTTTGAGTTCATCAGACACTCAGAGAGTTCAATCGAATCATCTGGACCGTCCATGAAGTCCATCATACATTTTTTGTACTACCTAACATAAATTACATTCGTCCGTCATTCCAACCAATAATCAATAGCCTTGTAAAATGAACAGTCAGGATCATTTATATAAAAATAGGTCCAATCAACAATCCAAGACACTTATTTGTTGAGGTCCATCATGGATTTCTTATGTTCCTAAAGAATCACCTTTATCAGACAATCCTAACCATCCTATCCTGGCTTAGAAAATTGAAGGATATAAAGAAAATGTCAACTTACGGATGGATCGGATCATCTGATCAGCATGATTTTAAAAGGGTTGTCCAATAAATGCATGGTGGATCTAATGAACAGTCTGGATCGGCCGATGTGTCCGGATGAGATCAACTACATATGATCACTTCCCATAAATGATATGACCATATGGAACGGATTGCGTACCGATTTGAGTAAACTCCGTGTGGCCCACCATGAATGTATGTGTCTTATCCACTCCGTAGATTTGTTTTTTCAGATCATTTTATGGCATCATCCCAAAATTGAATAATTTCTAAAGATCAAGCGGACCCCACCACAGGAAACAGTGAGAATAATGATGTCCACCGTTGAAACCTTCCTAGGGCCCACAGTGATGTTTGTTTGTCATCCAACCTGTTCATGAGGTCACAAAGACATGGATGAAGGGAAAACAATAATATCAGCTTGATCCAAAGCTTATTTAGCCTCCAAGAAATTTTCAACGGTAGGCATTCAATTCACACTGTTTCCTGTAGCGTGGTCCACTTGAGCTTTGAATATACTTAAATTTTGGGTTCATTCACTAAAATGATGTTTTAAAACAGATGGACCGCATGGATGAAATATATAAATCACGGTGGGCCCCACAGAGTTTACTTAGTACGATTAAGCCGTACGAGTTAGTATGCAATTCGCTTTCGCTAGTTTCCTTTAAAATGGAAAGGTTTCAACTGCTCCATCATCATTTGCAACCCCCACTAAATGAGATGAGTGGACCATTTCACCATCATTTTAAAAATCCAACCATCCATCAAAACAACAGCCCCAGAAAGAAGAAGAAAGAAGAGGGGAAGATGGAAATGAAGATGTCTTTTCTTTCTATCCTTTTCTTTGTTTTCTTCTTTCTCCTTTCTTCTCTTGGGGTTTCTCAATCAGATTCATGCAATTCCAATCTCAATCTCAACAGTGTTGCTGTGCCCTTCAATACAACTTCTCCACATTGCAATCCTGTTTGGGGTGCACAAGGTTTCATCCTCAGGGTGAGTTTTTTTTTTTTTTTTTTTCAATTTCTTTTGGGAATGATCATGTACGTTCGAGATTTGTGGGGCCCACTTCAAATCCCAAAATACATCCTGATCCATTACTTAGCTGGGACAGCCATGAGGGAGGGGGCGCCCACCTTAGAAAATTCCAGATGGACTGTGGGGTCCACCATGTTGTTTATTTGTCATCCAGCCCATTCCTCAGGTAAGTGCTATTAGGAAGAAGAGAGGCACAGAAAATCAATCCGTTCCAAAAGTTTGGTGGGCCACAACAAGTAAATTGTACACTTATCTCTATGGTGTGTCCCTCCTGAGTACTGGATTGTGATTGTTCTGGAGATGGATGGTGAGAATGAGGAGGCACACCAGATGCACGGTTTGGATTCTACATATACATCACGGTGGGCCCCACATAGCTCGAAGTACATAATCGTTACCTACGTTTTTTGTTCTTTGGAATGTGTGAGGCAACCCATCCACTGTACACGTGGCATCTCCATGCGTGAGATGATCTCGGTTGTCCAAATCACGGGCTACAATGTGGATGGGGTGTGTCCTGATGGGATGATCGTAAACGTCCAATTGGTGAACGTTGGATGGACGATTGGAAAGAAAGCGTCAGTGGTTGGAATTTTATGGGTGACATCTGAGGTCTAGATTATCCGATCAGTATGATTATCGGGTATTGCGTCCTTGAATGGCCCACCATTTGGACGGTCCAAAACTGGGCTGCATGTAGGGTATAAGTAGGGTGGATGAGTTGCTGTACCTTACCTGCAGCTTGCTTGATCACACCACGACCCACGTCATCATACCTTTTTGTCAGCTGTTGTGATGTTTTGGTGCCATCCAGTCCGTCCATTAGATACGCTACCTACTTCTTCACCTATATTCAAAAATCCATACTGATCCATAACTCAGGTGGGTTACACCATGTGAATATATATGTCATATCCATGATTGTATATTTCTGCCTGTGTTGTGTCCCACCTGAGCTTTGGATAACTATAAATTTTTTGATGAACGGATAAAATGACGAGATGCACCATATGGACGGACCGGATTACACATACACATCAAGCGTGGGCACCAAATACATCGAATTTATGGTAATTACCATACATTCAGGCGTATGGAATCTAACGCTGTGGACCGCTTATCAGTATGCGAAGAGTGGGCCAAGCTTGTGGAGCTTTGTTCTATCTGCGCCGGATCCAAATTCATACGTCGCAATGGGGTTCTCAAACAACGGTCAGATGATCGGATCGAGCGCAATCGTCGGTTGGATCTCGAGGAGTGGGACCCCAGTTGTAAAACAGTACTTTCTGAAGGGGAGCACTGAAGGCCAAGTCCTCCCAGATCAGGGGACCCTACCACTCATCAACGGATCAACGGCCATCGTATCGCAATCGTCACGCCTATACATTATCTTCCAATTGAACACCGTCCAACCTCTGTCGAAGGTGATCTACTCGATGGGCCCCACAAATATAGTGCCCCTATCGAACGGCATCTTGTCCAAGCATCAAGATAAGGTGTCCACTCACTTAGACTACGTAACAGGTACGCATGTGCGAATATACAGTAATGTGTTAAAATACACCGGTTTGGACTGGCCTTGGTGGGCCCCACCATGATGTATGTGTTATATCCCCACCGTCCATCCATTTGTAGAGATCATTTTAGGATATGTTACAAAGAATGAGGCAGATTCAAAGCTCAAGTGGACCCCACCACAGAAAACAGTGGGGACAGTGACGCCCACCACCGTTGAAATGTTGTTAATAGGCTTTTAACCCAATTTTAAATAATTTTAAGCCTGTCTTTTTTGGGCTGGCTATTTAAAATTTTGTTTTCTACACGACTCAGAACTCAACTCGAATTCGGCTCAGCCCCGCTCGAAGGCCGACCCGAGCCAAACATTAGCTAGGGTGGTCATTGAGCGAGCCTGGCTCGAACAGGGCTCAACTCGTCTCATGCTCACCTCTAAAAATGATCTCTCGAAATGGATGGACGGTGTGGATACAACACATATATCATGGTGGGGCCACATGATTAGGTGACGTCACTTCAATAAATAGCTAATCCACGTCCAGTTGACTCAAGACTCGGCCGGACTTACGACTCAACTCGAGACAGGACGAGTCGGTCTGAGTGTCAAACTCTTCCTACAAGTCTGCCTTTTCCTGTGAATGTATATTTCTTTGTGCATGTATGGCCCACTTGATCAACGGATGGATTGGATTTATTTTTAGGCTAGGCCCACTTAATCTACTCTTGCAATTTAGTGTGTAAGTGTTATGGTACATGTGCAGGTCAGAGTTCTTTTCAGACCCCATATACGACCCTAAGGAAGAGTCATGGGATACTGAATATGTTGGGGTGGGGCATCCTCATGCCAATAGGGGCCATCACCGCTCGTTACTTCAGGGAGTGGGACCCATATTGGTTCTACGCTCACATTTTAATCCAAGCCGTTGGATTCATCTCGGGATTATCAGGTGTGATCGCAGGATTTAGCCTAGATGACAAGCTCTCAGCTAACGTGGACACCCACAAGGCCCTTGGGATCTTCATCCTCGCCCTTGGATGCCTCCAGGTCTGTTTTGTTGATTATTGGATTAGTGCTGATGATGGGCCGTATTAGGGGTAGCATTATGGCTCGATCGGGTCCGATCATGGCCAGCCGGAGACTGGCCCATTTATTGAACGGGCCAAGAATTCTGACCCAAACTCTATCTTCCCATTTAATTGTAATCAATGGTCAGGATCAATCGACCCGGAATGACCACACTGAGGGAGAGGATGGGTAGGGTTTAACCCGCCATTTAATTTTCTAACCCAGGCCCGAACCTGCATCAGAAGTGGGTCCGGCCAGTTGACCCATGGGCTAACCGGGCCCGAGCCATTGCCGCACCAATGTGAATTCCTTTTTTTTTTTTTATACCTGAAATCCAGCTGTGGTGGGGCCCACGTGGTATGTGCATGCAATCTAAACCGTCCATAAGGTTCGCACTATCATATAATGGAACGGCGTAAAGTCCAGCCGATCCAATCATCAGGTGGGCCTCAGCCATTGAGGACATTCCAAACTAATTGTGGACCCCACCGTGATGCATGTACGGCATCCAGTCCGTCCAACAGGGATATCTCAGCCTTATATTTAGCCACTACAAAAAATCAGGTCAATCCAACCATCAGATCTGGCTAGAACTTGGATTTTAAGATTTTTGGGCGGTTGTGCATTGCTTTCTACCCATGGCCCACTTGATGATTGGATATTCCTTATTGTTTGTGCATGGCATCATCATGGTTGGGCACGCTTTATGGACGGTTGGATGTCATACAAACATCACGTGGGCCCACCCATCTCGACTCCATGGTGCTCCTAGTTGCACCCATTCGGCTGGACAGTCCAATCGACCGATCTGAACCTGTCCATTGGATTCGTTACACATGTCTACGCTTTCATGTAAAAATTTCACTCACAAGATGATGTAATCCATCCTTGATTTGGCCTTTTTGTTTATAACCATCCATTTTTCCAAGCCATGGATGACGTTGTTCTGATTGCCTAACAAAAGTGATTCTTTGGAATCAGAAGCAATCCATGATGGGATCTAAAAAATAGATGGATGAGATTGCTGATTGGACTTATTTTTGTATAAACAATATTGACCGTTCATATTAAAGGCCACTGATCAAATGGTTATATTTTTCAAATCAGTACTGATTTTTTCATGGTGCCCCATTAAATGTGTGGTGGACCTAACGAACGGTCTAGATCAATGAATTGGACAGTCAAGAGTGCTTGAGAATTTCCCAATACGTTCGTAAAATGAGCTTATTTTTCTAGTGGGCCCACCTCTGTATATGGATGGCTTAGAGTTGCCCCACCATGAAAGTGGGACCCCCAAAAATCAGGCCAATCCAACCACTTATGTGGACTGCCACATCAATTTCAAGGTTTTCTGTCCATTGTTTTCTATAGTGTGACCCACCTGATGTGATTGTATTGCCTTTTTTTAAAGGGTTAAGGTTACTCGGATTGCATAAAAACAACAGGGTGCCACAACATAAAAACAATGGATGGTCAGGTCTACTAAGACCGTTGTCTTTGACCAACTGACCATTTTATGTGTGGGCCCACCCCAATACATGAATGTCATCAAACCCGTCCATGGCGGTTGCTCCAGGAAAATAAGATATACCAAAAAGCAGGTTGATCCAACCATCAGTTGGCTAGAGCTGCACACGAGTCAAGCTAGCTTGGTTGGCTTGCTCGACTCAGTTCGACCCAGCTCGGTTCAGACGCTGGGTTCAAAATGAGTTGAGCCACGTTTTTCGAGTTTGATGATATTCAAGCTGAGTTTAAGCCCTGTCTTATTTTGGCTCGACTCAAAGCTCGGTTTGTGTTAACATGGTTTGAGTTTGACTTGACTCAACTAATTAGAAAGGTAGGTTGTTTAATCTCACATCAGTTTAACTATTTGAGAGCATGCTTTTAGGCCATGCATATTCAAATTTTGGTTTTTCCCAAGCTTGAACTCGGATTGAATTAGTTTGAAAGCTTGATTAAACCAAGCCAAGCACCGAGCTTGAGTTAGGGTTGTCTGGTGGTCAAGCTGAGCTGAGTTAGGAATGGCTTGGTGTACAGCTCTACAGGTGGCCCAAGCTGGCCACTACCTTACTAGTGAGGTTTTAGTTGTTTATCCGTCGTTTCTATTAAGTGAGCCAACTAAACGAGTCATTCTGAGTCACCGAGTCATTCACCCATGCTGACGAAGGGGACCCGATTTTGTAGCTGACGGCGTTTTTGCTTAGACCCGACAAGGAATCCAAAGTCCGAAAGTACTGGAATTGGTATCATGGCTGTGTTGGGAGAGCTCTAATTGGAATTGCAATTGGAAATGTATTCTATGGTATATCTTTAGGCAGGAGAAGGGCATTCTTGGAATATTAGTTATGGAGTTGTTATTGGATTCTTTCTTTTGCTTGCTTTGGCTTTGGAAGTTCGAATGCACCTTCGAAAGTGAGTCTTTCATTAGGAGAGTGACTCTTCATGTAACGATTTTCTTTACAATCAAATATTTTAATGTTTCCTTGTTGAATGATTTTTTGCTGACGTGGACGTATGCTTTCATTTGATTGTGTTTGTGTTAGGGCCACAAATATTAGCTGGCATCGAGTAGAGACAGACTGAGTTAGGACTGTTCTGAACCGATCTGGGTGTCACATGGACTTGACCCAAAATCGAGTCGGGCATGCTTGGACCGATCCGACCTGGTAATGGGCTGGACTAAACCGGACCGAGTCCGACCTAGGCACATGGACGAAGTCGGCTCAAGTCAACAACGAGTCGGGTCAACTTTAAATCTTTTTGGAAAAAACTTGCAAAATTTCATAAAAATACAAGAAGAGTAAAAAAAAATCACATCTTTCACATTTTCTCACACATGGAATTAGGATTACAGCCACATGTTCAGCCTCCTTTCTTAACAGAAAGTAACAAAAACATCAGGAATCACTTAAAAAGAGGCTCATTACCAACAATGGAAACCAGCGGAAGCTTTTGGAAGTGCTAGATATGCTAAACTTACAGAGAAGCAAAACGTTAGAGCATCGCTCCGGTTTGAAGAAAGTTTCATGGCAAATTCTACTCGTTAAATAGTCGTTGAAAACTTTCAAATCCCTTTGTTTACAGCCCTGCCTCTACCAAAAGAATCTCTTATGCGAGTACTCTCAGCCATTCGGATCATGCGGTTGCAGGTATAGAGTAAGAGAATTAGGTTTTTTTTTTTAATATATACCACCAACCTGAGTCGACTCGGCTTGAAACCGAGTCAACACGAGTCGAATTTCAAGTCAGGTCGAGTCGAACTACTAGGTGACCAGATTCGATTAAGTTTTAGTTCGGATGGAGCGAAGTATACCTGATTCAGATCGGACTCACCCATTCACTTGGATCGAGTCGGGTCTCAATGAGTCGAGTCTGCCGAGTTGACTCGACCCGTGCCCAACTCTACCCCCAATCGGGCTGATTTGAAACTTGGGTTACACCATTGTGAACGGTTGAGATGGAGAGTCCCATCGTTGAATTCGTTCAAATTGTTTGTGTGGTCTACCATGGTGAGTGTATTCCATCTGGTCCACTCATCTGATGAGTTGCATCAGGATGAAGGGATTTTTCTGAGATGTGGATATTCTATGACTCGTGTGGGTCATACCATGTGAATTTAAAGCTTTTAGGTGTGATTTTACTTGGTTCCATATGGTGTTTTGGCTCACCTAAATCTTTGATTGAAATGATTTTTAGAATCCATGGTGAAGATATGGTGCCACACATGATGGACGGTGTGGATTTAATAGTGATGGCAAGGCGTCAATGGGCCAAGGCTTGGACTGAAATATTGAGGCCCGTGAGCTGGGGGAATGCCCCAATTGCAAGGCCGTGTATTAATTAGGCTGGTTTCGGTCTATGTCTATAAGGCCATTGGCCCAGCCCGGTTTTGTAGGGTTTCAAGGGTATTTTCGTCATACATCATACATGATGGGCCACACTTAATGAACGGCCTAGATCTTCTACAAAAGTAAGTGGCTGGGCCGGGATCTGGTCCTACTGTAAGTATACGGGCTGTGCTCAAGCTTGGGCATTAACTGAATTAACTGAATTAATGCTCTATCTTCTCAACCGTTTAATTGAAAACTACCAATGGACTGGGCCATCCATGATGGGGACCATATGATCAATGGTCTGGATCTGGCTCGCTGAGCCATGGACATACCGTATAGAATAAATGCGGGCCCATCATGATTCAGATCTTCATCAGTGTCTGCCCTATGCCCGATCACCATAATTGCATGATCTCAACCGTCCAATCCTTAGAAATCACAGACAAAGGATTAATTCCATAACTGATGGCCAAAAATCCAAAATCGGAGGAAATTAGGCTGCACCCAATAACCCCAACTCATCTAGCTTTTGTGAACATAGCGATCGTGCAAGATCTGGGCCCTTCATATGGTGGGCCTCTTGTGCATCAGCTGTGGTCCAAAATTAAATTGGTTTGACCATCTTAACCGTCCAGTTTGCAGAAAAAGGGCAGGAAAAAGAAAAGCTGATCAACGATCAATATTCAATGTATAAAATACTCAGATCCCTGACAGTCGGGTCCACCTCCATGTATGTTCCTTACATCCACGCCGTCCATCCGTTTTGACAACTCATCTTGGGGCATGATCCCGTAAATGAAGCAGATCCAAATCTCAGGTGGACCTGGTCCAACAAAGTTTTGGATCAATCTAATATTTGTGTGGTCCCTTCATCCAAGTCTGTTTGATCTTACCAACGGGTTGGATGGAAAATAAACATTCCGGTGGCTCCCAATAAGTTTTTAATGGTGGGTATTCAATCACCACTATTTCTTGTATTGTGGTCCACCTAAGACTGGGATCTGCTTCATTTTTTGGATCATGCTATAAAACGAGCCATGAAAATAGATGGACGGGGATGTAAGGGACACATATTAAGGTAGGCTCACAGTCAGGGATCCGCGCCATAGTATGAAATAACCCAAGCAGCATAGAGGAGAGGACTTGTGTATCAAGCATCGCACTCGGATCGAGTAACAAATAACTCCAGCGAGGGTGCCCTGTGAAGACGCGGATTGCATACTGACATTGCAAGTAGCGACCACAAAAGGCTATGTGGGCCCCACCATGATTTATTTGTTTTATCCATGCTGTCCATCCATTTTGGATCATTATTTTAGTGTATTGTCCCAACAATGAGGCAGATCCAAATATCAGGTGGACCACACCACATGAAAATAGTGGTGATCGAACGCTCACCATTAAAAACTTTCTAGGGCCCATTGTAATGTTTATCTGGCATCAAACCTGTTGATTAGGTCACACAGACATGGATGAAAGGGAAATGCAAATATCAGCTTGATCCAAAACTTTTGTGGCCCCCAAGAAGTTTTTAATGGTGGGCATTCAATACCACTGTTTCCTATTCGTGTGGTCTATCTGATATTTGGATCTGCCTCATATTTTAGTCCATGCCCTAAAATAAGCCGGCAAAATGAATGGACGGCGTGGATACAACAGATGTATCATGTTTTGGACGGTTTAATTTGAACAGTTGTATTACACGTGTGCAATTTCTAAAATTCTAAATTTGCCCAAACACCAGCCAGCTGACTGGGGTCAAAGAACTGTGGCCCCACCAAGATGGATGTATTTTATCCACGCCGTCCATCCATTTTTTCACCTCATTTTAGGCATGGACCTAAAAATTCGGTGGATCCAAAGTCAAGTGGACCACACCACAGAGGACAATGTCCACCATTGAAACCTTCCTAGGGCCCACAGTGATGTTTATATGTTCATAAGGTCACAAAGATCAGCTTGATCTAAAACTTCTGTGACCCCACCGTAGTTTTCTACGGTAAGAGTTCATTCCCCACTGTTTACTATGGTGTGGTCCACTTGAGATCTGGATCTGCCTCCTTTTTCTAATAATGTCCTAAAATGATCTGAAAAAATGGACGGACGGCGTGGATGAAACAAATACATTATGGTGGGGCCCACATAACGTCAGCTATCTAGCTGGTGTGGGGTCACCAGCCAAACCGCGTCCAAAATTTTCTCTTTTCAATAGGTTTTCGGCGGGTGCTGAGAGAGAGAGAGAGAGGACCTCACCGGCGAGAGAAGGGATTACGACGAGGTACAGGGAAGCGTCGGAGCGGGTACGGGGAGCTGCGAGATTTCCGGCGACGGGGAGCAACGCAGGGAGAGAGAGAGAGAGAGAGAAACACGTCGGAACAGGTAAGAAAGCTCTGAATTCCGGTGATTTTGGGGAAGATGTTGTGATGTTTTGGTGGTGAGAATACCCTTTTTATTCATTAGGGATTTTTACAAAATAGCACCCCACAACTATGCTATCTACATTCTGGTACCTTTAAACTACCTCATTAGATTTCCCTAACAGAAGTTAAATTAAGCAGGTGATTTTGGTAAATGCCCAAAATGCCCATATATATATCAAGTGGATGTGTGAAGGAACTTTCACAGTTAGCAGTGAAGTGCAGAACCATCATGATTCAAATAGCAACTGCTGCTTTACTTCTGACTCCATTGCAGACTCTCTTGGGATTTGTTTTAAATTCATCTTAGATCCTCCTTACTCAACTGTTAATTGTGATCTCAGCCAGTGTTTACTGTATCGGTATCGCATTATATAGCACACCCTCGGGATACGGATATGTATCGTTTATCGCATGGGATATATATCGGGTAATGCATCGCACTTTTTGGGAAATATGTGGAAACATTCGAAAATTGGTTGATTTTTTCAATGAAACTTCAGAATTGTTAAAAAAGACGTTAATACACACTTTAAAATCATAACATCACAAAAAAGAAATGCATATGATAGGTTTCCTTGCATAGAGTCCTAAGCTATGCGCTGTTTGACTGAACTAATGTTACTATATTCAAAGTGAATTCATGACATTTATGAATGTAAGAAGACATTTATGTAAACACAACCAATACATTTGAAAGCAAAAGAAGAAGTAGAAATTTCAGCAAAAAAATTTATTTTTAATATTTCACTAATATTTTTAATTAAAAATAAATTTGTTCCTGAAAAATAACAAAAACTTCATGAATCAGTAGATCAAGCCTTACACATGTTTGATTTCGTGTTTGGAGTGTAAGATCGTAACCAATATGGGAGAAATTTCGAAATTTCCCCAATTTTCCCCAAATTGGACCACCTAACTTCATATCTCGAAATCGAAAGTTGAAATCATTTTCCATACAAAACATGGATAATCAAGTATTTCTAACATTTTGGCACTAATTTTGTATGATTTAAACAAAAAAGCAAGGTTGGAAATGCAAAATCACTCACCAGATGAAAACCAATACCAAATCGGCAAAAATCTTGATTTCAATTTGAAATCTCTATTTTTCTCCCAAAAGATTGCAAAGGATGGATCGAAATCCAGCCACAATGTGTTTAGATTAGAAAAGAATCAAGAAAAATGATGAAATAATGTAGTTTGGAGAGTTTTTCGCAAGAGGCAGCGAAGTTCCTGTCATATTGCGATTCAGCGATACATAACAATACTTAGCGATACATTGCGATACAATATACGATACGTAGGATTTTCTGTACTCCACATAGGTTTTGTATTGCGGACGTGTGATACCGATAATATCCGCTGATATATCAGCCGATATTATTCATACCGCAAATATTGATCTCAACCATTTAAATCTTCCTCGTAAGGATACTGAAATCGATAAATTTTAGTTATATTGCCTTGATCCCAAAGGATGACTCTGCTTCTAGTTCAACAAAATTCAGTCCCATTTCTCTATCAAATTTCATTTACAAAATCATAGCTAAGGTGCTTAGTAACAAACTCAAAGAGGTCATGCCTTCTCCAATATCTGGCTCAATCCGCCTTTGTTGCCAACTGAAATAATACAAATAATATTCTTCTGTTCCAAAATATGAAGGTTGATACACATGCACTATGTAATTTTACAAGTGGCACATACTCTAATAAAAACTGATTAAAATGTGTAATCCAATGTCCTTGAGTCACAATCCCAAAATCAGATCGGTTGAATGATCCTAACCTCTAATTCATGAATACCTATCTGTTGAAAGGATTTTCTTGTAGCAAGGTATTTTTGTCAGTTTACGGAAGTACCTTCTTAATGCAACTTCCATTAAGAGAAATCTAAGAGAAGGGATGGGAATGATTGTTACCTAAACTAAGAAGCCCACCTTTTCCTGTGGTGTGGTGCAGTTGAGCTTTGGATCTACCTATTTTTTTGGTTCATACCCTAAAATGAGCTAGCAAAATGGATGGATGGCGTAGATAAAACACTTACATCACGGTGGGCCCCACAAAATTGGGTCATCAAGCAATCAGCATCACCATATGCAACCGGCTCAGTTTATGATATGAGCCCAAACACGAGATTGAAAAGTCAAGTGGGCCATACCACAAGAAACAGTGGGGATGGAAACATATACTATTGAAATATTCCTAGCCCACCAATGCGTTCAAAGGCGATTACCACTTGGATAGATGGAAAACATAAATATAATCTTGATCCAAATTGTGGCCCCAAGAAAGTTTCAATGATGGGCATTCAATCCTCATTGCTTCTTACAGTGTGGCCCACTTGAGTTTTGGATTTTCCTCGTATTGTGGGTTCATGCCCTAAAATTATCCCGTGAAGCGGATGGATGGAATGGATATAACATCATGGTGGGCCCCATTATTGGAAATAGGTGGATGGGTTAGAAAACTTCAACCAAGTTTTTTGGAGTCGTACATTTGTTTTGTGAACTATGGCCCATCTAACCAGTGGATCAACCTGATTCTTGGTCCAGGGCATTAATACAGTGGTGTCGATCTGATGGATGGATCTCCTACCTAACGTGCCATGGTGGCACATGTGTGGCGCGTCCATAAGCTTTATTGGACACGCGTATGGGCTTAGCAAAACTCAAATCAAAATTGAGGATTTTTTTTTCCAGCTCTTCGATGACTTTAGCCTTTGGATCCGAGTAATTTTTTAATGATCCAAACTGTTTAGAAGATGGGCCTCACAACCATATGTGGGCGATATAGCATGTGTATGGGTGTTTTTGTCTGTCCAACAAACTTTTGTCGTTCCCCTTCATCTTCCCACAAAAAACTAACAAATCCCTCTTCAAAACCCTAGATTCTCTCTCTCTCTCTCTCTCTCTCTCTCTCTCTCTCTCTCACACACACACACACACACACACACACACACACACACACACACACTCAAATATTTGATTTCTAGACTCCACTTTTCATTAGTCGTAGTAGTAGTGGTGGTGGTAGGAGCAGGAGTAGTAGTAATTTTAGTAGTGGTAGGAGTAGGAGTAGTGGTTGTAGTAGTAGCGGTAGGAGTAGTAGGAGTAGGAGTAGGAGTAGGAGTAGTAGTAGGAGTAGGAGCTGAAGTAGGAGCTGAAGTAGTAGTGGGAGTAGGAGTAGCAACAACATTGACCGTAGGAGTAGGAGTAGGAGAAAGCAGGAGCTACAACAGCAGCAGGAGGAGAAGCAAAGCAATAACAGTAGCAACAATTAGTAGTAGTAGTAGTAGGAGTAGTAGTAGTGGGAGTAATAGTGGTAGGAGTAGTAGTAATAGTAGTAGTAGTAGTAGTAGTAGGATTAGTAGTACATGGTGGGCCCCATTGTTGGAAATAAGTGGCTGAGTTAGAAAACTTCAACCAAGTTTTTCAGTGCCGTTCATTTATTCTATGAACTGTGGCCCACCTAACCAGTGGATCAACCTAATTTTTGGTCCAGGGCATCAATATAGTGGTGTCGATCTGATGGATGGATTGGATCTCCTACCTAACAAGCCATGGTGGCACAGGTGTAGCATGGCCATGAGCTTTATTGGACACGCGTATAGGCTTAGCGAAACTCAAGTCATAATTTAGGAATTTCAAGTAAAAATCTATCCAAATTGTTTAGAAGATGGGCCTCACAGCCACGTGTCAGCAATATAGCATGTGCATAGGTGTTTTTGTCTGTCCAATGAACTTCTGTCGTTCCCCTTCATCTTCCTGCAAAAAACCAACAAACCCCTCTTCAAAACCTTGGATTTCTCTCCATCTCTCAAATATCTGATTTGTAGGCTCCTTTTCATTTGTCGTAGTAGTGGTGATGGTGGTGGTGGTGGTAGGTGTAGTAGTTGTAATAGTGATAGGAGTAGGAGTAGTGGTGGTGGTAGTGGGAGGAAGAGGAGAAAGTAGGAGCAACAATAGTAGGAGTAGCAACAGCAACAACTGGTCGTAGTAGTAGTAGTAGTTGTAGTAGTACTAGTAGGAGAAGGAGTGGTAGTGGTAGCAGTAGGAGCAGTAGTACATGGTGGGCCCCATTAATGGAAATAGGTGGATGTGTTAGAAAACTTCAACCAAGTTTTTCAAAGGCGTACATTTGTTATGTGAACTATGGCCCACCTAACCAGTGGATCAACCTGATTCTTGGTCCAGGGCATCAATATAGTGGTGTCGATCTAATGGATGGATTGGATCTCGTACCTAATGTGCCATGGTGGCACATGTGTGGCACGTCCGTGAGCTTCATTGGACATGGGTATGGGCTTAGCAAAACTCAAATCAGAATTAAGGAATTTCAAGTAAAAATCTTTTTTTTTTTTTGCTCTTCGATGACTTTAGCATCTGGATTTGGGTGGTCTTTTTTTAATGATCCAAACCATTTAGAAGATGGGCCTCACAGCCACGTGTGGGCGATATAGCATGTGTATGGGTGGTTTTGTCTGTCACATGAACTTCTGTCGTTCCCCTTCATCTTCATGCAAAAAACCAACAAATCCCTCTTCAAACCCTGGATTTCGCTCTCTCTCTCTCTCTCTCTCTCTCTCTCTCTCTCTCTGATATATGGTTTCTAGACTCCTTTTTATTAGCACTAGTGGTGGTGGTGGTGGTGGTGGTGGTGGTAAGAGTGAGAGTAGGAGTAGTAGTAGTGGTGGTGGGAGGAGTAATGGTTCTAGTAGGAGTAGGAGTAGGAGTAGGAGGAGGAGGTAGTAGTAGGATTGGGAGTAGTTGTAGCAGTAGCAGGAGTAGGAGTAGTAGGAGCAGGAGGAGCAACAGCGGTAGCAACAGCAGCAGTAAGAGGAGTAGGAGTAAGAGCAACAACAACAGGAGGAGGAGTAATAGTAGTAGTAGTAGTAGGAGTAGGAGTAGGAGGAGGATGAGGATGAGTAGGAGTAGTGGGAGTGGTAGGAGTAGGAGGATAGTAGTAGCAGCAGTAGCAGGATTAGTACTAGTCATAGTAGGAGCAGCAGCAGAAGCAACAACAACAGCTGTACATCACTTTAAAACTTGTCGACTGGACTTGAGGCAACTTGATTCAATTGGATTTTGAGTTTCGAGTTGACTCTATGAGAAACTCATTTTATTGCGTAATTTGAGTTGTGTAAAAAGCTCGACTGAGTCAAGATGAGTCCATTTTCTTCATCTGGTTTTTTGTAAGGGGTCGTTTGGATGCCTATAAAATCTGCAAGTGGTAAATGGATTTTACGGCTTGTTTGGATGCTTGAAATTGCATGTAAATGGTTTATAGTTTGTAAAGCAATTACAATTTTTACTCGTAATTGAAAAATTGCCTTTAAGGCATGTCTTCATTTACTTGTAGTTGATTTTCAGGGCAACAACTAGTTTTTCAAATCCCTCTATAAAGGGAGCATTGCAACTCCCTTCTCCACCATCCCCCCCCCCCCCCACCAAAATTACGGTTTAAAGCCAAATAGGACAGGTTTTAAACACTTTAAAACTGTTATCCGACTACCTGTAATTCCTTTGCAACTTAGGGGTCTTTTGGATGCCTGTAAAATCTTCAAGTGGCAAATGAATTACTAGTGTAAATTATTTACAGCTTGTCCTTTTTGGCTTTGAGTTATAAAATGTTTACAAGTAAATAGTTTTTTGTGTTTGGATGACCTGTAAATTGTTTACAGCCTGTAATTGGTATTCATGCCTAATAAAACTTAGAGAGGTAAATCTCAATGGAATCTTCAAACGACATAGAAGGGCTTCATTTAAGATGGGTCATTAGGTTGAGAATAAAGCCTGGGGCTAATCCTTACGGTAAACCAGGCATTAAGTGGGCTACAGAAATGGGCCCACTAATTCAAATGCCCTTTTATGAAGAGAAACTACTGAATATAAAAGAGCCTACTTCTCAATGTTGAATGTTCACTAAAAGAGCCTATTTCTCTAATAGAATAATCAGAGTAAGAGTAAAGATCATCACTCCAACAAACATGAAGGATTGCATATCTTTAAACTAAATCAATAAAAAGCATGGTATCCCAAAACGGTTACGATACGGCCGTATCGGCCGATACGTATAGGAAACAGTGGTGGCCGTTACGCATTACGGGGTCGTAACGGCCGTAACGGCCGTTACAGAAAAAACAGGCCGTAACGGCCCTGTAATGGCCGTTACGGGACCGTTATGGCCCCATAACGGACCGTTACAGCCCCGTAATGGTCCCGTAACGGTCATGTAACTGTTTTTTTTCAGAAAATAAAAAGGGGCCGTATCGGCCGATACGGGGTCCGTAACGGCCGTTACAGCCCGTATCGTAACGGTAACGGTGGTGGCCGTTACAGCCACCGCTACCGTTATGGAACACCTTGATAAAAAGCATACACGAAGCACTTCTATAATTGGCAAACAAACTAATCATCAAGAAAGAATATGAAAACTCCAAATACCTGAATCCGATTTACAAGTAATAAAATGAAAATATGTCTTTAAGTCAGTTTTTCATTTGCAGGTAAAAGCTGTAAATTCTTTACAGCCTGTAAACCATTTGCAGGTAATTTCAGCATCCAAACAGTCCCTGCAATCCATTTACCACTTGCCCATTTTACAGGCATCTAAATGACCACATTCAGATTTTATAGGCATCCAAATGGCCCCTAAAATTTCTGTTGTCGTTTTAGTATTTTCATTAATTCTTGCTTTCTATGTACATTTCTTATATTTTTACATGAGAGGGTCTCAAGTCCAAACTGGTTGGACTAAAAGTAACCATCAGTCGATAACTTCTAAGCTGTCATGTTCTTTCAACATCCAACCCGTCAGGTTGGTCTCACTGTGTTGATCACCTGGTGTAAAATCAGTCCCATTCACTCATTTGGTGGGCCAATCCATAGAAAACATTGTATAACTACTAAGGACAAACAAAATATAAGCTTTGTTCTCCTAGTGAGTGGATGGGTTATTTTTTAACAAGAGGATCCTCATTTTGAGGCCAACCTAGGAAGGAATCTAAGAGAACAAATAGGTAATAAGATGAGGGAAATTAGACGTAGATGGTTTGATCATGTGCAATGGAGACCAATAACTGTGCCGATTAGGAGTGAGTTGGTACAAGTTGAAGGCTCTAATAGGGAAGGGCGTAGATGGAGGTAGTAAGAAAAGATTTGATGACCTATGGTCTAACTGAAGGTCTGGCCCTTGATAGAATGAAATGGCAGAACAGGATTCATGTAGAGACCCCAGTTAATTGGGATAACACTTAGATGATGATGATGATCGTCATGGTGAGGCTAACCTATTGGACAAGTTGGCTTTTGAAAGAACATGACAGGTTGGGAGATATCTGCTGGGTGGAGAGTAGCTAATCATCCAACCAATTGGACTTGAGACAGCCTATTTTTAAATAATTATCAATTATCGAGTTTTGACTTTTTAGTCGAGTTGAGTTTTTGGGTATATGAGCAGTGTTGGCAGATGTACTTCTTGCCCGTGGTAGCATTTACTGGGTTTATTTCTTTATGTTCATTTAGCTAGATCTCTTATTATATTATTTTCTTTTTCAATCTTGTGTGCTCATTTTCAGCAATGGAGATCGACTTTTGTCGTAGTGATGCAAGAACATTATGCTCACAGATCCGGCATCAAGAGAAGCTGCTCAGAATGAAAAGGAGGTTTTGTAAACTAGCTGTGTCTTTCTTTATCCATTTTCTTTTGGGGGTGTTTCGGAATGAAAAAGTTTTCCAAGGAAACATACTTTTTCCCATGTTCGCAGAAAAAAAGATTTGTTAATCGCTTTTCATTCCCAAGGTTTTACTCAAATTTGTGGATATCATTTTCTTTCAAAAAAGCTGTTAAATGTAAATTCCCAGGTTACAAGAGCCTTCTCTCATCATTTGACCATTGATCTTTGAACATTTCCATGGAGGAGTACGCTCCAAACTAAACAACATATTTACTGTTGGAATCCATGGCTTTCCATTTCCGTAGTATTCCATGTTGGTCTTCCATGTCCAAGGATATGAGATGTATACTAGGACCCTGAGCACGGAAACTGTTGCCTGCGTTTGGCAATCGAGACTGTTAATCTGATGTTCCCAACAGGGAATGGTGCTCCAAAAAAATTCCTGGATCTGGAGATACTAGCCTCCTAGATTATTTTTTTCTGTCATTTATGTTGAATGTGGACGCTTGTTGCATTTTTTCCTCTTAATTGTCGAATTGCAAGACACTAATTGATGGGTTGAGATCTTTGATTCTAGTCGATTTTTAGGGCACGGTCTTTCCACATTGGCTGATTAGATAAACTATTGGATCAGTGAGCCATCATTCCCACTTTTGAAACTCAGGGCTTGAGTATACTATGTATCTTCCCACCCTGAGGATCATGTAATTCCTTATTTCTATATGGAACCTTGGCTTCCAGCATTTGAATCTATTAGTTGCATTGCTAGTCTACTTGCCATAATACCCAATGATTATGTGAATGGAATATCAATGTGCAATATGTACCCCATAAAATAAATACAATAAAGGGCAACATTGTTTGTTACGCTCTTTGAATTACTTGTAGAAACATAATGACAACGTGAGCAGCATTGAATATGCATTAGCTTGTGCATGCCTGAAGCTGAAGATCTATTTTAAACCACTCTATCTTTTGCAGTGTGGAGCCTGACCGTTTTGGCATGAGTTGTTGTGTTCGTAATCATAGATTTGATATATATATATATATATATATATATATATATATATATATATATATATATATATATATATATATATATATATATATATATATATATATTGCACAGAAACCAAGAAAAGAGGGGACAACTTGTTTTCAGTTTCTGACCATTGGAAAGCCTCTGTTTCTCCTAAAAAAACTGGAGGCTTGCTTGTTGAAAACTATAATAATAAGCCGAAGGAACTTTTATTTTAAGGTCAGACAATTAAAGAAGACAGAAAATAAAGTAACTATTATTAAGTAAAGTAACTATTATTAAGTGAAGAGGGAGAATTCTAATGTAATTAATATAGGCCTGTGAATAATTATAACTGTTTATAATCACTATGGTTATTTTCTTGAGATGACAGAAAGATTGGGAACAATTCAAATTTCTTGTAAAAACAAAGCGATGGTATAATGAATTGGAGAAATATAAGAGAGATTACAAGTTCAAAGCTTAAAACTTTCTAAAGCATTAATTTGTGGTAACTGAATCAAGCAGATACCAACTAAAAGCACAACAAGGAAAAGAATGAACTGAATCGATTAGTCTAAAAAAAAAAACTATAAAGTGTGTTGAGATAGATCAATTGAATTAATCACCACAAACTACAAAGAATTAACTAAAGTAAAATGAATTGAATCAAGCAAAAGTGTTTCTTTTACTAAGAGGAATTATGGAGATTGAGTTAGCAACTTAAATGGAGGAATCAAACAAATGATCTACTACTACAGAGATGATCCCATGAGATTTAATCTTTCAATTAAAAAAATGCTAAAAAAGGGTAACTCAATTAATATGAGTAATATGGATGTGCTATATGTGTGCGCGTGCGTGTGTGTGTGTGATGGATGGTAGGTCACAGAGGCCCTTTGCAAAGACTCGAACAGATGCTAGTGCGTCAAGTTGCCCAGATGGGGTGAAGAGACAGTGAAAATGATAGAAGATAAGATGAATGTAAGAAAGTGGCCCCCCAGAGAGAGTAATGTAGGAGCTCTTGAGGGTGGTGGTTGTGAAAACAAGAGAGGGATTTAGGGTTGGGTGGAGAGACAGATTGGAGCCCCAAATTTGTGGACTGCGTGGGCCGATTCGACGTGATTTTGGTTCGTAGAGATTTGTGGAAGGGCTGATTTTGGAAAAGTGGGGGTTTTTTAGATGGATTTCAATGTAGTTTGGGGAGATTTGGGTGACACTTGTTCCTACTATGGTACATGCTTGACTATTTGGTTCTGGCACACATGCCGAAGCAGCAAAAATGTGTCACATGCAACCTTCAAGTGTCCTTCATGTGCCCCATGTTCCACCAAATATTGTCAAGTTCCCACACATGCTATCTATACTTCTTCAAGAAACTAGCATGCGTTACTCGTGCCAAGTTCTCTATGCGCATATCCACTGCAAGTAGTCTTATTCGAGGCACTTGATAGACATCATCAAAATAGTTAGTCCAAGGCAACAAAGCCCAGACAATCTGGTCTAGGTCACCATGATCGGGATAGCTTGTCCTAGACTAAACTTTTGCTGCTAGCAAATTGGCCCTAAGGTTTTGCTAATGCAAGGCCATATATATAGTGATACATGTGAACAAAAGAGCTGCTACGATGAGTTTATTTTTATTTTTTTAATTAAGAAAAGTTAGTTTTCGTTGGTATTATCTTGTGGAAGAGTGACTTTTCTTGGTTGGAGTTGGTTTTTGCCCCTAAAAGGCTGTTGGGTCTCCCAAAATCATTGTCTTTCAAGCTATCCAAAAACCGTTACGTAACGGTAATGGTAGGGACTGTTATGTGTTATGGGGCCATTAAAGTTTTTTTCTTTTTGGTCTCTTAAAAGGCCGTTACGGCCTGTATCGTAACAGTAATGGCTGTTACAGCCACTATTAATGTTATTGAATACCTTGTTATCTTTATTGGAAGGCAACTAGATTTACATCCATGGTCCATTGTGTCTATCGTCAATTTTGTAGCAAATCCTATGATGCAGGACGGATGGCCTAACCTAGAATGATGCGGTAAGATCATAAACGGATTATCTACAACAATTGAAAGCACAAATTAATGCTAATCTATCACAAAGTTAAATAATTCAAGTAACAAAACATGCTATAGTTTAAAGCCATAAATAATCCTGTAACACAAATCTAACAAAATATGATTCGATAGGGATCTATGGAAGGTAGAACTTCCATCTAGCATAGGGATTGTTTTCAATTCAAAGGGGTTCACTTGGTTTGTTAGGGTTAGGACTTTAGGGTTTGGGAATCGAAATTTGGAAATTAGGGTTATGGGGAATTAGGGTTATGGATTTTAGAGAGAGGGGGCAAGGAACAAAGGGGGAAAGAGAGAGGAGATGGGTTGGCCGTATGAATGGCTGTACGGTCTTGTGTGGAGGTCCGTATGGTGGTACGATGTAGGTAGGTCTAGATTTAGATGGGTGTTTGAGGAGATTGCTGATGAGTTTTAGGGAAAACAATGAAAATAAAGGAGTAGAGAAAGATCGAGACAAAGAAAAGACAATAAAAGTGTAGATATTACCTTGAAAGAAGAAAATAAGAGAGATAGGTAAGATGGAATCACTCCATGGCTTCACACCACTCCAACCCAGGAGGTTTTACTTCATCACAAAGCAAAGAGAAAGAGAATTTTATTTCATATATTTAATAATGGCTAGGGTGGAGACGTCCAAGCCTTATATAGTCTCAAAAAAGACTTTTTACAAAAAGACACTCAGATAAAAAGTTTCACATAAAGGCGCTCAATAAAATAAAATTTGTTCCTAACTCCCTAATCTTAGAAAAAAATATAAGCTAAACTAAAAAATAACAAAACATATAAACAACTAAATAAATTAAACTATTTTGTGGCCCATGATCAAGATGTCCAATGACGATGATCCAATGGTTGGAATGGTCCAACTACGATCAAGATGTCTATTGACGGTGATCCGAATGGTCTAACTAGATAGCCCACATGCATCTTCCCAGGGTGGGGCCTTCAAAGATGTATAATCATGCATGTGGTGTCTTTAACAGGCTAGGCACTCGAATTAGGTCCACGAGGCCCCATGCATGCATCACCTAGCCATAAAGAAATGGGAGCTCTCCTCCTCCTATGGCATACTCTGACTGGTGCTCGGATGTCCTCATCAACTCCCCCTCAGCTAAGAAGAGTTCGCCTCTGGCAGAATAAAGTTGTGGTAATGCTCGAGGAGATCTTGGTCTAACCTCTGTAATCCACGTACAGTTTGACTCTGGCCCGTTCTTCCACTTGATGAGATACTTTTGGAAACTTCCGTGTCTGGTAGCCACTTGCGTATCCAAAGTACCTTCAATCTTCTCTTTTATTGGGTATAGATAGTAAAGAAGGTGAAGGCTGGGAAGATAGAGGATCTTCTTAGAGCTTGGCAGGGGGGAGGGATGGGGAAAGAATGGAAAATGAGGTGGCAGTTAAGCTCGTTGGCAATTCTTTGGGCTTTATGGTGGGAAATGAATGAGCGGTGCTTTAGAAACAAAAGTAATGGAGCAGTGCAAGTTTTTCGGTGGGCTATCCTCTTGGTGAAGGGGTGGGCGGATTCGTAAATTGTTTTTTCTCCTCTCTCTCCTTTTGGTAGGAGGCTCTGTAGTTAGGTTCATATATATATTTTTTTTCCGGCTTCGGCCTTTTATATATATACTATCATTGTTCAAAAAAAAAAAAAAACCATGGGTCGTGGGACAGGTCAGGAAAGTTATCTGGGTCAATGTGGGGGTCAGAATAAGGGCTAGAGGGTGAAGTGCTAGGCCCTTAAAGGACACAAGATCTTCCACATTGAATGTAGAGTTAATACCCATATCAGGTGGAAGTTCTACAATATACGCATTAGAGCCCAATATCTTATAAGGACCGGCAATACGGGCTTGTAATTTCCTAACAATCCCTTGCGGAAACCATTCTGACCTTATACGAATCATCACATAATCACCCACTTGAAATTCTTTAAACCTACAATGCGAGTCGGCAAATATCTTATACTTTTCATTACTCATATTAATCTGTTTTCTAATCTCATTGTGCAAATCATGGATATGGCGTGCAAATGCATCTGAGGACTTTAAAGGTCTATGAGAAATTGATATGGGAAGGTTTGGCAAAGTCAACCCGGGGACAAGATCAATGGCATGTTGAATGTCTCGCATGGGTGAAAGTTCATCCGGTAGGTCCTTCAGGGAAAATATCTCTAAACTCCTCCAACACCGGACTCACTTCAGGTGACAACTCTATTTTAACATCGGGTGTGACCTCCCTTGCCACGAGGGTGTACACCAACGAATCAACTTTAGTCTCTCGTTCAAACTCCTTGGCGTTTATTATGTGGAGAGACTTAGGCTGGGACTTCCTTACATCTTTAGAACCACTCTTCTTGACGTCCTCTTTCTTCTTCGGGGTGCTTTTGGCGGAAGAGGGTTTAGCTTTATCCTCTTACCTTCATACATAAATGAACACGTACTCTAGCGGCTGAATAGTGTCACATTACGGTCATACAGCCAAGGTCTGCCCAAAATGATGTAGCCTACATCCATAGGCAAAACACCACACCACAACGAGTCTTTGTAGGAAGCAAATTGAATGGGAATGAGACATTGTTGAGAAACTGTTATCAAGGACACATCAACTCGTGATACTTGATAGGGTTGAGGGTGAGAGATGGGTTTCAAACCTAAACGAGATACAGTGAGTGCTAGCGGAGACCACGTTCATGCAATTGTCACTATCAATTATCACCTTGCAATTTGTGTCACCACACTTGACTGAGGTCATGGCATCGATTCCCATAGTGGGGGTGGCTAACATTGTGACCTGACTAACATGGGTGGGTGGGTATGCTAACAATGGGATGTGTGAACTAACCCCAAAAAAAAAGAAAAAAAAAGTGTGAACATTTGAAATCCTGTGCCAGTCATCACTCTCTTGAGCCTAGGCTAAGGTGCATCTGACAACTGCAAGTGGCATGGTCTCTTCTCCTTTAGCTTCTTCTTCACTAGCACTAAATTTGGGCTGATATTCTTCTTCTTCACAATCGCCCTGATCATTTGCATCTTTGTCACACTCACCAATTACGAGGGCCTTGTCTCGCTCTTTTGTAGGGCACTAGTATGTGAAATGACCATATCCTTGGCAATTGTAACATCGTGTTTGCTCACCTCCCCTCGAATTGGTATTAGCTAGACCTTTACCCTTAACATCCTTATTGTTGGATTGAGTACCAGTAGGGGCTTTGGATTAACTCCCAAAACTAGGCTTAGCTCCCTAGGGAGTGGCCTTGACATTGGATTCACGAGAGTCTAATCGCCTCACGAATTGTGGTTTCAGATATCGCTTAAGCTCTTGCACCACTTGATAGGCATGCTCTAGGGTGCTGACGTCGTGTGGAATGAACATATGCTAAAGCTCGAGTCGGAGGCCCATTTTGAAACGGCAAAAGGGTCCCTAACAGGTCCTCGATGTTACAACGCATCATGTATTCATCAAACTTAGCGATGTACTCACCCACAAATATTGATCGCTGCCGAAAGGATTGTCATTGATCCAAAAGCTTCTGGCGGTACGAGATGGGAAGGTATTTTTCTTTCAAAATCTCTTTCATCTTGGCCCACAATGAGACTTGGTCATCTCCAGACCTCTTCACCTTCCGCCCTACATTCGTCCAAAACAACTTAGCTTGGCCCACCAACTTCATCTTGGCGAACCTAACCCGATGGTGGTCAGACATATTGTACCAATTGAAATAATGTTCCATGTCTATGAGCCAATCGAGGAAGTCCTTGGGGTTTAAGCGACCATCATAGCTCGAGGCCTTAATCTTCACACTCTTCATGACTCGATCATCAGAATCATGGTGGTCTTGATACTCTCCAGGGGGTGTCTGGGTACGCACCCTACCACGGTCAACACCTCCGCCACAGCCTCTTCCATATCCTCCAACTTGGTTTCCTTCAACTTCACCTCCTACTTGAGATTGGACATCTTCGCCATTGTTGAGGTTTGTCTGGCGGGACGCTTCCAACTGGTTCATATGAGTATTGGTCTCATTCCCGAGGGTTGCCAGTGCCAATTGGTTACTTGTGGTTCTACTTTGGGCCTTGATGGCTGCAAGACGGTGGTTGATGGCATTGAGGGCCTCGGTAAGCTGTTCTGAGTTCATTGTGGGGTGTAGACCAAAACCACGCCCACTACGGGTGGGCATACACTCGGCACACTAATTGGGGATAACTAACCACTAAAATCCTAAATACAATATGATGTGAATGGAAGGCTACTAGAAATGTGACAATATGTAAACCTTATACTCTAATGCAATGGACACGCTAACCCTAAACTCTAAATGCGATGGAGGCACTAAACCCAATGCTAACCTAGGCTTTGATACCAAAATTTGATGCTGGACGGATGACCTAACCTAGAATGATGCGATGAGATCATAAACGGATTAACTAGAACAATTTAAAGCACAAATTAATGCTAATCTATCACAAAGTCAAATAATTCAAGTAACAAAACATGCTATAGTTCAAATCCATAAACAATCTTGTAATGCAAATCTAACAAAATATGATTCGATAGGGATCTATGGAAGGTAGAACTTCCATCTAGCATAGGGATTGTTCTCAATTCAAAGGGGTTCACTTGGTTTGTTAGGGTTTGAGAATCGAATTTTGGGAATTAGGGTTATGGGGAATAAGGGTTTGGGGCTTAGGGTTACGGATTTTAGAGAGAAAGGGGCAAGGAACAAAGGGGGAAAGAGAGAGGAGATGGGTTGGCCATATGGTCTTGTGTGGAGGTCCGTATAGTGGTACGGTGTAGGTGGGTCTAGGTTTAGGGAGGAGATTGGAAATGAGTTTTAGGGAAAACAAATAAAATAGAGTAGAGAGATTTTGAGGAAAATAGAGAGAGAAAAAAGAAAAAAGAAAAAGAGAAGTGTAGATATTACCTTGAAAGAAGAAAACAAAAGAGATAGGTAAGATGGAATCACTCCATGGCTTCACACCACTCCAAGCCTTATTTAGTCTCAGAAAAGGCTTTTTACAAAAATACGCTCTCAGATAACAAGTTTCACATAAAGGCGCTCAATGAAATAAAATTTGTTTCTAACTCCCTAATCTCAAAAAAAATATAAGCTAAATAAAAAAATAGCTAAACATATAAACAACTAATTAAACTAAACTATTTTGTAGCCCACGATCAAGATGTCTAATGACGATTATCCAACGGTCAGAATGGTCCAACTACGATCAAGATGTCCAATGATGTTGATCCAACGGTCGGAATTGTTCAACTGGATAGCCCACATGCATTTCCCAGTGTGGGGTCTTCAAAGATGTATAATAATGCATGTGGGGTCTTCAACGGGTTAGGCACTCGAATTGGGCCCACGAGGCCACATGCATGCATCACCTAGCCATAAAGAAACGAGAGCTCTCCTCCTATGGTATACTCTGATTGGTGCTCGGATGTCCTCATCATCCTAGGTGGATTTTAGTCTTCTAATTGGTATGCATGCATGTACTTCCAATTTAATAGAATCCATCACATGTGCTCTACCATAGATTTTTTCTACTATTTCCAAAAGCTAATCATGCCATGCATATGCTTTGATGCAAAATTTCCTGTTTCATGACCTTAGGCATCTTTCTGACTTGTGACGTCCATGATTTTTTAAATTAGACAATCTCCTATGCTATTTTTCAGTAAAGAAAAACAAAACTTTTACTGCTTAAAAATTCCTCTTGATGAAGCTCTATGCAGGTGGCTGATGGGATTGCCCATGATGTCCAAGTCAAGATATTCCCAAAGGCGGTTCAAAACACCAAAATTCTTAAAAAATATGTAAGTAGCTGCTTTCTTTCATACCATGCACACTATTCACTACCCCAATAGCTAATCAAAGATGTAATAGTTCAAGCACACTTGCCCATGTTGTGTATTCCATGGAATTCAAGATCAGCTAACTTATTTTCCATGCTATTGAGCAGCTAATATTATCCTAGAGTATCCCAGAGTCTTATGTATGGTCTTATTGAGATAAGAGTAGTTGGTTTTTGCTCAAAGGTTGTCTATTTTCAGCAGGATTAGTTTCCCCATTATTATGATTTTTTTTGGGGATATCTTGTAGGCAGAACAAGATTTGTGTAGCTGACCCCAATTAGTTGGGATGCTTAGATGATGATGATGATTATTGGGCAGCTAGTGATTCAGTTAAGTTGGTGGTAGTTATTGGAATTCCCTGGCATTCTCTACTGATTAGTAGTCTCCTTAAGTTTGTTTATTTCATTTACTGACTTTCATGGTTATTCTAAGGTTTGATCAACAAAAGTGGGCGTGTATGCCGACAGGGGTGTATAGTATCTGTATCAGCTGATGGGGATGCCTGAAATAGAGCAGAAATGGTCAAACCCAAAATTGGTGGCCATATTGGTGCTGATACGCCCACCGCATATCAGTTACATGCCGATGCTCATTTAGAGGCCCATTTTTCATTTTTGTTATTTTTCTTGTTTTCCACTTCTTTCTAACCTTAAAGGAAGCATAGAAACCCATCTTACAACAAGATCTTGGCTTTGAGCAGGATTCAAGGACAAGGAGTGGACAATTTAGGGAATACTGGAGAAGCTTCTGCTTCTTCATCTTCTTCTTCATAAATTATATGTCCGCGAACAAATGGATAATGTAATGTGATATATTGTCTTTGTTGTTGTGTGCACAGAATGTTCCTGCACTTGTCTAGTTTTTGTACGGATGCTTGTTATTATGTCCCTCTCCATATACTGCATCTTTGCTACTAATCTTCACATTCTCTTATTTCTCTGATCCTGCTGATGCTTACACTTCAACTTTGTGTAAGGTTCATTCTAGTCATTTCAATGAGGTTGTTTTTCTGGGTCAAGTCCAATTGGATATTATTTTATAATTCTAGGCCTTGCCTTGGGGAAAGAAAACAGACCCATGCAACAGGTACAGTTGGAGGTTAAAAGGCATGATTTGATGATTTATTCTTCTCACCCATGAAATTAGTGGTGGAAGATGAATCCTTTCATGTGATACTGTCATTCCTTGCATGAGGAGCCCAGCCTGGAGAAGAAAAGACGGGCAATTGGGGGGTGTTTGGTTGCTGGGTTTTATATTTCTTGGCTTAGTAATTCCCTGGTTTTATTTAAAAAAAAAGAAAAAGAATTCACACTTTTTTGTTTGGTTTTTACATTCCCTAGGAATTCCATTCCCAGCTTTTCCTCAAAAAACTTGCCCCAGCTTTTTACTGGGGAATAGAAAACCTGGGAATTAAAACAGATTACAGACTTTCCCAGGAAACCTGGTTTATCAACCAAACAAAATTTAATCATTCCCCAAGAAATGCTATGTCGACTCTAACATTTGCTAGGAAACATAAAAACCAGCGAACGAATTCCCCAGCAACCAAACAAGCCCTTGATATTTTGGGTTTCCACTCATATCTTGCTAATTCTGGTCTCTCATTTTATAGGGAGGGTATACTGTTTAATGAGTTGTCCAATTACTGAGTTGTGTTGATTTTAGACGTCCTGTGAACCTAGCCTAGTGTAATCATGACATGACCTCATGGCTATAGGCATGTTGTTACCCCTTTTAGCGGTCTTATGTGTATTGTTTTCATCGTTACTTTTTAATTGATGAAAAACATATGAATGGCCATTTATGTACTTAGCTGCACAATGTGGGAGTGGAAGCTGTAGACTTGAGAGTCCAAAATTTTCAAGAATTAAATGAAATAAAATAAAATTTTGTATTTATATTCATTAGTTTATTGAACCAGATAAAAAAAAATATATAACTTATATATTTACTGATTAGAACTTTAGAATCTTGATTTGGAATGACAACTGTTAACAATATTATAAAGCTGATTGAGTTAAAGGTCATCTTGGTTAAATCATGTGAGTGGCAAAGGACAACAAGATGATATTTGGAAGTTGAATCAGGAAGCCGAGCTGCATCAGATTTCAAGAGGGATTGACACCTTGGGGTAGAAGGTTGCTGCCAATATGCATGTGCAATGTGATAGTGGTTTTCAAGTAGCAGATTTCAAGGGGGATTGACACCTTGAGTAGAAGGTTGCTGCCAATACGTTTATGCAATGTGATAGTGGTTTTCAGACTTGAAATTAACATTGTCATAATTTCCTTCAAGGTTCTAAAATTTGTTTGTAAGAATAGTTTATTAGAATTAAATAAGCTTTTTTTTATGACCTCAACAATCTTTGCTGTGAGGAACCCCCTTTTCTTTTTGGTTGAGCAGCAGGGAGGAGGGGTATGTCGAGAATGTCGAGTATTATTGTTCAAATTCAGGAAGATGACTTGACTATGAACTATCCTTCGTTTAGTTTCTGTTGAAAATCTGTTTCAGTATATTTTCATATATGATAGGCACTTCTTGAGTGGAGTTGCATCTACATGGGATGCTTTTTTCATAATTTTCTGCAGAGAAGTATGTTAGCTCCTACTATACAAGCCTATGTACGAATTGGTTTCGTTTGCCCACAAAAAATTGCTTACTCTAGTTCTGGTTTTTGCACCTCTCCTAAAACAATACGTTTGGTTTGGTCCATCCTTCAGATGGGATTATGAATTAAATTTTATTTTTTTTCTCTTGCCAGATCACATGTATGTAGCCATAGCAACAGAAAGCATTTAGATTTCCTTGACAATTTCTGCTGCATAGTTTGTTTTTTGACAGTACCTTGGCACACAGCATTTTGATGGGTTTTTTTTTTTTTGTTGCCAATGCAGGTATTTGCTTGAATCATTTGTGAGAGATGATGATGTGAGTCATTTTGCATTTGCTTAGATAATCATGTTAAGGTTTAATAATTTTAGTATTGTTTGTATGTTTTTTTTTGGAAGGCGAGGCCTTAGAGACTTCTTCTTCTTCTTCTATAATGGCCATTACAACCCTACAACGAGTAATGGTACCCACTGTTAGCATTACGTAATGGCTGTTACGATCGTTTTGTAACCATGTTTGTATATCTTGATTATGATAGCTAAATAAGATGCCATGTCCTGGTGAAGACTAAATGTCATGTAAGATGTGACAAATTGCCTCAAGATGACTGGAATGAGGAGCATGCATTAATTGATTCACCAAACTCACTGCATGAGATAGATTTGGACAAGTAATAGTCAAATATATCAGTTGACCAACCGAACATTGGTTACATGCGAGGATCATAAAAAAGTTTCTCATCATCAACCCGAAGCTTCCTATTAATTTCTAATGGTGAATCAATAGGTTTGACACTAAGATTACCAGTTGAAGTCAAACAAATTAAGGGCAAATTTTCGTTGAGACAAAATTATGTCTTTTTAAAACAAGAGACTTCAATACCAAGAAAAGTTTTAATATGCTTAAATCTTTGATGTCAAATACCTTGCTCCGATAGAGTTTCAACTTAGAAATCGTACTAGCATCATCATCTATAATACTGATATCGTCTACATACACACTCATAATGATAATATCCTGTACAAAATATTTAACAAACACAAAGTGATCTAAGTGAACATGAATAAATCCAATATGAATCAAAGCCCCATTAAATTTCTTAAACTAAGCTCGAGGAGCCTGCTTCAAATCACATATAGCCATCTTAAGATGACAAAACCTTTTTTTTCTCGTACGTTCTAGCAAAGTTAGGAGAAGGAAGCATATAAATCTCTCTAGTTAAATCACCATTAAAAAGAGCATTGTTAATATTTAATTGGTACAATGGCCTAGCAGCAAGAGCAATTATTACTTGTACCGAATTCATCTTACCAATAGGAGCAAAAGTCTTAGAATAATCCTCACCATATGTCTGTGTAAACCTTTTAGCAACTAGACAAACTTTTTTATCGAGTTATACTATCATTAGGGTTGTAATTAAGAACATACACCCGACGACAACCCACCAAATTCTTTCCAGCAGGTAAGTTAGTCATCTCCCATGTTTGATTCTTTTCAAGGACAACTATCTCCTTCTCCATAGCTTGATGTCACAGAAGAGAATTAAAAGCCTCTTTAAGATTTTTAGGAATAGTGGTAAAAGAACACTCAAGGGCAAAAATAAAAGACTTGTGTGCTAGAGACAGAGAATGATAGGGAGGAAAAAAAAGAAGAGAAGCCAAGTCGGATGAGAAGTACATTGTCTTTTAGCTTTTTCTAGTAGCAACAAGCAACTCCAAGGATGAGTCTAAATATAGATCAATATAAATAGGCGAGCTAGTAGGAATACTATCAATACTTGTCACCAAAGGAGAATGCTTCGTGGTGGCCTGTGGGAATGTTGGAGTATAAACAATCCTTCTTTAATACACCTATAAATCTTGTTTTGCTGATTATGAATAAGGAACAATCTTACCTTTAACAGTATTAGGTTGAGAAGATGCATTTGGAATGGGAGAAACATAAATAATTGGACGAGAATCAAGAATAGGAATAGGAATAGGAAGGGAAGTTTCAAAGGCAAGTAAGAGATCCAGTTTACGAGCTATTCCGACCTAATTTGCTGTTACGATGAGGTTGTCAAGAACTGCACTATTCTGAGTCCTGTTCATAAGCTCATTTTCAAGACCATCCTCTTTTTGAATACTTGAGTAAGCTGGATAGGATAGGTTTCGATGAGGAGAGCTGGTTGCTAAGTCCTTGGCGTATAATCATCGGCTCTTTCCGTTCCCAATTTACCCTAATGACCTCACAACTGTCACTACTGGAATCCTAACCCGCTAGCAGGACTTGAACAACCGGATCAAGGAACTTCAGGAACCACAATCCCAATCCCTCGGTTGATGGTATTTCCTCCTCGTACCCGTCACCATAGAGCGGCCAAAGCCAATAACTGACGAGAAAAGTGAGACTAGATAAAGCGTTAAAGCCCTTGAAACTGGTGATGGTATAACAGGAGTGAGTCAAGTGAATCACCATCAAGCCGACTCCTGACCTATGCCCTTCTACTATGTCCCTTAGCCCTTTCCAACTAGCTTTGACTTCGACTTCACCTTGGACTTGAAAGGCTGACCTTCTCCCCAAAACACAGAAAGCTTGCCACCAGGAAAGCATGAGTTGGAGCTAGAGTCGTCGGCGTTAGGAGTTTTCTTTATAGGAATAGGACTTGGAATAACAACAAGATACATTGCGTGTCTCGTACCTCTACTTTTGAACTAGCTACCTTACGCAGAACAACTAACCACTTGCTCTAAAAGCTCGAATTGATAGAGCGTGGCGAATCAATCCCTTTATCTCATAGCCCAGGCTCTTGCTTCACACAAACCAGGCCCTCAGCCAAACCCTCCTTTGTGGGTTCACATCACACTAGCCACCCACCTCACACGAGCCACTCGCTTCACATGGGCCACCCACCCCAAGTGCACCCCCGCTTCCCACAAGCTACCCCACTCAAGCCCGGTGTGAAAATGCCCTTGCATTATCCTATTTGAGCTTTGTCCCTGCCACTGCTAGCAGCAAGCTGCGAGCTACAAGAGCGAGCCTTTTGAGTGATACTAGGGACGGAGTGAGCCAAGCAATCAAATATGCGAGCTAACTCTGATTTCGTCTTGAACCTCCCCCCGACACATCCTGTTTGATTTTGATTGTGGGGCATTCCATGCACTTACTGGAAGAGGCTTTCCCGTGGGTTGGGAGAAGAGCCATAGAATTGTGTTCCCTCAGACCCTTAGAAAAATACAAAGCATCTTAAAAAACTTAACATCCATGGAGACATAACGTTTCTTAGCTGGCTGGATAAAAAGAACTTATACCTTTTTTAAGAACATGAATATCCCAAGATAGTTGGCTGGAGTTGGAATGGGCGATGGTATCAAGGGCTTTTACCCTTTTCCCTAATAGTTGGCTTGAGTTGTAGTTTCCTTTTTCTTTTGTTTCTTTTGTATTTTTTTGTTGAGATCTCTCTTCAATAAAATTATCAATGTTAAAAAAAGGACAAATATCCCAAGAAAATACATTTGACAGCCGATTTGACAATTTATTTTGATGAGGATCAATATTATAGACATAATAAACATGCTCAAAGATATTCAATGGAATTTCGGAAATAGAATGGAATGCCGAAAAATATTGAATAGAAGATTGACAACAAAGAACCTTAGTTGGTAAACGGTTAATCAAATAACAAGCACTAAGAACAAGATCTGATCAAAAGGACTTAGGAATAGACATACCAATAATAAGAGCACAAATAACTTTTAAATAACTTATGGGAGATGCCTATTCTTTCTTTAGGCAATTCTATTTTGTTATGGGGGTATGTGCACAAGTGGTCTGAGAATTGACACCGTGCTCTTGAAGATAAGACATTATAGAATCAGAAATATATTCCTTTGCATTTTTGGTATGGAGAGTGCCAATATTTGTATTAAATTGATTTTTAACCCAAACATTGAAACACTTTTTAAATGGAACCACCCTTATATCTATTTTTAATCAAATAAATCCACATTATACAAGAAGTATCATCAATAATAGAGAAAATATTTAAAGCCATTAGAAGCAATGATGATCGGACCTCATACACAGAATGAACCAATGAAAAAAATTTGTGTTAGACTTTCTCTCCGTAAGAGGATAAACAGACTTGTGATGCTAAGCTAAAACACAAACCTCACATTGTAAATTTTTTACATCACTAGACTTAATTTACGGAGGTAATAAAGACTATAAATAAGAGGATGATCAAACCGACAATGCCAAGTATAAAGTTCTTCCTTTTCAAAACTAAAACACTAAATTGACTTGAAATTTTGAATGATGTATAATCCATCATTCTTGCATCCAGCACCAACAAGCTTCTTCGTCTTGAGATTTCGAAATATACGATAATCAGAAGAAAAAAAAAGGAAGAAAACAACCTAGAACCTTGATCAAATCTGAATGTCCAGAAATCGTTCAAAAAAAAAATTCAAAAACTGCTGCAAGATACCTCCCCATGAATTCCATTCAATTGGTGATTAAGCCATTAGGACTCTTAAACTGAGAGAGAAAATTTTAGAAGAGAAAGAAGAAAGAAAGGGAAATGAGAGAAAACAGGATCAAGGAGAGAAGATTAGATAGAAACCCTATGAACTTTTTCGTTCTGATACCATGTCAAAGATAATAAAGCACTTGGGAAGAGAATGATAGTTAAAGTTGGACGTCCAACCCTTTGTCTTCTATGTTAAGTGAATTGCCAAATTACATAAAGTCCCCTTAGTACAGAGGGCAAAAAAAAGGAAAAATTAAAAGAAAGTAAAAGAATAAGAGGAATAAGAGAGTCACGGTCCACTGAGTCATGATCCACACGTGCACACAGATATATGTCTACATATTGGATTAATTTTGGGGCGTAGGCTCCTATTGGTGGCGTGATTCAACTGGAAATTCCAGGTTGGATGTGACTATAAACCTGAAACTTTGAATTAGGTATTAAGGTGTGATTTTTTTATTCATTTGTTCCGCATCTCCAAGGTTTTTCCTACAGAGGCCACCAAAGTACTTTTGGAAATGGATCAAATGGGTACATTAAACAATAAATACAGCAGTAATTGTTTTGTCGTAATCTTTCAAAAAAAAAATAAAGTAATTGTTTTGTTGTATCACTGGAGCCTGTTACCTTAAGCCTTATAAGATGACCCTACGGAATCCACACTGCTAAGCTCGATGGTCCACCTCATACAATCATTCTAGCTGGAGCTTGGTTGGGATGAAGATCCCAGCCAACAAAACACAGATGCTCCTTAATCTTTATTGAAATTCATGATCGAAGTGCTAGGTTGAGCATTTTTTTTTTTCACAGGTTACATAGAGGAGCTAATGAGATTGCAAATTTCTTAGCCAAAGGTGGGGGGCGAAAGGAGTATTCGTATTGGGGATGGAGCCTCCCTACTTTGATGTTTCTTTATCTGTCAGGAAAAAGTGTATGCGACGCTCCGTAGTTCTAAACCTTTTCAAATTCAACCCAGTGCAATTAATTCAATTTCTGGTTTTGGATAGAATTTTTGGCTGCTGTTAAAGTTTCTCTCTATCTGATAGGCTTTTTAAATAGGCAACAAAATATCTTTGCACTAGGAAAGTAATCATGCAAGGATCAGATGCTATGTGCTCTTTCCTTATTCAGATTATTTTAGTGGTTTAATCAATCCTTCATAGTTAACATATGCTGCGTAGGGTATAGCTTTTTTTAATTGGTAATGCCATATACATTTGCTTGGTATAGTTGTATTCATTTCAATTTGGCTCTTGTTGCTTTCATTTGGGTATATTTAATGTTGTGTGTTTGTGTTCATTCAGGTTTCAAGTGAGACTGTAAGAACTTCTGTGGAAAGAGCCTTTAGAGCATTTATTGGTAAACAAGAAGGGCATCATGTGGTTCAGGACTATCTCCAACACTTGAGCATGAATGGGGTTCACAATGATACCATCCATCCATCTGATGTTTTAAAGGCTGTTTATTCTGCGCTAGATGATTTGAACAACAACGGGCTATTCCGTCTAGCTAATATTGCCTCAGGAAACATGATCGAGTTTGAGAAAACCCGTCCTATGATGAAAAAAGTCATTAAAGAACATCTTCCGAACATACTCAGAAGGTCAAATAACACGGAGTGCATGGAGCCACTAATGCAACTGTTCGTAGAGTCGAGTAATTTTCGAGAATATCGTGTGACACTTCTCACCCCTGTCTCACAACCTCTTCTTTCCGCTGCTAGTAAGGTATTGGAGAGACTTGACAACGTGTGTTTTCATACACTGAACGCAATGCGCAGAATGCTCACGGGTGCCCCAGCTGTGCCTCAATTGCAATATATCCGCTCTGGTTGGTGTAAAGATCGTTTGCTTGCACAAGTTCAGAATAGTTGCAATAGAACGTTATCTAGGCTCGATAAAAGAGATGAACTGCCAAAACCATTGGCTAAAGCGATGGCATTCGCAGGTTTATCTCTCAAGGAATTATGTGGATTTTCTGATTTTCCCATTCCAGAGTTTTTCCGTTTTTCTCCAGAAGTAGAAGCCTTGCAGAATGATATCCTGAAGGCTCTTCGGTCCCTCCCAAAGGTTAGGCATCATGAGCTAAAAGATTTGCAAGCTATACTGGACCCAAAGACTGAAATTCCAAACCGATCTTTTCGGAAACATCTTCGAAGATATTTGACCGAATATCTTTTTGAATGCAGCGAACTAGAGATTCCCAAATCTTTATTTAGAACTCTTGCTTTTATCAACAGGACTTCTCGACGAAAACTGGGTATCTGTTTCTCAAAGGAGAAAATGGAGGAAGAACTAGAATGTGTACTGGATCTGAGCAGTCAGCTGAGGCAGATAATATGGGAATTGCATCCAGGTCATGACATTGATCAAGAATTTGCTGATGCATATATGGATGACTTGGAAAGTGATGATGAAGAATCAGACAATGATAAAAAATCCTCCAATTTTGAATATTCCAATGTACTGCATCATGGGGATGCTGATTTTGGACAATCAGATCGGCTGCCCCATTCAGATGATGAGAGTGTTGGGGATTCAAGACCAGCAGCTATTTGTAGGCAACCAGTCTTGACTGCTAATGGAAGTGACTCTCCCCAGCTCTCAATGGCCTTTGAAAAATTCAATGGTAATTCTGCTGAAGGACCTGAACCTGAGCAGGTTGCAGGGCCTAGTTCAAGCCACCGGCATGGCTTTGATTCCTCATATGACATGGGGGGTTCAAGAAAATCCTTTCCTCAAAGTCCTCCGCACGATGGAGAAAACAAGAGCAAAAACCAGTACCTCACCATCCAAGATATCTGTGACAAGACGAGTCTGGTTGCTCATCAACTCATTGGCCGTTTATTAGAGGCATTTTTGGAGATAGAAGGCATGGATTTTGATACTAGTACAATATCCTATCTCAGAGGTGGAGCATCAGTTCCTTCAGATTTTCAAGGTATCAAAAGATCCTGTTATTGAACTTGATTTTAATAGATTCTAATTGCTTGCCTATGGTTCTAAAAGTTTTTGAAACAAATTCCACATGTAAACAATTAGGGGTTGGGTCAGCTCGATGGGTCATTGGATCTGGCCCAACAATAAACAACTCCGGATCTGAATTTGTTTCTGTTGGATTGGTTCCAGGTCCAAGACACCACTCCATTATCAAATGGATCAGGTATGGATCCTCTCAAAGCCGACCTGGACCCAACTTTTAAATTAGTCAAGCTTGGTCCACCCAAAAATCAACCCAGCATGGTTCTGATCCCAACCTGATCTAGAGCCGACCTTTAAATTCTTATGGCAATTTATTAAAATCTAAAACCTTCTCAAAGAAAACATGACGTATTATACTTAACAGGAAGTCTGTAAAATAAGGAATTAGATATTTGGCAAGCTCCACTTAGACCTGAACCATGGGTAAAATGGGTTGGGTCTGGATCCTCCTAGTCTCATACCAAACCACCCAGCTTGACTTATTTTCGAATTGGACCCAACCTTCCTCTTTTAGCTGGTCTCTGCAACTGGCCATGGCTGCGGATAACACTCTTATGCCAACAAGGAATATGAAAAGATCAAGAAAAAATCCAGAAAAAAGTTTGGAAATTTCAGCAAAACATTCAGATAATGAAATTATAATGCACACATGTATTTATGTATACATTACTTACAATAGGCCCACACACGTATAGCAAAAAAAGTAGCCATGCATGATTTGATTGGTTCAAACGGGGTGATAGAAAGGGCTTCATACTCAGATGTATAGGTGCTACTGACTTTTGAACCAAGCAAATCATGTCTGACAACTTTATCTGCCAGGCATGTTAACTGAGAAAACCTGTTGTTCTGGTATTAACGAGTTCTCTGTTTTAATGATTATCGTGTACAGCAGGAGAAGCACAGGCTTCCTCCAAGGAAGATATAGGTCTTATTCTTGTTCAAGCTGTCAAAGAGCTAATGCCTTCTTTTCCAGAGAGGTGCGTGTTGTTTTATCTCAAACAATGGCCGATATGCTTGCATTTTGAAACCTCCGATCTGTCACTCTTTTTTTCTTTTGTTCCTTTCCAAAGAAAAGATCCTTTTTCTTGTTGCAGTGGAATAGAAAGAGTGAATGAATTGATGGGACTGTCATAGCTTTCCTGAAAACTGTTTCTGAATTCTATAATCATGGAAGGAAGCCGGCCTCTTGTTTGATAAAAAGGATGTGTCTAAGCTGTTGATCATAAGACAGCCATGCAAAGTTCATAGTGCAGGATTTACTTCAAAGCAGGACACACACCAAGGAAAGCAGAGGCATCCAATATCTGAAAGGAAAGCAGAGGTTTTATTTATTTTGAGGCAGGTAGGAGAAAGTCCAGGGATAAAATCCATGGGCCTGTTACTGTTTATTCAGGGAAAACACTTGCATACCTCATGCATGTACCTTCTGGGGTCACTTTCTCTAATGTGGGGGAAACGATTTAACATGCATGAAGTCCAGCCCATCCATCAGGTGCATCACTCCTTGTTTTACCCTGATCCCAAAATGAGTCTGAGTCTAACACTCAGGTGGGCCACACCATAAAATTATATCTAAAAACCTCTAAATTCATGTGGCTTGCCCCACCTGAGTTTGGAATACTGTGATTCTTGGGTAATTCTTTCATCCTGATTTTTGGATGGGAAATAAACAGGCTGTGGGCCCTACTCAAAACTAGTGGTGGGCATCCCATACCAACTTTTTCCTGGGGGTGGCCTACCTGAGTTCTGGATGGTCATGATATTCGGGCTCCAGGTTAACATGAGGCAGTTTACCTGATGGACAGGGTGGATCTTATGAAAGTTCCACCCACGTGGCTCTCAGTGCATGAGGTATGCGAGCCGGCTCTTTATTCAGTTCAATTATGTAACATATGATGCTTTTATTTCAGTAGTTTTTTAATGAGCACTTTTGCTGATGCACATCTCCACATGCCAATGTAGAGCACATGTGCAAGGTCCAGTCCGTTCATGAAGTAGTACATATGTGTTCTGGTCAGTCCATTTGTGGGCCACATGTATGTTGCAGGTGGACCATCAATTATCCATTCCTTCATACATGTGAGGCTCATGTATGAGTCAACTGGCCCGTTTTTGGCCTAAGCTGCATGCATCATGGACCTGCCTGATGAACTGCCTGGATACTTTGCAACTGTGCCGCACTCATGTGGGGGCATGCATGTTGTCATTCATGCAAATGCACGTGTGCAGGTACTTTTCCTCCTTGCTAAAAGGAACTTGAAAATTGCAAGTGAAATTCATCATTTTCAAAAAAATGAAGCTCGGTTTACATGAAAAGGGAACTAAAAGAGAAATTTCCTGTGGCGAGGCTGTGGACTGGGCATGGACTATGGAGCACAACCCAAAGGGCTCTATATCCGCGAGTTGTGGGGAAGTCTTGATCTTTGTTCTACAAGCATTACACTTTGATTAGCCTGAATTTGGAAAGGCTTGTTTCCTTCCCTTTGGCATTTGGCAAGAAGATTAGCTCTGCTTTTGCTCTCTGCAAGTGTAATACTGAAAGGTCCATGCTGAAATTCTTCCTTTTCTTGGGATCTAAATGTATTTTTCAATGTATCTATCTGTAACTAAATATCCTTCAAATGTATTTTTCTAATGGCTTCTGAGTAAATATTCTCTATTAATGACTTGGAAATAATAAGCATCTCTCTTTCTGAGCTTTAATTGCATTTCTTGGCTACTCTATTGATTAGGATTATTCTAATGTTGACCATAGGCAATCCAAGAGGGGTCTTTTGCAATTGTTTGCAGTACTTGATTTTATTCGCACCAAGTTTCAATATAAGTCTAGGCATTCAGATTACTATGTGTAATCCCTACCTCTTCATGGCATCACCCCATTGATATGATGGTGTGTTTCATAAAAAAATAAATAAATAAATAAATAAAAAACATTGCTGGAAAAAATGAACAATAGAACTGTTGTTCACTTCAAGCATTATCAAATCTCCCATGTGAGTGGCCTTCGCTTTATACAGGCATGAATGAAAAAACCAATGCTTTAATCCTGACATGCACCTACCTACTTTTGAGATCAAATGGATTTACTTCAAAATAACGATTAATCAATGATTCGAGCCCATGGCTCGATGGTAGACTAGGTACATTTCAACATTTGAGGTTTTGGGTTCGACCCCAGCTCACCTTCCCAATAAATAAAGATGAAACAAAACTATTTGAATTAATACCTCATCGTCATCTATGCCTTATCCCAACTAATTGGGATTGGCTACATGAATCCTTTTGCCGTCATTTCACTCTATCAAGGGCCAAAACTTTTGGTTTATCTAGAAAGCCTGGAACAGTATGTTTTCAAGATGAGTATCCCTCGGTGGAAGAGATTGTCTATTTAGTGAAATTTGCTGTTTCGGAATGGCCTCCTTATGTTAAAGCAGCTGCGTCTGCTGATCTTTTGGTTTGGTTTTTATCCTAGCGTTGCGTAGTATTCTTTCCCTGCCCTTCGCGGAGCTTTTTAATAAAAAACCATAGGTCATCAAGCCTTTTTTCACTTCCTCCAGTCACATCCTTTTGGGCATTTCCCTTGCTCCTTTAGAGGCTTCAATTTGTGCCAACCCACTCCTAACCAGCATAATTCTTATCTCCATTACACATGACCAAAACCATTCCCTCACCTTTCTTCAAATGCGTTCATTCCGTCTGCTGCCTAGCCTTAGATAAATTCCAGTAAATACATATCAACGCCAATGCTATCATCATATCACAGCTTTCCTTGCATGCTCTAATCCATAGTTCCAAAACTCAGCTGGTTCGACTCAAAACTCAGCCTAGTCAAAACGAGATTCAATCCGAGTCTCTTGCAAACTCAGTGGTGAGCATGACTCGGTCAAGACTTGTTGACCGACTGGGCATGACGTGACTGAGTCACCCACCCAGTCAACTGTTTTTTGCCCATGCAGAGAAACCACGAACCTGTCACCGACTCACTCACCAGCGTGCCATGCCGTGCATCTCATTACGCGCTGTTCGTTGTGTGCACGCATTTGGAGTGATTGTGGACTGACCCTTTGATGGATGGTTCTGCAGTGTCTATCATTCCAAGAATAATATATATGCATCATCATAAAATGTGGACGAAATTCATCACAGCCATACATGCATGCATTTGGCTATTCTACATGGTGCGTCCATGTACCAAATCCAAACCATCCCAAAGATGGACCGCACTAAATGACTGCATCACCCAAAAATCATCTTCATTGAACAATTCTCTTTGATTAATGGACATTTCCTTACTAAATTCGAACAGCTTGGTAGTTATTTTTAGCTGTCCACCAATCAACGTAATGTGTTTTATATCCATCTGCTTATCCAGCTTATTTTTGGGCTGCCCAAAAATGAAGCAGGTTCAAAGCTCTAGTGGACCACACTACAGGAAATAATGGGGATTGAACTCTCACCATTAAAAACTTCTTAGGGGCCACAAATGTATTGGATCAGGCTGATATTTGTGTTTTCCCTTCATCTAGGTCTGACCTTGTGAGCAGGTTGGATGGAGAATAAACATCGGCGGGCACTAGGAAGATTTCAACAGTGCTTGTCATTGTCCCCACTGTTTCCTGGTGTGTGGCCCACTTTAGCTTTCAATCTGCTTCATTTTTCGTTTGATGTATTAAAATAAGCTGGCGAAACGGATGGACAGGGTGGATACAAAACACATACATCACGGTGGACCCCACAGCGCCCCACCCACCACCAGGGAGTCCACTTCCCTTAAAACTGCTTATTCTGCTCAGCCCAGATCAACCATCCGTCACTGAATCTCTGAGGACTAGGCCAGGTGTATCAAACGGTGCAAAAATAATGAGAGGCAAGGTATCAAATAGTGAACTGTAGGCGATTTTCTTCCTACAACGTAAGTGCAAAAATCATGCTAATCGGGTGATCCCAAGATTCCAATCAATAACATGGACGGTTAAGATTTGACTAGAGAAACAAAATAGGTCCAATCATCTTCTTTTTGAAACATCCCAATGCCTTGCTCTTTTCTTAGATGTTTGCATGAATGAATAGTTCAGATTGACACTACTATAAGCTAACTTGAGTGCAAATGGGTGCCAGTGGCTTGGGTGAGCCCCACCGTGATGTGTTTTCCAAAATACACTCCCACCCACCACAAGTTAGGCCTAAGGCAAAAAAATGGGCCACGTCCATGATTCAGGTGGACCATATGAGTGGAAACACTGTTCAGGAAACGTCCACCCTCCAAACTATTTCTCTTTGTGTGGCCCACAAATAACGGTGGACCGTCCCTCTCCCCAACTGTTTCCTTTTGCCGTGGTCCACCTGAATCATAGGACAGCCTGATTTTTGGGTACTGGGTCTAAAGACGGATGGCACAACTGATGGTCAGGGTGGATTTGACATCATCATCATGGTGAGACCCGTAAAAAATCACGGTGGTCCCACTCAACTGTCTCCCTTGGTGCAGCCCACCGGAATCACGAATCTGCTTGGCTATTTAGCCCCAGGCCTAAAATCAGTCACCCACCTGATGGTGATCGGAGTAGATTTTTAAAATACATCGTGGTGGGGCCCACGAGTTGTGGAAATACATCGCATTGGACCACACTATCTCAAAATGTGTGAAATCATGAACCCATCATCCAAATGGGAGAGACAATGGATGGGTTGGATGTTTGAACCACGTCTTAATGGCCCTGTAAACAATCAGGAAGGTTTCAGTGGGTGGAAATCCACTCTCAAGCTGTTACCTGTGGTGTGGCCTGCCCAAGTCATGGATTGGACTGATTTTTAGGCCCCTGATCCACCATGTAAGGGTGCATCTAATTGACGGTGTGGAATGTCCCATACATCACCATGGGGCCCACAGAGCTCGACCTCATGAGAAGCCCTTTTTTCCTTACATGCATATATTGTTAGTATTATTAGCATTCCTAATATTTCCACTTCATTATTAGATATATTGAGGCGGGTGATAAAAGTCAGTCGGATAATTATTCTCACAAAATTTCTCTGCACTTCCAAGCATTGACAGCTACGATCCCTCCAATCTGAGGGAAGTTTTCAGGGCAAACTAATCTACCGTAAGTCCAATTACAACTAAATATAGATCACTGAAACCTAGTTCTATATTTTTTTTTTGTTCAGTAATGGCTATTAAAGAAACCTTTTTACTTTACAGAGATGCAAATACCATAATTGGACGTGTACATTCCACACTTCCACACTTGTTAAATAGCCCACCTGTGCACAGCACACATGCATCCATCAGGTGGTCCCCATAGGAAAAGTCCGCTGGTCCAAGGACCAGGACAGTCCACTCAACTTCTCCAATGGGGACCATTAACCAACTTCCCAGTACATGTAGTCTATTATGAATAAATCCCAGAATATTTCATTTTTTACCACATTTATACATCTGGCATTAATACTTTTATTCCTGATCAGCAAAATCCATCTGTGGGAAAGAGAGAGACATCGTTTTTATGGTAAAAATAAAAACTTCATTCATCTCAGTTATACTGCAAGAAAAAAAAAACAACAAAAAAAAAAAAACAAAGGGCAGTACTCCCTAATATGACCGGAATTCACTCACTCAGCACGAGCATCAAAGTACATACGAAGTGAAAGAATGCATCTTGCGACGTGCAAGTGTGCATTGTCACCACAAAAACTGTGCCCCCATTGGTCTCATATATTCACATCGCTTGCATGAAGCCAGGCTGAAAATACAAGTGTCTTGGGACAATGACCAAACCCTTGATATGGCTCTAAATTACAACTGAAAAGACTCATCAGAATCTTCTACAGGAATGTTCAGCCCACCTTCCCCCAAAATATATACACGGGTGCAAAGAAAAACTGATTTCCTAGAGGAGACGGGCATGCTAACTTGTCTTCCTCACCAACATGCCAACACCCATACCATGCAGCAACCATGAAGATCACCTGGCACACAAATCAGCTGTCTGCCTGCTCATCAGGACGGCCAAACCACTGAAATCACAGACCCCCAACAATCTGACTTGACATTCAGGCGTGGCCCAATCTCATGAGTGATCACGCTATTTTCATAGGGACTCATACAAACATCCTACATGAGTGGCATGCTGGGTTAGCATGCCGCAGTTTGTAGGTGATCAATTCTTGAGAGTAGATTCATCGCTGAAAAGCACGCCGACTAATTAGAGCTTGTTTTGATAAACACAGCTCCAGCTCCCACTTAATCAGATCAATCCTTATCCAATCAGCACAAAACGAAACGAAAGGGGATCAAAACAGTGGCTATTCCTGCAAGGGATGTTTTGGAGAATCCTACTTTTCACTATTCAAATTCATAAAGATATTTAAAAAACAAAAAATATAAGCAATAGATTCTCTCCAACCAAAACTGCCCCTAAAGGAGATAAAAAAGAAAAAGAAAAGAAAAAAAAAAGTTTAAAGAGGATGGGCAATAAGCACCTGAAATATAGAATGAGGAGGTGTTTACTATCATCCCATGTTTTCCTATCCGATCACTGTCAAATTTCTAGAGATTACAGAAGCATTCTGTTGCAATTGTAATCAGACTGATAATGGAAGTCCCAAACAAGAAAACTAACATACCACATTCTTGTCAAAACACCATAGCATCATAACAAAACAAAGATGAAAATGGTTCTTGTTTTCTCCCGCATCCTTTTCAGACTGTAGAATGATCTACAAAACAGTGCTCTGCCCAGTTTGTGATACAGCGTATTCCAGATCGACACTGCACAAAAAATCAGAAATCCAGAAAAGAGTAAATTAAGTGCCAGAAAATATCCAAAATGAACTTAATTGCACTACAAAGAAGAGATGCATCAGTGCAATCACTCTATTGTCAAATACTGACCTAGGTTTTCCAATTGCACTACCAGCAGCAAGCACAGCTCAGTATCGATCATATCGGTCATACCGCCTGCAGCCCAAAAATAAGACATGAATATCACACCAACAACACTAGCAACATCTGGAATTCATATTTAATTACCTTGTAACATACTGAAGGTTAAGACATAATGCAAGACTGGGGAACATAGGGTGAATGCAAAGGTCTAATGACAGACAAGAAACTAGAACGTGCGGGAGCGTATACAAATGGTAAAAGGCAATAGTAATTTGCCAATGTGGTATAAAATGTGAGAAAATGACCACAAATCAGGTTCCAGCCACCGTGAACATGCCTTCGCAGAAGAAATCAGAGGTAACTTATCACAGACAATACTTGATGGCTGAAAAAATAATTTATAAAAAAAGGAAAACAGTTATATTCAATCCCACCGATCAGTCAACCTTTATGAGCCAGGGCATGTTCACCGCCCCAACCTGAATGGCATGGATCCTGCACATGAGACACATAGCTGAGCAAGCATCCAATCGCCTCTTGAATTTCTCCACGTTTTAACTAGGGCTGTAAACTGGTCGGATACAGGTCAACTATTGCATTATCCGATATCCGATTTGGACATCAGATCGGATGCAGATATTATCAAAAGAAGTCAAATGTAGGTCAGACAGAGATACATGAGACACATTGCTGAGCAGGCGTCCAATCGCCTCTTGAATTTCTCCTCGTTTTAACTAGGGCTGTAAACTGGTCGGATACAGGTCAAATATTGCATTATCCGTATCCGATATCCGATATCCGATTTGGACATCAGATCGAATGCAGATATTATCAAAAGAAGTCAAATGTAGGTCAGATGTAGATACTATACAAAGAAGCCGAATAGTTGGGTAATCACGTATCCAACTAATATCTAATTGAAAAAAAAAAAAAAAAAGTTAAATGAAGGTGAATAACAAATAAAATTAACAAAATACTAAAAATAGAAAAACAAAATAATGTTCTCACCATAAATAAATATTGACTAAACCAGTAAAAAACAATTTCCTTAATGCAATTAACTAATATCAAGCTACGAATCATAAAGCAAAATAATGTTCTCACCATAAATAAATACCGACTAAACCAATAAAAAACAATTTCCTCAATGCAATTAGCTAATATCAAGCTACAAATCATAAAGCACTTAGACAAAAACTTACTACTTTGACAAAAGAAAGAGTCAATTAACATCAGCAGCTGCTATATCAACACCATCATCCATGTCAATGTCAATCAACACGGTAAAATTTTATATATCATATATTAGTATCTAATATTTTAGTTAAAAATATTCAGAAATTTATGGGATAAGGTTATTCAGAAATTTGAACATAGATTAGAAGCTTAGCAGTGCAGATATTTATCTTTGGGGGGCCGTTTTACATTGATTAAATCGGTTATGTTCAGTTTGCCACTTTACTTCATGTCTATGTTCAGATGCCCGACATCTGTGTTGGATAAACTTGAGAAACTCATAAGGAACTTTCTTTGGAACGGAGCAAATGATGGGAGGAAATTTCACCTGTTAAGATGGGAGGAGGTTTGTAAACCCATCATCCAAGGGGGAGCAGGTATAAAAGCCCTAGGGGCGATGAATTCTGCGCTCCTGGGGAAATGGACTTGGAGATTTTGTGAAGAAGAAAAAAGCCTTTGGAGAAATTTAATTGCGGCCAAGTATGATGTGCGAGATGGAGGATGGTTTGTTAAACCTTCATCACTTTATAGAACTTCAGCAGTTTGGAAAGCAGTCATGGCGACTCAACACTGGGTAAAACAAGGTATATCCTTCGATCCAGGAAGCGGTTCTCTCATAAGATTTTGGATAGACAGATGGTGTGGGTCTCAATCTCTTCAATCTTTGTTCCCCTTGATTGCAGCTCTTGCCCCAGACAGATTTGTTAGAGTCTCCCAATGCTTTTCGATTATGGGAGAGAAGGGTGTTTGGAACATTCCTTGCCGTAGGAACTTGATGGAGTTTGAGCTCGAGGAGTATGTCGCCTTGTTGAACTTCCTTCAAAACTTTCATCTTGAAAGCTCTAAGGAGGATGGGGTCGTTTGGATCTCGGATAGCAAAAATGGCTTCTCGGTTAAATCGCTCTATTCTATTGTCTCCTCAGGATCCCCTTCTTCTGTTCCGTCACACCCGTTCCATCATTGGTTCTACGGGGCTCCTCCTCGGGTAGCGGCCTTTGTGTGGCTTGTGAGCAGGAAGAGAATTCTTACGATCGACAACCTTCAAAGGAGAGCGATGATCCTCCCAAATATTTGTCTCATGTGCATGGGGGATGAAGAGTCGATTGATCATCTTTTTATCCACCATCCTTTTGCTAAGAAAATATGGGACTATTTTCTTTCGGCTGTTCGGGTGGATTGGGTTATGCCAAAATCGGTTCACGACTTGTTATAGGCTTGGCACGGAGGCAGGGGCGGAATGGTTTCTAAATCTCATTGGCGATTGCTTATCATGGCCATTTTGTGGGCTATTTGGGGATCTAGGAATGGGTGATGCTTCCGGAATGACGAGGAAGGGATTCCGATAGTGATTGCTAAAATCTCTTCCCTTGTGAAAGAGTGGGCCGGCTCTGCGTAGGCGGTTCCGTCTCGCTTCTTCCTTTTCTTGTTGTGTGGCTGTTTGGGGTTTTGTTTTCTTTTCCCTCTTTGAGGGTTTCTTTAATAAATTTGTTAAAAAAATAATAATAATAATATTTTAGTTAAAAATACCATTACTTGGGTAATTTATGAAATTACCCTCGAGTAATCAAGTAAGGGTATAGAGATATTAGCATCTCTGTACCCAACTCACTTGGATGTTGGATAATCAGGTCACTGGGTAAAAAAAATTTGAAACGGGAAAAAAATCCCACGTACCTGATTTTCTCGGGCCGGATATGTCAGGTAATCAGGAAAATGGATATCCACTGCCACTCCGAGTTTTAACTGACTGAGCTTTCCCCATAAAAATGACTACTTCAAAATAATCCAATTTTAGCCAATCCCATCACAGAGGCTGTTACGAGCATCACAATGAGATAACCAAACAGGAGAAGGAAAGCCAGCAAGATGCAAAAAGACAAATCTCAACATACCATCCCTTGCTCGAGCGTTGCCTACTTCAGAAACTTTCATCCATGTGAACAAACTTGAAGCTTCTTAAGATTTAATAAGTAAACCAGTAGACTGCATTTGATGCTTTGAAAAATCCAGGAGCAAACTCCCAATTCCAAAAATGGTTACCTTACTCATGTCCTCCCTTAAGGGTGCAAATGGCCGATTGGGCGGGGGCCAAGGCTGGTCCAACACGGCATGTTAGGTTTTTCCAACCCTGGCCCACTGGATAAGTATCTAGTATAAAGCCCAGTCCAGCCCAGCTGTCATGTTGAGCCTTTATGCGTATCCAAAACCCAGGCCTAGCCTGACTAATCATCAGGCCTCAAAGTTCCTTTTATTGATAACAGAAGGATTCACTAAAAAACGCCCTCACGGCAACAAGATCTGCAGACAATCTCATCCCCAAGGGAATTGGGAATACCATCTGCCTCTCTAGGAATCTGATTATCGATAATATCTATACATAGAGCAGGCAGGGATACATTTTTCAAAATCCAAGATATTGCATTAAGGGTATGAGTATCCCCTTTTGCCATCAAATGCCCACCCATCCAATTAGCAAAAATCTCCTCCCCCCTTGATAGCCAACAATTTAACTTTCGCCCAGATCCAATCTAGCGAGAGCTAGAGAAGGGCAGGGCCCAAGCCAACTTGATCCACTACCACCCCTACCATGGAGGAGAAGTATCTGTAGCTCCCCCTCCATCAACGAGGACAAATCCCTTAAAAGAATGGCCATCTTCCAAGTATACACCCCATTCTAAATGTCCCTAGATTCCCAAAATAAAAGCCCCAAAAGTTGAGGTTATATTCTTCCACTCATGATATGCCAAAACGGTTACGTAACAGCCGTAATGTCATGTTTGTAACTGTTGTGCGTCATGAGGCCGAAATGGCCGTTACATAAAAATGGCCCATATCCCGTAATGGCCCCATAATGGTCCAAAATGGGGTTTCTTTTTAACGGTCATGGTGGCGGTCATTATGGCCACCGTTACCATTATGGCATACCTTGGTTTCACCCAACAAAGGATGAGAACAAAGGAGAGGTAGACCCAATGTGTTGTGGGTAGTTAGAGCTAACTAGCCTCCAACGTCCTAACAACTCATTGACTCTTGAGTATCTTCAAACAAATCCAATTCTCTTCAGCTTTGCTTTCTTTCCTTCATCATCTATAACAATTACTGACTCTCGAGCGACATTTCTAAACAAAGTTTTAGTTTTGACATAAAGTTTCCTTCAATTGCTCCAATGGTGCTTCACATCATAGCAAATTTTTTTAGTCTCTCCCTATGGCTAAAATGAATGCCACTAAACCTGTGTTGCTCCAAAGGTTCTATCCATAGTGATTTTTGCGAGCATTGTCCTCCTACAAAATGCCTCAACTTAGGCAGAGACGACACTCACCACATGCATGCACAAGGATGGACCTCCCCTTCCAATCTTAATGAATAAAAGATTATCATGTGCCTACGTACTTGCATATCCCGTTTCAAAATCCAGAGCTTAGTCGCATGATGTTGCACAATCCTTCTAACTAGGTGCTGCTCCCATTTCGAATTGCACTTCAGATTTGTGCTCCCACTCAGCCGCTCACAATTCTTGCCTGTTTATTCTTGAATTTTTTTTTATCAAAACTGGATTGAAATAATCCATCTGCCAAATTTTGCTTCAAGCGAAGTATTCGCAATCTGTGGGAGGAATATTTGAACAAGGCAACTATAGTTTTAACCCATCATTAAAACACTCCTATTTTCAACTCAATTTAACACAAAACTTCTCACAAAAATAAATAAAATAAAACAAAATCCTGAAATTGAACTCCCAAACTGCAGCCCAAGTGAAGTCGTAAACATTTTCCTTCGGAAAACCCCATCCAAACTTAGGGCTGCAAGGGGCCGAGGTGGGCCAGGAAAACTCAATATTTCAATAGGCCAACCCAACCAGTTCAAAGTTCAGACCTGAACCCCAGGACCACCTGTTGCCAGGCCTATCCAGACTGCATCTTCGGCTCTAAAAGGGGATTCTCTGGACCTTGCTGCTGGTGTTTGCACCATTCACGGCTCTTCCAAAATGGTTAAACACCTTTGTCCAAACCATTGACAAATCATTTGCCTCCCCACCATGTTTAAATGAAATAAACAGCCTAGAGGAAGTGGTAAGTGGTGTGGATCTCATAAACAACAATTCCCGTGGATTGGGTTGCCCTTTACACACCTAAAAGATGACATTACTAGAAGACATTAGATTGTCTTGAGAAAATCTCTAGGAATTCTATAAGAGCCATAGCTTCCACTTCCATACAGTCACCCTGGCTTAGGAATGCAAAAGAAGATATCACTTCTTTTTTCTTTTTCTTTTTTTGAAGATATTACATTTTATTGCCTCCCAAACTTCAGGAAACATGTGATCGCAGTTTGCCTCGAGAGAATCCAAAGAACTTTAGTTTCCACCAAGCCATAGGCGGGCCACTCCAGATAGGCATGTTTGTACCTTCATCATAGTCACTGTAAATCGATCATAGTACATGTGGAGACCCCTCAAAATTTTGATCTAATGAGAAACCACTTTGTTTCTCTACTTTCAGACTCTTTTCCACCGCTTCAATCTACAGTGCCTTCACATTCTTACAAATGCTTCTTTAAAAAGAAAGAAAGAAATGCAGCAACCTTTCCTAAAAGGGATAGGAATGCAGTTGTTTCTTCCCTTCACTTTTTCTCCCAACACAATCAAGGGTAACATATGCCATATGCAACAGATCATCCTTTGAATAACCCCACCCCAACTCTTCATCACATCACCAAACTATAACAATTAGCTTCAGAAGTCCTTTGAGACACGCCATAACAGGTGAAAAGATGGGACTGTTTTGTCATCCTCCTCGTACTGAGAAAGAGGACTGAAGCTAACCTGCAAACCAATTTTAAAACCATTTTGCCAGAAATTGGAAGAAAATTCTTAAGGCAAAAATAGATAGCAAGAAAAAGATTTTAGCCTACAGCACATTAGGTAGGAGAAAGTGAGTATGCCATGGCTTTTATGTCACCTACGTTGAGATGAATGAGACTGAGTATTTTATCAGTTGTAGTCGTCCAATCAAACACTTCAGCCCTGAGAAGCAGCAGTAGAACCCAAACAACAGTGCATAAGGAGAATTATTCTTTCCCTCTCTATGCTAATTTTTGTTCTTTTTTGTTCTTTGTCGGTCTTTGTAAGTTTAAAAGCAATTTTTGCAAGCTCTTTATCATGACCAGTGTTCTAAATAGCTTCACTATGTATCATGTAGCTTATGCTACATAGCATAGCTTAGCCTTAACGCCACATAGCTCATCAAAATAGCTATAGTCACATGTAGCCTACGCTATATGCTAGCTACGGTCTATGGTACATGCTACATGGCTCACACTACAAGTTATTTTTCATGAAAAATCAAAATTAATTAATGTTCTCAGAGATTTGTTACATATTTCATTTTTTAATAAAAATTAGTTTATCTTTTTGGAAATTTTAGTAAAATAATATAAGTAATAGTATTATATCTGTTAGGTGCTCTTTCTTTACCTTTACACTTGATCTTTTCCTATTATTTTAGGCTGCATTTGATTGCAACAAATGTCATTAAGTTTAATTAAAATTTCTTATTAATCAGATTAATTTGGTGAAATATATCTTGAAATTTCATGATATCTAGCGCAACCAACCACAACTTTAACTAAAAATATAAAAGTAGCATGTAGCTTACGCTGCACACTGTGTAGCTTAAACTTCATGCTTCAGAGGGGTGAATGCTACACTACATGCTATTTGCTATTTAAAACACTGACTGTGATTTCCAAAAGCCTCACAAAACAATCATTCTATTGTTTATGGATTAACCTTTACTAAAAATTAAATAATGTTGTAAAACTATTTTTAGGATAAATGTTGTAAATTGACGTTCGTTGATAAATATTCTTTCATTTTCCATCTGGTAATTTTGAACTATCTCCCATATCTTAATAGTTTGTCGTTTTTTCTTTTCTTTTTTCTTTTCTGTTTTTTGACAGGGATTATTTCTCTGCTAAGATCCATTCATTTGTCCTCAGGTAAATTTTTATCTCCCACGTCATAGTCGTATTAACAAACCTCATGGTACTTTAATTTCTGAAGAAATTTATTGCATCTCCTCAATGCGAAAGCCCCCTGACCCAATCGACCTATTCTTGGATTGCCTTCCTATGACTCTTCAAGGGGTCCTTTGGCAACCTGGAATTTAAAAGTTACTTAAGGGCCTGTTTGGATTAAGTGAAATAGTGGGAAAGGAAACAGGGTTTCTCGAGAAACCATATTTAGCCTGTTTGTAAACACCAGAATCAAAGAAAGGAAATTCGATCCCACACTGCTAACTTTCCTTCAAATTTGTCTTTTTATTTTCTCACCTATACCCCTAAGAAATCACATTTTCTTTCTTACGTTTTCTCAGGAGTGGATTAGCCACGGCCGATGTTATCCAAGACGATGCAACTGCCTAGACATTAAAAGCTTCCTAGGGCCAATCATAAAATTTTTGTAATTTTTATTTTCCATCCAAACCGTTGATAAGGTCACATAATCTTGGATGAAGATAAAACCAAATATCACCATGATCCAAAACTTTTGTGGCCTACAAGAAGGTTTTAATGGTTAATCACCATTGTTCCTCTTTTGTGGCCCACATAATCTTGGTATGGTCCACCTAAGATTTGGATCTGTTTCATGCTTGGGATTATGCCCTAAAATGATATGAAAAACCAAATGGACGACATGGATATAGAATAACATCAAGGTGGGCCCCACAGTAAAGGCTTCAACATCTTGGGTGAGGCTAGGGCCGCAACTAACACACTTCTCTGTTTTCTCGGATTAGATTCGTTTTTAACCCTGTACGCGCGAGGTGCAAGTCAGTGCTAAAAAAAACTTATGGGCCCATCATGATATCTGTGTTTTATCCATGTTGTCCATCCATTTTTCTAGCTCATTTTGGGGCATGAGCCCAAAAATGAGGCAGATCCAAATCTCACATGAACCACACCATAGGAAACAGTGGCGATTGAATGCCCACCATAAAAAACTTGCTTGGGCCACTAAAGTTTTGGACCAAATCATTAGAAACAGTGGTGATTGCATGCCCATCATGATATATGATGTCTTTGTGACCTAATCAACAAGTTGATGGCAACTAAACCTTACAGTGATGTTAGAAAGCTTTTAATGGTGGGCATTCAACCACCATTGTTTCCCATAGTATGGTTCACCTGAGATTTGGATATGCTTCATTTTTGTGGTAATGCCCTAAAATGAATGGGCAGAATAGATGGACAGCATGGACCTATCACATATATCATGGTGGGACCCATAGATCTTTTCTAGCACTGAGTTACAACGTGGACTGGAAAGGTGAGTGCCGTATGCTACTGAAATAGGGATAAGATTAGGTGTGGCTCCAGCTTCACCCAAGATCGTTCAGCCCTTACCTTTGGGCCCACCTTGATGTATGCATTCTACATCCACACCGTCCATCTGTTTTCCCATATCATTTTAGGGCATGAGCATAAAAATGAAGCATATCCAAAACTCAGGTGGACATAGTGTTCGAAGTATCGGTATCATTACAAGTTTCGCTAGCCGAGGATACAAAAACAATATCAATGTCGCCGATAATATCGCCGATAACCGGAAATACGGGGAAACATTGGAGAAACGTCGGGAGACGGTGGAAATTTTCAGTGAAACTTCAAGAGATGCTAAAATACACATATTTGCATATTTAGGAATAAAAAATTTGTAATAAGAATGCATATATAATAAGTTTTCATTTAATGAGGGGGTTAAAAGCATGTGTTGTTGTAAGAAATCAGTCCAACCATCCCATCAATCCCATCCAAGGTGTTCCATAACATTAACGGTGGCCGTAACGGCCACCACTGTTACCGTTACAATACAGGCCGTAACGGCCGTTACAGACCTCGTATATCGGCCGTTACGGGCCTTTTTTATTTTCTGAAAAAACTGTTACGGGGCCGTTACGGCCTTTTTTTTCTTTACGGCCGTTTCAACCCCGTAACGCGTAACGGTTATGACCGTTACCGTTATGGCCGTTACGTAACCGATTTTGAATACCTTGATCCCATCTATCCATCCGACCATCCCACCTTCCATCCAAACATCCATCAGTATTTCAGAATATCGACATCGCACGATATTTCGCGAAGAAATCATCGATAACTGACAAGGCAAAAGAATGTGGTCTCGATAACGCCCATGTTGTGTTATTGATAATATCGCCGACAATTTGATCATATTGCACACAACCATGCACCCATAAAAAAAAATTGAAATGGAATTTTTTTTATAAACAGATTTTTGGCGATACCGATACATTGGCGATATTCACACTAGTGATACAAGTGACATCTGGAATTTACACAATTGAAAATATTGGCGATAAAATGAGGATATCGATACATTAGCAATATAAGCAACACTTGGAATTTACACGGTCGAAAATATTGGTGATACATTGGCAATATTGATACATTAGCGATACATCGCCGATGTCTAGGATTTCTAATACTACCGATGTTATCGGTATTGCTACCAGTGTTATCATTATCATTAAGCTAGAGATAGAGATAATATCGGGGATATTTCGATAATATCGGAGATAATTTGAACATTGGGTAGACCATATGGTAAACAATGGTGATTGAATGCCCCATCATTAAAAACTTCTTAGGGCTCGCTGTAATGTTTCCATCATGTTTATTTGCCATCCAACCTGTTGATAAGGTCAAACAAACTTGGAACAAGGGAAAAAACAAATATCAACTTGATCCAAAACTATTATGGCCCACAACAAGTTCTAATAGTCATTCAACATTGTTTCCTATGGTATGGTCCACCTGAGATTTGGATCTGCTTCATTTTTGCACTCATGCCCTAAAATGATATGGCCAAACGGATGAACGGAGTGGATATAAAATACATACATTAATGTGGGCCCCATGGTAAGGGCTTCACCGTCTTGGGTGTTCAAAAAAAATTTATTTTGCCAAACGTATGATTTGAAAATAGATCATAATTTTCTTGAGAAAATGTTGTTAATAAACAAACGTGAGAAATAATATTTCTTTTCCCACACTTTCATGGAAATAAGATTTTTTGGGAAATACATTTTCTTTTACCACCTTTTCTGCAAATCCAAACAGGCCCTAAGAATCCCCAAGAAAAAATTTCCCCTACTTAAGAATGTGCCCCTACTTAGAGGATTCCATTTCCAGCAGTGCACTTTTACAGGTTGCGAAATGACCCCTCTAAAGGATGTCATAAATTGATGGTCATATAAAGATTAATGCATTTTCCCTAAATTAATATACCCTACCCCTTTGTTGGGGGAATGTAAAGAAGGAAAGAAATAAAGAGAATAGAAGTAACAATACTTCAATGCAGAATAATTAGAAAAAATGATGAATCTGGTTAGGAGGAAGTTCGAAGAATTTGAAGATGGAGGAAATTAAGTTGGGGACACAGGTGGATTCCTGTGAAATCAACCTGCAAATCAAAAGGTCCTTTCAGCCTGTCCATTGGGAATATAACATTCTCATTCAGTGAAGATGATTTGTTGGAGGGGTTCAGAAGTACGGAGATTGTAGAAGTCTTCATCCAGAGGAAAAAAGCTCAATGAGTTGTGAGATTCAGGTGCCAAGATCAAGCCAGGAAGGCCATTGATATGTTAGAAGGCAGGAAAGTGGGAGGTCAGGAGATTGGAATCTTCAAAGCTGCATAACTCTTCAAATATATATATATATATATATATATATATATATATATATATATATATATATATATATATATATATATATATATCTTCAAAGCTGGGTGTAAGATAAGGGGAAGCTTGTAGAAGAACCCCAATCGTCATTTCCCAAATACGCAAGTGAGAGTCCAAGAGGAGAAGCCCAGGTGGTACACCTCCGAGTGGAAAACAAATTTAAAGTGGTGACTTTGGACAGAGGCACCCTACGAGCAACAGGAAGGGTGAAGTTCCCAGTGACATCTTGGAGGATGAATTATAGGCACTGGAGTGTCGCCTTGTTGTTTTGAAGTCCAGGAGCGTTGGTCTGTCTTTGGAGTTGGTGAATGTGACGTCAGCAACCCTACTTTGGATAGTACCAATGTGAATGCCAAATGGACAAGGTAGTAGAGGGTGATCGCCCAATAGGAAGGGGGATGTGGCATCCAGGCTTCCACATATAGTCACTTGAGCCGTAGGGGGTTGTCCATGTAATTATAGAGGAAAAGGTTTGGAGAAGAGTTGCCATCCAGGTGACCCATCTAGGGACAGGTTTGAAGTGGGTAAAACTGAGGGGATTAATGGCAACGTGGCATCCAGATTTGAAGGGGTTGTAATCCCGGCAGATATTTCAAAAATGGCAGGACGGTAGCGCCAGGAGGGCGGGCTGGCTTGTGATGTATATGATAAGCAGATGTGTCGATAACCAGTGGAGGGGTTCCATCACATTCGTCGGGTGACTACTGGAGCCTGGACATGCATCATGAGGAGAAGGGGGGAAGGGAGCTCTAGGAGCTTATGTCTTGGGTAATGAGAGAGATAAATATGCCACTGCGAGAAGCCACTTCAGCTACCCAAGAGAAAAGGGGCTTACAGTCCAAGCTTCATGTTTAGTTCCAATGGGGTTGCAGCATCTCTGTCATGGAGAGACTTAGATCAAGATATGGGTAGGGAGAGGGAGGATCGTTGAAAGAATATCAATACATAGTAGATGGGGTGGAGGAAAATGGGGCAAAATAGAGTGTAGATGATGGCAACAATGATGGAGGGGTTGTATCTGGAGTCTTGTCTGAGATGGAATCGAGCTCAGAGAAGGTTGAGCAAGATCTATACTCAAAGGCAGCTAATGGAGGGGAATCTTCTATACTTCAAAAAAAAATGGAGATGAATCTTCTCCATCTCTAACAATAGTTAACAAAGCAGAGAGTTTAGCAAATTGACAAGCTAGTGCTATGTCCATAGAGAAAAGGCCACCCTGGGTGGATGACAGGGAAGCAGGTGCCTTGGTTGCAATGGGGAATTGTGATCAAAGGAATTGACAAGCTAGTGCTATGTCCATAGAGAAAAGGCTCAGTGGGTCAAGTGGTCAACAGAAAGTTGGAGAAGGTGGAAAAATCCTTTGGGGTAGACATTACGGGGGAAGAGGAACACTTTAGCATTATCATAAGAAGATTGGAGACCATTTAGAAAGCGAACCTAGTGAGCTAATCTACATCAACAAAGAATATGAAATGGTTAAGATCTTGAACCTAATATCGAGCAAAAATTATAATTCTAGGAATGGCAAAGGGATTATCTCAAAAGGGGAGAGGGATCCGACGATTGTGTTAAAATGACAATTTGTTCATGGAGTATTGAGGTGGTGGGGTGGATCAACAAAAAATTGGCAATCAAGGAATGGCTTGCTCTCACAAAGTCAAACTGTTGATTCTCCAAGATCGGAAAATAATAATAGTTGGCACCTTCTGATATTAGAGAAATCAAGGTTAGTGAGGATTTTGGGTGGCAGTGGGACTGTGGATGCTATAGAAAGATTGGGAGGAACTGCAGTAGTCTCTGACTCTAGTCAGTTTCTTCTTATTATTTGCATTGACGGTAGAAGCTTTATCAAAATATGATTCAGAATGGAAGTTTAGCGGGCATCATCAATGGCATGGAGGTGGGTAATGGAGATGTTAAAAAGCTACTCATGTCATGTATGCAGATGATACAATGCTATTTGGTAATGGGATGCAGAGTGAAGTTCAGAGGTTGAGAGATGTTCTTGGGTGGTTCAAGATCATTTCAGGCCTTAATCCTCAGAAAAAGTAGTTCCTCTGGTAAAGATCATTTGATTTCAGAGATTGCACGAGATTTGGGATGCAAGGTTGAGGAATGCTGCTAAATCATCTGGGTTTCCTAATTCTTAGACGTAGATGCGGGGCCAAGTGATGGATTCAGTGATCGAAACGTATAATCAGAATCTGTCAACTTGAAAGAGTAAGCTTCTCTCTCTGGGGGAAGGATTACACTCATCAAATCAGTTCTTGCCAGCACGCCAATGGGCCTTCTAAAGTTGCTGAGATATCCAGTGAAGGTTGCAGCAAAAATTGAGTCTAAGGAAGATTGCTATTGAATGATATGGCGATTGGGGAATGGGGAAAACTTTGGTGAAGGAGCTATTAGTCAGTAAGTATGGTCTGGCCAACAATGGTTGGAATGTCACGAGGGCTTCCAAAAGAAATGACCAGCATTATGGAAAGCCATTTCCAAGGCGCATGTATTTTGCCTAATCAGTTTAGGTTCAGGGTGGGGGTGCAGGGAACAGTATCAGATTTTGGGACAACCAATGGTGTGACCTTCCAACACATGCACCAATATCACGTCCAACATTCCATAGGAATTTGAAAGATGTGGAAACAATGGAATTTACTCTATTCTTGGGCATTCTTAACTCAGTGTATATCTCCCAGACAGGAACTGATAAAATAGTGTGGGCCTCGAAGGTAGATGGTTGTATTTCTGTAAGATCAACAACTAAGCTCCTTACAGAGGGTACAGGTGGCAGTTCAACGTCGTTCTCCAGAATTTGGAAGGTGTCAGTTTCCATTGAAGGCGTGCGATTTGGAACAGAAAGGGGCGAAGGGTTTTTTTTTTTTTTTAAGGGGCCAAGGTTAATCAAGTCTCCCAACACATGCGCCAATATCATGTCCGACATTTCATGGGAATTTGAAAGATGAGGAAACTGTGGAGTTTTCTCAGTTATTGGGCATTCTTGACTCAGTGCATATCTCCCACACGGACTGATAAAAGGGTGTGGGCCTCAAAGAGGCGGATGGGTGTTTTTCTGTAAGATCAACAGCTAAGCTCCTTGCAGAGAGTACAGGCGGCAGTTTGACATCGTTCTCTAGAATTTGTAAGGTGCCGGTTCCATTGAAGCCATGCAATTTTGTCTTCACAGCGAGCCTTGACGAAATTTTAATGATAACCTAAGGAATGGTGATATGCAAGTCCCGAATGGATGGCCTATATGTTGCTATGATGAGGAATCGACAAACCATGTCCTCTTGAACCATAAAGTAGCAAGGAAAGCATGGGAGCCTGTGACACCCAAATTTGATATAGCTCAGGTGTTCCTGAATTCTGTCAATGTCTGATTTCAGATTGGCAGATAAAGCGTCGGACCAACTTGGAAGGCTGCTTTGGAAGATGGTGGATCAGGTAACCCGGTGGATCATGTGGATTGAAAGAAACAATAGGACCTTTGTTGGGAAAACATCACAGATTAGGTCCACTGTTAATATAATTTTCAGACTTCTTGCAGTTTGGGCTAAAGCAGATGTCAGATTCAAAGGCATCCATCTTGCGTTATGTTCATCGAGTAGGGAGGAAATGGTGCAGAGCGGTCAAAAAATTCACAAGCAGACAGCTACTTGGAAGGCTCCTCCGGACAGGAGTCGCAGGACATTTAGGGTCAACTTTGATGGCGGCTCATTCATGAACCTGGGGCCTGCAGGTACCAGAGGGATTATCAGAGATGCTAGAGGGAACATGATTATTGAGTTCTCAGGACTGGTTGGGAGAAGGATTCAAATTAAAAAGTGGTGGCCCTCTTCCAACGCATCAAGTTGGGACTTTGATTTGCTTCTGCTCATAGTGGATGGGGATTCAAAAAATGCAATATCATGGGCAGATAGTGGGCTCGATCCGTTGGAGGGTTGTAAACCTCATAGAAAAGGCACAACATTTGTGTGACAAGAACCAGATCATGATTCATGGTGTTCTTCCCCCAGGTTCCACAAGATGTGAATGCAGAGTAAACAAGTTGGCGAAAAATGATATCTATAGATAACAGCTAATTATCACAGATAAGAGGAATCATTGATTGTATGTATTTGTGTGACCGTTTTTTGTTTTTGTTTTTGTTTTTTCAGTCAGCCCTCTCTGTGGTGTGGACTGTATTTTAGTTTTGTTTCTTTTTTCAATAAAGTCTTGCCATTCATCAATAATAATAATGAATCTGGCGGAGGCTTAACAACTGCTTGGAGTGAGCTATCAATGGATTTCATCTTTCCAACCAAAAATCATAGAGATTTTTATAGATAACGCCACAGAAAATTTGACCCGAAAAAAAAAAAAAAAAATCAAAACTTGTGTTCTTTAAGAAATATAAATTTAAATTAGATGAACCAATAGAAATCATACAGTTGCCCAAAGTTAGTTTATCACATTTCAAGAAACTGCTGAGTGGCCACAAAGACAGCAAATGACAAGCAAATCCGCTAAGTACAAACGCCATGCAAAATCTTTCCTCACATGGAAGCTTCAGACCTTGAGCACACCTAATTCAGCCAATGATCGCATCGCAATTTGAGAATCTTCCGAAATGACAGGTCTATGATATTGCCCATCTTTGTCATTGTCGACTCTAGAAATTAAGCTCAAAATAAAATATCATGTTAATCATTGCAATAACATCATCCTTTCATACAAGCATGACACTAAACCTTGAGATCAAGGGCTTGAGATTAATAAAATAATTAAAACATTTAAAAAATCACAGTTATGGGGCTATCAATCCTAAACAAACAATGCCGAATCTGATGAATGAATGAATTGTTGCCAGAATAAGAATTATTGCAGAGTACCATACCAGAATCTTCTACTACCATAAAAAGGGAGAGTTTTAGATAGAACCTGTGGCGATCATAATCCCTTGGCGAACGCGACCTTCTGCGGCTCCTTGAATCATAATTACGAGAACGATCTGATTCTCTTTCACGCTCCCGATCATAACCACGATCACGATCGTAATGGCGGTCACGGTCCCTACTTCGACGATCGTGATCCCTTCCCCGTTCTCGACTATCACCACGATCATCTCTATCCCTCTCTCGGTCCCTGCTCACTGCCCTATCATGGTCCCGGATTCTTTCTTTTGATCTGAATATGAATTAAGAAAGACATCCACATATTTTAACATATACAGCAAAGATTTGTGGGGAAAAAAAAGCCACTTCAGCAACATCAGATTTCTTGAAAAGAGACGTGTAAAGAAAAGAGCACCTTCTATCATCTTCCAATCGATCAACCTTTCGAATCTTATTTCTCTCTTCCTGGCAAAATTAAATTATTAAGAGATGTGGCTCAAAAAAAAATTTGAAATGCATCAAACGTATTTCCAGCTGGGAAGGAATGACACGATGCAATAAGCATGCATACGAAAACGAACAAGCATAAAGCCATCTAAATGATGTCGCCAGCCATTAGCCATTAAATCATATGCAGGCTGTCATGATATTTCACCGCAATTAGAAACTAGGCCTAAAGTCAAATAGCAAACAAGGAACTAAACTCTCATATTTAACAATATCATATAGTACTTATCATGACAAATATGGAGAAATTTTACAGTACAAAGAAACATCGGAACATAGAAGAACTGCAAACAATTCTTACTCTTAACACTTTGTTCAACATGAACCTACATGTCAAAAAACACCAGAACAAGTAAAATACAAAGCTGTGAGCAAGTAACTGTAAGGCGATAGACTTGTTATGTTAGATCTCGTATGCCCTGGGAGCTAACCTTCATATGCCTTCAACAATATGTACACCACCAACAACAACAACAACCTAGCCTTTCCACCACACAAGATATTTATTTGCCACTATGATCAAATTAGAAACCCACAAAAACACATGCAATACTGCAGAATGATAGCCAGATCTTTCGAACCTCTGAAGTACCGTAAGAGATGGCAGAACACGGCTATTGAGTACAGAAAATGTCAAGATGGCTCTGCTGTACCTAGAATATCTTCTCAAAAAGTAAAGAGAACTATAAAACATTTAAAAAATTGATAGCGTTAGAATATCTTAAAATAAAAATGCTGCAATGCTAAAATACAGTGCCGTCGTATGCCTGTACCATGAGGTTTAGGGGTCAAGCAAGTCCAGTATTGCCCTGTACCCGTACACGATACCCATATCATACCCTAGTAATGCAGGACACACAATTCAAACACCAGAACAAGTTATTTACTGGAAATGCACCTCGGTTAAATGGTCAGTGATTTTGGTCATGCACTAAATAGAGCCACATGATTTTGATCACCTCTCAAAGACACGTGGTTAGTGTTTTTTCTGTTTTTGAAGGATACTTTGCCTCTAAAACCTATTTGGGAGTTCAAGGTAATGGTGTCAAACTTTAACGTAAGACGTAGGATTGAAGGAAATTATGGCTATGATGCCTTCAATAATTTCTTCATTTCCGGAGAGTATATTTGATGATCGATGATCAAAATTAAAATGAAACGACTAACGCCAGAATTTAAGCATAGCTGCATTGTGTTTTTGAGGTTAGAAAACTCACTGATGCCATACATAACTGATTCTCTAGGGTAGAGTGTGAAACACTATATCAGCACCTGAATCAACATGTTCAGATTCCAACTTTAAAGAAGTTGACAAATGTAACTAATAAAACAATTGACAGACCTACCTAGTAGAACATGCAAAAATTGATGTGTAGGTGTGGCATATGCATCATAGAATGGAACTTCTGGTTAAGTGAATAGATCAGCTATAATCACCAGTGAAATAAACATAATATACTGCAATTTACGTGGGAAAAAGATGCATAACCACACCTGAAGCTCTTGTAACTTCTCTCGGATTTGCATATAGCCCAAGTGAAGCTTTCCTCCAAAATGATCAGCCAAGCGACGGTCACTGGATACCAAACAACAGTCAAAATAGCTCATTCACTACAAAATGTACAAATCCTTCATCTGGATCCTACATGTACGGTCAATGTAAAGTGGCCCCACAAGTTTCTAACAATTATAATCTACAAGCATAAAACAGAAAACACGCACATTCTTTAGCTGCAAAAGTTTTCCTCGTAAAACTGGGCCCAAAAGCCTGCTGGTAACAAGGAGGTATAATGCGCCTCGTCAAAAGCTGAAGGACTTGAAACCCCAAACACTAGTCTTTTGTTACCCTCTGTAACTTATGAACATAAGCATGACTGTGGAGTGAGGAAACCAGAACTTTACCTGTCATATACGCTCAAGAATGCTCCACAAATGTCACAGACACGTAGCTTCTGATCAGTCTGCATAAGATACAAGATTTTATAATGATGATAACCTTGGTCGAGACAGCAAATCAATAAAATTATTATCAATGAACCAGTACAATTTTATAATAGTCAAGGAAATCCAGTGAGTAGCACAATATTTCACTCGTTTCCTAGATGTAGCATCGATCCTATCCAATTAAAAAGGCATGGAAATATAATAAAGCCTGACAAGGATACTGCATTTGACTTGCAATAAAGATGATAATTCTTGGGAAAAACCGTTTACAGCCACCTTTATTGATTACAGCACTAGGTCTTTCAACGGATCGGATTCATATCGGAAACTAATGCACCTGTATCGGCCTAAGGGAATCGGATCCTGATCCTTTCAACCTCAGATACAGGTTCCATATTTGATCAGATCTGGGAATCCCATTGGGTCCAGCTAGGCCTAATCTCTAGTCCAAGTTAAGGACTCAGGAGAGGGATTTAGATCCAGATTTGGATATGGGCTTGAGTTTGGGTACAATCTGGATTTGAGCCAATGCCAATTACATGCATTTTGTATGTTTTTAAATAATAAATATATTTAAACAAAATAAATAAAAATCATATATTTGGGTGGCCAACGGGTACCTGTGGAGGCACCTGAACCGACCCAATTTCTAATCAGATCCAAGTCCCTGGACCTGAATCCAACATGGGCCCAATAACTGGATCCAGATCCAACTAATTGGGTCAGGTGCTCCAGATATCCATGCATTCAGATACCCATCGACAGCCCTATGCAGCACTGTTCCCTTTCATACTTCTGGCTAGACAGTAGTACAAGCAAGTATTATTGTATTGTCAAATGTATAAAAAAACAGTGGGTGTTCCTATCATCAAAGTGGGTGTAAATAGTGGCTCCCCAATTTTTTGGGGTAAGTCTAATATAGAGGTTATTGGCATGTAAACTAAAAGAAATTGTGAAAATGAACTCACAATGCGCACATCAGCAGCAGTGTATTTTGAGGAGTCCAGTATTGGTTCCTGCCTTGCACCCAACTGAGAAAAGAAAACGAAAAACAGATACAGATGACTTTAAAAAGCTAAAAAGCAAAAGATCTGCAGAAAAAATGAAATTATAGTTAAACAAATAAACAGAACACTTGAAAATTAATATCTAAAAGCTATGTCAAAGGGGAAAAGAATAAAAACTAAAAACCTTTTTCAGGGCTTCTGCTTCTTCCAATGCTTTCTGTGCTTCATCTACCATGCCTTGCTCACCTGCAGAAGAACATGAGTCAACAAATATGCATAAAGCCAATTCCTATATCACACTAACTAGAAAGAACTGAATCAACACTGAAGCTAGTGTGCATAAGAAAATAATTCAAACTTGCTGAATTCTTGAATGATAATGAAATGGAAGTAAGATCAAACACAAAAGAGAACACAACGAAAAACACAGCCAAAACGCCAAAAAAAAAATAAAAAGAAACACAATGAGCATGGATGAAAACGTTAGTTGGAAGCTATTCCAAATGATTGTGTATACATTCATGCTCTTAATGGGAACACGTAAAGGTCAAGGACATTATTCATTGTTAAGAAAACATAGTGCATCCCACACCATGCAATCAGAATCTGTACACCACCTGCTAGGACTTAATCTGTGATCAGGATGCTAATGCATTATTGGTAAATACCAAAGAAGCACTCCAAAAGCTACCACAATCCATAGCTTAAGAGGAATGTAACACTAGAGACTAGACAAACTGAGGATCCCATGTTGAAATTTTGTTTGACAAGTTCCAGCAAACCAGATTGAATCTTCAAGGAAAAATAGACGGTTGTTTACAAATAGCTGTCTCCATCAAGATGGTACTGGTGGCCAATGGGCAGAGGCCCCAATATCTTAACTATTAATGGGAAAAATGAATACCAACTTTACAGAGTCCTAGGTTTGAGAACTGTGATTTCTTTGTTTCTAACAATGGCCTGCAGTCACCACAACTTTAGTATAAAAGATCAATGCTCTAAATAATTTCGTTGTGCAGTCAGTCAATAGCCAGGCCAAAAAACGAATGCAGGAAACAACACTAGACACAGATGCAGGCAGCGGAGAAATTACATGTGCAGTATACGATTAGCACAGATACATGAAATAGATGCAAGAGACAAGACATGAGAAACTTATGTAATTTGGAGGAGGGCATAGGTTCCTGTCACTTATTCCTCCCATTAACATTGAAAGATAAAATTATAACCAACGCCTAAGGAAACATTGGAAATGTTTTAACGGATGTGTTAGAATGAGTTGGTGAGTGGCTGAGGGGAAAACATCAAATTACATATACCATTCACATGGATTGGCATGAACCCATCAAAGACTCATCATAGGCATTCTCAAGAGCATCCTTCCAGCGAGTCCAGAAGAAATAACAAAGATTTAGTTGCTTTTGCTAGTTTGGTTAAGTTTCCCAATCTCCACAAGATGATGACTATGCCCTGCTCTCCATTCTTTTCTTTTCTTTTTCTTTTTTTTTTTTTCTTTTTTGCTCAGCACCCATGTTCTTCATTCATATGTACGAAATGACCACATGGTAACCCAATCAGCACATGATTGAGGCACTGAAATGGATTTGTTTGTTGTCCCAAAATTCTCAATTTCCTCAGCCTTCCCTGGTCACTGAAGCCTGAGGGACGACCTGTACCCTTGATTGAGTGGTGGCTAGGAAGGCTTGAACTCCTTGAAAGGTTACTCTGAAAAAGGCAGATTTCTAAGATATCTTCTGGTACAGCTGTTTTTTCAGTACATCACCACGCAAAGCTGCTTGTTAGCTAATTGGAGTTTTTTTCCTTATCTTTTTTTTTTTTTTTTTTTTTTTTTGTAAAAGGCTAGCTAATTGGAGAATGAATACGGCTATTTATGAAACAATGCATATAAATATATTTCTCTTACAACTGAATTTTGGATTCTTTCCTTTCATTAGGATACCATCTTAGCAGATAGAAAAATTAGGAAGCTAAACAAGATGTCTAATGTACGAAATTGTTGTTTTCAAACAATCTAATTTCCACTATCCAAGAGTACATACACAAGCCCATGCCCCCATAAACACAATCTGAATTGAATACATGAATGAAACATGTAACACATGCCTACAATGAGAAAACCGGTGAAGAAATATCCAATCCTGTCACGATGTAGAGAGCACAAATGCAAATCTCAAAACATACTCTTCTGATACACACCGGACCTTATAACAAGAGTGGAATGCGGACATTGACAGAAAAATAACATGGGAATATCACCTTTTTTCTTTTTTCTTTTTGAAAGATAAGCAATTTATTAAAAGAACAACGAAAACAGAAAACCAGAGAACAAAACTGCAACACAAAATGAAAGCAACACAGAAAAGGAAATGACACCTTTGGCGTCTATTATATAAAAATCAAGAACGGAATGCAGACTTTGACAGAAAAATGAGATGAGAATGTCACCATTGGTGTCTATTATATAAAAATTAACAAATACAACAAGCAAGCTCCAACACAGTCCATAAAAAATAAAAAAAGAAGAAGCAAGCTCCAATGTAGAAACTAGAGCATATAATGATGTAGATATAAGGCAAAATATTGAGTAGAAATATCAACAATGTTTCACAAAAAAAAAAAAAAAAGCATGACCCATATTAGAAAGGAGATGCATCTGTACAATAATAGGTTTACCAAGATCCTCTGCCTTCTTCAGCTTCTCATTTATCATTTCCTGTGTTCGAGCATCTGGAGGAACAAGTGCTGGCAATGGAGCCAATGGAGGAGGGTTTGGAAGAGGCTGTGGTAAAGAAGCTCTGTCTTTGTTGAAGGCATCCAGTAGAAGCATGGACTGCAGAGGAGGATAAGAACTGAATTGTCATAGACAAAAGCAAGCCAGAAAATATACCAGAAGCATGCACAAACATACTGAAAAAATAATTTACAGAAAGGTCCTGTAAGCTGGTAGTAAATGAGGAATAAAAAACCTGTTTGTCTGCTCGTTTGCCTCTGAGCTCTTCCACCACTTCCAAAGCCCGGATTTTATTATCTGTTTTCCCTTCCAAATCTGCAGATCCATATTGTTGAAAAGGCTAATCAATAATCTATAGCCGTTTCTCAAAGCTCCCCAATATCAAAGTGTACCAAAATGATTAATAAGGATAGTCCTTCACATGCCAAGCGAAAACAGGCAAATGAAGACCAACAAACATCAATTAAAGTAAGATTGAAGGATCAAACTCCCAAAAAGATTGAATGATGATTAACAGAAGATATTTTAAGATTAGATGAGTGTCAAAGCAGTAAGAAGACAAAGTGATGAAAATTGCCATATCAGAGTTCGCTTTATTAGCATAGAATAATTGGGAAACATGTGCAGCCTATCGTAAAATGATAAAATTTAAGATTGCAAACCAACCTCAGACAGGTCAACATGATGCAAACAGCAGCCAAAGAGCATGTTTACATTTATGATACCAGAATGATTCAATTCACTACATGGTAGAAGTTAAGAAGGTAAAGCTTTACATGCAAATGGATGCAAGCAGGAGAACTATTCATTTTTTGTGATTTGAAGCTATTCATAACAAAAAAACATAATCTGTGATGTGGAAAATATACCAAGACATGGGGGCAGCCAACATACAAATGCATAACACAGTTTTGATATTAGGGGGTGAGCGGTTGGTTTTGCCAGAGCTCTCTCAAACAGCTGGCCATACCTTAGGTTTGCCGGCACAAGGGACTATGTCCCAGGATACCGCCCCCTCCCGAGGCATGACAGTGGCACTGCCTACTTCATCATTCCCAACCATCAGCGAGCCTCCATTCCCCGTAGGGTGGATTCCCCTAATGAGCCATTAAAGGCGGCTGGGAGAGATACCTCATAGGTTCTCCCACCAATTCCCAAGTATCCCCCCGGCATCCCATTCAAGGGGGAAGGATACCTTGGTAACACAGTTTTGGTATTACAAGAGCTTAAGAAGGCAATTGATGCCACATGAAAATTAAACTACATCATTATCGCTATTTTCGGTAAAACTTATACAGCAGAATTATCAGAGTTTACAAACTTGATCATAACAACATCAGTTCATGGTATTAGCATCTTCCTCAACTTTTCCTATTAACTATTAAGATAAACCCTCAAGGCAGCCTGAAGTACAATTTCATTAATAGGTTTGTTCCATCCTCTTAGTGTTGTATTATCCCTGCTTGCGATCTTGGAGCCTCTCCTCTGTTGTAATTTTAGTTTTTCTGATTCAATAAAAATAAAAAATAAACTTTTTTTGAACGATAAAGATCTTATTAAAAACTGCTTGGCAACTACCAAAACAGCAAAGAATACAACAGCAAAAAGAAGCAAACATTACAACCCCAGAAAGGATGGAGCATTAGAAACGAATATATGCCGAAGACCAGCAGCCCAATCTAACGCATCCATTTTAGATTTCCAAGACTTCTTCCCAAGGCCCCGACTTGTTATGAAAGCATCACAAATTGCATTCCACTCAAATGTTCCAAACAACTGCAAGCATACACAAACGCCATAGATCTACCCTCTCCTTAGTTGTGTACCCCGTGCCACATCTGGAACAATTGATCAACTGATGGAAGAATCACCTAGATTACACCGAAAATCTTAAGAAGATGATACCACAAATGACTTGCGAAAGGGCAGTGAATGAATAAATGATCAATCCATTCTGCATCATTCTTGCATCGGAGACAAATATTGGGCAAAATCATGGCCCTCTTCTGAAGGTTGTCTATAGTTAGAATGTGCATCCTCCCAACCAACCACACAAGGGATGCCACCTTAGGAGGAGCTCCATAGAACCAAAATGCATGGAAAAACTTGCGGCTCGATACAGAGTTCCCACCTTAACTTTTAAATAGAGCGACTTGACCGAAAATCTTTCAGAAGGAGAGGCGCCCCAAAGCAAGGAATCCGAGAGTTCCGGGGAAGAGTAAATATTTTGAAGGCGTGATAATAACCTAGCAAAGTCCTCCACTTCCTCATCTGGCAAATCCCTACAACATGAGGGACACCAAACTCCTCTACCCCCATCGGGCAAGAAGCAGGCAACTGCAAAGATGTTCTTCACAGGAGATAATCTCGCCAAAGATGGAAAATCCGTCTCCAAAGGTCTATTGCCACACCACACATTCCCCAAGTAACAGATTCAGGAACCATTACCAAAAGAGAAAAATGAAACTAGATCTGACCAAAGGAGCTGCTGAGATGATAGCCTTCCATATTCCAGAGACACGGTAATACAATGATTTCTTGATATCCAAACCCCCCTCTTCCAAATTGTACTTAAATGCTACAACTTCTCTCCATAGATTGCCTTCTTCAGACCTGAATCTCCAATACCACTTACCAAGGAGAACGACATTCAAGGATTCAAGGTCTCTTATACCAACACCACCCTCAACTAGAGGCTTACATACCTCTTCCCACTTGAGTAAGTGGAACTTGTGTTTATCTTCAACCCCTTGCCACAAAAAATCCCTTCGCATCTTATACAACCTTTCTAAAACTAACTTTCCGCGCTTGTAAAGAGACATGATTTATAAAGGCAAATTTGAAAGAGCCGCTTTAACAAGAGTGATACGCCCCGCCAAAGATAAAAGCATCCCCTTCCACTTGAATAGCTTCCATTCAAACCTTTCGATTACCTTACTCCACAAATGCTCCGGTGGTTTCCCCAAATACGTCGATGGGAAGGATCCCTCTCCGCACCCAAAAACTTGTGTAATTAGCTACTACTTCCCTAGCTAACCCTATGCCAAGCATCTCGCTTTTTCTCACATTAATCTTTAGCCCCAAGACCTCAAGCACCCCAATATCTTCCTTAAATTATCTATCATAAGTTCATCCACATCAGAAAACAGTAAAGTGTGTCTGCAAATTGTAAATGGGATATTCTAACTCTTTTGATCCCTGAAATTCGGATATAAGTCCCATTTCTTGACCTTTGGATAACATACAGCTCAATGCTTTTGCAACCACTATGAACTAAAATGGAGAAGGCAGGTCCCCTTGCCTTAGACCCTGCGTAGCTCTGAAGAACCTTTTTTGGTAGCCATTAACCAAAATTGAGAAAGAGGCGGATGATACGCATTCAAGCATCCAACTTATCCACTTGCTTCCACAACTTAATCTTTTTAACGTATATTCTAAGAAACCCCATTCCACATGGTCATACGCCTTTTCAATGTCCAATTTACACACCGCACCCTTCTTGCCTACCTTGTGCCTTGAGTCGATACATTCATGAGCTAGCAATGCACTTTCTAGTATCTATCTATCCTCTACGAACACGCCTTGATTTTCTTATATAATCGAAGAGAGCACTAATCTAAATTTACTAGCCAACACCTTCACCAAAATCTTGTAGACAATGAGACTAATAGAACGGAAAACAAATAGTGACTCTGCTCCTCTTTTTGAAATTAGGGCTATAAATGTGGATCACATCACTTTGGCAAGCCATCCTTTATCACAAACTTCTTTCACAAATTCCACAACCTCCTCCTTGATTGTGTCACAAAAGACTAGGAAGAAAGCAATGGGAAAATTGTCGGGGCCCAAAGCTTTATTGCTGACCAAAGAGTCAATAGCACATTTGATTTCTTCTTCCGTAATTGGCTTCTCAAGTGATTCTGCATCCACTTTTGATAACCCAAAAGTGACAAATTGTCTAGTAAAGGTTGCTTTCAACCTTCACTGCATAGTAACTTTGAATAAAAATCCACAATGGCAGCACATACATCACTCTTTTTCCCTTAACCAAAATACTACTGATCTTATTTTGTCTGGCTTTTTTTTTTTACACACGCACGCTCACATCCACACATGCCACAATGGGCACTCGAACCCATGACCTCAATGTTGAAACTTACAAAGTCTACCACTAAGCCACAGACATTAGCTATACCATGAAAAAAGAGGTGTTTCTATCACCTTCTTTAAGCCATACAGCTCTTGATCTCTGCCTCCACATAATTTCCTCTTCCTTAAGATACATGAAATATTCCGCTAATTGGTACAAACGCCTATTCGATCTTTTATCGATAAAGTAGACCCCTCTTCTTTAATATTGAGCTTGTTGAGTTCACTAATAATGCACTCAGCTTTTTCGGTTCTATTACTAAAAAACTCATTTTTACAATCAGCTAGTATCAACTTAAGATTTTTTATCTTTCGAGCCCAGCCAGTATCCAGGTGTGCCAGAAACTACAATGGACTCTCCCACCAATCTCTAGCCATTTCCGCAAAACTGTCCACTTCCAACCATGCAAAGTTCGAATCGGAAAGGTTTGGGACCCCAGCTCTCCTCCTCAACTTCTAACATAATGGGGTGATGATCTGAAGTCGTTCTAGGAAGACCACGCAATAGGGATGTCGATCATGTCGTTCTGATTCACCAAATCTCCAAATCCTCTGGTACTTCTGGTAAGTCACCCTCCGTTTGACTTCTCATGACTGAACCTAACTACGTTGAAATCTCCCCCAACGCACTAGGGAAAATTGAAGATAGCTCTGACCTAGTTCAACTCTACCTAGAAGAGGTGTCTACAAGTGTGAATGCATGGGCCATATACTGTCAAGAACAGCCATCTGAATTGAGAAGAGATTTCCCTAAAACTATCGACACCGAAAATGACCCAATGTTACTACCATCAAAGCACCATAGATCTCTATTCCATGTAACCAACACCCCCCCTACAGTACCTTCAGCATTTAAAGCTACCTAGCCTTTGTTCTTAATTCCACAAATAAAACTGAGAATATTATCATCAAAAGAATCCAACTTGGTTTCCTAGAGAGAGAGAATCTAAATCTTGTACTTTTTACATACCTTTTTAACTTTAATACATTTTCTCCTGATTCCCCACCCCCCTTATATTCCAACAAAGAATCTTCATTAAAAACCATGTTGAATTCCCCTACCCCTGTTGCCACTACTATGATTGCTAGCCAAGCATAATTTACAGAGCATTTAAGACTCATCAGTTCTCTTCATCCTCTGGGGAATTTTGGTTTAGAATTCTGCATACGCAACTCCCTCACCTTCCACTTGCTTCTTTCCTCGACAAATTTGATGCAAGCTTGTACATCGTCATCTCCAGCACCAAACGTCATCCCTATTGACTTACCCACACACTTCAACATGTCCATGTACTATCTTGTCTTCTCTTCAGACATATAGCGAACACCCTGATAAAATGGAGAATTGTCCAAAAAGGGAGAGAGAAGTGTCACGGTCCTCAGTGGGTATTTCCCTTGCATCTTGTAAAGGTGTAACGTCGTGTGTGTTGTCGAAGAAATTTACACTTGCTATTTCATCACCTTAACATAATGACTCACTAGCCTAAAACAATATTGTCTCTCACTTCCATCTCAATCCCTTGATCAATAGCGAGAGTTATATCTGCATTGGGCCCTGGAACTCGTATACCAGAAGCAATCATCTGGAGAGGACCTGCTATGATATCGAACTGCTTCGGAGAAGATGTCGCGCTTTGCTCTCATCCTCTTCGAATAAGAAAACAGAGCATCCTCCCCCTCTTATCAAAAAGGCCACTTTGATGTCATACATTTAACTAAGTTGCATGTGCACTTCCTACCTAACACCTAATACAAGTGGTGAGACAGATACGAGCACCCTTTCGTCTTGAGACAGGGAAACACATGGGAACACTTTTGAAGCTTGGATAGTAGCCTCACCATATGTGAGGAGAGGAGCCCCATTGTAAACATCATCGTATGTTTCTAAGCCTCGCCACCCACCCGTCGACTCCTCATTATTAAAGTCCCTGCTCCCACTACTCTCGTGAAGACACGTTAATCCGATCCTTAGCTACGGAGCCGAATCGCAAACCAAACCTCTGCTAAAGGTTTTGACAGGCTTCTTACTGGATTTGTCGACAAATCGGCCAACCGAGGCTGAGGTTCCACCTGAACCTCCCACCCAGGCAATGCTGACAAAACATCTGACGGTTGTGTTTCATCCAATGGCGACGGATCCTGCTTCAAAAGCAGAAGGTCTACCCGAACCTCCACCATAGGCAAGGCTAATAAATGGCTAAGGATCACCAGCTCCCCACACATGGATGGTTCTCCTACATCCACATCTACCAACACCACTTCTTCATCGAAAAATCTTGTATGTCTCACAACGGGAGTGGACACGTGTCCCCCCACCTTTTCTCTTTCCGGGTCTTGTTGCCACGTCATCCCTTCCTCCTCTTGCTCATCCACACATCCTTTGCCGAAAAATGGTATCAATGCTCCTCGATTTTTTCCATTGACGACCACCGCCTTCAACTTGAAGATGTGACCCCTTCGCTATCATTCCTCCCTCCACTTACACGAAACCCCCCAAGAAATCTCCCTAACCTATCCCCAACACCAATTTCTCTTCGCCAACCCATAGATCTATCGATTTCAGATATGGCCAGATCGATCATCTTCTTACGCACACCCTAGCATCACTAATTTCATCTTCCATTGGATGTGGCTGGATCTATCGCTATCACCTCCCCAAGGCATGAACTGAATGCCTTAAAAACCAGATGATCAACCCAAAGTTCCAGAGGGATCCCCCACGGGAGATACCACACCTCCTCTCCAAAGGACTTTTCATCCCACCTATGGAACTCCATGACCAAACCATCATTAAACAAGGCTTCTACTACAACGATTTGGTCTAGATTGGTGTCAATCCTAACCGAAATCCATAGCTCACCTCTCCCAGAGGCTTGATGATGCAATCATCTTCCTCGAGCTGACAGCATGCTTCGAACCAAATTTGAATCTCCTGAAGGGAGGCACCAGGTCTAGCAATAACAAGAAGCGAATGATGAAACTGGCTTCTGGCCATCTTTAGAATTTCAGGATTAACCCTAAAGACTTGATTTCCTTCCTGCAATTCCTTCCAAACCAGGGTTGAAGAGGCGTTGTGAGTTTTCATCACTTTCCTGGACTCCATTGAGGCTTCTATCACGATTTTAAGCTTCCCGCCACTATCTCTACATAACTTTTGGGAATCCATACCAATTTGTATGGTGAACTCCCTTTCTCCCCTGTCATATGGCGTTTGCTGCCCTTTCCGAGTTGAAATGGGCTTTCTGTACTACAATCATCTTCCCATCAAGTACTTTGCTATTAATCTTTGCTACTGCTTGCCTAAGTTCCTCTGCCAATCGCATTCGCATGAAAGCAAAACCTCGAGCCACTCTTGACTTCTTATCCCAGGGGATAACAACCTCCATTACCTTCCCACATCTCCTAAAAGTGCAATAGAAGTGATGTGATCTTTGACCCAATCTCCTGGATATTCTTGGACAAAGATTGTGGGGAAGTCGTGCAAGGCTTGACCCTGAGAATCCCCTTCAAGATTCTTCTTCTTCTTAGTTGTTGTTGTCCATCCTCCTTCCTGCGCTCCCAAAGGACATACCATTCCATCCTCCAAAACCTACCATTTCCCCTTCTCCTCTTAGCTCAGCTTCCGGCCATCGTTATGTGCCTGTACTACATCGTACTCACGAGAAGCCGCGAGATGGTTTGATTTCGGGATGAATATCTTCTCCCTGATTTCAAGATTCTTCTTCTTGCAAACCATTGTACTTGTCCACCACTTTGAACTTTCAATCCAGACAAAACCTTCTTTAGAAACTCTAAACATCAAACCATTGAATCCTCCTTTGCTTCTATAAATTTATTACTCTTCTAAAAAAAAAGTTTCGGTCCAACACAGTATATCAATGAAGAAAAGGATAAGGTACCTTATATATGCCAAACATGAGTTCAAATACACAATTCCACGGAAAAGCAAAACAATGTGATGCCTCTAAAGCTATAAGTGTATCACTGTCCTTAGTAACACCCCAATATTGACTTGGCAAAATAATTGATTAATAAATGACGTCCGCATAAACTTCCAACAAAAGAAAATGTGGCATTTCCTTAAATTCCAATATTATGAACGGGGCCTCATTTTACTTCAAGATAGCATGGCCCACTCATTTTAACGTCTAAACCATCCAAGGATGGATTAAACTATCACTCACAAGCAACTTTTTTCACAATAACCACGAATAACATAATTTTTATGGCAGCTCTATGATGTGAGAATTACCAAAAGCGTCGACTTCCTTCAGCTTTTCCTTTATTTGCTTCGACAACTCGAGAACTTCAGGTGTCTGCATATTATCAGCAGAACGCTTAGAATTTCTACAAACAATAAAATAAAATAAAAGGACTAACAATTAACTGAAGATTCAGTCAAGAAAGACGGCAGTTACCTGCGTAACCTCAGACACGGATATAGCAATGGCAGCTTTAGCATCCTCATCCTCGAGTCGCTTAAGAGCTCTTTGAATTTTCCGATCACACTCAACAATAAGTCTATCTATGACATCCTCCAAGTCCCTGTCATAATTGTCTGTACTTTTTGCTTTTGCTTCTTCATATCTATGAATGGTTCAGGAAAGCCATGGGAAAGAAGTGCAACTTCAGAAGTCCTACAGCTTAGCAGTTAGCACTAGACTCAAAGAAGCCACAGCCAACGCTTTTGCTTCTCATTGCCTTGCCCTAAACAAAATCTGGAAAGAGTAGGGGCTATTGATGACTCACAAGTCATGGTGATACAGTACTACTTGCAGATAAGGCCAAAGCAATGATTCCTAGCTACACAGGCCTTTCAAATTGTCCGGTTCAGAAAAAGCTAAGTCCAAATTGATGAAAACTAGAGGAAATGTACAATGATTGCAGAAGCAAAAAGGCATTTTGGCTCAGCCAGCAGTCATGCAAGTGGGGCCTAACTCTTGTGATCCAGATCATTCATCTGGTGGGCACCATTATGTATGGGTCATGCTGTCAGAGATTTCCACATCAGAAAATCATGGCCACCAAACTAGAAGCTCCTTTCTTTCTATCTCAGAGCTCATCAACGATGTGACCCACTAAATGAACAATCTGGATCACTCAAAGGTGGAACCAACCTGCAAGGATCCAAACCGAGCAAAAAAGACATTGTTTTACTTCAACAAACAACACATAATCAACCAGCCATAAATTACTCTCTTCAATGCTGAAATGTTTCTACTGTTGAAATTACACCAATGAAAGCAAAAATACGAGAATTCAAGGGCCTCTTTGCATAGAAATCCTAAATGTGAACATGGAGAACCCCTATTGAATCCTCAGGAAATGGAAAACTGCAGTCAACAATAATTCAATTGTTTGCTTTGGACTGCAGTTTTCCAAAGAAACATTAAAAGGTCAACTATCAAATGGCGGGAGCTCTCTTGTAAACTTGGAAATATACATTTAACTGGTTTTGAGTGAAGAAGCTTGGACTGAAGTTAGGAGGAAGGAGAAGGGAGACCATAGCAGAGGATAGCTCACCCTCCCCCAATCTCGGATAAAGAGGATATCTTCAAGATGGTAGGATCACTGGGAAAGGTAGTGATTCTGTGTGATAGGACCTCAAGTCGATATGGGGCTTCACCTTCGTACATATTGTGTCAGAAGAAGATGCTATCAAGGTGGAGGACATCAACAGCATGGAAAAGGGATGAAAATCTCCAAGACCCGGAGAGCTCAATATGGTCCAGATGCACTATCGGAAATCAGGAAGCCGCCTCTAGTTGAGGTTGGAAATAGAAGAAGAAGATGCTGTCAAGGTGGAGGACATCAACAGCATGAAATGGGGATGAAAATCTCCAAGATCCGGAGAGCTCGAAATGGTCCAGATGCACTATCGGAAATCAGGAAGCCTCCTCTAGTTGAGGTTGGAAATAGACGAGCTAGAACTCCAGTCGTTGAGCCTTTGGTCATTGCTTCTATAGGTATGTTGGTAGGTTCCCTGCGTACACTGTCCAGATCCTAGTAGTTTGGTGATGCAGTGACGAATAGCAAGGCTGGCAAGAAAAAGGTTGGGTGGCAGAGGAAGTTGACTCCAAATCAGTTAGAGTTGGTACTTGATATAATCATTGGTCCAACAAAATAAACTGTGCCTGCTATTTAGTTTAGTTGGCCTCCTCTTCTATGACAATTGTTTCTGATCTGGATAGCATTGGAGTGCAACATACAACCAGAGAAGGTGAAAAGGCTAGTAAATGGGAAGATCTAGGTTCAGTTGCCAAATAATGATGAAGTCACAATGCTATCTCAAGGGGGCAGAGGTATTTCGGATTAGCCCAATCCGAAGTTTCATCAAGTGTTCAGAGACTGAGGAATGGAAAAACAAGCAAGCACTGGTGGGTTTGATTGTATTGGCACGGTAGTAGAGGTTGATCCCTAACAACAGCCATGCAAGGCATTGGGTGATTGTATTGGCACAATAGTAGAGGTTTGATGTAGGATGTGGCATAGGTACACCTCTAGCATGATTGGACCAAAAGAAGGTAAAGTGAAAATCGGCCATAACTTTTTAACCGGGTATCGTTACGTGATACACGACCTATGAATTTTGACTAGAACAGGCCATGCAGGGTGAGCCGACCCACAAAGTGGGTCGCATCAGTTCGTTTCGAGAAAAAACGTATGGTTCCAACTCAAAAACGGGATTTTAGGAAAAAAACTACTAAATGTATTAATCCGATTGTATTCCTTATTTTTAAAGTTTTGTTTAGTTAGAAGTTTCTACTTTTGCTTAATAATGAGTTTTAGAAAGACTCTACTTAGTAATAGTCTTTAATTAGGATTTAGGAGTTTAATATTTTTAGTAACGTTCTATTTCGGGAAACTTACTATTTTTACTAAGTACGAATTAGGGTTTTGTTTTATTAGTTAAAGCCTTGTAATCTCGTTTTAAAGACAAACATCAATACAATATCTTGAATTTCCTTTATTTTTCTTATGGATTCAAGAGTCATCACACCTTGTGGATTCAAGGTTCTATCACACAGAGGAAACGATGTTCTTCATCTTCCCTTTCCCCGCCCTTCCCTGCGTCAGTTGGTATCAAAGTGAGGTTTTTCCTCGACTCAATGGCATCTAACCAAGGTTCGAGCAACAATCCCATGGACGATGCTCCAGGAAATTATCCTTTGATAATGGCAACGTTTGAAGCTTTCCAACAAGAGAATTGGCAAGCCATGCAAGTTGCAAGGACTGCAGGCATCGATCGACTGTTTGATGAAAGCCATAGGACCGACCCGTGTTCGTAATAATGAGCAACATAAGATCGGAGATGGAGCTCATAGTTTTCAAGTTCATGATGCAACACGAGTGATGAATCGCAGGCCATCACCCAATAACGGCGAATCATAGGCCACCACTCTAATCGTGAGGAATTTATTGTGCACGCCAAAGGAGAGGAGAGATTTACAGCGGCACAATATCTTTCGAACAAGGTGTACTATAGACCAAAAAGTATGTAACAGGTTACAAAATAATTCTAAACTAGATTTGGACCTATTTTGAGGATCAAAACACAATGCGAGTGCGATTCGTTGGATCGAAGTGAAGTGGACCATTTTGGGAAACATTGGAAGAAGGGGTAAACCATGAATTTTTTTTTCATTTTTCCATCTTCCTTTTGTTGTATGTATATTAACAGACCCTAATCCATCAAATCATGCTTCATTCTAGTTTGACTAGGGCCTACTTGGTTAACTTTGAGCAACTCAAGTTGACACTGCCTGACAAACAATATGCTTACCAAAGAATGACCTGCCACACCATGAAATACACGTCCAAAACCGAAAAAGAACACATTTAGGATCCTCACATTTTTTTAGAATTTACCAATATTTATTTACTTTTCCCAAAAAAGGACTTTATAGAGTTGTATCAACCAATATCTTGACGTTATACTTGCCACTTGATATCGCTGGTGGGATAAAAACCCTAAATCTTAGGGAAAAGGAGGTGGCTCAAGTTAGAAAATGGAAACAAGGGAAGCTCTAGACGTATTGAATGCTAAGGGCATCTTTGATCGGAGTCGTGTTGTGTTGGGGGTGGTTGTGCTAGAGGTTGCGACAATGGTGGATCTAGATCGAGGTACAATGGGAGTTGAGCCTCACCCAAATGAGTGTGATGGACCATGACATCTTCAATCAAAGGAGCCAACTGGTGAAGATGAGGATGCACTAGTTCATGCGATCCACAATTCATAAGTACAAACGACCATTGACAGGTGACAATCAGTCAAGTGGAGTCTCTCTAGTTAAAGCCTGCACCAATACAAATTTCAAAATCCGAGCATGCCATCCTACATGATGAACACCATGTGTTGCTTTAAGACCCCAACAGATAAAAAGAGGGGCATATCCCAAGTAATCAAGTATGCATTTATGAAGGGGGAGGGGGTTGTCATTTGATGCCATCATAAGTAGGCGTGGAATTGGGTTGGGTTTGGGTTAGTTTGGAGTTGGCATGAACACAACCTGTTTGCTAATTTGGCTAAGAATTATGGCTCAAACCTGACCTGCAACCCATTAACTGTGGCCCGATCCAAATCATCAAGCCCATGCCCAACCCAACCGGCCCAACCCATTTAATTGTAATCAGATCAGACTAGACCAACTCGACCCAGCTCATGTTCTAGAATGAAATATTGGGCTAAAGGTAGCCAGGCCCAATTAGTGGATGCATAAAAACATACATACATCATATGTCTCTATCCATACTTACCTTCTATTATTTTATCTCAATTTTTGGGTTGGGGTCAAATAAGGTCATCGGGCCAAGCCTATTGATGAACTAAATGGGGAGGTCAAGTTGAGCTGAGTGCAACCCAAGCCCAACCCATTCACTTAAATGGGCCACATCTTCTTGCCCAAGACCGTGCAAGAGTTCTTTCGTTTTTTTCAACTCGTTTCATGTCTTCCACCAAATATATGTTGTATTCATCACATCACTCATTGTTGGATTTGAATCTCCTTGTTTCCTGAATTGCCCATAGATATTACTCTCATTCAAAAAGGGCAAAATGCAATATGTGTTTATATAGATATTGGTCAAAAGGCATCTTTCGACCAATAATTTTTTTGTTTATTCAAGGAAAAGTTGTGCATTGATTTTGGAATATTAATGATAAATAGAAAGATATCCATGTATGTTCTTTCAATGAAAGATTCATAAAATAGTACCGTTTACATATTAATCGGGCACTTCGAAACCATGTGCTTTGGCTCGAGTCAACCCTATTTCTAATAGGAACAATTGACAATTAAATCCAATTTTTTCATTATTTTTGTATCAAACCCCCCTACCCATTGAGCTTGACCTAAGCCTACTTCAAAAGCGGGGGTCAAGCTAATTGACCCATGGTTGACCCAACCCATTGCACCCCTAATCTTAAGGGTTGGAGGTGTCCAACCTTGCGATGAATGGCAAAGCGTTGAGGTTTTCCCCAAGGTTGCGTCTGATCTTAAATTTGGTGTCTTGCCCAGTTAGGGCCTGTTTGTTTTACCAATTACAGTAGTAAAGGAAATGGGCAATTATTACAAATTACTTTTCTAGTAACATCAGCTGCATTTGACCACAATGATGGCACCAATTACATTGTTTGGTTTATCATAGTACAAATGTAATGATGGTAATTTTACATTACTTCATTGTCTAATAAACACCAAAATAAACTAATGTTGGTGTTTGGATTGGGGTCTCCATTGCAATACAATGTAAATTCGTAATGATTATAAATTTCTTTACCTGTCTCCTGTTACTATGCATTTGACCATCGAAATGTGCCGTAATACCTATTTAAACAAACATTGTGAAATAATAATGATGGCCCATTTACGTCACTTTACCGCAAAAGTCGACGAAACAGACAGACCCTTAGTCTTCTTCCTCCCCCATGGATGATTCATTGTGTTATTTTTTTAAAGGCAACAAATTTATTGAGAAGCCACCAAAGGCTGAAAAGAATACAAAGCAAAGAAACGAGAAAAAGAGAGAGAACAGACCCTTACTCTTCTTCCTCCCCCATGGATGATTCATTGTGTTGTTTTTTGAGAGGCAACAAATTTATTGAGAAGCCGCCAAAGGCTGAAAAGAATACAAAGCAAAGAAACGAGAGAGAAACAAGAAGCCCTAAACTGATCGAGCAAAAGGGGCCCAGCTTTTCATAAGACGATAGACATCTTCTATGACTTTCTCCACTGAGCTACCCCCCACTCTTGAAGCATCCATCGTTTCTCTCTTTCCAAGTTTCACTTTTTTACAATGATCAATGAAGATAATGGTGTGAAATTTTGGAGGGATGGGTTGCTCAAGCATGAAAAATCAGGTCATACAATTTTCCACAAAGCATAAACACAATTTGATTATTTTCCAAGAAAATAAAATTCATGATTGGGGCATATCACTCTTCTCTTAAGTTTGGGGGGCTTTCGAGTGTCGTTAAGTGCTACTAGGGCATCAAAAGGCATTCTGGTGATCTGGGATTTGGACTCGCTAGTGAAGAAGGATTGGTATGTTGAGGCTTATTCGATTTCCATTCTTGTCAACTCGGGCTTAGGTGGGCCTTCACTATTGTTCACAGTCATAATCACCCGAGCCTTCAACCGCTCCTTGCAAATGGGTTGAGAATCGTCAAGGCAAAGTGACAATTGTGGTGTTGTAAGAGGAGATCACATGGTCCAATCTTCAAGAAAGGCCAGCAATGTCAAGGATTGAAAGGTGCCTAATTTTCATATATGGGGAGGAATCTTTCCCTCGAGTGTTTCAACACGGTTCACCTCACTTATTTCCTTATCACTACTCCTTCCCTTAGGGGTGTATTTACGATCTATTTGGTTAGGAAGAATCCAAAACATGGATATGGAAATCCTAGGTGGCATCCTTTGGGCAAGGAAAACTGTGGACATGAAACTAATACATGCCGTTCCTTTTGCATGATTGATTCCCATGAAAATATTGAAAGGTCAAGGACTCAAGATTCAACAAAGAGGCATATCCATTGTTGTGGAAATGCCCATAGATTAACTTTTGGGGGAGAAATCAATTCACTCATTTTCTGAGGGGAAACATAATAATGACAGTTGACTTCTACAGCTACTTTTTATAATACAAATACTGGAAAAATCATACCATAAAAACCCATTTCATATCCAAACATTTCCAACTTACCCAAATTTCAATGATAATTGACATGCCCTTCCAACCCCAAAGGGCGTGAGGCCCCTCTTAGTTCAATCCTTATACCCAAATCTTCATTGAACCACCAATGAAATTACTCTCCACATATCTCATCTTTCAACAAGGCCCTTTGAACCTCTGAAAGAAGCCTTGCCATCATAAATGCGTAAGATACAAGAAGAAAAAAATGTATCTGTACAGCTATAAACGCCTTACAACTATTTAAATACAGTTAAATTAGTATATTTTTCCTAATGAGGATTTATTCGAGCATGTAACTTAATCCAAAGCATCTAAATTGTGGGACTCCCCATGGAGGGGGCATCTCAAAATCAGATTGAAAAGACTATCTTTACTTTTGAATGATGAACTTTTGTTCATTGAATTTGGACACTGACAACTAGTAGTTTTAGACAGTTTGATGACCACCGGCCAAACAGACACGATCATCCATTCTGTAATGTTCTTCTGTTATAAAACACTTACAGTGGTCCTTGAAAAAATAAATAAAATAGCAATTGAATATAAGCATTGACGAAAAAAAGAGGATACTCCTTTCTCAGCTGCAGCGAGTGCACCTTTGGGCATGGACCCAGATCCATTTTCTGCATACAAAAAACAGAAACCAAAGAAGGTGAATTTCGTAGTGCAAAAGAGAGATGGAGAGAGAAGCTGAAGGGGGCCTCGCCGCACAAGTGCCAGACTAGCAGAAATCTGTGAGATCCCGCCCACTGAGACTACCGTCAGGCAGAAGAAATCAGGCCGCTCCTCTATGCTTGTGCGGGAAAAATCAAGAAATTATGTATTTGTTTTGGGGCCGCCTGATGAAGGGGCCACCCTGATATTTGAGTTAGGGCATGTTCACCAGCGGCCACCGCCAGATGAACGGCCATGATCTCGTCTAAGCCTACCAAGTTGGCACGTGCTTTCCGAGACACATTCCACCATCTCGCCCCAACGGAACAAGCGCGGGGCGACAGAGGAGAAATCGAGATGGGATGGAAGCGAAGAGAAGGGATGGGTGATTCCGTTACCGTTAGCTGGAAGAGCTCGTGAGGGCAGAGGCCGACGAGGTAGAGACGGCAGACATCTCGATCATAGTACTTGCGATTCACCTCTCTAACGTCGCCGTTACGGTTCGCTCCCATCAGAACGTCCAGTTGCTTCCTGATCGCGTCCATTTCTAGGGTTCGGGTTATGGCTTTTTCCTTTCTTTCTTCCTTGAGGCTCTGAGAAAGGAAAAGAGGGTTTGTAAGGGGTTTCTCTTCGCAGCCTGCGGAAGAGTAGAATATTCGAGAGTAGGCTTTCAGAGAGAAGGTCGCGGCGAGGTAGTGGAGCTTAGAAAGCAACTTTCACGAATAAAATTACCCAGCCTGCCACTAGGGCTAGGGCCCAAGGGTTCGCAATCGGGTTGTGTTGGGTTGGGTCGGCTCGATTTGTTGGAGCCAGTGCAATAAATGCTCTCCAGGGCCCACCATGATGAGTGTGTTGCATCCAATCTGTGCATCATTGGCTCCTGCTTATGTTAGGGTGGTCGCCCAAAAATAAGGTCGATCCAAAACGAAAGTGGGCCTAGCCACCGCCAACTGTGGGGATGGGGACCATTGACATCTAGCCGGTCCATCACAATGTGTGTATGTCATCCAGCTCAGAAGGAAATTGTTTACACCCTATCTAACTGTGTCGGATCTAGCAACACAAGTGATATCATGTGGCAGTGAAACCTTAGTTAGTATATGATGAGCTAAAGATTTTCTTACCTACTTGGAAGGCCAAATTTGATCAAAATTCAAAAAGTCATAAATAACTCAAAACGAATAAATATAAGTGATATCATAAGACACCTATCACATTTGTCATTCATCACGGCTACTCACTTTATCAGTTTCATGGCCAATGATAGATTGTCGCTGAAATACAATAATGCCTAATGGTGTATTTGGTGGATGCACTGTAGCATCATGCATAAGAGATCTGTGTGGCTGAAGCTGCTTTGTAAAAAATAGCTATGAAGTAGCATAACAGTAATGTCAAGTTGGTCGATTTCACAATGCACCTTTAAGTTGAAGAAAAATATAACAACTATCTACATGTGCAGCATATAGAGGATTATTGCCCAATTGTAGACTAAAGGCATGCACTCAACCAATGGGCAATTCATGACAAACAACCTACACACATGCCAGTGCGATGCACATTGAAGTTGACGAAAAATATAACGACTATCTACATGTGGCCGCTTATAGAAGATTCCTGCCCAAGAGTGTACTAAAGACATGAGCTCGACCAATGGCCAATTCACGACAAACAACCTATACATATGGCAATACATGATAGGCCACCATTGTTTATGAGTTCAGGCAGCTATGTACATGTTAGTAAACATGAGAAGCAACCATGTTGATCTCTCTCTAACAACCATCCAGAATTTCTATAAATAGGAGAAATATCAAAGAGCTTCATACCCTTACCAACCCAACACAACACAACTCCATGGCATGAAGTTGCTTGTCTTAGTTTGGTCCTTAGGTGTCGTTTGGTCAACTGAGAAATGAGATCTGAAAATTAATTTAAGCCATGGAGACTTGAAGTGTTGAATTTTATTACTTATAAGTATTAAAATATTTGTTTGATAATTTGTTTGAAAAAAGTCCTGATATATGAAAATAAACACTTTCTTCACAGTAACCTATTTGATAACGCAAACCACAAATGTCTAAAAATTAGTAATTTGTCATATTTGGCCATATTCTCTCCATTCCTACTTTTTGTAGAGTATGAGATGAAACATGTTATCACCATACCACAAAATTTAACTACCCAATTCACATACATCTCTCAAGCATATCCCTATGATTGACAAACCATGTATCATATTCTTTTTTATAAAATAATCATAACCCTTTGAATGATGTATGTAGATTGGATCACTAATACAAGAAACACAACATCTCACGTTTGAAGGTTGGGCTCATCTCTCTCTCTCTCTCTCTCTCTCTCTCTCTCTCTCTCTCTCTCTCCATATATATATTCCTTACATGGTCCATCCATAGTGTACCCCACGTTGACCGTACCAATGGACCACACACACACACACACATAAAGAGGGAATGCTCACTTGCGCATTGGCTCTCATGAGAAAAGTAAAGTATTTTTTATGGCCCATCACACGTGATGTGAGCCCAATATCTAAGCCATCCACGTGATGCAGCACCCTAAAAAAACTCCAGGGCCCAACTTTCAACTTGGTCCAAAACTTTGGTGTGCCATGGAAAATGGAAACAATTTTCTCCCTTGATTTGCCTCTCTCTCTTTGCTATTGCCCACCAAAGTTTTGTGTCAGGCTGAAAGTTGGGCCTTAGGTGTTTTTTGTAGTGTTGCATCACATGGACGACTCAAGTTTTGAGCTCACGTCACGTGTGACGAGCCCTCGAAAAGTGCTCACGAGTTCTCGTGAAAACTAGTGTGTAGGTAAGCATTCAGAGTGAGAGAGAGAGAGAGAGAGAAAGAGAGATGCTCACCTGCGCACTTCTCTCAAGAGAACTCGTGAGCACTTTTTCATGGCTCATCGCACATGACGTGAGCCTAAAATCTGAGCCGTCCATGTGATGCAGCACCCCAAAAAACTTCCAAGGCCCATTTTTTAACTTGTTCTAGAACTTTGGTGGGTCATGGAAGAAGGACATAGTTTCGTCCCTTGATTTGCCTCTTGCTTTCTGCTACGGCCCACCAGAGTTTTTGATCAGGTTAAAAGATGAGCCTTAAAGGTTTTTTGGGTTGCTGTATCACATGAATGGCTCGCATGTGCAAGCTTGGCCGATTAGAAAAAACTAGCTTGAAAACCTTTAACTAGGCGTGTGTGCCCATGCACAGCTCCATATACTCGCTCACAATGGCGATTTAGTCCCCAATTGGCCTAATCTAGATCTTTTACAGAGGTTTTGATAGGCTTAGTTTTGTCATTTTTATAATTAAGTTTCTTATTAATGTTTTATTTAAATCCAATTTTGAAATTACTTTAAATAAGACATTAATGTTTTTTAACTGTTTCATGTTGCTTTGATGCGCCCACTAATGATCAGAGCATTTTCATGTTGCTTTTTTATGTTAGTGTCAACATCATATACATTAATACCTATTGACATTTACTACTGTAGTTAATAAATGTTTAAATTAGTTAAAATACAAATAAATACAGCCGATAAAAAGGGCCTTTATGAATTAAATTAAGACTAGATATATTATCCATACTACGTTAACTAATGTCCTAAAGTAGAACGTCAAACATAATATGAATTAAGCATATAAACAGAAAAAAAAAAAAAAAAAATCATTCGTAATGTTTAACTTGAAAATTTCATTAGATACATAGCGTTTCCTCCATATATATCATTTTTTAAACATAACTAGCTTATCATATTTAAAGAGGAGTATGAAACCAAACTTAGTCAATAAACTATTATAAATAAAATTCATCTTGATATTTGGTATATGCAATACGTTGTTTATAGTAGGAAATTTTTTGGAAGTTAGCTTGAGCAGTAAATTTTATTTTCTTATAACCTTGGTTATTGAGGCGTTTTTCATCTATAGTTCTTGATCATCTTTCACTATCTCGTAAGAAAAACATATTGCAATTTCTGCAAACATGCCTGATAGTGTTAAAGTTTATCCACCATTCAACATCCTCATTCATTATGTTGACCTTAGAGATGACGACCATCAGATTTATGCCTTCTACCGCATTGACTTATGTATTTTTTTCTTATATTTTTTAAATATTTTTTACAGTCTTTTTTAAGTGGGTAGATATTTTGAAAAAGAAGCATGTACATTTCTTAAGTGTATTATTTTTAAACCCTTGATTATTAGGTTTGAGTTAATCATCCTTCTTAAAAGGTAGAATAGTATTACCCAAAGTCTCGTGTTGTTTTTTTCTTTTTGTTATAAATCTTAATTTTTTTATTATATTCGAAAAAACATTAAGAGATCATCTAAAGATATTTTATCATTTATTTATTTCAAAGATTTTATAGTATCCTTCCGTTTAAGTGATAGTTTGATTATAATTGTGGATACTTAAAAGGATTTATCAAGATTGGTGACATCAACAATGATAGCCTATATATTACTGGTGAAAAAGCAAATCTTTAATACACAAGACAAAGAATCCATTAGGAAATCTCTTGATCGTTGTTACAACTAATGGTTAAAACGGTGGTGTTAGAAATAATTTGAAAAAATAATAAAAATAAAAAATAAAAATATGAAATGTCTATAACTTATAGAATGTGTCTTTTAGCCTTACAAGGACATTAATGTAATGTTTAGAAAAGTGTTAGCTTATTTATATTTATTATAACATTTAGTCAAGCACGTGAACAAGAGTTGAGTATGTTCGTGGAGTAAAGCATAGAGCAAGCTTTTTAGTCCAAAATAAATATATCAGAAAAGAAGAATGTGGAAGTAGACAAGAGAAGTCAAGAGGCACAACCAAATCAAAGATGATAATTTGGAAGAGGTCGTGGGAGGACAGACTTTAACCGTGACCATTGAAGAGACAAATGAAGGTTTAATTTCAACAATAAATTAAATCTAAGAGGTAATAGGCAAAATTATTCTCAGTGCTTTATTTGTAAAAAGTCTAATCATGTCGATAGGGATTGTTGGTACAACGCATGTTAAAAATCAAGCCACATAGATAAAGATTGTTTGTACAATACAAAAAATTGAGCAAATTTTTCAGAAAAGATAGAAAAATCAGAAAAATTATTTTATTTCTATTTGAATAATCAAGAAGAATAAAACGATATTTGGTATTTGGATAACGGTTGCAATAACCATATGACAGGAAATCATAGTTGTTTTGTTGATTTGAATGAAGGAGTGCATTCTCAAGTAAAGCTTTGAGATGAAAAGCTTCAAAATATTGAAAGAAAATGACTCATGTGTAAGAAATCTTATATTGCGGAATAGGAGGACCGTGCAGTGCATCGGATATGTAGATCTAATAAACTAAATAAAGACATACCTGTCTGGTGGGCCATCTCGAATTAGAGATCTAGATCTTCCTCTCCTGGGATTGCTGTAGAGAAAACCTTAGATGGGGGTTGTTTTCAGTGTAATCCCGGATTAGGGACCCAGCACCCTTTAAATAGAGTTTGTAGTGGGTGTGGCAGTGTTTGAAACCCACCAAAACACTGCCACCCTTGCTCCACACGAATTTGGCTATCAGAAATCCATATTCAACTACAATACTGCCACAAGCAGTGTAGACGCGCAACCCCTCTTAATTCTGTAGATCACGACTGTAGTGGGGTCCACTGATCAGTCCATACATGAATCTGCATCTGTATTCAAATCTGGACAATTGATCAGTCAGCCCACTATATAGAAAACTTACATTCTCCCACTTGAGCCATACTGTTCAATGTCACAGATTTTAATTATACTTAAGTGGTCAACTAATATGTCAAATTCTGTGGACAGCGTCTTTTCCAATCTAGTCCATCAAGACTACTAATACTTGATCGTGGTAGTCTACACAACATTAATTGAGGCGAAGTGAGACGAATCACGGTCACTAGTATCATCAATCTTAATGACGTGGATTGTGAACATGGTCGTGTGGTATGAAGGTTACACTCAAGTGTGATTGAAAGTGCCTACCTTCAAAAGGTCCTAGGAGCTTTCTTATGATGTCTCCAATGAGACAATACTGAAATTCTACTATTCTCAAAATACATTGTGCACACCAAATGAGAGAAATAGTATAAATCAAAAGATGGAATCATCAAAGTAAATGAGATCTCTATAAGTGTCTGAACAAAATAGATGTAAACTGAATCTGAAAACTCCCACTAACTAAATGTACCTGTGAGGTCAATGACTCCCATAGACACTACATGCTCCTGAAATGGCGCCACAGGAAGCCCTTTAGTGAGAGGATCGGCTATCATCTCTTTAGTACCGATGAGCTGAATAGACACCTGATGATCCCACACTCTATCCTTTACAACGTGATACTTTACGTCGACATGTCTCGACCTCGATGAGTGCTTGTTGTTATACGAGAAACTCACCGCAGCTGAGTTATCATAAAATATTCTCATAGGTTTCGGGATATGCTCCAAGACCCGTAAACCAGTGAGAAAACTCTGTAGCCACACCGCCTGATTTGTGGTTTCATGACATGCGATGAATTTTGCCTCCATAGTGGATGAAGCTGTGGTAGACTGCTTTACGCTTTTCCAGGACACAGCTCCTCCACTCATAAGAAAAATGTAACCGATCGTTGACCTTCTTGTGTCGACGCAGCCTGCATAATCTGCGTCTGAATATCCGACCAAATCCAAATGATCGGTTCTGCTATAAATGAGTGCAAAGTCTTTTGTCCGTTGCAGGTAGCGCAATACTTTCTTCACTGCAGTCCAGTGCTGAATTCCTGGATTGGAGAGATACCTGCCTAACATTCCAACCACGAAGGCAATATCCGGACGCGTACAGACCGGAGCATACATTATACTCCCCACTGCTGACGCGTACGGAATTTCCTTCATGCGATTCTTTTCCAAATCATTCTTGGGGCACTGAAAATTTCTGAATTTGTCACCTTTAACTATAGGTGATTGACCAGGAGAGCAATTCTGCATGCCGAATCGCTCGAGTATCCTACCAATGTAGGCTCTCTGTGACAAACCAAGCAGTCCTCGAGATCTATCCCTATGAATCTCGATGCCTATGACAAAGGAAGCGTCACCAAGATCCTTCATACTTTTGAGACAGAAACTTCTTGGTATCACGAAGCATCCCAATATCACTGCTGGCTAACAATATATCATCGACATACAAAATCAAAATAATGAACTTACTCCCACTGATTTTAATGTATATACACTCATCCGCCGTGTTTTCTACAAAACCGTATGAGGAAATCACCTTATGAAACTTTAGGTACCACTGACGTGATGCCTGTTTCAAACCGTATATGGACTTCTTGAGTTTACATACCAGTTGCTTTGAGCTTTCAACTTAAAAACCCTCTGGTTGTAACATGTATACGTTCTCATCAAGATCCCCATTGAGAAACGCAGTCTTAACGTCCATTTGTTGTAATTCCAGATCCATATGAGCTACAAGAGCCATTATTATTCTAAATGAGTCTTTCTTTGAAACTGGAGAGAAAGTCTCTTTGTAGTCAACGCCTTCTCGTTGGTTAAAACCCTTAGCAACAAGTCTGGCTTTATACCTTTCTATGTTTCCCTTGGAGTTCCGTTTGGTTTTAAACACCCATTTACAACCAACCGGCTTAATTCCTTCAGGTAACCGGACAAGGTTCCAGACTTCATTGTCCTGCATGGATTTCAACTCGTCTTTCATGGCGTTGTACCACTGAGAGGAGTTAATGCTTTGTTTGGCTTGTGTGAAAGATTCAGGATCCTTCTCCACTCCTATGTTAAACTCACGTTCCTGCAAATAGATGACATAGTCATCAGGGATTGCAGGCCTCCTCTCCCTTTGGGATCTTCTTAATGGCTCAATCGGATAAGGATTTTGATTTCCTTCATCAGTAGGTTGTACTTGAGATTCATTAAGGCGATCTGCAGCAACTGCAGGACTTAATGCCTCATCGGTAGGAATTACTGTCATGGGAATCATGATTCGTTCCTCCTCAAATACAATATCTCTAACGTTCATGCTTCCACTGTCTTCAGTGTCCTCAAGAAATCTGGCATTCCCAGTCTCAATGATCTTTATAGAATGGGAAGGACAGTAGAATCTATACCCTTTTGACCTTTCAGGGTAACCTATAAAGAAACAGATAGTTATTGGGTCAAGTTTATTCTGGTGCGGGTTATAGGGTCTAGCTTCTGCACGACAACCCCAAACATGAAAATAGGTAAGACAAGGCTTTCTCCCATTCCATAACTCAAAAGGGGTTTTCGGGACAGATTTGCTAGGAACTCTATTGAGGATGTGGACTGCAATTTTAATGGCATCACCCCACAAGGATAATGGCAATGTCGTATTACTTATCATGCTTCGCACCATGTCCATAAGGGTTCGGTTACGCCTTTCAGCCACACCATTTTGCTCTGGAGTCCCAGGCATGGTGTACTGAGCGACAATGCCACATTCCTGTAAGTACCTGGCAAAAGGTCCTGGATTCCTGCCTGATTCGTCATATCTCCCGTAGTACTCACCACCACGGTCAGATCTGACGACCTTAATCTTCCTATCGAGTTGGTTCTCGACTTCAGCCTTATAGATTTTGAAGGCATCCAGGGCATCTGATTTCTCATGTATCAGGTACAGGTATCTGTAGCGAGAGTAGTCATCTATGAAAGTGATAAAATATTTATGTCCACTCCATGAAGCTGTAGCGAATGGACCGCAAATATCTGTATGTATCACTTCTAGTATACCTACGCTCCTGGTGCCACCCTTTTTCCTCATTCGGGTCTGTTTTCCCTTAATGCAATCCATACATGCTTTAAAATCGGAGAAGTCTAAGGATTGAAGTATTCCATCCCGCACAGGTCTCTCCATTCTCTCGCGAGAGATATGGCCTAATCGTCTGTGCCACGGTATGGAGGAAACTTCACTTCTCTTTCTTCTTTTGATTCCTGATCCATTATTAAGTTGCAGGTTCATGTTCAGGACATTTGCGGCATGTAAGTTTAACTGATATAGATCATTTACTAAAGTACCATGGCCAATTCCATTTAAACTAAAATAAATACTAAAACCTTCATTCTCAAATTTAAAAGTGTACCCACCTTTAACTAAGTGAGAGACCGAAATTAAATTTCGTCTTATTGAAAGTACATAGAAAGTGTTTATTACGTATAAGTAATGGCCAGATGTTAATCTAAGTCTGCAAAGACCTACTGCCACAACATTTACCTTTATGCCATTGCCAACGTACATTGATTGCTCCGTGTCAGTTGGCAGTCGGCTCTGTAACATATCCTGCATGGAAGTGCATATGTGAATAGAAGTACCAGAGTCTATCCACCAGGAATCTGCCGATACATCAGTTAGATTTCTTTCAAAACAGACAAGAATAGAATTACCCTTTTCTAAAGTCTGTTTTCTTTTCCCGTATTCCAAAAGGGGTACTGAAATAGAATCGTTTGGAATGTTAATTGTAAAATAAAACTCACATTAGGCTATATTATAAAATTTCAGGCGATTAAACATTCAATTGATTGAGGGCATTCAATTGAATTATCCAGGATGAAGGTGGGCCTAAAAATCAACCCTGGTGAGAATCGACCACATCATCATGACTCCTCCTGTGGATGGTAGTCATAACATGCAGATGGTTCTCCTGTACTTAAAACTTAAATGGTGATCGTCTGTGTTTTCGTCACCGTCTGCATGTGTTCATGTCCGTGCTAAAGTGGCGATCGTTTGTGTTTTCGTCACCATCTGTATTGGACGTGAACGCAACTGTATGCAATCCTTTAACTTAATCCCAACATTACAAGTCTGAATTCATGCGAATCTTTACTGATAGTGGTCACTATGGTAGCTAACACTACCAGATCCAACTCCATGATTTTCGACTTAGGACTGCAATCATGTGTTCATATCCCTACTAAAATGGTGAACGTCTGTGTTTCGTCACCATCTGTATGGGAAACAAACATAACTGTATGCAATCCTCTACTTAAACCCAATATTATAAGTCCAGAATTGTGAAAATCTTCACTAATTGAGGTCACTGTGGTGGCTAACACAATCAGATCCAATCCCACAAAATTTAGACTTAGGATTGCGATTTAATCCTGCCCTCAACAGATTAATCTGAATAGTTTTTATCAAGCCCAATGAATGGTTGGCACCGACTATGGAAAGATGAGGAAACTTAGAAGAGAAAATAGCCAGTTGTGCACGTCAACCTTTATATATGGGTAATGGCCCAAGTGTGGGTCCAACCAAAACTTTAACTGCATGATCTGTGCAATATTTATAATCATTTCAAATTCAGAAAAAGTTAATAAGATAGATGGTTGGGTCCTAAATATAGGGACCGAAATAGGATCATTCAGTAAGATCCATATATTGGTAGATCTGGATACTTGGCTGTGCACTGGATGATCCGTCTAGAAGAAATGCTCATGGAACATTCTCAATGGATGAATAAATCATCCTCTTAAGTCCTGAATGGATGGTGCAGATCCAATGTCTGGGTTTTAAAAAACAATGAATATAGCCATTCAACCGTCCATGTGTCTGACAATATAGATGTCATCTCCTCAAAAAATGCTGCACAGACACGTGCTTAAGAAAATAAACAAGTAAATGTCTCACACTGGGGCCCACTCTATATGTGGATCCATGAAGATGTCTTAATAAGAAAAGTACAAGTTGGGCTTCACATGGAAGGTTTCAATAGGTGGCCCACTATCTAAATAGGTGACCCGTGGAGAAGCTCAAGCACGGGGCAGATCCCCTTTCGACAGACCAGAGACAAAAGCTGCCCTAACCCTTTAGGCTACCGCTACCATCGCTACCGCCGCCACCATCGACCTCATATCAAAACCGGATCTAAAGGCTGTGACGACTTCCTTTTCTAGAGATAGCCCCAAGGGCTGGCGTCATAATGGGAGAGGGTTGAAAACCCTAACAATCCACGACGCCACGCCACTGTTGTTGTCACAAATAGTCTATGCAATCTCTCTGAAAACTGACCCGACCCCTGTAATCTGGCGCCGGTACGCTGGCACACCATGATCGACGTCAGATTTTAGTCGGCGCACTTGAATCAATGGCCGACACACGACGCTGGAGGAAGAGAGGGTTGTCGCTGCCAGCAATTGCTGAGGTGCGTTTATTTATTTATTATTATTTTTTTTTAATCTTAATAGGTTTCAAAATCCCTCTACGCCGGACATCAATAGTTGCCGTTGTTTCCATCAGAAACCGTTGCTAGACTCTACCAATGACAAGAAGATTCGACCGGTGCTAGGTGTCGATCATGAATACCGGCAACAACAAATATATATTTATATACTGATATGGAAGCAAGAATCGGTCCAGAGACACCCAATGACCAAATCAGAAACCGGATGGTTTGGGGTTGAAAACTACAGATCCGGCCTTAGGGGTTCTTAATTAAACTGATACTACAATCTGAAGTGATCCGCCATACCGATGCACCGTCAGGTCTGATACCAACTGTAAGAAATCTTATATTGCGGAATAGGAGGACCGTGCAGTGCATCGGATATGTAGATCTAATAAACTGAATAAAGACATGCCTGTCTTGTGGGCCATCTCGAATTAGAGATCTGGATCTTCCTCTCCTGGGATTGCTGTAGAGAAAACCTTAGATGGGGGTTGTTTTCAGTGTAATCCCGGATTGGGGACCCAGCACCCTTTAAATAGGGTTTGTAGTGGGTGTGGCAGTGTTTGAAACCCACCAAAACACTGCCACCCTTGCTCCACACGAATTTGGCTATCAGAAATCCATGTTCAACTACAATACTGCCACAAGCAGTGTAGACATGCAACCCTTCTTAATTCTGTAGATCACGAATGTAGTGGGGTCCACTGATCAGTCCATACATGAATCTGCATCTGTATTCAAATCGGGACCATTGATCAGTCGGCCCACTATATAGAAAATTTACATCATGACTATACAAACAAATGAGGTAATTCTAAATTTATCTATGATATTCTTTATGTTCCTGGCTTGGCTCAAAATTTGCTAAGTGTTGGACAATTAATTCAAAAAGGATATTTAGTAAATTTTGATAAAGATAGATGTGTAATCTTAGATAAGAAAATAAGCAAATTGTGACAAAAGTGAAAATGACATCCAATAAGATTTTTCCCTTAGCATGCCGGTAAAAACAAATTTTGCATTAAAATATAAAGAAGTCGATGAAACTTGGCTATGGCATTTGAGATACAATCATTTGAATTTAGAAGCCTTAAAATTGTTAAAGTAGAAGAATATAGGTGATTAGTTTACCTTTTATTGGCAAAAAAGATAAAGTTTGTAAAGGTTGCATCTGCGAAAAATTTCACAGAATTCCTTTCACAAGTTCATCATGGAGTGCAAGAGCTCATCTTGAACTTGTACATGTTGATATTTATGGCCCTATGCTGACACCGTCTCTTAACAAGAAGAAATATTTTTCTACTATACGTCGATGATTATAGCAGGATGATCTGTATATATTTTTTTGAACAAAAGTCAGAAGCTTTCACCATTTTTCTTCAATTCAAAGTATCTGTGGAAAACAAAGCGGCCAATTCTTGAAGATTATAATGATGGATCGTGGTAGAGAATTCACATCAAAAGAATTCTGAAATTTTTGTAAGTCAAATGTCATCAAAAGGGAGTTGACAGCTAGATACTCCGCAGCAAAATGGCATGGTGGAAATGAAGAACTGAACAATCGTAGAAATGGCTTGGAGCATGCTTAAAGGCAAAGGACTTCCAAATGATTATTGGGAGGAAGCTGTGTACACGGCGGTCTACATTCTCAATAGATCTCCAACAAAAGCAGTAAAGAACATGACTCCATATGAAGCATGACATCAGAAAAAGTCTTTGGTAAAATATTTCAAAGTTTTAGATGCATTGCATATGCTCACATTCCATCACAAGAAGTAAAATAAAAGTTTGATGAAAAGGGAGAAAAATGCATATTATTGGCTATAATGAGGACTCCAAAGCTTACCGCCTTTATAATCTTACTTCTGATAAATTGGTGATTTATAGAGATGTAGTCTTTAATGAAACAACATGATGGAAATGGGACGAGAAATACGACCAAGCCCCAGAAACATTTGAAGAACCTAAAACTACATAAAAGACGACTCCAACTCCATGTTCTCCTCCTGCCAAGTCATACTAAACCAAATTTAAGTAGTTCTTCGAGCTCATCAAGTAGTTCTTCACCAGATTTTGATTCACCTCCAAAGAAGGTACACCTTCTTAAGAGAAATTTAAGACACATGTGATGTTGCCTTTTTTGCACGTGAGCCAGCAGAAATTTGAAAAAGCAGTAAAACAAAAAAACTTGAATTAAAGCAATGAACTGAGGAAATTGCAGTTATTAAGAAAAATCTTATATGGAAGCTCGTTGATCAGTCGAAAGGAAAAGATATCATTGGCTTGAATGGATTTACATAACTAAGTATAATGAAGATGGCTCGATCCAAAAGCACAAAGCTTGATTTGTGACGAAAGGTTATTCTCAACAATAAGGTATAGATTTCAATGAAACTTCTGCTCTTGTTGCTCGTATGGAAATCATAAGGATTATTTTGGCTCTTGCAGCACAATTAAAATTACAAGTCTTTCAGTTTGATGCTAAATCAACATTTCTCAATGGAGAAATTGAAGAATAAGTAGTTGTTGAACAACCGTAAGATTATGTGGTAAAAGGAAAAAAGAAAAAGTGCATCGACTCAATAAAGCATTGTATGGGTTGAAGCAATCACCAAGAGCATAAATAGCAAGATCGATAAATACTTTCATCAAACGGCTTCAAAAGGAGTCCAAGTGAACCATCCTTATATGTGAAGAAGGAAGGTACGCATGATTTTCTTATTGTCTACCTCTATGTTGATGACTTGATATATACTAGCACTAGTTTAAAGATAGAAGAATTTAAAAAGGCGATGATGAAGGAATATGAGATGACCGATCTCAACCTTATGAGATACTTTATTAATATCAAAGTAAGGCAAAATCAATGCGAAATATTATTTAACAAGAAAAGTATGCTAATGATCTCTTAATGAGATTCAACATGTCAAAATGCAAATCCGTCGCAACTCCAATAGCTACAAATCAAAAGCTATCAAAGAATGATGGAGCACATAAGGTCAATGCCTTAATTTACTAGAAGCTTGGTTGGTTTATTGATCGATCTTTTAAATATAAGGCCGGGAATTGTACACTGCAGTCAACTTGGTCTCGAGGTTCATGAGTAAGCTTAACAAAAACCATTTTGAAGCTGCAAAAAGAATTTTAAGGTATACCCAAGGGACCTAAAAGTTATAGCATCAAATACTCAACAAAAGAAGACAACAAACTCATTGGATTCACATATGGCATTGGGCAGGATCACTTGATGATAAGAATAGTACTTCAGGATATGTATTCTACATGAAATCAAAGGTTGTCTCATGGTCATCAAAGAAGCAAAAGACATTTGTGCTATCTCCGCTGAACCACAGTATATTTCGGTCACTGGAGCAGCATGCTAAGCTATATGGATTAAAAGGATTTTGAGCGATCTACAAAATGAACAAAAATTGGCTACTTTTATTTTTTGTGATAACATGTCAGCAATTGCCATGACAAAGAATTCAGTCTTCCATAGTCGATCAAGGCACATTAAGTTACGTCATCACTTCATCAGGGAGTTAGTTGAAGAAGGCGGGTTCTTATCCTTGCCTCGATGGTAGACTTTAAGGAGTTTCAACACCAGGTCTCGGGTTCGAGTCCCATAAGTGGTGAAAATCTACTACGACGTGAGTTAGAGGTATGTGCGCATGGGGTGGGTGTGCAATGTGTGTGTAAAAAAAACAATTAGTCGAAGAAGGCCAAATCGAGTTGAAGTTTTGCAAATCAGAAGATCAGTTTGCAGATAGATCATGGGAGTACAAGATTTTTCAAATTAGGAGGGAGTGTTAGAAAATAATTTAAAAAAATAATAAAAATATAAAATAACTAGAATTTTTAGAATGTGTCTTTGAGTATTCCAAGGGCATTAATGTAATGTCTAGAAAAGTGATAGCTTAATTATATTTCCTATAACCTTTAGTCTTCCTAAGACATTAAGTGCATAGGAAGGTGTAGAGCTCTAGAGAGCCTTCTAGAGTTCCTAAATCATTTATGTAATTTTGTATTTCCCATGTATGTGCGCATGGGGTGGGTGTGCAATGTGTGCGTAAAAAAACAATTAGTCGAAGAAGGCCAAATCGAGTTGAAGTTTTGCAAATCAGAAGATCAATTTGCAGATAGATGATGGGAGTACAAGATTTTTCAAATTAAAGGGGGAGTGTTAGGAAATAATTTAAAAAATAATAAAAATATAAAATAACTAGAATTTTTAGAATGTGTCTTTGAGTATTCCAAGGGCATTAATGTAATGTCTAGAAAAGTGATAGCTTAATTATATTTCTTGTAACCTTTAGTCTTCCTAAGACATTAAGTGCATAAGAAAGTGTAGAGTTCTAGAGAGCCTTCTAGAGCTCCCAAATCATTTATGTAATTTTGTATTTCCCATTTATGTAGAAACCTCTTCATGAGTCTATAAATAAGCCAAGGGTCCATTGGTGGCGATCAAGCTCAAAAGCTCACAAGTTTTATACTACCATTTCCAGGTTAAAAATTACACTGCAGCAACAATTTTCCTCTCATTTTGTATCTTCTTCTTCTTCTTCCCAACAAGTGGCTAGATCCCTAAATCCAGTCTTAATCAGTCCATCTCAGCATGAGGGCACCGGCGTTCAATCAAACACCGAGTTAAGTATAACTGAATACAAGCTCTCGCTCACATGTGTGGCCTCTTATTTGATTGAATCGTGCAAACAAACTCGATAATAAGTCTTTAAAAACCTTCAAGTGACATCAAGTGCCCTTTTCATGAATGTTTACATGACTTTTCAAGTTGATGTTTCTTCATTAATGACATCCTTCAATCATTAACGATACTCTTTCACCATTATTTCGAAATAAAATGATGCTTCATGACAACCAATCACCAGAGAGAGAGAGAGAGAGAGAGAGAGAGAGAGATGCTCACACGTAACTATTTGTACGTCCAACTAGTTGGCATATGGGGGCCATTATGGTGTTTGTATGATATTTCGCCCTGTAAAGAAAGATTGTCTTACTATAAAAATAGCATGCACTAAAAATCAAGACGATCCAACCATGAAAATGTGATGCCCCATGTGAATGTGGAGTTTATAAGTGTTGTTTCATGGTTTCCTATGGTGTACCCTACCTAATAGTTGGATCAATTTGACTTTTGGGTTATCTCATTTTCGTGATGAGATAATTTTAGTGGACGGACAAAATATTGTATAAACATAGTAGCAAAAAGTTACTGTAAGGGTCTCTTTGATTTTTGGAAACAGGTATAAATTGGGTACCGATCCCACAAAATGTTTGTGGTTCCACTGCATTGTCTATCACGTATCCACACCGTCCATTTGTTGTGCTAGTTGAATTTATGGCATGATCTTAAAAAATAAGGTGGATCCAAGTTTCAAGTGGACCACACCACAGAAAAAAAGAAAACATCCACCTCTCGTTAAAATCTTCTCGGGGCTACTTTTTTGTTTTGTGTGGACCACTTGACTGTTGGATCTGCCTTATTTTTCAGCTAATGCCAAAAAATGTTATGTTAAAATGAATGGACAGAATAGATTAGATGAGTTATATACACCATGGTGGTGGGGTAATAAATTTAAACTAGCACTTTTGAACTGGTTTTCTAAATAAGAATTAAATTTTCAAATAAGGTGAAAGATTAATAATTACCTATTTACAGTATATTAGAGATGCGTTTCAAGTGAGTGAAGGCCAAACCAAATTCATAACACTTTTTTTTTTATTTTTTTTGCTGGTAAGCTGACCTTCATGATGGGGCCCAAATTTTTAACGGTTCAGATGCGCTACACGAGTTATAAATGAGTGGAAGAAAGACGCATGCATGATGGTCCCCACTCACCAAACGCTCAAATGTATTGTTTTCTTTTGATCTCCTTACATGCTTTAATTGTTCTCTTGACGTATTTATGGACATTTGAGCCATTCAAACAGTGGGCCCCATCCAAAAATTCACTGAAGTAAAAAATTAGGCCAGTCCACTCATCAGGTGGGCCCCACTCCTTGAAAGAACAACGGCCGATGGTCTGATTCGGCTTACATTTTTTGGCCCGTGTAATTGCCTGATCAATGCTGATGTTTTGAATAGACGACCTTCAGGATGTGGCCCAACTCTTGAATGGTTCAGATATCCCACACGAGTTAAACATGGCCCAAACGCGTGTGCATTGTGGCTCTCCGTGAACCAAACGCTCTTTTTATTATTTAATTTTTTGGTATGGTATTCGTGGAAATCCGAGCCGTTCAAATAGGGGGCTCCACCAGAAAGATGGCTTATATAAAATATCATGCCAGTCCAATCATCAAGCGGGCTACACATTCCAAAAGAAGTGATGGCCAACAGCACGATGCAACGTGCATTTTGGCCAATCTAGTGGCTTCATGGTGCTGATTTTTTTAGCAGATGGACTTCATGATGGGGTGCAACTTTTGAACGGTTCAGATGTCCTATGTGGATCACCTGTGGGTGGGAAAACAAGTGTGCATGATGGACCCCACCGAACAAACGGTCTTTGCGTCATTTAACTGAGAAATTCTTGGATGAGAGATGCTCCCTTACTGGCATTGGGACGGAAAATTGCTCTGTTCTACTCGCTAGGTCCAGCGCCCATGTCACTGGCCTCAACCTGGGAGCGGATTCGGTGAGGACCCCGGACGCACCCAATATGGTGCGTCCATTACTGTGGGGCCACCTTGATGTATGTATTCTGCATCTACGCCGTCCATCTGTTTTCCAAATCAATTTAGGGCATTATCCAAAAAAATGAAGCAGATCCAGTTATCCAGTGGACTAGACCATGGGAAACAGTGGTGATTGAACATTAATGGGCCACAACAGTTTTGGACCAAGCTGATATTTGTTTTTTCCCCTTCATCTAGGCTTATGTGAGACAGATTGGATGGAAAATAAACACTATGGAAACATTAAGGTGTGGCCCTAAAAAGCTTTTAATGGCAGGACATTTAATAACCAATGTTTCCGGTGGTATGGTCCACTGGATATTTTAATTGATCGATAATACCCTAAAATGATTTGGAAAACAGATGGCCCGCGTGATGCAGAATACATACATCTACGTGGGCCCCACAGTAGGCTGCACCGTATTAGGTGAGTCCAAGGTCCCACCTAATCCGCTCCCTTAACCCATATCGTTGTTGGGGATTCCTTCAGCACAAATTGCATAATCCAGATTCTAGAGAGAATCCAGATTCCAGTGTTGGAATCCCAAATTGCAGAAACTGGATTGAAAACTCATATTCCATCTGGAACTGCTGTTTGGTTAAAGGATGTGTAATCCATTAGTTGAAAGATGTGTAATCCGACCGTTGCCTGCGGTATGGCCCGCTTTGAATCCGGATCCACTTGAGAACTTGACCCCTCGGCCTACTGGAAACAGTGGGGATAAAGATGACCACTGTTGAAACCTCCCTAGCACTCACTGTGATGTTTATGTGCCATCCAACCCGTTCACAAGTGACACCAATCTAAATGAAGGAGAGACATGAATATTAGCATGATCCAACACATCTGTCACCTCTAAGAAGTTTTTCAACGGCAGATATCCTTATCCACACTATTTTCTGTGATGTGGTCCACTTGAAATTTGGATCTTCTTCGTGTTTCTGCCCATCCTAAACTGAGCTGGCAAAAAGATGGCTGGATTGGATATAACGCATACATAACGGTGAGCATAGCAGGAAATCCTCATCCCCAAAAGGGCCAATGCATATGCCAGCATGGCAGACAGCTGCAATATCCAAACCATCCATACAAAGTTCGGATAGGTAATGGTGAAGTGGAATTCTCGATGGAGGAAATTTGATGTCATCATGTGTGGAATTGATATTCCTTCCACATTGTGGAAATGTGATGAAATTGGAAATCAATTTCCAAGTTCTCTGTATCTACAGTCCATTGGCAGTGAGGAAAACTTCATAAAATCTTTCAGTGCGCTCTTTGGATTAAATGGCATGGAATTGCATTAGATGGAATTAATGCCATTATTGCACAATGATTGCAGTCCAATCCAAAATTCTTCTTTTGGGGAAAACACTGGATTAGGTGAAACTTGCATTTGGTGGACCATTTGATTCACAATTGATGTTGGTCACCTGTACGCATATGTCATTCAAATGTCACATGTGAAGGGTTCATACGGATGGACAACATGGATAAAACACATGCATTGATGTGGGCTCCACAGATGTAGTGGATTTCAAAACCCACCATACATCCCGCAGTATCGCCTGTTGTGACTGAATGATATGATACTTAAATTGATCTACTCTTTTCTGTCTTTTCCAAGCCGGATGGAATTTGCACGAGACCAAATGCAATTCCATCCCACCTAATCTTGCATTCCAAACAAGCCCGTGAAACACACATCAGTAAATTGTAGGGGAGTGGGATTAGCTTGCAGAATAGCCACCCATGGCCTTTCTACTGTGACCAATTGGGTGGTTAGGATCATTCCTACCATGCTTGATCTATAATAGGCTGAAACACATATCTAAGTGTAATAGGCAAGTCTCGCGGTATCCAAACAAAGGCAACCATTTAGCTTTAAACAGATTACAACTTAAAAGTCAAACAAGACGGGATATAAATATTTTACACCTGTAATCATTTTACAACTTAATGATTTTACAAGCATCCAAATGACCCCTAAGTAGACAATGCAGCAATGGACTCACCTTACGAGACTCGCATTAAGAGCAACAAATGGTCGGCAGAATCATGGAATCTACCAGCTGTATTCACAATGAAGTATTGTCATGAATGAATGAAAATCAATTCAAATGTGCAATATTATAATACACTACAGCTAAGGCATCGTGATGCTCGGGCAGAATAGACAGTGCTCACCTATGCCTCTGATCATAAATATGTATGAGAAATTTCAATAAATAAGCAGATAAATAATGAATCTGATGATGCTAGCCAGTGGTCACCGGTCATCTGGAATTCTGTTATCCACAGGGATGAGGTTTTCCTGTTTTCTTCATCCATGCCTTGTGAGAATAGAGATCATCATCGTCATTGGATGAATCTGCATATGGGAAGACAATTTCAGAGGGTTATTGAAGGATTCATGGAAAATAACACATCCAGGGATAATAATAATGAGGGAAGAGTTTGCATGCGCCATGTCCACAGAGTGCGCATGCATCTGCCACTCTTCAGTAGTGGCGGGTGGTAATCTTAACATGCATTTCAAAACAGGCTTTTTCAAAAATTGCATGTGATGTAGGGCCCATGTGATGTATGAACACCATCCGACCTGTCTATCAAAGGCGCCACCTCAAAACCCCTAGTGCATAAAACTCAGCCCGATCCAAAACTCAGATGGCCACAGAACAAGGAACATATTGAGAGGGAACGCTGCACAGTTGATTAGCGTGGGGGCTCACCTGTGTTGTGTATGTATAACCAAAGCTGTTCAGACCCTTCATCAAGCCCAGATAATGGGTCATAGCAAGATTCAGGTTATCTGGAAACTCATGTGGGGCCCCTATGAAATTCAAGGGTGCATGTATGCTCCCATCCAGTTCCCTTTGTTGTGGCCTACCTTAGTTTTGGCTAGGGCTGTGTTTTGGGCTATAGAGGGTTTCTGAGGTGACAATCTGATAGATGGGTTGGGTGGCATGTTTACATCACATGGGCCCCACATCTGCCCGGTATCACCATGAAACCACCGGAGCAGGGCCCTCAGTATAAAAAAGGAAACAAGAAAAGAAGAAGAATATAATGCTGCAGCTGTAAAACAAAAATGCCCAGCAGAAGCTGAAATGTTCTACAATTTCAATCATGACCCACAGCCATAACCAAAAATGTCAGCATCCAGCAAGCATTGGCTAAAAAAGGGTATTGTTGATTTTTTCTAAGAGGCGCTGCTCAAAAGCACTGAAAATTCAGTCCAGCCAAGAAGGCAAAACCATCTCTTTTGTCAGTTTTAATAGAAATTATTTTCATGAACCTAAGTAGGCAATTCTTTGGCATCCTTTAAGGGCGTCAAGATATCAAGGTTGATTCCAAGTCAACATTTTCGGAATGAGAAATGGGTAGTTAAGCCAGGGATGACTGTCACAAGTGTGTGAGATCTAGGTCTTTCATGCAGCAGGCTCCACCTTGTGATGGTCCAAACCCAAAAAGCAGGCTAGTCCACTCATCAGGTGGGCTGCACATGTATGGGAACAAGGGACAGTTAAAATAGGCCAACCATCCAACAGACCAAACTTGGTGTCCATGTACGGAACAAGCCTGATTTTTTGCACTGGGGCATCTACATGGTGGAGCAGTTGATCAAAAGCTTGGATCCCGTACATGCCTTCCATGTTGCCAACAGGTCCCAATGCTAGTCCTGATGGGACTCATGATAGGATTGAGTCCCATCAGCATTTCTCTTTTCCTTACACATCAAAACCATTTTGTACCTTATCAGGAAAATCAGGGTTTTCCATGATCTTGCACTTACTATTTCTTGATGTCTTCGTCCCTGTCGACATTATGTATGCTGCCATTCGACAAAGATGCAGAACCGTCCTGAGCACCCGTTTGTAGAAGGTTGGAGAAACCTTGCCCAAGAGACCTCCACAACCGGGTAGGAAGGGATGATTGCGGAATTTCGGCACTTTCATCAGATAGTGATGGCTCAATCGGCCTAGCAGAAGCTGGATCCAACTCTGAGAACCTCACAGCTCCTAATATTCTCTCTGGGAGCTCCGACTCAGTCTGGCTTTCGATAAGAAAAGCTAGGTCGACAGTCAGCGTTGTGATGTATCCGAATGCCAAATGAACAATGGCGTTAGCAACCATTGAAGCCCCGATATCCACGTCAACTTCTATGTAGTTCTCTCCTACAATATATTTGCAAGAGACGGCCCGCCCAAGTATGCAGATGGCCTGCTCTCCGACTGCAGTTCTCACGATCCAAGGCCCCTTGACAATGTTAGCTATCAACTTGAGCCTTGAATTCCGAAACGCATCGTCCTCCTTCAAAAATCGATCCATGAGGGACCCATCAGAGATAGGGTCAAGCGCTACGAAATACACAACAGCACTGTAGTTGTCCTTGCTCGGAACCTGCAGATTGAAGGCCCAGATGAAAGGCTTCTTGCCCATCGCTAACTGATCATCAAGGGCCTTCCTCACACGGCCGCTTGGATGTTTTAAAACCTCGCTGACCTTTGTAGTGCCTTTGATCCAATCGAATCCAAGAGGCTTTACGAGGTAATCGCCGCCAGGAATTTTAACCCTGGTAGTAAAATAGTCCGGACCTCTAACCATGAATTTATCTCCGGGTGGGGAAGCCCAGCCATTTGGACAATTATCTGGTTCAAGAAGCGGAACAGATCCTTCAGATTTCACTCTCTCTATCCAGCCGTCCTCATTCTCGCCATTGTGACTGGCCATATGCAAAAGATGCAGCCTGGAAACAATAACCGACTATATCATTAAGAAATGGATTAGTAAGGGGCATGTGGGGTAGTAAGCGAATCAAATAAAGGAATTCCACTTGAAATCGTGCATCTGCAATTTCCCAAACCTAGGTGCCCTGCACGTGCCATGTCCAAGACTCGGGCCATTCTAATGTGTCCCAGTGCAAAATCCGGCCACTCTGCTCACAAGGCAGGCAACACATCTATAGAATTTATAAGGAAAGAGGGCCGTTCATCTTGCTTTTTTAAACATCCATATTTTCTACTTAATGAATAGACCAAACTGATTTTTAGGCCAGAGCACATTAACATTGGGACACACTGATGAATGCGCTGGAACTCACACATGCAAACAATGTTGGCATGAGTGGGGTTGCTACAGTTTGGTAATTGCAACTAGCATTTGTCAATGAAATTATGCATGACATGCTTTTAAAGCACTTATTACTAACGGAGAATGTACAGATAAAAAGCATGAACTGGGGCTCAGATCAGGCTTTTGGAAGTCGGAACTTTTTATGGAGGAGTCACAGGATTCCCAACATGAGATTGAGATATGCACAGTGCACTTGCAGTTTTTCAGTTTGTACAAGTGGGGCCCATGGTTCAGTGTTCCAGACCATTTGTCTGTTGGGTCCCCACTGTGAATAGACCATGCCCCAAAATTTCCTCGTTTGGTAGCCTGCAAATAGGGAGTGGGGAATAAAAATAAAGCAAAGGTCAATATTCAATGTTGGTGTGGTTAGGATCTTCCGAATCATCTGAAAGATGTTTGCTGCATGGTTGATTCATAGGGGCCTGACAGATGGATGGTCTGTAATCTTCACGAATCCATGGGCCAAACTCGTACAAAGTGAAAAACCGAATGCACTTAGCGCACGCGCGCGTGTACATACACATGTATGTATGCATGCACATAGGTTAAGGATCACAGAATCCCCCCTTCTGGTCTAGAAAAGAAACAAAGGCCAATTCTCAATCAATTAACATCATCCCAATAAAAACATATGATTGGCAATTGAGATACCATCCACGGATATCAGCAGAGAAAGTACGCGGCTTACATTTCTACAAAAGCTAAAGACATTCATGGAAGTGCTCTGGCTTGAGGCCAGTTTGAAAACGCAAGCACACTAGCATGCAGCACCTTTGTTGAAAGCTTGCCATGCAATCAATGGTCAGCTTTAAAGCTGTTTCGTACTAGTGTGCTTATGTCTTGGAGCTGGCAAGCTAAAAAGCCATTGTTTAAGGTCCACTGTCTGAGGGCCTTAGGCCCCCCTTTAGGGCTGTGGGAGGCACTGGTGTTTGAAGCTGGGTTCCTCCACTTCTTAGATTATGGCAACCAACTCAAAAATGGCAGAATGCCATCACTGGATCTAGGCTTTACATCAGTAGAGAGGTCATCGCAATCTTGTTAAATCAAAACATCAATAATCCCAAATCTCGAATAAAAAGCCCAAAATACAAATTCAATTTCAACCAGCAGGAAAAGAAAAAAGGAAAATATAATAAGTTTCTGTAACTTTTAGAAGACAAACTGGATTTTTTTGGATGGGGACCACCATTTTGGTTGGATAGGATAGGATGGAACCTACCATTTTCCTTTTGTTTTCCAGAAGAAAAGAAAGAAATTACCTGCCTGGGGTTTGGGCAAATGGCTAGCGTTATGGGTTTTCTCCACACAGACGTGAGTTCGATTCCCCTCCTTGTGCTTTACCTAATGCACGTGGTTTGCGGGTGATTGCGTGCATCTGCAGGGAATAGTCTCGCCTTAAAAAGGGGTGGGAAACCCTGTCGTAATAAAAAAAAAGGAATTTATCACGCGTAAAGCAATTTATTGGGTGCTTGAGTGGGCCGTTGGCATTAAGGAATTGGACGATTGCGTCCTCATTGCCCTTCTGGGGGTGCAATCTTTTTTGGTTTGGTTTTCCTTTTTGTTTTGTTTTGTATTCTTTTATGCTATTTGTGATCTTTTAATAAAATCGTTGCCTTTCAAAAAATAAAAAAGAAAGGAATTCGAAAAGTGGGACTTTTGATTGTCATGCCAATTATTTCAGCATGGTTTCCAGTGACAAAATGTTTCGATAGGTGGAATTTGCAGGAAAAGAGAACTTTTTTCTTGATTTGATACTTTGTGTTGTTTGGATAATTTAGAGAATAGCGGATTACACAAAGCATTCATTACACTGATGCATAGAAAGGATTATCTTGCACAAGAAACAAGGCAATCGTTACACGATAAATATGAGATTTCCACTTGCGACCGAAACACGACTCGTAAAAATGGAATACATTTTTCATTAGTGCTCATTGAAATAAACATTAGATAATTACAACTTTTTCCATATTTTCCCCTTGGATTCCATGTATCCAAACATGGTCTAAACCAAACACTTGGAATCTTGGATTCTATGGTTCCAACAAGCATGTGCTCCAATTCTATTATTCAAACCATTGATCTGATGGGCTCCACTCTGGCCTGTGGTTGGATGATATGCCAAATAGTTGAAAGAACCTAGCCACCATCTTGGGAGAGTTTTGGGACATAGTTCATTTACAGTGGGCCACATAAGATGAACACTCAACAGTCTGGATTGACGAACCATGGATCCCGCTTGTAGAGCCCAAGGTTACAAATCATATACTTGGGTGGAGCCAATCATATAGTTTGCCTGTGCCTATGCACAGTATATGTAAGCTCTCAATTCTGACAAGTGGGGCCCATGGAGCGGTGATCAAGACCATTAATCTGTTGACTCCAACCGTGGATGGGCCATGCACAAAAAAAATCTCCAAGATAAGAAGATCCGACATACAAATCTTGGAACTTTCTCCAGTTGAATGTGAACCGATATTGCATTTCTCTTCTTAATTATCTACCTACAGGAAGCAAATCAAAAGGCTAGGGACTAGGGTTGTTATACTGATGAGATCTTTGGGCAAAAATCCATCCCCACTGGCACGCAACAGACCAAAGGTCCGGATTACCGAACAGTGGGCCCCACTGGTCAGAACCAGAAACCGCGTAAACCGCACACGGACGCGAATCACTTATGGTATAGATTCCTCAGAACGAGAACCCCAATCTAATTACATCAATTGGAAAAGATGAATAGGAAAATAGTGCAAAAGAAAACCCTAATCTCATTACTAGAATCCAGCAGAAGCTGAACAAAACCCTAGCCAGGGTTTACAGAATAATAATTAAAAAAACAAGAACAGAAATCAAGAAAACAGAATCAGAGAGAGAGAGAGAGAGAGAGAGAGAGAAAGCCTAACCTTTATGCAAATTCCTCAGCTCAAGCAGTTCTCAGAAATCCTCTTAACCTTCGAGCTTCGTACTCGAAGGAAGGAGAAGGAGAAGAAGAAGAGGGAGAAAAGCTCTGATGCTCTGGCAGAGTGCGAAGGATGATACGCAGGCACTTCGAAATTTTGCATGCGTGGCATATAAATTAGTCAAATAAAAACCGTCCAAATTATGGTAATCAATGTAGATTTTATTCTGAACAGAAAGTGCGTTGATTCGATTCTTTGACATTTATTGGACGATTAAAAAAGAAAAATATCTATTAATCCTATTTCTACGAATAAGTGTCCATCAATTAGAGGTTAAGATTTCAACCAATCTCATTATAGGATTTGTGACTGTGAGCGGATTAGTTGTTACACGGGTAACACTTTAGTGGGTGTTACCCTTACCGTGGGGCCCACCTTGATGATGATGTCTTTTTATGTCCATGCCATCCATCCATTTCTCTATCCCACTTTAGGACAGGGTCCCAAAAATTAAGCAGATCCAAATTTCAGATGAACCACACTCCATGAAAATGGTGATTGAGGGTTTTCATAATGTTTATTTACCATCCACTGTTGATAAATGATAATATCAAGAAGGCTGTATGAAGTGAAAATATAAATATCAGCTTTATTCAAAGCTTTTATGGCTTGTAAAAAGCTTTTAATAACTATTCATCACTATTTCCAGTGGTATGCCCCCTTGAGATTTGCATCTTCTTTTTATTGATCACATCCTAAAATGAAATGAAAAAACAGACGGCATAAATGTAATAAAAATACATAAAAGATGAGCCCCACCCAGTGTATTAAAAGGCATTTAGGTGTATTAGGTGTAAATCCACCTGTTTTGTGTGTTTGGTATCTTATAAGCATAAGTAAATAGAAATGTGTTTTGAAATCCCTTTATTTTGCTTAGATTTTAATAAAATATGTATAAAATATCTTTTTAAAGCACCAAGGGTTGTTTGTTTCAACGCAAATGGAAAGTTTCGTGCTCGGGTTGTCTTTTACCTCCAACAAAATTCAAATTTATAAAATTAAAAACTCTATAGCCCCACCATATGGGATGTATTATATCTATACTGTTCATTTGCTGTCTTAGATCATTGTAAGGCTTTAGCCAAAAAATAAGGTAAATCTAAAGGCCAAGTAAGCCATAACACAGAAAATGGCGAGTTCATGCTGCTTCCTTTGTATGGTCAAACTGCAATGTTAGCCACCCTTACTCTAGGAATCGATGCCATGAGCTCAGTGTTGAGATGAGCCTATCTTCACTCGGTCTACCACTTGAGCTATGGATCCAGGTGTTCCACTATAATTTGCCTTATTTTTAGGCTCATGTTATAAAGTAATATGGGAAAATGAATGGACAAAGTGGACCCAACACATACATCAAAGTGGGGTGCACATAATTTTGCCAGAAAGACTTATACTTATGCCATGCAAATCAAAGTCACATTAGTATTGAAAGTGTTGCTAGACTAAGGTACTTGGTGTATTACTACAATTTTAAATCAATAAAAAAAAATGTAGAACAACATGAAAAATACAATAAGTGTGTTTGGATAAGAAATTTCAATGTAAAATTGTAATTATTAAATTCTTTTAACCTGATACGGTATTACATATCCATTTAACCACTAAATTACATGCTAATTTATGCGTATGAACAAATATGATAAAACTTCAATGGTAATGCATTTATGTTAGATTACCATTGTAATTTGTAATCCGGACATGCTTTAATAAATCCCTAAGTTTGTGACTAACGTAAGGTTCAAAATTTCTTCAAGTGTGTGTGTGAGAGGTAGATCTCATGGGAAGCTCCTATGAGGTCGATCTCTGCGGATCCCACTGTGATGTGTGTTGAGCATCTACCCTATCAATTAGATGCATCCTCCATGGTGGGCTATGGGCTTAAAAATTAGGTCAATTCATGACTTAGGTGGGCCACACCATGGATAATAGTTGAGATGGTTACCCACCCATTAAAACCTTTATGATTATTTATTGGGCCCATCGAGATGTGGTTCAGAAATCTAGCTTATCCATTGTGTGTGTTGCACTTTGATGAGGGGTTAGACTAAGTTTCACCCCACCAAGTGCTTTTAGATGTTTTAGGCATGTCTTCATATGGTTTTAGATGTCCCACTTAAGTTATGTATGGGGCTGATTTTTTAGATATATGGGGACCCATCAAATGTACGGTATTGACATTCGATCCACATCACGGGCCCCAACATAGCCCGGCCTTATATATATATATATATATATAAATAAACTCTACAAGTATATATTTCAATAGGCTTATTATAACCATTTTGTCAATTATCATATTTGTACACTAATTTGAGATATTAAAGCTAATTTAGTTGATCATATTTAAGTTCATGTAAACATGTGAAAGAATTAATATACATTTAAAATTGAGGATTTCAATTCACATGAATCCGATGGAATTGTAATTTAAATTCCAATTCATTTCAAATACCATCTCCCAAAAAGGGCGCCACTTCGGTGGATCAGGTGGGTGGATCCTTGATTTTGGGGCTACCGTGATGTATTTATCTTACATCCAAATTGTCCATCCATATTGAAAGCTCATTCATCCAATGATACAAAGAATAAAGTGGATACAAATCTCACATGGACTACACCACAGGAAAATTCTGACTAAATCGGCACCATTAAAAACTTCATGGGTCCAATGGAATGTTATTTTCCATCCAACCTATTGATAAGGTCACAAAGACCTAGATAAAGAGACCACACAAATATCACCTTAATCCGAAACTTCTGTGGCCCACAAGAAGTTTTTAATGGTCAATTACTATTGTTTCGTATACGATGGTCCACCTAAGATTTGGATCTGCTTCATTTTTTGGATCGTGCCATTAAAAAAGCTTCCAATAGGGATGGACGGTGTGGATGTAAAGAAAACACATCATGGTGGGCCCTACAATTAGGGATCCACCCACCGCCAAACAAGTCCTAGTGTACGATTTAAGAGTGACTGCGTATCAATCGTCACACGGAGAGCGAGTATCGCATGAGTATTGGTTGGCTTTTGATTGCGATGGCTCCGCGTTTATAGATATTACTCACTCTAGTGCATCGCATCACACATGTACATGAGTCACACGTGTGTTATACGCATCTGACTGGATGGAAAGACTCCTGCATCTATAACGAGCAAATAAGATAATCACGAGGGCTATAAATTCACAGAGAAATTTTAACTACTGTTAAAAGCATCTAAACCGTTCATTTATATTGTGTACGTGTGGCTCATTTGATGATCGAACAGGATTGATTTCTTAAATATGACAACAAAATGGTTGGGATGGATTGATGAACGGATTCGATCTCTCGCTAGTGTGAATATTTTGCACGTTTGAGGCGAGTGTACTGTAAAAGTTCTTTCGTGCGTGTACAATTATTATTATTGTTATTATTGTTTTATACTTGCGTGGGAAGAATGAAATGAAAGCTTTGATACTCTGGAAGAGAGTGATGGGTCATACTACATCCGAAAGCACTTTCACTTAAAATAAAAGGCTTATATGGTTGTACCATAAATTATGGTGGAATGATATCACATATGCAAGATTTGTATGCATATATCCAACGGTTCACAAGTGAAATAACTGACGGCCCAAATTCAACAAAGAAAATGTTGTTAAAAAAAAAAAAATCTAATTTTGAAGTTATGATTTATATATAAAAGTGGACCACACCACAGATGATGACTCTTGCATTTAATGCAACCCAAGCTTACTATTTATTGTGGTCCACTAAAGTGTTGGATTTACCTCAATTTTGAGCTCATACTTTAAAATAATCTGAGAAAAGAGTTGGACGGGGCGGATAAAAAGATACATCACCGTGGCCCCTACACAAATCTGGCCATTCGTGGTTAGGGGAAGGACGCGGTCGGCCTCCCCCAGTTATTAGCTTTGGTAATGAGCTCTAGTTATTATTTATTTGTTTGTGGTGCATACGCATGCACTCAGAAATGCACACGTGGGTAGCATGTGACCGTCCAAAATATAGACGTGGATGTGGACCATAGGCAGATGTAACAGCTCAGTAGGTGAGGACCTGATGTATTTGTTGTATATCCACGCCGTCCAACCCTATTTCCAGCTCATTTAAGGGCATGGTCCCAAGAATGAAGCAGATCCAAATCTCAGGTGGACCACACAGTAGGGATTGAGTTACCACCATTACAAATTTATTGGTGGTGTCCAGGTTTTAATGGCAAATAAACATTACCGTGGGCCTTAAGAAGATTTTAATAGTGGGCGTTCAATCACCACATTTGAATTCCCACCATTAAAAACTTCTTGGTGGAGTCCAGGTTGGATGTCAAATAAACATTACAGTGGGCGCTAAGCAGATTTTAATAGTGGCCGTTCAATCACCCCTGTTTTGGTGTGGTCCACCCGAGATTTGGATCTGCCTCATTTTTGGAATCGTGACCTAAAATGAGCGGTCAAAACTGATGGACGGTGTGGATATACAAGACGAACATCAAGGTGGGCCCCACGGTCAGGGACTCACTCACTAAGCTGTTGCCCCTGCCTCATGTAATCCATGCCCATTGTAAACAAGGGTTGTGGGTCAATATCCCATACAAGCGGCTGTAGGCAATCAGTTCATTCCCTACCGTCGGATTTAGTCACAGGCCCTGCTTTGGAGTCTTGCTTACTCTGCCAGCTGCCAATCAACTTCTTGAAAGTGATTGTAAGCAAACCAACAGTTAAAACCTTTCAAAAAACAGACTTAGGATTGACGGTACGAAACCCGACTACCACGTATTTTTGGTCCCCATCTACGGTAGGAGAGGATGATGGGGACCTTTTGGTCGGCGCGGATTGGATAGTACCCGCACGAGGACCTAGCTTGAGATGGACGGTCCTGGTAGGGACTCTGTGGGGCCCACTGTGATGTATGTGTTTTATCCATGCCGTCCATCCATTTTGATAGATCATTTTAGGGTATGAGCCCAAAAAGGAGGTGGATCAAAGGATTGAGTGGACCACACTATAGGAAGTGACAATGATGCCCATAGTTGAAAACTTCCTAGGTCCACTGTGATTTTTATTTGCCATCCAACCTGATCATAAGGTCACAGAGACCTAGATGAAGGGAAAACATAAATATCAGCTAAATTTCTGTGGCCCCCAAGAGGTTTTCAATGATAGGCGTTTAATACCCACTGTTTCCTGTGGTGTGGTTCACTCAAGAATCCAATCTGCCTCTTTTTTGAGTTCTTGCCCCTTTTTTGAGTTCTTGCCCGAATACGATCCGTCAAAATGGATGGATGGCGTGGATAAAACACATACGTCAATGCTACCAAGACTGTCCGTCTCAAGCTAGGTCTTATGGGATAGTACCACTCCATGTCCATGCCACAATGAGAACCGGAACCCATGACCTTGTCGAAACTTTTGAGAATTTACCACCGAGATATCCATCAGTTTCACTGTCTCAATTTAGAACAAGAGCTCTAAATTGAAATGGTGAAATTGATCTTGTTCTAAATTGAAATGGTGAAATTGATGGATTTGGAGGATGTCACATGGATTTCTTTGCAGACTCTGTGGAGCTTTCACCTGCACATAAGAAAGTTTCTAAAAACTCACGATGCTTCTAGAAATAAAGCCAATCTAAAACTTAGGTTTTAAATAGCGTGATGTTTGGATTGGTTTGATTTTTAGGGCATTTCTACATCAGTGTGGTGCCAGAACATATGTATACCATATGATCTTTTCTAAAGTGGATTGCCTGTGGCCTCAGCCACAGGAGATTCCTACTATCCCAAGCTCTATGGGGCTCATCGTGATGCATGCGTTATATTCACTCTGTCCATTTGCTTTGGCCATCTTCGCTTAGGACATGAGCATTGAAATCCAAATCATAATTATGTTGGACTCAAGTTGATTTTGAATCTTCATTTGTATTTGGTTGAAATGCATGGAAATTCAAATCTTTTGTTTGGGAGCTTATATTTGGAGGGCATTGAAATTCTTTAATATATTCATAGGACTTGGATTGGATTAACTAATCAGCTTTTATATACCAAATTAGTATATATTTGTGATATTTGATAAAATTATGGTAATAAGCCCATTAAAATATATACTTGCCAAAAAAGAGGAAATTGTGAGCCTTGGGTGGGCCACAAATGCAAGTATCACAAACAGGCGACTCACTGACATTTTTTAACCGTTCATTTAGATGTCCAACATTTGGATGGTTCATATCATTTTATTGATGTGATTTTAGTATTGTAGCTCATAATTAGATTGTTTTTTTTATCATTAATGTGCCATGTGTCCAATAAATTAATAGCCTAGAGAGACCTTTGTTACATGTGCGACTCTCATGCCAAAAAATGCATTTATTTAAATTACATGAAAATCTTAGCATTTTGCAGAGAATTCAAAACACACAAAAAAGGTAGATTTGAAATACGTCCAATTCCATTTACCTCCAAATCCAAGGCTGTCAAACACAAAAAGCAGCTATTTAGATTTGAAATACACTCATTTACCATAAAATCCAAATGCCAAACGAGCGTACGTAAACCACATCACAAAACTATGGGGGTTAAAGATGCTCATCGTTGGAACCTTCATAGGGCCTATTGTGATGTTGATATGCCATCAAATCCATTCATAATGTGACCCCAACTTGGATGAAGGGAAAAACACAAATATCATCTAAAAAACTTTAGTGGTCCCCAATAAGTTTTTAATAGTCTCCATTATTTTCTACAGTGTGTGGTCTCCTTGAGCTTTAGATATGCTTTATGTTTGAGCTTGTCTTAAAATGAGATGGCAAAACAAATGGAAATAGTGGATGTAACACATACATTACAGAGGGTAACGCGGAAGTTGGGGTTGTCGGAATCACCTGCAGCCCTCCGCTTGAGGCAATCCCCATTTGCTTTTTTCTTGATGAACACACCAACCCATTGTTCCGTGTTGTGGCCCATCTGAATTTTGGATTGACCTGATTATGGAAGTGGATTAGGTGAGACTAGGCTTACACATGAGTTGAGTTGGGCCCAATCCTGGACCAAACCTAAACATATTTTAAAGGTTCGGGTTTCGGGGGTTTCGGTCCGAGTTAGGTTGACCCAAACCTAACTCTACCCTACTTGCAAAAGGGTCAACCCTAACCCTACCGAAGCCTATATGCTGAACTGGGCCGGGTTAGGTCAAGTTAGGATTGGGATGGAACGTCCACCATTAGTTGGGATGCAATGTTAACTTATAAAAGCCCAAATATTCTATGGTGTGATATTCCAATCAATCCAAAGTATTTTTTTCTTTATGTGTGGCCATCCACGGCGAGGCCGTTCTCATTAATGGTTTGGATCACCGAACAATGGCATTTGAACAAATTGAAAATGTGAACATAACTTTACAAACTTTCGGCCACAAACTCAAGTGGGCTAAAAACATGAGGATTGAACGTCCACAATAGAACATGGGGCCACAAAATTTTGAATCAAGCTAATATTTGTGTTTTCAGTTTATCACAAATAAGAATGAATATATTATGAATGGTATGGATGAGATATAAACATCACTGTGGACCTAAGGATGTTTCAACAGTAGGAATTTCCTAGTCATATGTATTTTTTTAGATATTCTGACAAAACTCGGGGTGGTTCAGGTCGAGCGGGACGGGTCGAGTATACACAGGTCAGGATACGAGTCGGGTTTGGCGTGTATCCTAGACCATACCTAGATTAAAAACAGTCTAGCCGCATTCACCTGGGACCGGACCCTTTTCTTTGCCGGGTCGGTCTGGTTGACTTGGTAGATGTGCAGCCCTAGGTGAGACCCCGGATCCACCAAGGTGGAGTGACACCCCTAACTTTGGGGCTCACAGTGATGTATCCGCCTTAAATCCATACCATCCAACCATTTCGAAAGCTCATTTTAGGGCATGATAAAAAAAAAAATGAAGCTGACCCAAATCTAAGGTGGACCACACCACGAGAAACAGTTGTGATTGAATCCCCACCATTAAAAAATTCATGGATTCTGTTTATTTGCCATCCAACCTATGGTAAGGTCACAAACATCTAGCTGGAGAGTACACAAATATCATCTTGATCCAAAGCTTTTGTGGCCCATAAGAAGTTTTTAATGGTCAATCACCACGGTTTCCTGTATTGTGGTCTATATGGAACCAGGAACTGCTTCAATTTTTGGTGCACGCCCTTAAAATGAGCTTTCAATACGGGTGGACGGAGTGGATTTAGTCACATACATCACAGTGGGCCCCACAGTCAGGGGTCCCACCCACCTCGGTAGATCCGGGGTCTCACCTAATCCGCTCCCCCTGATTTTTGGGCTTAGGGCCAAACATGGTGTATGCCTCATGAACGGGTGGATCAGACACATCATGGTGGGCCACACACGTCTTACAGCATGGCGTGACTCAGCTAGCCCTGATTCAACAAAATCGAACCAGCAAGCACCGACGGATCAATGGGAATATAAGTTGCACCCTATATTTGTGCAAAGGTGGGCCATGCCGGATAAATCAGGACCGAAACCAGTATTTTTGGTGACATGTACCAGTTTCAGCTGGTACTAACAAACCTTAGGCGTGAGCCAGGATAGAATGTAGCATCTCCACCGTCTAAACCAGACGCACCTTCATGATGATTGAAGCATCTGATCATTTGATGATTTAAACTAACCAACCCAACATGGTTAAAAGACTCAGCGACTCGGACCGACTCGCCCAAGTCAGGGGTGAAGCAGCCTGACTCGAGCTTGGGTCAGCTCGAGCTTGGCTCAAAAATCCTTTCGAGCTTGGTAAAACGGCTCAGCTTGGTTTGAACCCAACCTTAGGTTTCAAGCTGGTTCGAGCAAGCTAACCGAGATAGCCTGGCTCATGTTCAGCTCTAGCTACATGTGAGTAGGACCAGTCCTCACCATGTTTTGAAAGTGGTGGTGAGCTATCATGGGAGTCTCCCATGTTTCTACATTCATGCTGAGGTTCCCACAGTCACCACAGATACATCTCGTGGGGCACCGGACACCACAGTCACCAAAATCCAGGCAATCCATCTCGTAGGGTCCCACTGGATTGATTGCACTCTGCATGGTGAGTATTTCCCAGGCCCAATAGCGACATGTAATTTCTGATTTTAAAACAGATAGCATATGAAGAGTTCACCATAAATACATCACATGCACATAGGATATCAAGTCGTCAACTTACACCGTAGCTGCAAATGGTCACACACAGAAAATGAATTACTGTTGTGAGGGCATTTGGTAACTTACCATCCCAACCGTATGATCAGAAGATAGTACTCCGGCACTTCAAGGGGAAACTGGGCCACCTCCACATCAAAGTGTCTTCCTTTGGGGTTCTCCAACCTTTAGAGTCCAGCAATCAATGCCTCAGTAAAACATGATCTAACAAATGCACTTTGTAAGCAGGTTTTGACATTTGTTTTGATAAAATAAAAGGCCAGGTGGATGTGTGGCCAATAAATCCACACCATCCAAGTCATAGCCCTACTATGTCTGGCCCATGGTGCAAAAACCATCCTGATTGAATAATCTAAGCATCTGATAAATATCATTCTCCTTCACAGATCCCACCCACATCTCTAAAGAGGAGAAAGGGGACAAATGTGTCAAATTAACAGATTTCAGACATTTCAGACATTTGTTAACAAACGGGTTGTTTCATATTCTGTATTTAATTTTCAGACTTCTATAGTTCTTTCAGATAGTTACCAAACAGGTTTTCAGGCTTCGGATTCAGATTTCAGGCTTAGGCTTCAGACTTCAGATTTAACAAACAGGCCCTTAAGACTGGTGGCTTAAAGCGCATTTCCTACATGAATAGCTTTCTAATATGAAACAATGGGTTTATGTGGAATACCTGACCGGAACAAATGTAAAAGCACCCTCGATAGAACCAGAAGAAGGCATGCGCGAGCAACTTTCATAAACAAATTCCTCCCCATCAGGATACAGGAGTGGATGCTGCAGCCAGGTAGAAAGAAAGTTAGGATTTCGGCTATATAATGAGGACATGGAGGCATAGATCCAAGACATGTCTTACATGCATGTGTGTTGCCCGTTAAAAGAACAATTACACTTCTTTTATATGATAAAATTATAATTTCAGGAAAGAAAAAAAAAAAAAAGAGTTACGAGGACTATAGCAAAATGTTCCTCAAAAGCCCCTTAAACTAAATGTAGTCCTGGAAAGAAATGAAAACCTCACGACCACCACCACCACCACTAGAATCATGATTATTGTTGTGATTGTTGTTGCAGCTGCTGCTGCTATTATTACTATTATCATTGCTACTACTATTATTACTGTTGTTGTTGAATATCATGCCAGAAAGTTTACATAAAAAAATTCAGTCATAAAATTTCATCGAAGGGAGAGTTTAACAGAGGGGAAGCTTACCTTTCCAATGACAGCTACATCACTAACATCAGATACAACTGCATCATTGGCACGGATGATCCAGTGGCGCCAATAAAGTTGGCAAGATGGGAAGCACACACCATCTAATATGCAGCCCTGAGGCAGGAGACGCATTCGAATTGAGTAAGAAAAGTGGTATTTCTGCTCAGCTCGTAAGTCACATAGCTCTGGAACAATCACAGCAGAAGCACGGATCTGAAAATAACAAATGCAAGTTCAAGTCACGCGACTGGAATGGTGAAGAATGGGGTTTCTTCTTGGGCTCTCGCCCTTGAGGAGTTTGCAGGTTATAGGGAAGTGGCTTTCATGAGGGACTAGAATAGGTTCATGCTGCAATTTGGTAGTCTTAATTGTTTCTGCCCTGTGAGGGGTGCCCCTCTGTCCATTTTGGGTTCCATGAGAAAGGACTTGAGCCATCTCATGGTTCTTGAGATTAAAAGTTGATAAGACAATGATAAAATAAGCAGAACAATATTGTGTGCCTGTTTCCTTTCTAGGACTAAATACATCTAAACAGACCCATTTCATCAAGCACAAGCTGCGCCAAATAGCTTACTTCATCACAACAGCATCAAAGGTAAATGGACATTTCACAATGTGCTGTTGCTACAATGCCAATTTACTTGCTGGTCAAAAAAAAGAAAGAAAAGAAAAGAAAAGCCAATTTACTTGATACACACGACAATCCTTTCAGTAAAGAGAAAAAATAAATAAATAAATCAAGTAAAGAAAAGTGAATTCTATAGCATTTGTAGTGCAAAACACAAAAAGATCTCGAACACAGGATGTAGTACATGATAAACATGCCTAGCAACTTGGCTGAGACAAGGGTCGTTATTGGTGCAACTTGGGCTTTTAAAACCATGATCAAGTAAGATTTTCTTGACTATATTGAGTTTTTAAAACCCAATAGTCTGATCACTTGCATTGCATAAAAACCAAGGAAAACCTGAAGTCATTTCTTCAGTTTGCCTCAGCCATGGTGTGCCATAACAGCCGGGCTGTAAAGGTAACGGTGGCAACCGTTACACATATGGGGTTGTAATGGCTGTTATGGGGGGCAAAAAGACCTGTAACTGCTGTTATGGCCCCCGTAAACAGCCTCTTACGCCCCCAGTAAAGGCCATAACGGTTTGTTACAGGGCAAATACAAGTTTTTCAGTGATTTTTTTCAATAATAATAATAAAAAAGACTGTAACGGCCCATTTCGTAAAGGTAATGGTGGTAGCCATTACCTGTTACAAAATACCTTGGCCTCAACTGTTTTGAATCTTATCAAACTTGTGTGAGGAGAGCCTTTTATATGAGGTAATTTTCCTACCCTGTCTCTCCTTTGCCTTCGTTTGACTGAACAAAATAATGAATTTCCTCACCTTCAATACTCCGTTTTAGCCATCTTCTCAATCTTTTTCAAAAACCACGGGAATGTCGATTCTGATGCACCAATCACCAGACTCCAGAATCCTCTCCCACCATCACTAATGCCAACTACACTTCCACCCCACCACCTTGACCACCTGCGAGCCCTGCTCCTTAACTGGGCATCCAACAGGTAATGCCCGCATCATAGTCATGAGGCTGATGATTTTAGTTATGGCATCCTTGACAGCTCCCCGAAGCAATTCTGCCTTGCCTAAAGGGAGTGAGGCAACAACTAGTGCTCGCACGGTTGCGATTTCCTAGAGTACATAGGTTTCCCATGTATCTGCTCCCGTTGGCAGGGTGTCAATACGCCAGGTTTGGGCTGGGTGTAGGGGTACCTATACCATACCCACCAATCGGTACCACACCCATACCCACATCAACACCCATGTCGGGCTTAAAATGGGCACCCATATCCGTATCTTCCAAGGTGTTGCTGTACCCATTAGGGTATCAGGTGCCCATTTATGATTTGAGATTGAAAAAAATACACACACAATTAACTCAAGAGATAAAAATTTATAGTAGAAATAAATAAATAAATAAATTATGGTTTTTCTCAAAAAAAAAAAAAAAAAAAAAAACAAATATAACCCTTCTTCATGTTGTTTTTTATTCACCATATGATTAAAAGCTAATAGTTGATATTATTTGATTACCTATTTATCGGATTGGACGGTTAGTAGTGAAAAATATCCAATAGCCCTATTTCAACAACAAACAAATGTCTAGACGTTAGGTTTGTTCAACTAATCTGATTTGGGACTATTACTTAGCGACAATGATTTCCACAATTTACTTAGTTTAATTTGAGATTTGTTTTGCCAAGTGTACAATTTATGAGTGCCTACATATTAAGTGTCATACATGGCTAGAATATCAACTCCCCATTTTATGATAACTCTCAATTTGGTATATAAATTCTACACAAGTTCTTCGCACTCGCACTTGTACCACAAGCCATTTTACACCTCTGGTGGGCCACGTCTATGTTAAAAAAGATAGTTGATAGGTTTGATCTAGACAGCTTATTATTTTAATACACTGTATATACATATGTATTATTTATTTCGTTATATGTAATCGAGTTCGGATATGGGTTGGGGAATACCCACACCCAGCCCACTTATGAATCGGGATGAAAAAATCATCCACACCCACACCCGTTTAGCTGCACCTATATACAGCTCATGTCAGGCCAGGTTTAGGTACCCATTGGGTGCACCCGGCCTGTTGACACCCTTACCCATTGGAATATCAGAAGAGTGGAAAATCTCTAGTGTTGAATCCTTAAATCTTGCTCCAAAAGAGATCCTCCATTGGCAGAGAAGGACAACCCTCTAGGACAATTTTCCTCCCCAGCAAGTTGTATCGAGCTATTGGGCTTGAAGCATCCAATAGTATCCCCTCCTTATCTCAAACCCTCACTTGGCTTCAAAAGAGCCACTTTTGAAAACAAGGAAGGTAGCCTTTAGAGGCTAGTTGCCAAGACTAACCTTGGACACGTGCCTCACATCGCTAACTCTAGGTCTGTTGGCTTCTGTACATGCAGCTAATCAACGGTTTTGGCACCTTCCATGTCAATGTCCAACACTATTTTTGAGATAGGAGTAGATCTCATTCATTGGAGGGTCGCAGCTCGCAACAAACTTATGGGTCTCAAGGGATCATAACAACCGGACGACCTTGAACAGTCTTCTGATTATCTTTCATCCACATAGGTAAATTCTCTTAGACAACCTGGATGGATCCCGACCCCTATCTTCCCCACTATATATATATATATATATATATATATATATATGAGAGATAACAATAATTTTATTAGAAAATGCCGAAGCGAAAAGAATACAGGCCCGAATAAAAAGGCAAGGCAGCTGAAGCCACCTTAGCAAACACGGCCCACTCAGACACTAACCTAATAATCCTGGAGATAACTACGTTCTCCCCTTCTAAGATATTGCGGAAACATCAACCATTTCTAGAACCCCAAATGATCTACAATATTGCCACAACCAGGAGTTATCGTATAACTTTCCGCACCTTCCTACTACCCCCGCTATGCCAAACCCAAAGAAGCTCATCAACTGACTTAGGCATCACCCAATCCATGACCAAGTGAGAGAGGAAGAAATTCCAGACTCTGGTGGCAAAAGGTCAATGGATGAATAGGCGGTCGATCGATTCCTCGTTACCCATACACAGTAGGCAAATATTGGGCAGGACGAGCGCTTCTTCTCTGAAGATTGTCAATAGTTAGAATCCTCTTCAACCAATGATGAAAGGAGTGATTCAGGATACGCACTAGAAGGCGTCGAAGGGATAAATCTGTAGAAGGACTTAACCGAAAGTGCCAGATTTGCTCCCCACCCACATAATACTATCTTATTGGAGAGGGTTAGGAACTATCGTAATGAGAAGCTCCATTAGGCATAAAAATTCTTCAAACTTAGCATTCGACATATTCCCTGCGACAAGGGAGGCACCAAACGAACTCCCCCCTAACTCTTGTGAGGTAATCCGCCACACGGGCAAGCATATCTGGCGCTAGCCTAGCTAGTCTTGGGAACATAGCCTGGAGAGCCCGAGTACCACACCAAATTTCCATCCAGAATCTAATCCGAGAGCCCAATCCAACTTTGAAATGAATGCCCCACCTCACAATTTGATGAGCACCCAAAATAGCTTTCCACACACCTGAAGCTTTGCAAAGAAATGAGACTTTAACAAACCAACCATCCTCTTCGACCCCATACTTGGTCGTGATCAAGATTCTCCATAATCTCTCATCCTCCACACTGAACCTCCATATCCACTTCCCAAGCAAAGCCGTATTCATAAGATGTAAAAACATCATACCTACCCCCCCCCCCACAAAAAAAAAAAAAAAATAATCTGCAAAAGGTTTACACACCTTGTCCCATCTTAGACAAAACTTTCTCCCTTCACTATCCCTATGCCATAGAAAATCCCTTCTCATCTTCTGTAGCTTATCCAACGCTGCTTTTGGGCACTTAAATAAAGATATAAAGTACAACGGCATGTTAGAAAAAGCCGACTTAATCAACATTAGGTGAGCCCCCAAAGACATATACCTATGTTTCCACGTAAAAAGCTTCCATTTGATTCTTTTGATCACCTTGTCCCAAAGATACTTTGGTGGTTTCCCCAAGCACAAAGGTAGGCCCAAATATTTAGATGGGAAAGACCCAGTTTGGCAACTGAAAGCTATTGCCTTCCTACCCAAAACCTCAGAATCAATGTGCACTCCGAGCATCTCTGACTTCGCCGCATTTATCTGCAAACCCGAGGCTGCCTCAAAATAAACTAGAATCTTTCTAAAATTTCAAGCAAAATCCACCTTCGCCTCATAGAAGAGAAGCATGTTTTTTGCATATTGAAGGTGTTAAATGGTTCCAAGCAAATTCAGGCAACTGAAATCCTGAAAAAGGTCATTTTCCTCCCTTTTTTTAGCATACTACTAAGGGCCTCAACAACAACCACGAAAAGATACGACGAGAGAGGATCACCCTGTAAAAGACCATGAGAACCCTTGAAGTAACCTTTGGGGGAACCGTTCACCAGAATAGAAAAAGAAGTCGAGTGCATGCAAGCTTTGATCCACCCCCTCCACTTGGAGCCACAACCCAACCTTCCAAGCGTGTAATCCAAGAAATTCAAGTCAACATGGTTGAAAGCCTTTTCTATGACTAATTTAAAGACCAAGCCTATTTACCTCTCCCGGAAAATAGAATCAATACACTCATGAGCGATCAATGCCGTATCCAGAATTTGCCTACCTGAGACAAACGCCCCTTGATTTTCCGATATAACTTTGGAAATACATCCCCTGAACTTGGTAGCCAAAATCTTATATGGACCCCCAATCAGACTAACTAGGCCTAAAATCCTTCAGTTCCTCAACTCCTTTCTTTGGAATTAAGGCTATAAAGGTAGCCCTAAGCTCAGACGACAAACAACCACTCTCCGAGAATTTCACCATAAAATTTGTAACATCCTTCTCCACTATATGCCAAAACTTCTGAAGAAAAAAAATTGCTATTGGGAAACCATCCGGCCCGAGGGATTTCTCCCCACCCAAAGATCCCACGACTTCCTTAACCTCCTCTTCCGAAATCTGGCTCTCAAGAAACACTGCATCATCATTAGATATCTGTTGGAATCGCAATCCATCTAATTTTGGTCTTCCCCGGTTCTCACTTGAAAGCAAATTCCTATAATAAGATATAATAGCCTAACTAATCTAATCTTTCTTAGAAATATGATCACCATCTACTACCAGACTAGAAATTCTATTGACATGAGCCCTGGCACTAGCAATGATGTGGAAAAAAAATAAGTATTTTTGTCTCGTTCCTTCAACCAAATAGCCCACGATCTTTGACGCCATCTGATTTCTTCCTCTCTAGCCTTCCCCGCATAACTTTGAGATAACCCCTCTTCTTTTTGTCCTCTTCCGACAACCCTAACGCCTCCTCTTTCAAATCTAACTCATGAATCTCTTCGGCTATCTTTTCAAACTCCTCCTTTTTAGCAAGAACCTCTGTCTTCCAGACTCTTTCTAGCTAACCTGAACCTCGCAAATTCTTCAATTGTAAATGACACCCACCAATCAGCCACAAGGTCTTGGAAACCATCAACTTCCATCCACGCCATTTCCAACTTGAACGGTTTAGGACCCCAATCTTCTTTAACAGAGTTTGACTCAATAGGACAATGATCGGAAATAATTCTCGGCAACCCCCTCTGCGAAGCGAGAGGAGATCTTTCAAGCCACTTTGAGGAAACTAGAAACTTGTCCAGATGTGACAAAGTAGGATTCTCTTGGCCGTTCGACCAAGTAAATCTGGCACCCCCCAAGGCTAGGCCCACAACTCATGGCGACCAATCCAATCAAAGAACGAGGCCATGCTTTTCATAATTTTACCTCCCCCAGATTTTCCATGCAGGTAACGAACCACATTAAAGTCCCCTCCAACACACCAGGGGGCTATCTACAACAATCGAATCTTCTCTAGCTCTTCCCAAAACTGATCACGAAGATTATACACACAAGGCTCATATACAGCAGTGAAGAGCCACCTAAATCCCAAAGCCACCTCACAAAATAGTACCGAGACTGAGAAAGCCCCAATCAGATGATCAATTTTCTTCAGGCCTATCAGAGTTCCACCCAACACAAATACCCCCAGAATTCCCTAAAGCATTCTAATTTCTAAACAACCCATTCCTTTGATCTCAACCCCCACAAAGAGTTGAACAGTACCTCTATCAAATGTCTAAAGCTTTGTTTCTTGAAACGCAACAACATCAACCTTCGAATTTCTACAGACCTTCTTGATTTGGGCCCTTTTGGTTGAGTTTCCCAGACCGCGCACATTCCAAGGATAGTATTATCATTGGTCACCTTCTTTCCCCGTTCTTGCCCTCTTCGATCCAGAGACTTTAGCCTGTAGAATCATAATTTATAGAACATTCTAGGCTAAGAAGCTCCCTCCACCCCTTGGGATTTTTCTTGGCTTTAAGTTGTTGAGCTACCTGGAAATACTGAGATGCCCTATCTTGCGCAAATTTGAAGAAGGCTTGCACATCCTCTTCTGTAACCCCGTAAAACAACCCTACCAAACCCCCCTACCCTTTCCAACACGTCTTTGGCCCGCCTCTGATTCTCCGCTGAAATACTCCTGATTGATGCCATGCAAAGCCTGAAACATCTGAACCGCAAGAGAACTGAGACCGGTCTTCTCTACGCATAAAGGGGTTACATCCAAGGCTTCTTCGAGTAGCTTAGCCTCTGTCAGTTCTCCTGCCATCGCTAGACTTCCCACATCTGAGTGATTGTCTCCCTCCAAAGAAGCCTTGCTAATCAAATCACCCTATAAACTTTCTTGGCACTCAGCTTGATAGGAAAGAGACGGAATTTCCTTGTCACCCTGTACCTGAGATGACTGAGAACCGAAAAAGCAAGAGTCATAACTAGTGTTCGAAATATCAATATCGCATTACGTATCGCAACCTTGGGATACAGATACATATCGGTTCTCGCATGGGATATATCATTTGTATCGGGTTTGTTTTTTATGACGAAGGGTATCCCCACACCTCCCGTAGGGGATGGGACTAATCCTTATGGGTGCATGCAAACCCTACAATCCACGTGCCCCGAGTAAGTGCACGGGAGGGGAATCGATCCCATGCCTGTGGGGAGCAAACCCACAACACGACTTGTTCGCCCAACGCCTGGGCGGCATTTGTATTGGGTAATTTATCGCACATTTTGGGAAACATGGGGAAATATTGGGAAAATGGTTAAATTCTTCAATGAAACTTCAGAGATTATTAAAAAAATACATACTTTTAAATCATAACATGATCAACATCTTAAAAAAGAAGTGGACATAATAAGTTTCCCTTGTATAGGGCAATAAGCTATGCACTGTCTAACTGAACTAATGCAACTATATTCAAATTGAATTCATAGTATTTACAGTGTAAGTGATGATCATCTCATCAAACACTCCTAAATACTTCGAAATTAATCTCAATTGATAGCCTGGTTGAAGAGAAATTAAAAAAAAAAATTTAATTAATTTTTAATTAAAAATGATTTTTATTTTTCAAAAATTGACAAGGACTTAACAAATCAGTAGATCAGCCCTCATACATGCTTAATTTCATGTTTGGAGTGCAACATTCAAGCAATTTGGGAGAAATTGGGAGAATTTCAAAATTTCCCCAAATTGGACCACCTACACTCGAATTTTGAAATTAGTATGTGATGATCATTTTATCAAATACTCCTAAATACTTCGAAATTAGTCTCAATTGACAATTGGTTCAAGGAAAATTTTGAAAAAAAAATGGAGAACATGAAGAACCAATGGATATCGAAATCGAAGCTTCAATTGCAAGATTTTTCATGAAAAACATGAAGAACCAATGGATTTGTAACCATTTGACATCGATTTAACATAATTTCAACAAAAGGGGGGGATTGAAAATTAATAATACTCACTGGATGCCTAGATCAAACATGTGGGATATATCGGCACTACATGTGTGTTTCGTATCACACAAGTGGGATACAAGATATATCGTGGGATATATTGGCCGATATCATCAATATTTAAAACATTGCTCCAGGGGAAAACAAACCCGGTGCACCATCTCCCTCAGACGCAACTCCCCCTTCCCCAGAAACTTCAGACCCTGACTCCCTCAACCTCCATAGATCACCCCACCTGGGTAGAGCTTCTTCCTTCTCCTCCCTCTGAACTGGTAATACTATTCTCCTTTCACCAACAAAAGTAGAAATGTAGGTCATCAAAACATCCCTCTTCCTCCTCCTAATTCGAACCCTAATTATGCCCACTTGCTCCCCGAGCTTCGACTTGGGGTCCAACTCCACAAAATCTCCCAGACAAGAGGCTATTACTAGTAGAAGAAGATTAGATGATTAGGGTGGAAGAAGAGGAGAGAAGAAAGGGAAGAAGAGGAGAGAGTGAGAGAGAGTTTTAGGGTGAATGTTGTGTGTATGTGCAACATGCCCACCACACAAACCTTTATTAGAATAAGCATATGGTACACTGTAGGAGAAGAGAAAAGATGTGCACATGCACTTACAATAAAAGAGCCACATACTAACACACATATATACTAATATTCTCTAGACTCCCCCTCAAGTTGGAGAATAGATGTTGATCATGCCCAACTTGTCACAAACACGATGAAGAGCATTTCGACTTAAAGACTTCGTAAAAACATCTGCAAGTTGATCCCTGGACCGAACAAAAGGAGTGATAATTTCCTTCGAGGCAACCTTTCTCCCGAATAAAGTGACAGTTAACCTCAATATGCTTGGTGCGCTCGTGGAAAACAGGATTACGAGCAATATGTATGGCTGCCTGATTGTCCGCAATGAAGAGGAATAGGGCCCGAAGGAGAATAGCCAAGTTCGTTAAGAAGGGTGCAAAGCCACACGAGCTCACATGTAGCATGAGCCATAGCACGATATTCTGCTTCAGCTGAAGGAGCGCGTAACAACCGATTGCTTCTTACTTTTCCACACGACAAGTAGATTGACGATCATATATACTACCCGCACAATCAGCATCGGAATAGCCCGAAAGATGAAGATGACCATGAGACTGAAAATGGATGCCAAGGCCCGGTGCTGATTTAAGATACCGGAGTATGCGGTAAACAGCCGTGAGATGTGAAGAACGGGGAGCTTGCATGAACTGGCTGACAACTCCCACCGCAAATGAGAGATCTGGACGAGTAATAGTCAAATAAATGAGCCGACCTACAAGCCGACGGTACATGCCAGGATCAGAAAGAAGAGTATCATCATCTGGCTGAAGCTTATGCGAAGTATTCAAAGGGGTGGTAGCCGGTTTGCATCCTAGAATGCCAGTCTCCATGAGAAGATCAAGAGCATATTTTCGTTGGGATAAGGATACCCCGGTTTGGGAGCGAGCAACCTCGATGCTCAAAAAGTAGCAAAGAGGACCAAGGTCCTTGATCTTAAACTTGTTCTTTAGAAATTCTTTGACATCGCCCATGCCAACCAAATCACTGCCTGACAGTACAATATCATCCATATACACAATGAGAACCATGACGCCCGTCGATCGTCGACATATAAAGAGAGAATGGTCGGCATGACTACGAACAAAGCTAAACTCCATGAGAGCTTGACTGAATTTGTCGAACCAAGCACGCGGGGACTGTTTGAGCCCATAAAGGGCCTTCTTCAATTGACACATAAGCGTAGGATTGTGGGAAGTAACAAAGCCTGGAGGTTGATGCATGTAGACCTCCTCCGCAAGATCCCCATGAAGAAATGCATTCTTGACATCTAGTTGGAACAAGGGCTAGGATAAATTGACGGCTAAGGAGACCACCACACGAATAGAATTAAGTTTTGCCACTGGAGAGAATGTCTTGAAGTAAGCCATGCCCTGATATCCCCGAAGTAGCAAGACGGGCCTTGTAGCGATTAATGGAGCCATTGGGAAGAAACTTGATTGTGTACACCTATCGACGCCCAACAGGTTTGTGCCCTGGAGGAAGAGAAACTAGCTCCCAAGTATGATTCTTCTCAAGAGCAAACATTTCTTCCATCATTGCCTTCGTCCAGTCAAGACTTTGAAGAGCGTGGGAGAGAGACCGAAGAATTGCCTGTGATGAAATGGAAGTTGCAAACGACTGAAAGGATGGTGAAAGATGATCGTATGAAACAAAATTGCTAATGGGGTGTTGAGTACATGATCGTGTCCCTTTACGCAAGGCAATGGGAAGATCCAGTCTTGAGCTAGGAGAATCACCTGAGCCAACATCCAAAGTGAGTGGACGAGTGGACGACGGAGCGCGTGAAGATTTATCTCGACGATGATACACTCACAGAGGCTTCGGGTCACCCAAATCACCAACAGAGTTAGGAATGGGAGGTGAAAGAGTCTCCTTATGATCACTAGTGACAAAAAGAAGGGGAGAAGCAGTATGCTCCCCCTGACTTGCAAGAAGATTACAGAGGGATCGACCGTGAGGTGAAAAAAAAGGAACATCTTCAAAAAATATTACATCGGCAGAGATATATTTCTTACGAGTCGAGGGGTCATAACACTTATACCCTTTTTGGCTCTGAGTGTACCCTAAGAAAACACATTTAGTTGCCCAGGGACTAAGTTTATCATTATGACCATTCAAAATTTGAACGAAGCATGTGCAACCAAAAACTTTAGGGGGTAAAGGAAATTAATTGTCATAAGGATACAACATATTAAATGAGGATTTGGAAGACAATATACGTGAGGGAATATGATTAATAAGGAAAATAGGAAGTAAGAAGAGCGTCACCCCAAAAATGCTTAGGTAGATGCATACAAGAAGAAGGGTAAGTGCGACTTTAACAAGGTGACGGTTCTTTCGTTCTGCAATACCATTTTGTTGTGGAGTGTAAACACATGATGTCCGAGACAAAATCCTATGTTCCTGTAAGAAGGACAAAAAAGTAGTGGACATGTACTCCCCCCCATTATCAGAATGGAGGGTTTTGATTGAGCATTGAAATTGAGTGCACACTTCACGATAAAACACTTTAAACATATCAAACACTTCACTCTTTGATTTCAAAAGGTAAACCTAGGTTATGCGAGAATAATCATCAATAAAGGTGACAAAATATTTAAAACCAAAAGTGGAAGTAACCAGAACTGGTCCCCAGACATCTGAGTGAACCAGATCAAAAGGTTGAGATTTCCTTCCTGAAACACTTGGAGGAAACATAGTACGATGATGTTTTGATAATTCACAAATATCACAACACAAAGGTTTAGTAACCGAGAATGAAGGAAATAAAAGTCTCAATCGAGCTAAGGAAGGATGTCCTAAGCAGCAATGTCACCGTGGTATGGAGTCTCGATCAAGAGAAGAGGTACTTGAAGCAGCAACAGGTGTATCATTGAGAAGATAAACGCCTACTCGCTCATGCCCCCCACTAATCACTCTCTTCGTCTGTAGGTCCTGAAATAGACGATGAGAAGGGTAAAAGGTAATCGAACAATTCAACGATTTAGTAAGAGAGCTAACAGACAGTAAGTTTAATGGAAAACGAGGTACATGCAAGACTGAGAACAATGGCAAGGAAGGGGAAAAGGAAATGGAACCAATCCCAGAAATGGGGGCATGTGTTCCATCTGTGACTGTAACATATTGAGAGTGGGAGGAAGGAGAATAAGAGGAAAAGAGATGTGACTTACCAATCATGTGGGAGGAAGCTCCCGAGTCAATGACCGAGGAGATGGTAGAAGAAGACGCTAGAAGAGCGGTACCTGACTGGGCCGAAGCTGCATGAGAAGGCTCAGGAACATCACGAATATGAAGCCGCATCAAGGCATCATAAGCTGCTCGAGAAATAATGACTCTCCTGAAGAAGGGTGCTCAGCTGCCAGGGTGGAAGGTTGTCCCTCAAGAGCAACAGTAGTTGTAATAGAGGCAGCAGCACACATAGGATGACCATGAAGCTACCAACAGTAATCAATAGTATGATTAGTTCCCCCACAATGCGAACAAATGCGGGAACTATCACGTCCTCATCCATGTCCACCACGACCTCGAAGATGACGACCGACACATCCCCGATCTCCCTCTCGGCCTCTGCTACGACCACCATAGCCAAAAGTGCACCCTGAACTCAAGGATGGTGCGCGAGATCTAGGAAAAATGGAAGATGGATCGCCAGCAAGGTGTGCTGAACGCTCTGGTGGTACAAAAGGATGTGAAGGAAGAGCTGATATAGTAGTGTGCTGGCACATGGCATAGACTGTTGTCAACGGAGGAAGGGGATCATTAACAACCACTTGATCCTGAACACTGAGGTAGATGGAATTCAATCCTGCGAGGAACTGCATAACACGAGTGTCATCCCGTTGCTTACGAGCATGCTCATGATCGTCTAGACATTTCGAAGGAAGAGGTTGATATAAGTCCAGCTCATCCGACATGCCTCGAAGTGTCGAATAGTAATCTTTTAATGATCTTGAGTCTTATTGGAACCGACCAATTTCTTGAATAAGCTGAAATACCCGCGAAATTTTTTTAGACTCGGAGTACATATCATGAAGGGAGTCCCAAATGCCTTTAGCCGATGACAAAAACATCACAGAGTGGCTAACCGAAGAATCCATACTGCTCAACAACCATGCAATGACTTGATAGTTCTCCTTTGTCCAAGTCTTGTAGGTGTCTTCTGTAAAGCTTGGGGGATCATCCAGAATATACAACAACTTCTCACGGGCCCCCAAGAACACTTTTACAGATTGTGCCCATTGAAGATAGTTATCACCATTCAACTTAATCGAGGTGATTTGGAGTGGGTAGGGTTCAAGCGAACTAATGCCAAGATGAGATTGCCCTTCGTCCTCTATAAGAATGAAGGGTCCAAGTAAAATGTACTTCAACAAAGTCTCTAATAAGCAATCCTTTGAGGAGATGAGAGACTAACCCCAATCAACCAGAAAACTCTGAAAATACCACCTAAAGTACTCAAATCTGACGCAAACAGCCCAAAAATGACTTGGCCGCACCTCTATTTGGGGTTAAAACCCACTCAAATCTTAATATCAGCTAAAAAATCTCCAATATTAGCTTGGGTGAGAGATATCAATCCATCTAGAGGAAAGAAACAAGAGAAAAGCTTACTGATTTTAGAAAAATCGACGAAACTACTGATTCGGACCTGATTTTCGAATTTCACTATTTCAGCCAAATCACCATCAAGAAGGCTCTAAAAAATTCTCAAAAAATCATGACAAATCTTCTAAAATAGAGATCTATCAAACCCCTAAACTTTCAGCTCAAACGGGGTCCATTTGACCGTACATTGCTGACGTCATCCGTACGGCCGCTGACGTCAGCAATCTGACGTATCGCCCCTCAACTCCCTTGATGCGGAATAGTCTGATCTTAGCTCTGATACCAAGTAGAAGAAGATTAGATGATTAGGGTGGAAGAAGAGGAGAGAAGAAATGGAAGAAGAGGAGAGAGAGTGAGAGAGTTTTAGGGTGAATGTTGTGTGTGTGCAACATGCCCACCATACAAAGCTTTATTAGAATAAGCATATAATACACTACAGGAGAAGAGAAAAGATGTGCACATGCACTTAAAATAAAAGAGCCACATACTAACACACATATATACTAATATTCTCTAGACTACTAAGAAATCATCAATTCAAAGTTCCAAAGGCACCGCCCATATAAGAATCCAAATGTCTTCCTTCCCGAAGACAGAAAACTCCTCCCACCTCTGAATCAGGAGGAGAGGACCATCCATGTGTAATGCTCCCACCGTCACAACTAAGTCTATATTAGTCACTGGACTCATATGGATCCAAAGCTTGTTGTAGTCGATGGGTTTGATGATGTACAACTCCGGCGGTATCCTACAACATTCGTCTAACTAGGTTCTGACTTGAGAGTCCCTCTTTTGCCACCGCAACCACTGAGCTTTGCATCGATTTGCTAGAGCGATGAAACTCATCCAGGCTGAGACACACCGCCTTCTCGTTCCCTACCTTCTCCGTCACCACCCCTCTTCCTAAATCTTTCTCATTCACCCCTTCCATGACTTCAACCCCTCTTACAAAATCGATTTTAGCTTTTTCCCTGGCCAATGCTTAAACAAACGACTCTGCTTGTTAGAAGAGAAACCCCTTCCGGTGAGATAGAATTCCCACTAGGTGTGACATTTACTGGAATGGGCAGCCGCTTCTCCTTGATTTTGATCTCTCTGTCCCTTTTATTAAGCTCAGGCCTGAATCTTTCCCTCCGAACCTAGAAGCTTGACACCCCCAAAACTTTCCTCGTGAAGTGTTTGCATTGCCCGACCTAACTCCTCCAAACTCATCCGCACGAAGGTGAATCCTCGGAAAGCATCATTGAACTTGTTCCTTGGCAAAACGACGTCCATTACAGCTCCCACTCTATCGAAGACTCTTGAGAAGTTGATTTGAAGCCAACCCTCTCGAAATCCTTGCACAAACAGGGTAGGATAATCCGAAACGTTGGTTCTGGGTCTCTCTTTCTTCAATGGGTCCTAATCTCCTAATAGAACAACATTTAGATGAGTTTTTTTCAAGCTGTTGAGTGACTTGTCCAAGTGACAGAAATCAAGTCTGGACTATAGTCTACTTTTAAATTTTTTTATTTTTTAACTTTTGATTTAATTTAATTTAATTTTTATTTATTTATTTTGTGTTGTGTCTATGTGAGGACCAAGATATGGAGCAAAAATCTAATCATTAAGAAACCACATGTTTAAAGTTTCAATTTGAAACAAGTATTCCATGATTTTGGATGTTTCTGTAGGACTAATAAAACTGAAGTAGATATTCGTCAATCTGGAATCTGACAACAAATCAAAAGCCAAAATCAGGATTTTACTAGAAAAAAACACTCAAATCTTCAAATTATCAATAACCTTTAGTACAACGCGCCTTAGGACGAAACTCGAGTAGGCGCCCCATGCACCAGCTGCCTTAAATGGCTCTTTGGTGGGAACGTCTGTGATATCTGGGGTTTGCTCCCCCGAGGGTTGATCAGGGGGTCTACCATCAAAAGTTGGTGTGAGAATCCTAAGGAGATCGAGGACAGCCAGAGGGGGTAGCGCAGGCTGGCTACCTGTTACCGTTCACCCCCCAATTGACAAAATGATTAGATTTTCATCAATCTAAGCAATCAATAGAAAAACGTATGCCAAAATCAAGATCTTGCCACGAGAAGTAGTCAACCCCTCTGACAATTACATTTTAACAAAGAATTCCAAAATGATATAGATCAATTCGTTGATCCAATGGGTAAATACTGGAGGAGGTATAGAGAAAGTGTTGAGCCTTAAATTATACATATTCTAACCCCATTTCATCACATATTATGCATGATTCCTATGTTTAAAAACCTATCTAATGAATGTTTTCTATGTTTGTAGGAATGAGAACGACTTCACCTATTTGGTACTAAAAGACACTCCTTAAAGCTATTTGAAGATGAAGGAAGATAAGCCAAGAGAATGAAAGAAGAAGCAAGAAGAGAAGAGAGGGAAGAAATGAAGAAGAATCAAGCTGTATGTAGGTCCGACCGGTCGGCCAAACAAGCCAGACCGGTCGGCCACACGCATGACCCCTCTCTGTACTCGCTGGACACCCTCACAGACCAATCCGACCGATTCTGACCAGTCGGCCACTCACAGTCAGCAAGCTTCTGTTTGAAGCTCCGAAAATTCATGCGCACTGCGTAAGTGTTGCGCGATTATGGAACTTTCTGAGTCGGCGGAGCTTCGAATCTATAAAAGGACACTTAGGACTTGATCTAAAGGCATCATAGAAGGCTTGGGAAGTCGTGGGAGGTGAAGAGAATCGTCGTGGAGCGTCTGCAACTCCTCTGAATCCGATTTTTCATGTTTTTCTGTAGTTTTTCTTTGTTTCTAGTTGAAGTATGATAATGCTCGGCTGGAACCTCTTAGCTAGGGCTAAAAAGTGAAGCTTGTAGCTAGTTCTAATGTTGAATCCGTTTATTTCAAGTACTCTTAATTAAGTTTGGATTTTTAAGTTCTAGTTTGAATAAAGATTGGAATTTTAGATGTTTTATGAGAGTTCATGTACTTCGGACATGAGTTCTTTGCAATTCTCCGAGATCACCATGTTTGGATTGATTAGAATTGAATTGTAGTAACCCTGGAGAATGCCATGATCTCTTGGTATGGCTGTTACTTCGAATGCTACAAGTTCAAGTTTTATGTGCTTCATTAGAACTAGAATTTGTGATTTTCTGACTTAAGTGAGATTGTTTGTCATTGAATGTTTAATCTTCCAATTAGATGAGATGTAGAACTTCGATTCTAATTGTGTTTGTGCTTGAATGAATGAATGAATTTACATTGGACTACTACAAGTGGATCCTTTAAGCCTTAGTTCCCCTTTAAATTCTCAAATTTTCTTCTACTTTAAATTTTGTTTAATTATAGTTCTTGAAAACTGAATTCTAAAACTGTTGAGATTGAAGTTATTAGAATAAGCTGGGATTGTTTACCCTAATTCCCTGTGGATCGACCTCGGTCTTACCGAGATTGTTACTAAATCGCAGCCTTGCACTTGAGGCAAGCGAACAGAAAGAAACCAGAAGGCAGATGAGATTTAGATTTTCAATGGTAATTTGAGAGAAAAATATACCAGATTGATGAGGAGAGTGAGGAGACTATTGAGAATTATATCAAGAAGATTTAAAGATGCTATGAAGGATTTTTTAAAGTGATTTTTATTGTTAACGCTCTTCCTTTTTTCTCTCTTTCCTAGATCACTTCGGCCTTAAGATTTTTTTTTTTCAGTTTTTTTTTCCTTGTTAATTGCACACCCTTTTTTCTTAGAGAAACTTTGATACTCTTGCTGAGAATGATGGATGGCACAAGTACTTAAAAATTACTTAAAACTGCATACACGGTAATTAAGCAATTCAATTGAAACCATCCAAATTATGGGTTCCAGTTTAGATTGCAATTGTTCAAACAGGCTCGCCTGCAAGCCCAAATTAGATGTACAAAGAACCATAACTCATGGTTATTTGATTAGCTGCCTACCAGATCACTAGGCATTTGACGGATGGTTAAAATATTTTATTCAATGGTCTATTTTAACAAATAAGTGTCCATAAATCAAAGATTGCAATTGTTCAAACAACCTCGCCTGCTAGGCCAGCTGGAAGACACCTAGGCGTTTCAACAACAGGTCTCAGGTTCAAAATGCCAAGGAGACACACTAACCCCACCAGTGGGTGGGTGCATCGTGTGAATAACCGTGTGGGTGCGTTGCGCAACTAATGGGGTGGGTGCGTTGCATGGCTAACAAAAAAAAAAAAGTAGTGACAATGGGATGCAAATTTTAGCTAGTTTAATTTGAGTTAATATATGCTACCCATACCATTTCTTTGTGCCTAAGTATCAAGCATCATACATAGCCAAAGGATCAAATAACTCCTCTTCTCATTCTCTTATTAAATACTCTCTCTCTCTCTCTCCTTGTGAATTTTTTAAGTAATTAAGTATTTTAATATTTATCTATAATTTCTATAGTTATAAAATTATTTAATTACAAAAAATGTGACTAATCCAAGCTGCCACGTTGAGCCACTCGAGTCAAGTTTTGTGGGCTGACCAAGTGAAGTAGGAGCCATGAGTTTGCTATCCTTGGGTGGAATGTGATGCCAAGAAAATCTCTACCATTACTCTTAAGTAATTGTCCATCATCGGAATGTTGCAGCACAACCTGCTTCCGATTTTCCATGACCTCACTATCCTTAACTAAGCACGATGAACCGATCTGATTATACTCAAGACTTCCAAAACCATGAGAATCGGCAATGACAAGCCCTCCACCCCCAAATCAACTGCCCTATTGGAGCTCTAGCAGAAGGGAGAATTTTCACCCTTATGAACAGAAAAAAATGTCTTCCCTGACAACATTGGATCAATGCCTATGAACTTCCCAAAACACATTGCTACTTCTAACACAACATGATAAATTCAGGCATGAACTAGAATCCTGTATCCTGTAGGCTGTAGATCTTCATCCACAACCTTGCACTAGTAGCCACCACTAATGGGGCATCATTTCTCTGCTTTAGCCACTTATAACTCCTTTTTGCAGCACCTTCACGCACTTCCTAGCCATATCCAGTATGGAAAGGATATTAGAAAGCTAAAATGGGTACAGCCTCGCCACTACTATCTTCAGATTCCCGTAAGTAGAAGCTTCAATGCCATCAGCAACTCTCCACCGAAAGAGGGTTCTTCAAAATAGATCTCCAGGATCGATTGCAAGTCCTTTGTTCTTCTTTCGCCTGACAAATCATGCATAATGACCCCAACATGTCTCTCCTCATGTCCTTCTAGTCAACAATGTTGGTTAAGATGAAGTGTGACTTCTTTAGGTAGTCTACCAGTAATCAGTTCCACCTCTGCATCAGGAGCCCTCTGCTACAGTGCCTTCTTATCTGCTGGTGGACGTTGTCCGGCACCACTGATTCATAACCTTCTAAAAGGCTCTAGACACCAATATCTTTCTTCTGACCATTTTCCCCCATTATCACTTGAACCACCTTTCCAGTTTCATCCTCATAGCAGTACCTTATAAATGCAGAACCTTTGCTTCTCCTAGTTTTCATGTCGTAAGGCATGCAAACGTCCGTTATCAGGCATACCCTCCTGAATACCTCCCAGAGATCGTTTGATGACTCTGAGAATGCAATACTACCTATGAAAACTAAGAAAGGCCCTTTCGAATTCCTCTAGGATGATCTGCCTAGTGACACTATTGTCTACACTTCTTCCCTGCCATTTTCATCACCTTCAGTCACTTTGAATTGACATTTTGCATTGATTATTCATACAATGTTATACTTCGTATTTTGTAAGGGCAAATTCACTGAAACATAAATTGAGGAAACATCATTTTATGAAAAAAGATGGCATTTCTGTTGTTGCTGTCCCGTCCCTCCCCCCCCCAAAATAAAATAAAATAAAATAAAAACATCGTTTTCATCTTGCTCATTTCCTGAAAAATGGCCATTTTTTGTTTCCTTGCCCATACTTAAGAATCATCATTTCCAAGAAATTGGGAGGAAATGACCCCTCTTTATAAAGCGCCCCACATGGTAGTCACATCACATGTGCTATACTGCCACCTGCTCATCTTCTAAGTGCCCCACATGTGTAACCATTCATCTTCAAGTGTCCCACATGTGCTGAATGTGCTACCATCCATCTTCAAGTGCCCACATGTGCCAAGGTGCTCCCATCCATCTTAAGTGCCACACATGCGCCAATATGCCACATGTGCAACATGTGCCACTGCCCATCTTTCAATGCCCCACGTGTAGATGTGCAACACACCCCACATGTGCTATTGAGCCACATATGCCACATGGCCACCATCAATCTTTAAGCGCTTCACATGCATGACATGTAACTGATTTAGATATTGATATTATTGCCTAATATGTCGGCCAATACTATCGATAATGCATGTGGCCAATACAAAATACAAGAGTTGTTATTAAATTTCCCTGTACCACACAAAATATCAAAATGTATAGTCGATCCATTACGTCTTTCCAATACATTACAATTTTTTGCCAAAAACCCTTCATAAAATCCCCCATATCGTTGATACATGTGATACATCATACATTATAATGTATCGGTGATACACTGCAATGCATTGCTTTATTAGAAATTTGAAAAAAATTTGCAAAAACCTCCCAACAAAAATCCATTTTCTCCTAATTCTTTTGGGGAGAATATGCTTTTATACTTGTATTATATGATTTGAATTATATGAACTCATTTCTTGATATAATTGCATCACTTCTATTAGACAACACATGGTTTAGGACCCTATACAAAGGAAACTTATTGTGCAAACTTGTTTTTTGTGATTTTTTGAATTCCAAGTGTATAATCATGTCTCTTTCAACATGCTATAAAGTTTTATTGAAAAATCCAATCATTTCCCAATGTTTCTCTCAAGTAGCAATACATTCCTTGATACATACGATACAATATGTTTATGTATCCCAGGGGTGCATACATGCAGTGATGGGGACATCAGAGTTCCTACTCGAGTGTACCAGAGGCAAAGGCAGTCACCTGCATTAGCACAATTTTACTTATGGATGGATGACGACTTCCAGACAGGGCTCGCGGGGCCACTTTGAAGACCCCACATGTATTGGATGTGCATCAGGAAGACCCCTCGCTGGGATGATGGATGTGGGTTTCTTTTTAGGAGTTTTTAGCCATAGGTTTTTAGTTTTGGGTCCATTGGACCGTCAAATCTTCCAGATCTGGACCCCTTGGACCCTTATTTTTCTTTTATTTTTAGGATTTATTGGATGGTTTGGATTACTTTTAATTGATTTGGATGTTTAGTTTTGAGTGTGGCCCATTGAACTTTCAGTAAGGGCATACTTGTAATTTTTTTCAAGTTTTAATATAAAAAGCCGAGGGGGTGGGGGATACGTCCAACGCTATGGTGAACTTGGAGCTTATACTCTCACAAAAAGGGTTCTCCCTCATCTTCCTTTAGGGTTTGTGTGAAAATCCTCATTTCTAATCAAATTGTGGAAGGGTAGAGCATAGCTTGGTGGTGGATTCCTCTAACAACTTCTCTTCTCTTCTTCTTCATTCAAGGTACACAAACCCCACTTTTTTTCTTCTTCTTTCTTCCTCTACCCATCTTCTAAAACCTAATCCCCCATCATTTCTTCCTCTTCCCCATTCAACCCAACAAGACCGAATCCCAAAGCACGTCCACACGTCAGTTCGTACGGACGGCCCTTCCTTCCCCTTTTCTTCATTCCCTCTTCATTAACTCTTTCCCCTACCCTCTTTCTTCACTCTAAACCTAAACCCTAACCTTAAATCCCTAATCCTAATACTCAGAATCCGAATTTCCAATTTTTTAAACCCTAACCCTAAAATCTCAATTCCAAAAACCCAAAACCCCCTTTGGAAAATCTGATTTGAACCAAAACCCTTTACTTTTATTGGCACCATTGTTGTTTATGTGGATGTGGCATTACCTACGTTAGATTGGAAGTTTTATCTTCCAAGCTGGCAATTCTTGAGTTATTTTATATTTTCGTGCACCGTGCATGTAACTAACCTAGGACCATTTAATTGTTAATTTGTATTTCTTAGTTTATGGTGTGAATTAATTTGGATTTACATGTTTATTGCCTAGTTAATATGTCTTTTGATCTCATCTTAATCATCCTAGCTTAATTGCATTCATCCTACATCATGCAGCGATACCAATATTTAAATCATTTCATGTACCAACGTGCAACATGTACCACCGGCCACCATGGAGTGTCCCACATGTGCAAGCGTCCATTAAAGTGCGTCACATGTGTGCCAAATGCACCACAACTGTCTTAAAGCGCCACAAATGTGCAAATTTGCCACTTATGTGACATGCACAACCACCCATCTTCAAGTGCCCTACATGTCAACATGCCACAAGCTCCAATGTGCAGCATGCGCAACATGTGCCACCCTCATCTTCAAGCACCCCACATGTGCCAATGTCCCAGCCCTCATTGTTAAGGGGTCTACATGTGCCACACGTGCCAATATGCCACATATGCAACACTGCCACCATCCATCTCCAAGCAGCCCACTTGTGCCACTGTATCATTTCACTTGTGACAATGTGACAATTTCCAAAATCCAGCTTCAGTGCATACATGTTTCACCGTCTATCTTTGAATAATTTTCATGAAAAAATCCTTTCTTTCCAAATAACAAATTTGTTTCCTTGATCCTACAGTAAGAATTAACTTTTAATTCTGGTTCAAAATTTGACTTGCTGCATCTAGTAAGCAAATCCTAATTTAGAAACTACAACAAGATGTATCTTTGAGCTATGTAGCTTTAAAAGAAACAAAGGGCATGAGAAATGCTAGCAGGAACTACAACATGCATAATGGAATGTTAATTGAAGAAAACGACTATACAAGAACATCTTGATGTAACAATACAAAGCAAAATATGCCTCTCCACCAATTCCACTGTTTGATTTATGACATCTAACTGGATTTTTCTATCCCACTACTGAGCAAAGATTGAAAAGTAGAACTTGAAAGTCAAGGAACTTCCATAACCTGGACACCATTAGTCACTGCAGTGGAACAGTACGGTGCTGCTTCTGGGAACAGGCTGATACTTCGGATTTTACCTTCCTCACGAACTTGAATCATGCCACTTTGTAAACGCCTACCATGCTCCTCTAACCACAGCAGCATGGCATCTTGTGGCAGATCACCATTTGTATCATGCACTGAGCTTATTAATGCATCAGGTACACATGACATCATTTGTCCCTTTAGAGTGACAACAAAGAGTTGGCCACTCTCACAGTTAAGGAAAAATGACTTCTCCTTAAACATAGAAGCAGCCACTAGAATATTCTTAGATCTAAGCCGTCTCGCAAACACTTTGGTTTGGCTGATTACCTGATTTAAAGGTAATAAGCACACATTAACTACGTGTCCATAAAAGGAGTAACCTCCTATAAGACCGAGAGGAAATTGTCCATAAAAGGAGTAACCTCCTATAAGACCGAGAGGAAATTCAGAAGAAGCTTGAGCTATATCTTGGCCATCACAAAAACGATATAAAACCCTTGTAGCAACAGGTAATTTCACCCCCAATTTGTCTTCCACCTCCTTTAGTTTTTCTTCGGATGCACCTTTCTGCAAAGTACTTGCAGCCTCTGGAAAATTCAAAGCCATCCAAGTTTGGATCGTACTCCAACATTTCTTGGCTCTCCTCACGAGAGGCCATGGATACATGACAAAAGCTTCCTTCCATAATTTATATGTCACCTGCAATTCAAAGGAAAAAAATATATATTAGATACACATTCAAGTAGAAAGGAAAAGTTCAACAATGTGAATATTCACTTAAAAAATAAGAAATGAAATGTCAAGGCTATTGGCATATCAACGATCAAATACAATGTGCATCACGGAAGTAAACTTATAAAGTTATTGAATGAAGGTGAAGAATATCATGTAATCTCTTTGAAAAGAATGCTCATAGATGTAACTCCAACCCAAATCCTTCTTATTTTATTATTATTAATTTTTTTTTGAAAGATAACGAAATTTTATTAAGAAAGAGCGCCAAAAGCCGGCACGAAACTACAACCCAAACAAAATATACAACATACAAATATCACCAGCCTTTAGGTTAGGACATTGTGGGCCGTACCCATCTAGCACCTTCTTTTGTTTATTTGTTAGTTAAATTGGATTAGGACTCTTGGTTAGGACTTAAGGGGAAAGAAATTTTCTTTTGTTACTTAAGGGTGTTTTTGTCTTTTTCACTTGCTTATTATTTATATTAATAGGAGGAGAGGGGATGTTTGGCCCTACAATCCTCTTTTCTTTCTTCTACTTCTAGTTTACAAATCTATGTAGTTGCAGAGCAATCTTGTTTTCTTATCAAATCCATTTTTATCCCATCTACACTATCCCTATGTTTGTTTCATTCTTTTATTTTTAGGCTCTCACTGCTGAAAGTCTTTTTAAGAAACCTAGGGTTTCTTTTCTTTTTGTCGCGTTGGGCCTTTGTGATGGTCCGTGTGTGAGAAGGGGATGAAGTGTTCATGATTTCTGCCTCTCGTGGGATGTGTGAACGTGTGGGCTAATTGCCTTCATCATATGCCATGTTCATGATCACCTACCCTTGTGATTGTTTAGAACGTGTGGATGTGTGGGCTAGTTATTCCCTTTAAGCGTGGTGTCATACCATGTGAAGCATACAAGTTGAGTGTTTGCGTCACGAAAGGTTTATAAGCTTGTTGTATATATTCCGGTCCCTTATCGCAAAAGCAATGAGAAGTGATTCAAGAATTAGATTCATAGATCCATCTGATTTTCTAGGTGTCCAGATAATCTCTAATAAATTGAATGGAACAAACTATCTCCAATGGTCTATGTCCATTCAATTATTTTTAACGGCAAAGAGAAAATTGAAGTAATTGGTCGTTGAGAAACCTAATGAGAGTTCTAGTACATATGAACAATGGATCTAGGAGAATGCTCAAATTATGATATAGTTGTGGAATAGTATGGAATCATCCATCAGTGCTAACATAATGTTTTTATATTATTGCAAATGAAGTGTGGGATGCATTATGAGAGACATATTTATGTGATAAAACCATCTCTCACACTACCAATTGTTTGAAGAGACAAAACTCAAAGGAATGTGGGAGGAATTGAACATGCATCAATCTCCCACTATATATTTGGAAAAACAACTTCAGCAACATGAGGAGTTTCAGGTGGCTAATTTTTTGTCTAGTTTAAAGCTTGAGTACGAGCCAAGTCGTGTAAAGATTTTAGGTGGTAAGGATGTGACATCTCTAAACAATGTATATGTATGCCTCTTAACATTTATCACTAGGGTCTGCAAGTGAAGTCAATGATAGCTCTGCTCTTGCATCATTTATTGGACGAGGCAGAGGCAGTGGTCATGGCAATAGAGGTGATCAAGGCAGCCATGGTGATATGAAAGGAGGTCGTGGACTTAGGAAGTGCACCCAATGTAGGTTCATGAATCATTCATTTAAAAAATAATGGGATCTTCATGGAAAGCCAGCATGGGCTAATCAGGCAGCTCGCATTGAAGAGAATAGTGGGCCATGTCTAGCTAGTTCCACTTCTGCAATGCAAAAACCACGTACGCCTGGAGAGATAGTTACTCTTGCTCAAGAGTATTTCAGGTTGTTAAAAAGTCTGCAGAATGAACCTATTTCCATTACTATTGCTACTCTTTTCGCTATTGCGACTGCATTAGCGTCTTCAGGTATGGCTACATTAGAGATAGGTAAAAAATGGAACTCCTATGAAACTCTATAACTACTGCCTCACGCATATGGCATGGTTTTGTGTTATTATAATGATTTAATTTGAATAGAAAATTGCATAAATGAGTTCTTCATTGCGGTCAAAGATACTCAGGGAGGAGAAATTTGTTACTTTTTCAGCAACAAAAAAGAGGGAATCAACTACCATTATTCTTGTTCCTCCAAGCAATTTGGATATTGATTTGGGGGAAGAATCAACTAGCTTTCTAGCTTGCATTAAGTGATCCAAACATCAACGACAAAACTCTCCACAAACAAACTGACAGGCTTGTCCAATCTTCACAAATTTCAAGGATACCACCCATCCTAATTGTTCTCCATCAGATCGATGGTCGGATCACCAAAGGCGTTTGCCACAAGTACAGTGAAAACAGGTCAATGGTTGTCATTGACTCTCTGACCATATGACAAGTGAGTCTGGTGCATTTTCCTCCATTAATACAGTATTAATGAGATCATCTGTCACTTAGGCAGTATCTAGTACAAAGTATGTACTATGTAGTATGGGTATTATTTGTACGTATTCTTTCCTGTTATTGTCTATTGTTCTTTATGTTTCTAAATTTCCTTTTAAGTCTTCTGTTCGTTAACAAACTCACCAAATCTCTTAACAGCCCTGTGACTTTCTACATTTCACATTGTGTTTTCCAGGGTCCAAAAACAAAGAAGAAGATTGGTAAATGGTATGTACATGATGGGCTATACTATCTTGACCGTAAAGTTGTTGGTGCAACAACACAAAAGAACATCTCTCCTTATCAGTGGCATTGTCGTCTCGGTCATCTATCCTTGAAGGATCTCATAGGTGTTATCCCTTCCTTGCCGTTTGTCTCGGTTCTAGAGTGTGAAGTGTGTGAATTGTGTAAACATCATCATGTTCTTTTTCCACAATGAATGGAAAAGCATAGTTCAGTTCCCTTTTCTTTAGTCCATTCAGATGTTTGGAGACCGGTCAAAATTTTCAGTAGGTCAAAGTACAAGTATTTTGTTCCATTTGTTAATGATTTTTCGAAAATGACTTGAGTTTATTTAATGAAAGATGGATCTAAATTATTCTTTATTTTTTAAGACCTTTCACATAAAAGTACAATACCAGTTTTATATTTCATTCAGATAATGCCAAAGAATATATGTTCCAACTTTTAGTCAGTATTTTTCTGAAACTGGTATAGTGCATCCAACGTCGTGTGCCCATACCCCACATTAAATTGTATTGTAGAACGAAACAATCGTCATTTGCTTGAGGTGACTGTGCTTTATAATTCACATGAATGTTCTCAAAAGTGATTACAGTGATGCAGTACTCACAGCGTGTTTTCTCATAAATCGAATGCCTTCAACTATTTTAATGAGTAAATCACCTCATGAAGTTTTACTTCCAAATTCTCAGGTAGTGAGGTTGAGTTTCAACTTACCTGAAACTTTAAAACAGGTTAACGGATTTTTTTTTTAATCCAAAAATCCAAGGGGGAAACCCAGTCTCTCTCTCTCTCCCTCTCCCTCTCCCTCCCTCCCTCAAACTTCGTCCGGGCCTCCACCCTATCCATCTGTTTTTCCAGATCATGTTAGGACATAGGCTCATATTGGACCAATTTTTAGCCTTCCATTGTAATCTGAAGTGATGTTTCTTTGAGGAGTGTTTCTGTTTTTCTTGGTTGCCAATATTCCAAATTTATTTGAGATATATCTTTTATTTTTTTTTAACAAATAGATGGATCATATCTTTTGTGAAGACTATCTTGACTACCCATATTAATGGCCATTGATCAAATGGTTCATATTCATCACATGAGAAGTGATGCTTGCATGATAGCCCATTGTGTGAATTCACCTCAATTTTGTTCCACATTACAAGCATTTTGAATACATGGGTGTACTTTTATGGCCCACATAATGATTATTTTAGCCTAAGAATTGGCTCAACTATTCATCTAGATGGGCTAGACAAGATGACATACTTTTATCCAAGCTTTCTTATGTGTCAATCTAATTTTTAAACGATTCCCTACTCTAAGCTCTGGTTGGTGTGAATATACAACTTCTCACCTATAACTAATTTACAGATTGTCAAAATGCAAAAACCAACTTACCTGTAACTAAGTAACTTATAGCTTACATCCAAACAGGATTACGCGTAATTTACTTACAACTCAAAAAAAAAAAAAACCTTACAGGCATCCTACTTGTAAGTAACTTCTAGCTTACATCCAAACAAAATTACTTGTAACTTGCAACTTAAAAAACTTACAGGCATCCAAACATGTCCAAAATCTATTAAATGAAGAAAAGAAAAAGGGGAGTGAGGAATAGGGCTGCACACAATTCAATTTATGATCAATTTATAGATTGAATCAAATCGAATAAATCGAATTGAATCAATTGATCAAATTGAATATATATATATATATATATATATATATATATATATATATATATATATATATATATATATGGACGATATGGATGAAATAGATACATCATAGTGTGTTTTATCTATGCCGTCCATCCATTTTTACATATGAATTTAAGGAAAAAAATTCAAAAATTAGAAAATATATATCTCAAACTACCACACCACAGCAAAACAATGGGGACTGAACGTCCACCATTAAATTCTTCCTAGGGCCCATTGTAATGTTTATTTGCCATCCAACCTGTTGATAAGTCACAAAGACATAGAGGAAGGGAAAAAACAAATATCAGCTTGATACTAAACTTCTAAGGCTTCGAAAAGTTTTCAACAATAAGCGTCGATCCCCCACTGTTTTCTTGTGGTGTGGTCCACTTGAGATTTGGATGTCTCATTTTTGAGATAATGTCTTAGAATCAGATGGAAAAATGGATGGAGGGCCTAGATAAAACACACACACCATGGTGGGGCCCACAGAGCTTTGAAACCACCCTTCTGCATATCCGCGCCCACCCAAGAGTCCTAGACAAATCGAATTGCCTACTTAGTAACTCAGTTCGCTGGGCGTACTAAGTAAACTCTATGGGTCCCATGGTGATTTATTCGTTTTATCCACTCCGTTCATCCACTTTAAAAGATAATTTTATGACCTCAAGCCCAAAATTAAAACGTATACAAAGCTCAAGTGGCACACACCATAGGAAACAATGTGAATTGAACCTCTACCATTGAAAAATTATTGTAGGCCACAGAAGTTTTGAATCAAGATGATATTTGTGTTTTTCATTCATACATGTCTACCTTATCTTATGAACAGATTAGATGACAAATAAACATCATTGTGGGCCCTAGGAAGGTTTCAACGGTGGAAATCATTATTCCCACTGTTTCATGTGGCATGGTCCAACCAAGTTTCGAATATGCTTCAATTTTGGGCTCAACTTCTAAAACGAGCATACAAAATGAATAGATGGTGTGGTAAACCAAATGCATTCAAAGTAGGCCCAACTAAGTTTACTAAGGAGGACAAAAGCATGCTAACTTAGTACGTAATCTGAAGTTCGCCCAAGAGTGAATTAAGTGTGACATTGGTAACAACTTAGTGGGTGTTACCCCTGCCGTGTGGGGCCTACCTTGATGTATTTTTTGTATATCCATTACGTCCATCTAATTTTATGTCTCATTTTAGGACATGATCCAAAATTATAAGAAGATAAAATCTCAGGTGGACCATACCAAGAGAAAGAGTGATGAATAACCATTAAAAACATTTTTTAAGCCTTAAAAGCTTTGAATCAATACAATCTTTCTATTTTCCATGAATGGACTAGTTATTATGCATATCTTTTCAGAAGTATTTATACTAATATTATTATTTGAGGTACTATAAAATCCAAACCTACAAAACCTATAAGTTTTTAATTTGCAATGTGTGAAAAATCGAATCGAATTGAATCGAAAAATTCATCAATTCAATCTCAATTCAATTCCAAAAAAATTGGGTCAATTCAATTTCAATTTGAAATTTCAAATTAAGATCAATTCAATTTCTATTTCAATTTCAAAAATTTAAGATCAATTCAATTTCAATTTCATCCAAAATCAAATTGATCGAATCGATGTGCAGCCCATGCCTTGAAGGAAGAGACGGGTTGTCCGGAAGGATCTTGGGGAGATGAAAGGTCGAGATCTTCGGAGCAGAAAATACGCCATAGCTGTTCGTCGGATGCTGAAACCCTAAATCGCCTGTTTACGCAGGCTACCACCGCTGTGTTCTGAGGCCCTAGCTTTAATAAGATCGTGTGGATCACCAAATCCTCCAAATTCTCCAACCCCATCCCTCACTCTCGATGAGACGCCAACGTACGCCGTGGGTATACACACACCCCCATACTAGGTTGCAGTGAAGACGGAAGAGAGGAACTAAAAAAAGATGCTCGCAAGGGTGCGGCTTCGGTGGATGCCCTGATCCACAGAGGTGGGTGCATCCTTTACTGTGGGGCCCACCTTGGTGTAGGTTACTTACATCCACACCGTCCATCCATTTTTTTTCAGCTCATTTTAAGAGATAATACCACAGGAAACAGTGGTGATTGAATATCCACCATTAAAAATTCTTTGGGGTCACCCTAGTGTTAATTTTCCATCCAACTTGTAGATCAGGTAAAAAATCCTGGATGAAGGGATCAAACAAAGATTGATTCAAAACTATTGTGCCCTACAAGAAGTTTTTAATAATCAATCACCACTTTTTCCTGTGGTATGGTCCACCGAGGATATGGATGTGCTTCATTTATGGTTCACCCGAGATTTGGATTTGCTTCATTTTTTCTATTATGTTATAAAATTATATGCAGTGTAGATTTAGGTAGCAGATTAGGTGAGACCTCGGATCCACCTGGGTGGGATCCCTGACTGTGGGGCTCACAGTGATGTATGTGTCTTAAATCCACCCTGTTCAACCATTTTTAAAGCCCATTTTAGGGTATGATCACAAAAATGAAGTTGAGTCAAATCTTAGGTGGACCCTACCACAGAAACAGTCGTGATTGAATCTCTACCATTAAAAACTTCATGGATTCCATTGGAATGTTTATTTGCCATCCAACCTGTTGATAAGGTCACAAACAGCTAGATGAAGAGACTACATAAATATCATCTTGATCCAAAGATTTTGTGGCCCACAGGAAGTTTTTAATGGTCAATCACCACTGTTTCCTTTACCCTGCTTGAAACTGCTTCATTTTTTTTTATCATGCCCCTAAAATGAACTTTCAATACGGATGGACAGGGTGGATGTAGTCACGTACATCACAGTGGCCTCACAGTCAGGGGTCCCACCCACCTCTTTGTATGCGGCTCTCACCTAATCCGCTCCCGTGGATTTAAGTCACATACATGATACGTCACAGTGGGCCCCACAGTAATGGATCCACCCACCTCGGTGGATCCGGAGTCGAAAATATCGCCAACCTTTTATTGGATCTTTATCATGAGATTTGCTAAGCACCCACAAGGGAAGGGATTAGGTGTTACTCGGATAACATCTCAGTGAGTGTCACCCTTACCATTTGACACTCACCTTGATGATTTTTTTTTTTGTATATTCAGCCCCCATCTGTTTTCTCATATCAATTTAGGGAGTCGGATTGCATCCTTCCTCTGAGCGTCCATACTGAGCTGTGGAGGGGCCCATCGTGATGGATCTGTTTATCCACTCTGTCCATTCTGTTTCTAAGATCAGGTCGACCATATAAGAGTAAGAATGAGAAGGTCCAACGGTCAAATTGACCACACCAGAAATGACTATTGCATTTAATGCTCAATGCATTTAATGCAACCCGAGCTCAGTATTTGGTGTGGTCGACCTGACCGTTGGACCTGCTCATTCTTGGTCTCATGTAGTTGGCCAGATCTTAGAAATAGAATGGACTGAGTGGATAACAGATCCATCACGGTGGGCACAATCCAACTCCCATTTTAGGACGTGATCACAATATTTTAGGCAGATCCACATCTTAGTTGGATGACACCACTGAAAGACAATGGTAAATTACTATTAAAAGATTTGTGGGCTACAAACCTTTTGGATCAAGCTTATCCTTATATTTTCCTTCACTCATGTCTCTGCTTGACCTTATCAAAAGGTTGGATGGAAAATACCACCTAATCCGCTCTCATGTTTCTTTTAGAGTATTCAATCACCACTATTTTCTTTAGTGTAGTGTTTTAGCATGGTCCACTTGAAATTTGCATCTGTTTTATTTTTTAACGCATTCTAAACTGAGCTGGAAAATAGACGGACTCAAGGTGGGCCCCATGCATGTGCCAGCATGGCCCATTAGAACGAGATGCAAACCTGTGAAGGTAATGTAGGTGGGCCATTGACATGTTCATATGTTTTATCGGAACAAGGCCAAAAAATGAAGGGGATCTAAAACTCAAGTGTGCTGCAAGATAAGAAAAGGTAGGTCGGGAATGCCTACTATCTAAACCTCCTTGCGGTCCACCGTTATACCATCCATACGAGGTCAATTTTATCGGATGAAATGAAAACACAAAAATATTAGTTCGATTTTTTTTTTTTTTTTTTTTAAGTTAGTCATGCAACGCACACATCCTATTAGATGCACAATGCACCCACCCAGTCACACGATGCTCCCACCCATGGGTGGGGTTAGTGGTTTCGAACACCGAGACCAGAAGTTGAAATGCCCAGGTGTCTACCAGTCTGATCTAAAACTTCTATAGCTTCATGAATGTTTTCAATGGTGGATGCCCACTCCTCGCCGTATCAGCCTAAAATATTATGGCAAAACGGATGGATGGGTGGATTTTTCACAAACATTATGGTGACCCCACCTAGCTTGCCATTGCGGAAAGTTCTTTGGCAGGCAATCAGCTTACAATTTTACCAACGGGCATGAATGGATGTGGATTGCATCCTACCCCTGCCCGGACACATTACCGTCTGTAGTAATGATGTCACCAGGGTCCCATCACTATTTGGTGTGGCCCACTTGATCGTTGGATCTACCTACTTTTTAGTGTCTTAGCTTAAAATGATCTTATAAAATGGATGGACGGAGTGGATAAGCGGATACATCACGGTGGGCCCCTCCACAGATCTATCTAGATGATAATGCATTCTGGCAGGGCAGGACACCATCCATGTTCAGCATGAATTGGGTAATTTCTCACAAGGACCTAGCCAAAGATGGATAACCATGTCAAGGGCTCTATGGTGAGCCCACCATGATCTATATGTTTTATCCACATCATCCATCTATTTTGACAAATCATTTTAGGGCACGAGCCAAAAAAGAGTCATATGAAACGGTGGGGATTTAAAGCCTTGAAAAATTCCTGGGGCCACATGAGATTTGGATTAGTATGACCTTATAAATAGGTTAGATGGAAAGTAAACATCACTGTGGGCTTTAGTAAGTTTTCAACTGAGGATCCTCCGAGAAGGGTGGATCCCTGATTGTGGGCCCACCCTGATGTATGTGCCTTAAATCCATGCTGTTCATCGATTTTGACAGCTTGCTTTAGGTCAAGACCCAAAAAATGAAGCAGATCCAAACTCTGGTAGATCACACCAGAGGAAACAATGGTCATTGACCATTAAAAACCTCTTGTGGGCCACAAAAGTTTTGGATCAAGCTGATATATCTTTGTCCCGTCATCCAGGTCTTTGCAACCTTATAAATAGGTTGGATGGTAAATAAAAATTCCAGTGGCCCCCAAGAAGTTTATAATAGTGGATACTCAATCACTATGGCTTCCTGTGGTGTGGTCCACCTAAGTATTGGATCTCCTTCAATTTTGGGATCATACTATGAAATGATCTTTCAAAACAGATGGATGGTGTGGATGTAAGGCAAGTATATCACGGTGGGCTCTACAGTTAGGGATCCACCCACCTCAATGTATCCTCGGATCCATGTAAGCTGTGCCCCTTTGGTACTATCCTCGCTTGTCCCGTGCTCGGCACGGTCTGAGGCTATGAGTGGCCACCATGATGTATGAGTTTTATACACTCCCTTCCATATCTCTTTATGATATGAGCTATAAAATGAGACAGATCTCAGGCTTAAGTGAACCACATAGAGGGGATAGAATGCTTGTTATTAAAAACTTATAGAGACATGTAGAAGTTTTGATAAGTTGACATATTTGTGTTTTCCCTTTATAGTGGTGGTCTTTGTAGCTTTATGAACATGTTGGATGGCAAATAAACATCACTATGGCTCTTAGGAAGATTCCAATGGTGGGTTCCAATGGTGGGTGTCATCATCACTGTTGCTTCTTGTGATGTGGTCCACATTTAAGCCTTCGAACTTCCTCATTTTTAGGCTTATACCCTAAAATAATATAAAAAATGGATGGACAGTGTGGATAAAACCCACACATTATAGGTGTGGTTAGTACCCAATCTGGGTTTGGTTCATGTGACTTTTCACATGTTTTCCACGGAATAAAATTGGACATGGATCACCCAACACCATGTAGCTACGTGGTTTCCAGACTATGTGGGCCCCATTGTGATGTATTTGTTTTATCCACACCATTCACCTGTTTTGCCAGCTCATTTTAGGGAATGAATCTAAAATTGAAGCATATTCAATGCTCAAGTAGACCACACCAATGTTGAAACTTTCTGAGGGTTCACTGTGACGTTTATTTGTCATCCAAACCTGTTCATGAGGTACACAAACATTAGCTTCATCTAAAACTTTTAATGGTTCAGGAAGAAGTTTTAAACGGCATTATTTTAGTGGTGTGGTCTGCTTGAGCTTTAGATATACATTAAATTTGGACTTTTGCCCTAAAATGAGCTTTGTAAAAATGATGGGCCGTGCAGATGCAGCATATATCATGGTGGGCCTCACTGAGTCCTAACAGCACTCAGGTAGGTTGCCTTGGCCTTTACCTTGTTGGTAGACTGTGCAGAGTTTCAACAACAGGTCTAGGTCTCGAAACCCATCAGGGTGAATTCCCGCAGCTAACTGCATCTGTAGGTGTGTTGCATGACTGACCGAGTGGGTGTGTTGCATGACTGACCAAAAAACAAAAACAAAGACAAAAAATAAAAATAAAAAAACAAAAAAAGGGCAATCCAAGTCCAATAAAATTTTGGTCAACATGCCAAACACAAATGTCATCACAAGTGCGAAATGTATGTGTAGCAATGGGCCCAAGGTCACCATCGGTGGCCCTAAACTTAGCCCTAGGTCAACTGAGTACAAAGACATGCACCTTGTTCCCCGCGAGAGTGGGATCTAGTCTGCCCATCCTAAGTGCCTTAGCCCACAAGCGAGGCCTGCCTTAGAAAAAGTGGGGCATGGTTATAAAAATATAAAAAACGAGCATCTTAAAAGGCTTAGTCATGTCTTTTTTTAACACTAGAATTAAAAAGTGTCATGTGTCAATTGTACATACATAGGACCTCTGGTAAAAAAGGTAGATTCATCATTTTATGTAGAAATGTTTTACTTTTCTTGATAGATTCCATGCCGGTACATGCTCACATAGAAATTGGATTGCCTGTTGAGTTAGTACACTTTTATCCTACTAAGTAAACATTATTGAGCTAACTATGTCCATCCGTTTTGTCAGCTAACTTTAATGGTTGAATCCAAAATTGAAGCATATTCAAAGCTCAAGTGGACCACGCCACAGGAAACAATGGGAATAATGATTTCCACCATTGAAACCTTCCTAGGGCCCACAATGATGTTTATTTGTCATCCAACCTGTTCATAAGATCTTACAGACATGAATGAAGAGAAAATACAAATATTAGCTTGACCCAAAACTTATGTGGCCCCTTAAGAATTTTTCAATGGTAGAAGTTCAATTCACACCCCTTTCTATGGTGGGCCACATTTATACATAAAAGCGGGCAGTTAGATATGAGTTCAGCCTACCTTGGCAGTGCTCAAGATTAGCATATGTTCCAATTGGAGCCTATATGTTGAGATGGCTCATTGTATAGAACTACCAATGGCCATTTGGTAACTTAGAAAGGATATAGGAGCATGAGATTCTTTCATACTCTTTAAATTTTAGAACATTTAATTGAAAAATTCAAAGGTCACAATAATCACCAAAGTATGATACAATAGACCAACAATTATTTATAATAATAATGACAATGTGGATGGCTTAAATAATTGGACCATTTCAACATAGTGTCAAATCAGGCGTAAACAATGGGCCCTAACAAGATAATAAAGGTTCACAATGCTAAGCAGCAACAAGTAAAGCAAACTCACCATACCTTTGGGACAGTGGTAAACTAAGTGAAGATAACATCATTTCAACATTGAGGTCCTGGTATCGATTTCCAATGTAGGGGTGGCTAACATGGCAGTGTGACTAACAATGCTGGTGTGTATACTAACAATGGGATGTGTGTACTAACTTAAAAAGAAAAACACTCACCATAGTTAGTTAAGCCCATATGCATGTATAAGGCAGGTTATTCATGCCACTCCTTGTGCTGAGTGGCATGCAGGATGTGATCCAAGCCATCCATCATGAAGGTCCCACCAGACTGATTTTTGTTGCAGATAATGGGAGAGGTGGACTCATCTTATGGACAGATTAGCCTCACACCCATGTGCCACGCTTGCAGATGTGGGGGTGTGTAGATCAGCTGCCACGCAAGTGCGCGATCTTACCAAAGCTCGTAAGAATGATAAGGACTCACCTCCTACCATCGGCTGGGAGCTGATCTCACCTGGTCCAATCTGAATTTATCTCTATGTTTGGTCCGACGTCACTCTCAAATAATCTGAAAATCCTAACCGTATGACATATGGAATTTCTCTGGAGGAGTGTGGACCATAGGAACATTTTTTTTAAACCATCCATCCGTATGTCGTCAATCTGATAGTGAAGATCATCGCTTCGGTAAATTTTTTTTAGCTAAAGCCCATCAATCATGGGTCCCATCGAATGAACGGTTGAAATTACCAGATCGATGTCCAGTTCTTTTGGGAGCGTATCCACATGCACCAAGAGCCAAGTTGGTGGACTTTCATGAGTTCCACCCCGTCTATCAGGTAGGCTGCATCATGTTCACCTTTGGACACCTAAAATCATGTCCATCCAGAATTCAAGTAGACCACACCCTAGGAAAAAAGTTGCCATGGGACCCACTAATAGTTTTGTGTTGGGCCCACCGTAGTGTTTTTATGCAATCCAACCCATTCATCTGATGTGCCTTACCAGGATGAAAGAATTAATAAAAAAAAAATTCACCTTATTCGAAAATTCAGGTCAGCCATACCATGTGAATTTAGAGGTTTTATGGTATAATTTGATGGAGTGGCTCACATGAGTGTTCAATCATTCTGGTTTTTGGAATAAAGGCCAAAGATAGGATGATGTATCTGATGGACGGAGTGGATTTCATGTACATTAAGTAATTTCTCCTATGTTAGAGAAAGTGACCCCAGTGAGTATGCACAAACGTCAATTCCATTTAAGGAACCATAACAGGTGCACAACTGATCCCTTTAAGTTGGGAATAAGCAACCAGTTTATGCCAAAGATGCATTGATCTGGTGCACCCAACTGTGGAAGGGCCATTGCCAGAAAATAGCACCCCACCATGCCACAAGCAGCTGATTGGTGGCCCACAAACAGATTTTTTTTTTTTTTTTAATAGATCCAGACCATCTGATATTTTCGAGCGCCAGGCACAGCCCATCTGATACTTGTGCAGGGTATCCAAACCGGTTATCAAGTGGGACCCACATTATAGATCCTTCGGTGCAAAACACAAGCCGTTAAGCAGGCCCATGGACTGAAAACAACAAACAGCCAAGGAAACCTACGGGCAAGTATTGGAAGACCATACCTTATTTTCGCGCATTTATGGCAGGCTATTGACTGCTTGGACAACCTGAATTTTTTGCCACATCACCCCCATGTGGGCCCCACCAATGTGCGGTCCAGATGTCCTAAACGTGCCAGCATGGTGCATCGACTACATAGTGATGGTGGGTGGGGCCTGCAAACCTCCATGCACCAAACATCAGCTATGGTGCCTGCTGATCAGGACCATTGATTTGTTGGGCTGTCAACTAGACAGCATTAGCGCGTAAAATCAAGGCATTAAGTAAAGACAACGACAGCCATTCATCGGCAATTAACTCAAAAGTCGAACACGAGCAACAGCCAACATTTCACTGTGCAAAGCCCACATAAATCACAGGGTGAGGATTCTTCAACAACCTTTTTTTTTTTTTTTTTTTTTTTGCATAATGGCCCAGAAGATGAACAGTCACGAAAGCCATGCATTCTGGGATGACACCTCCTATAAACAGTGCTTCCTTTGTCAAATACAAACATGAAATCATAATCCTTTTTTTATGACTTAGTGTCAACGTCCCCACGGAAAATTCCCCCAAATTTCCTACATTTTTTTTTCATTAGGCTATCGTTATCATGAAGGAGAAAAGAAAGGGACCCACAGAAGGGAAGGAGAAGGAATTTCAGAGCTGAGTGACATTAAACACACTTGAAAGTTCCATTAGTTGAGATCATGATACTTCTCCCTTGCAATTGCCACCATACAAACAGACCAAATCCCTTCCTTACAAAGGATCCCATCACAACCCCACCTACAAAGACGACAATGCATTTATCAACCACTAGAATTTCAACCAAAAAGAAAAGAAAATAAAAGAAAAGGAAAAACAAAAAAAAAAAAAAAGGGAAAGGAGGCCAAGCAAGCAAAATGTCCTCTTAACTTGAAATGAATGATTTTTAAAGCTCAAATTGAAACTACCACTAAAGGAAGAGAAATTTTTAAATTAAACCCAACACATGTTCTCACTTCCCCCTTTTTGTACATGCAAGGTGGGGGGACTCACCATGAATGCACCAGACTGGAACCGTTCATTAGTCCACTTAACATTCAGCCTACACTTGCAACCTTCCCTGATGGGTTAACCGGCTTTGTTATTGGGCCAGTGCATGTTCAAGGCCTGGCCCACTAGATGAAGCACGGTACATTGGGCATTGGCTGGTTAGGTCGTGTACCAGTGTAGGGATACAAATGGGTGCCGTTTAGTACCCCCCATTACCCCCATTACCCCCCCCCCCCCCCCCCCAAAAAAAATGGGCGTCACCTTGACCCCAGCCAAACAGTTAATTACTGCAAGTGTAAGGTAAGTCTGTCAATGGCTAAGGTTCAATAGCACCCACATACAGGCTAATCAGGTTTGGATCTTAATGGGTCCAACCCAATGGATTTGGGTGCCCATTGGGTCTTGGAATCTAGGTTTCAAGTTGGGTTCGGGACAAATAATTACATTTAAATGGCCAGGCCCATTGGGTCTTGGGATCTAGGTTTCAAGTTGGGTTCGGGACAAATAATTACATATAAATGGCCAGGCCCATTGGGTCTTCCCTAGGATTGGCTTTGGGCATTTCCTGCGCAGCTTAGGTGGAGGGCGAAGAAGGCTTCCTTCTGCGGCGGGGGGGGGGGGGGGGTGGGCATCAGTGAGATACCAATCTAAAAGAGCTAGAATTCTAACCACGTGTCAGGATCTACGGGCCAAGGGATGGTCTCAGAAAGTTTCTATGGGCGTAGGCCTCCCAAAAGGTAACGGAGGTGTTCTTGGGATCTAGGTTTCAAGTTGGGTTCGGGACAAGTAATTACATCCAAATGGTTGGGCCCCTTGGGCCTTTGTATCTAGGTTTGAAGTTGGGTTTGGACCCAACCTACCTAGGCCCAATTTCTTAAAGGGTCCAAAATAAATGATACCCGATTTCTTAATTGGAAAGAAAATGGGACCACAAGCCCTTAAGATGGGGCCAGGTTCATCCGGTACTGATTGACAGCACCAAACCAGAGAACAATGGAAATCAGAAAACTGTCTATATTTGCCAAGTTTAATTACAAAAAGTGGGAATGGAGAAATTATATTCACTTAATTAGTGGACGGATGTGAAAGGAAATGCAGAGATGTGAAAGTTTACAGACAATGCATTTTTCTTCTATATCCGCTGAACAGGCAAAAAAAGAAAAGGAAAAGAAGACCGACCAAGCAATAATGCTATTGCTAGGTTAGTTGCTCGCATGAACGAGGACTTCACATAACACAACCACTAATCCACGCATGAACAGGCCATCAATCTACATATCACTGTGGAAATAGCTTGACCCAATTATTATGAATGGGTCAGGTCCAAGAATCCCCTCAACCTATTCCAACCCTAGTTTGCCTTCAAATCTTCAGTGGTCATGACTCAACCAAGACACCCTTGTGACGCATCAATCAAGACCGCTCAAATCCTGGTACACATTCTCAATGAAGCATGGCCAAAAATCACAATGATCGATTTTCTTAACCATCCAATATCGAACCGTTGATTTCGTAGTTATACGTCAATGTGAGGATACATTGTATCATGTAATGCATCACATTGATAAATATCTGCAGAAACGACATAGCCTAAACTTACATGACATGTCACGGCAAACCAATGTGTTGTTGAGGGAGCCTACACACTAAACATCATTGTATTCATGATTTCCCTGCCGCAATTTATTTTCCCGCAGTTCGCAAATTTAACATCTTGATAGTTAAAACACAGATTTCGGGTTTGCAACTCAAGAATGACTGAGGGTGGCCAGGCCATGTTCCATAACCAAATTTTATTTTATTTTGTTTTTTCCTTGTGAAGCCCACCTGTAGGCCACACTTTTAGAAGTTCACAGGTGCTGTTAATGAGAATTGCTTGAAAGAAGTTGAATTTTGAAGATAGGCCACTGTTGAACCAATCAGAAGAGGTCTAGTGATAATTTCCTAGTAGCGCCTGTAAAACAATGACAATGAAAAATTGCTTTCCACCCTTTTCTTCAGCTGAAGCATTGGAAATGAATAGCACAACGACCCTGCCCCAAAAAGCACATCCTTCAATCTGACGATAGCAGTGGGACACAAGTGCATGTGGTTTAATTAATAAAGCATGTTTGCAAGGTGACTTTATGTTATTCATTTTTTGTTCGGATTGGTCATCAAACCAAGGATTATTTTCTTGGTGCATGTAAAACAATAATATAATAAAAAATTACTTTACGCGATAGATATCCTTTATATCAATGCAACGGAAATTAATAGTGGGAGGACGAACCCAAAAAATCACAATCGCAATGGAATAGACTGCTTGTGTTTCGATAAGGCGAGGTTGCTAGGTGACAAATGATTTCATTCATTTTGGTGGGAATGTTGGGTCATCAAAAGAAGCAAGGGTGTAAACCTTGTATGCTGATGAATGTCAAAGAAATTAACCGCAAGCGTACATACAAATAATAAGAAAATGTCAAGTATCCATGTTTTGTTATCTAGTTGCATATCATCATCAAATTTTCACTAAAAGCAACATACAATGTTGCTATCTTGTACCCTTTTTCCTTTAGACCAAGGGGATGGGAAATCCCCAAGCAAAACAGAGGAATCATCATCATCTATCTAAGCCTTGTCCTGACCAATCGGGGTCGGCTACATGAATCCTATTCTGCCATGCCACTCTATCAAGGACCATAGCTTCAAATTTTTACTAGATTTAAGCCCCCTGTTGGAAAAGAAATCTCTTTTAAGCTGTGTATTTGGAGAGTGTCTGGATAGGTGGATATCCTCTACCTCACCTCTAGCATCACAATGAGGAAGGGGGTATGTTTAGGTAATCCTCCACTGTATGTCGAACTGGACCCACTGATCGAGGAGCCCCACCATGGATGGGTCACTGCTGAGAAATTGCACCAGTCAAAACTACACTAAATGCACAATTAAAAATAAAGATGGAGAACAGCCAGCATTCGACTAAGTAAACCTCTATTGACCAGATGAAGAGGATCATCCCATCCAGTGCAGCTCTCAGCAATAGCCCATCCATCCATAATGGGTCCAGCAACAAGGATGGTACCAATCAAAACCAACGTCCCACATGTATGTGGGGGCATGATGAAGACTTCAATATGGCCAAGACCACCATTCAAAGCCCTTCCATAAATAGGGTGCCCCAAATACCAAAACTCAGAAAGGAAATCATTGAAACTGGATTTCCCATTTATTTAAAAAAAAAAAATGTAGACTAAGGATGCTATAATTGGTTTTGACGTCAATGGAAGTACCCTATCATGGTGATTTCCAATTATTCTTAGATTAACATAAAATATGCTTGAACTAAACTCAAGGATCTCACCTGCATGTGCAATTGATGATATCTATGTGAATGGAACACAAACCATTCAATCATCAAAGGTCTTGAATCGTTTACAAACAAACAATTATAATTCAGACTTAACATTGTTATTTCCTATGTGGCTGATCAGGGGTAGATAACTCATTTCTTTCATTCTTTGTAACCTAGGTTGTTAGTAGTTTTTTTTTCAGTCCATCCAACCCAGGTTTACAAAAGCACAAAGTCATAGATCAAATTCTATGGCCTAGGCAATTGCCTAGGCGGATCACCTTGACTAAGTTGCATTGCATTAGTTTCTAAACTTTATAATGAGTCTATCATCCAATTTTCAAGGGCCTGTCTGCACATGGCTGAAATCCCGACCTTCTGGGATTTCAATGCAGAATTCAAGTGCTTGGAAGGGATACTGGGGCTGCATGCTAAGTTAGCATGCAACTGGTTGTAGGTGATTAGTTCTCTACGTAAGAGAACTGATCACCAACAGTTGGCTATATGCTAACCTAGCAAGCAGCTCCGTTTTTTCCTACCAATATGTTGCATGATTAGGACATCTGACCCATGCAAAAGTTGGGCAATCCATGAAGATCACCTGTCTCAAAAATCAGGCCAATCTAGTCACTAGATTTCAATTTTGTGGCCCACCTGAAGAGTGGATCTGTCTGATTTTGCGCCAGGAGAACTTCATGGTGGGGCATTATTTTGTGTGGCCTGGATGTCAATTGCTGGAAAAATGGGGCTGCATGCCAAGTTAGCATGCAACTGGCTGTAGGTGATTAGTTCTCTTTAGGGCTCGTTTGGGAGCTTGTAAATGGAGGTAAATGAATTGGGAGTAAATGGCTTTTTAAAATGTGTTTGGATGGGAGTAAATGAATTGCATTTGAAATCGAAATTTTTTGTTTGGATGGAAGTAAATGGGAGGAATTGGAATTCATTAAAATTTTCCAATATATTCACAGGAACATATGTAATATCCCAAATCAACTTTAATACCCAAATTAGCGCACATATGTCATATTAACGGAATGATTGTAATAGGCACATTAAAATATATACATTATCTAAAAATGAAGGAATTTGAACCTCGGGTGGGCCACAAACATAAGGATCACAATAAGCAACTTGCCAACGTTTTTTAACCATCCATTTAGATGGCCAACCTTTGGATGGTTTGGATCTTTCTATTAGTGTGCCAATAATTGAATTGTTTGGGAGTATCATTAGTATGCCACGTGTATGGTGGATATGTGCGCAGTGGCATCTTTGTTTACTCGTGCGACTCTCCGAGGGAACCTAAAAAGGCATTTCACTCCATTTACTTCCAAATCCTCTCTTAGAAAGAGGATTTCATTTACAAGCCCATTTACTCCCATTTCATTTCAATTACATGCATTTACGCCCATCCAAACACACCTCAAATCCATTGACCTCCATTTACCCCCATTTACTTCCATCCAAACAGCCCCTTATGGGAGATGCCATGTGGAGGATCTACGAAGAATTGAAAGCTACAGCCTTGAAAATTCCTCCCAGGACAGAGTGACCATCCTAGCCATCTAATAGGAGCCCCGTGAATACAAACTGGACTCGGAAATTTTAAATTTGCATCCCATGCATCTCATAGGTGGGATGCAAAATAACTTTAAGTGAAGCACCTTCACAGGTGCTTCACTAACACAAGGAGAAATGGCATGCCTCACCAACCATAAAGAAATTTCACAATATGGATGCAAAACACAGCCAAGTAGATCGAGTTAATCCAGAAGAACATCTAAATTTATCGAGACAATTGCTTAGAATGACCAAATGAAATCTTTACATGGTTAACAAGTTATCAAAGATGCTGAAGAATGGACTTTGATGAAAGGCAGTTAAACTTCATGCTACTTTAAGGCATGAGGCCCCAAGCAATACTTTTCTTTTTTTGATCATGCAGGCAAGACCCAAAGCACTAAGCTCTTCATGAATGATTATGATTTCTATAGTCATCCCGACTTACATCCTGTGCAAGCTACAGATGACTTGTGAAAGGTTTCGATCTGAGAAGGCCTGAAGATTCTAATTATGGATCATCTCCAACAAAGGAATCAAAGGTTTTCTAGGATGGGCATCAGTCAACAGAAGAAAGGAACCCGCCGATCAACCATTCATCCATTTATACGATGGTGTTTGAGGTCCGGTAGGTGGCTTGGTAGCAGGTTGCAAGCTGTGTACTTCATGAAGGTAGAAATTTAGGGTACTTGGAATGGAAGGTAGTCATTTCATTATCCAGCGGGATACCTTCGGAGAAGACTATGATCACTTTCTTAAGAGATTGGAATGCGGTGCCGATGGACGGGAATCATAAGAGATTGGATGGAAACCTGGTCAGGTGAGAAAAAAGCCTCAGTTTTCCGAAGCACAACTAATGTTGTCGTGGAACCTGTGTTCTTAGAGTAGGTGGTGAGTGGTGACCATTGATCAACATATTGACAATATTGATAATGTCACCGATATTGTCAGTATAGCTATTCACTAGGGTGGCAATATGGGAACTGGCAGAAAATCTAGTTTTTTTTTTTTTCAATGTATCGTTGTTATTATCATGCATAATGCTGATATTGTGATAGCGCTTCTCGTCTGTGTTGCCAATGCACATATTCCTTGTGTCAGCGATACAGTCGATATTGCCACCAACACAAGGATAGGTTCTAGAAGAAGGGTGGAATTGCTGAAAAAAAAAAGAGAGAGAGAAAAGAAAAGAAAGCCTATTTTTGATAGATTTTTTGGAAAATATGTTATGAGGTGGACTTCGACCACAAATTATTTTTTTTCGAAGCTTGGATTTGGGAGAGATTTGACACAATGAGAGCACAAGTGGGCCAGATTTTTTAAGGTGAGAAATTTTTGGAAAAGAAAATTTTCTTAAGATTTGATTTTAGCATGGATTTCAACCCAAATCCATATATATGATTCTCATGCATAGACATGGATTTGAGTTGAAAATGTCAACATTTTGGAGTAGAAATTGAGGGAAATTGGGGAAGTCCCATTTCCCCCCTAAAATTAGTAATTGATGATTGGAATTTTAGTATGTTGATGAGAGTTGGCTGATCTATTGATTCATGTAAACTTTGATTTTTTGAATTTTCTTATTTAAAATTATGAAAACTAGTTAAAAATCTGTTTTACTTGGGAAAAAAATGTTAGTCTTATCATTACTTTTTTTTATTTATGGATGGATGTTGATGAAAAATATCTTCCATTTTCAAGAAAAATATTACTTTTTGAAAGATTTAAAAAGTTTCGAGAAATTAAAAAAATCTGTTTATTTATAAAAAAATAAATTTCATTTTCATAACTTTTTAATGGATGTATGATTGTATAATGTAGTTATTATATGTGGATGAGTGCATTTTTTAATGGATGGGATGCATGTATATATGTGTGCAGTGCGCGCGCGCGCATAATGTATGCATGTACATGTGTGCATGGATGGGTGGATGGATCATGTATCTAAGTATGTATGTATTCATGGAAAGATGGATCATGTATGTATACGTACGCATAAATGGATTGGATGGATCATCCACGTATGTATGTAGGCATGGATGTACATATGCATGCATGTATTAGTATGCATGGATGGATGGATGTACTAATGTATGTACAAATGCATGTATAGATGGATGGATGGATATGCATGCATGGATGGATGAATCATGTATGTATGTAATGTATGTATGCATGGACGGATGGGCATGGATGTATTTATGCATACATGGATGGATGGATGTATAAGCGTATGTAAGCATGGATGGATGTATTTATGTATGTATGTATGAATGTATGTATAGATGAATGAATGGACATGTATCGATGAACGAATGTATGCATGGATGGATGAATGTTTGTTTTATTTTATGCATATATACATACATACATCCATACATGTCCATCCATCTACACATACAATCATACTATTCCTAACGATATTATTGTTGTATTTCTATACAGGTAGCATAAATTAAAATGTCGGGAAAATGGGCAGAGGACATCAAGTGGAAACATGGAAGACAAATAAAGGGGAATAGATGTGGAACAATTTGCAACTACGGTGGGCATAACTCGAGGAGTGGGTCTCAAGGTTGAAGGAGTACTTGGGGCGAGGGTATGGTACACAGATAGTAACAACAAGCATGGGAGGAAGATTAGGGACAAGTTATAGGTACCTGGACGGGTCTAGAGACAATTGAGGATGAGCGGGATGATAAAGACGACGACGATAGCCTGACAATGTCCCAAGCATTGTGTCATTGAGCAGGAGAGGATGGAGTATAAACAGGTCATGCACGAGTTATTGGTTACGGGTATTGATAGGGAGCAAAAGTGACAGCTAGAGAAAACTAGGCGGGCATTTGAGGGCTCTAGATGTAAGGTTGTTGGGAGTAGTAGGGGGTGAGTTGCAGCAGGAGGAGGAGGTTATTGTTCATGTGGGCGTGGCCTACAATGCAACCAAAGCTTTCGCGTTCAAGGTCCACTCATCGCAGGTGGAAAACAAAGGTCAAAAGGATTTATGAAGCAAAGGTGGATTTAGGACTATAAGGACTCTTATCGCCAAATAGTTCATTTCGAGCCATATACTAGTACATGTGGCAGCCAGCCCACACTTCCATAACATGTTTGGCACTGTCCAACGCGTTGGCCGGGGCATGAAGTCTCCAATTCCAGAGGAGATTTTAGGGATTTACCTTGACCGAGAGTATAAGGAGATGCATGTTTTCGATAGAAGTCTTGAAGTCGAACTATTAGACCAATGGGTCACAGTGATGTGATGGGTGGAAGGGGCCCACGAAATTATCAATTATCAACTTCATGGTTTACTACAAAGGGCAGCAGGTATTTCTTAGGTCTATTGATGCTTCCACTCACATAAATGATCACTCAAATATATATGAGGGAGTGATTAGAGAGGTGGGCCTGAAGAATGTGGTGCAGGTTGTGATGCACAATGGCAGTGCATTCATCAAGGTGGGAAAGAAGTTCATGAAGAGGTACATTTTGTACTAGACCTCGTGCACGGCTCACTTCATAGACCTCATATGTAAGTCAATATGATAGAGAGACTTAAGTCAAGTCCACCATTGAGGCAGCAGGGAGGGTGACCAACTTTATATATGGTCACATTTGGTTGTTGGCCACAATGTGCAGGGAGTGCTAGAGGGATATTATTCGACTAGGGGTTACACAGTTTGCCTAGAAATGTATTAGCACAGGGTGAGGCCTGAGGAATCTTTATAGATCTGAAAAGTACATTGAGTGGAACCAGAGAAAAACCCAGATTGCGCAAAGAGTCGTGGGGACAATGTTGAATGAAGGATTTTGGGGTTTAGTTCGTGATGTGGTTGTCATACTTCATCCAATTTTATAGAGTCCTGAAAGTAGCAGACAATGAGATGTGGCCATTGATGGGATCCATGTACAAGTTGGTGCAATTGATGAGAGAATGGATAAGGGGCTACATCCCCTAATTCATATGGATGGGGTGCTCCATATCATAAACGATAGATGGTACGGAACCCTTGAGCATCCACTTCACCAGGCTAGTAAATTTCTTACAGTTAATGTCATTTATTACTAGGTTGCCGATTAAGTATTACTTATATTTTTACGTTAACGTTTCTGAATAAATATTATTTGGATTTTAGCATATTTCCTCAACCCGAAGTTCCACTACAAACATCAACTCTGGGAGGTTAATGATTTGAAGTTGGTCCACTAAGGTTACAAGAAGTCATTCCCTAAGTTGATAAGCAAAACAAATTTTGAGAATGAGATAATGATAAATTGAGCCTTTTAGTTTCTTAGAGTCTAATATTGCATATATAATTAATAATGGTGAATTATGATTTACAGCTACTGCGCTTTCGATATACTGATTTAAAACTATTGAACTCCACATGGTTTAGGTCCCAATTAAATGCAAACCTATTATGTATGGTTGTTTTTTGCAAGATTTGATACCTAAATATGTAAGCATGTGTCTTTTAGCATCTCCTTAGGCTCCACTAAAAAATGCCACCTTTTTCTCCATGTTCACCCAATATTACCTTAATTCACGATTTTTTGTTTTTTTGTTGGTGATATTCGTACATGTTTCCTTGACCCCTGTCATTGATATGTGTAATGATATTGAACCACCAAACAATGGTGGTGACAATAGGTAAAATAGAGGTGAGGTTATATCATTGTTCAGAGTATGCCCGAGATTATCGAAACATTCCTGATATTATCCCTATCTCCAGCTCAACGATAACGATAACATTGGTAGCCTCAGAAATTCCAGGTATCAGCAATGTATCGTTAAGCACTGCCACTGTGTCGATATCGCCAATTTTTTCGACCTATGTAAATTCCAGGTGTCGCTTGTATCGCCAATGTATTGATGTTGCCAATATTTTTTACTGTGTAAATTTCAGGTGTCGCTTATCACCAGTGTATCGACAATATTTCGATAATATCATTGATGTATCGATATCGCCCAAAATCTGTTTATTAAAAAAATTTCCATTTCAAATTTTTTTTATGGGCGTATGGTTGCATGCAGTGTTCAAATTGTCAGCGATAATATTGACTTGTATTGTGATATATTTTTTTAACACGCCCACACCCCTACACTCACCCACCCACCCACACCACATGGGCACTTGATCCCTAGTCTCGATGTTGAAACAGAGTCTGCCTACAACTGAGCTATAGAGTCGGACCCATGGGTCATATTGTGATATTATCGTTATCCCAACATGGGAGATATTGAGACCATATTCTTTCATTTCCTTTCCTGTTGTCGACGATTTCCCAGTGAAATATCGTGTTGTCGATATTCTATAAAATATTGATTGATGTTTGGATGGAAGGTGAGATGGTTGAATCGATGATGGGATGGTTGGACTGGTTTCTTACGACAACACAGTGCTTTTAAGCCCCATTAAATGGAAACTTCTTATGTATGCATTCTTTATGCAGTTTCCTAAATATGCAAATATGTGTATTTTAGCATCTCCTGGAGTTTCACTAAAAAATTTCACCATTTTCCCGCATTTCCAATTATCGGCGATATCAATATTGTTTCCGTATCCCCAGGCAGCGAAACTTGTAGCGATGTTGATACTTTGAACACTAGGTTATATTAACCGCTATTGTGCCTTTCCCTATTGCTATTCATAGATTACAACGTTCATTCGATGGTGAATAAGGGTTGCCAACATTCAACTCATAATCATATTACACACTGCAAATATGTTTGGTGATCATGGTTATTGATTTGGCAGTCAATCACATGGATAGGCATATGTCCCCATGAAGGAATTGGACTTTGGTAACCAACTAATCAGCAGCAGGCTCTAGAGTCTAAACAGAGCCAATGATCCATATTTAAGCAGATGAACTCACAAGAATGATGGTCAGAGAGGTCTAATCACTATGATTTTTGGCCTACAGCCCATCAATGTTGCGGCCCACCAGAGTAACAGTTTTGATCACCACATATGCTTGCCACTTCTACTGTGACGAGGGAGCCCCATAGAACTATGACAAGAGCTGCATGTCAGCCTAGTGAATATACATGCACAGTGGGATACAATTATATAGAAATGGGATTTTTAAACGGAATTGATATTGCCAATGCCCTACCAGAATTTGATAGATAAACTTTGCTTTTCTAATTTTGGCAACACAATACCATCTACTATTGCATTACTAAAACTAGAACGAGCATATTTATCAAGAAGAGAGAGGCTGTAAAGAGTGGTTCCCTTCCACAGAAGGTCCAACAAATCATTTGAAACTTTTCAGAATTAATAAATATCCACAACATTGCACCATTTCAACTCCCAAGCATGTTTACGGAGAATTATCAAGAGCGGGAATAAATCAACGGTGACCATCCATACAATTACATCAACTTGTCAAGGCCCATAACCAAAATCTCTAACCAAACCTAAACCTCTAAAAATAAGAACGGTAAACCTATAACATGTCAAGCATTAAAAAAATGTACAATATCAATCTATGAGAAGCATTACACAATGAAGCATACTAGCAGCAAATAAGGATGTGATGCAAACTAACATCAATGGCAGAAACACAATCAACATACAAAATCTTCCACAATTATAGTACTCACAATATATACCTGAATCTATACACCCAGTTGCAGACTGTTAATCAACTTGGAGGTTTCTTGAAGAAGCAAGACTAAACTAGAAATTTCCCAGGGAAAAAAAAAAAGGATCCATCTATATGAAATCCACATTCCAGGTGCTAATGTTAGACTGAGTGCATATGGTTCTTTATTTTTCTTTTTCTTTTTTTCTTTTTTTTGAAGGTAATGGTTAATGTGTATGGTTCATACCAAGTAGTGGTCTGAAATTACTCCAGAATTCACGCTGCTGAGCAATCTGATTCAGTTTGGCCACTTGGCCTATTTAGAGAAGATTTGCTAAACATATAACTATTGTATAGAAGTTCGGATAATCATTTTTGGAATTTATTTTGAACGTCAATAACAGAATTTTCCTATTCAACCGAGTATGCCAAATATGAATTTTCCTCATGGCAAACCCTGACAAAAAGCTAGACATCAGCAACTAAAAGTTAATGAAGCACATTACATGAATTGAGATGTCTCAGTCTGTAATTTCTCAAATACTCTGTAAAGGAGCAACGAGAGTGCAAATTCAGATACCCCTCAACCCCACCAATTACATTTGGAGATCTATAAAAAGTCCCGATCACACAACAATAAATCCTTTTCTGAGCCATCCTATCATTCCTCCATGCACTTCCAAAATCCAATGAAAAAATGACTTGCAATTTCTTCGAACCTGAAGGATATCCTCCTTTAAATGGTTGGAAAATGATCGAAACTTGTAATCTCTTTTGCACAAATCGAGAATATCAAATACTCATTGTGTTTGATATTTCATGTCACCACTCAACTCCTAACATGGCTGAAGTCACTCTGGTGCTGCTTAGTCCAGATTGAAGTCCCTTTGACACTGCTAAACAACGATTTGCCGGGAAAATCTATGTAATGTTTTTACATGGTGAAATAGGAGCAAGTCAGATTTCATGGATAGCCGTTGAAGCAACATAATGGGACATATTCCGTGTCTGGCTGTGGCTGTGTTTTCCTGTACAAGCATCTTTGCAGATCTATCTTACACCAGATAAATACAAAATTGTTTGCACAACATTATTTGCAATACAATATATTAGTTCATCCTGTTGTTGTTTGAGTTTTATGCATTCTTGTTAGATATTCTGCTCTTTTAAGTTTACATTAGCAAGCCAGTAATTCATTATAACCGCCGCCAGCCATCATCATAGCCTTGTCCCAGCTATTTTGGGTTAATTTTGACAATTGGCTGCCTAACTGACATCAAACCCTCCTTGACATAGGCTTGGGATCGGCTGGTATGGCGCATCCAGGCAAGCTTTACTGGAAATGCCTCTAATTTTCTCCACTTTTCAATTGCACGCAACAGAGTTTCAGAAAGTTCGAAAGTCATTACAAGTTTAGACGAATCCAAAATATTTCAAAGACTCGTAGAAGGCCTTCAAATTTTATGTATAAATTATATAACATTTTAGCAGCCCCCTGTTTCATTTCTTATTTTCTTCTGGAGTTTAATCAAATCAACTGATGTGCCAAAACTGGATTTAAAATGTTATTTTACCCATCTGACACTATCAGTTCAAGCAAGACTTCAGTAGCCTTCTACTCATCATTCTTCCATCATCCCAAATCTAACTCCTTAAGATCCTGAAGCAGCTATTCTTACCACCAACTACTGTGAGGACATCATGTTTGCATTAAGAACATTATATCAATCTTTTCTTCTTTTGAAGAGGCTCAAATCAACTTGTCATGCTTTTTGAATCTTCAATAGCCTTTCCTACATGCTATTCCCAGGCACTCCTACTTACTGATTTTTTTTTTGAAATTTTCCACTTCTGTAAACCCCAATCCAAATCTCTTAGTTCAACTAAAGTTGCAGTAACCCCTAAAAACTAATGCAATTTTAACATATAATGATGCTATCCGATTCAGAATCTGTCTGGTGTCAGGAGAAAGTAGAAGCATCTATTCTCCTCTGCAACTGGGCCAGGGTTGCATTCGAATTTGGAATCGCTCACTTATCCTCAATTTAAAAAATTACCTTTTTCTTAAATTGTCAAACATCACGGTCTTTCACCCACAACTTACTTCCAGTTTTGAGGGACCCCTGCCACAGTTTCAGATGGTTTTTCCTACACGTCTACGAAAGTGCAAGAGATGGTAGTAAGTGAAGATGAAAGTGCTACACCAAAATATTTAATGTTATTGGTTCTTACTGAATAGATCTTCAAGATCCAGCCCTCTCCCTAGAGAAACACAGCTACAAGTATAAAGGTCATAAAATGTTTCCTATATGCTAATACAGAACTACAAAGTTAAATATTTAAGTAACTTTCATACTGCAATTCTTGAAACCAATTGTATCCTCCTACATCACAAGTTCTACTAGAACGCAACAGAACTTGAATCAGGCAGGAGTACTAATTTCATGTAAAGAAAAAAGATTCTCTCATAATATTAGATGAAACAAATAAAATCATGCAGAGAAGAGTACCTGATAACATGTTTCTCACTGTTGATTGCCAGATCCTTGCATGGTTTGAGAATTTGCTTGCTGCTGTTGTATCTGTTGCAGAAGGCTAGCAGCAAATTGCAGGGTTGATTGGTACCGCTGATTTTTGTCTGCCTCACCTTCTGATGTTCCCTGAACAGGAGCTGAGAGCACAGACTGCAATTGTTGCACCTGATTAGGAAACCCTGCTTGTACCTGATCAGTTACAGATGGCATGCCCATCTGTAGTTGGGATATAATACCGCTCTGATTCTGAGCAGCTGAAGTCATTGGCTTTGGTTGCTGAGGGACTGGCGGACGGAATACCCCAGCAGTATCTGTTGCATGTACCATGCTGTAATTCTGAGAAGCATCTAGTTGATATTGCTGATTGGCCTGGGGAAGAGTAAATGGCCCACCTTGGAATGGGATCCCAAAGTTACTCATGGGCCTAGAAGGATAAGCAGACTGTTGCACATTCAAGGCAGGCTCCTGAACCTGTGGGCCACCAATTGCGGCTTGTCCGGAGATTTCTGGTCCATTTGCACCACTTGTGTAAGTTGGAAATTGAGAGAAAAGTGGCGACTGATTATTTAGTTGATGGCCAAACTGTTGTGGCTGATGAGTTGTTTGCTCTTCTCTTAAAGTATGGGGAGCACCAGACCCTGTCGCTTGATGCTCCTGACTCCAACCCTGTGACGACATCACTTTATCTGGTGCAACAGAAGTGGGAAATGAAGCCGGCCTCACAGAAGAGTTCAAACCTAACTGGGTCGTGTTTGAAGCTGGAGATTGTGTGTTGGCAGGAAGTAGGGCAGCTAAAGTTGCAAGGAGCTCTGGTGTCAAGGATACTCCACCCTGGGGTTGAGATGCAGGATTACTGCCATAATCTGGGGGAAGAGACTGCATTACATGTGATTGGTTGGTTTGTCCTATCGGCAGTTTAGCACCTCCTGCATGAGGCGTTGGGTCCTCATGCAAAACCCTATTATAATCAACTTGCAGGACTTGGTCCTCCTTTCGAGGACCAGAGTTATAATCAGCTGGTGGCAGAGAAGGTAACTGTTGTCTATCAATATACTGTGATGGTGGAGGAATGGAGTGTTGTGGTTGTTGTTCAGCTACACTTGATGGTTGCTGGGGCAATTTGAGAACCACCCCATAAAGACGTTCAGGACCAGACACGTTTAGAATATTGGTTAAAAATTCTGATGGAGGTACCAAAAATAAAGTAGTCCCATCATTGAGTTTTGCAACACCAGCGCGATTCTTAGCTCCCAGATAACGTAGAAATTCAGTGTAGGAAGCAAAATCTTCTTCACTGTCCGGTAAGAAGAAAACAATGTCAAAACCACTGGCCTCTGCATAGTGCTTCATGAGCATATCCAATCCTGTTCTAGCGGAGCAATTCACAACTTCCGGGCTGCAAAACAGCAAAAGTTTTAACACGCACATTAAAATAAGAATATAACAAACCACTAACAAGGAAAATAAAATAAAATAAAATAAAAAAACAGTGCAGGAAAGATAAAGCTTACAGCTGAGAGTCTATCCCCTTCCCTATTGGTACACATCGAGCATTACAAACAGGAGTTCCACCTTTTGCAATAACACCACGCCAGCAGTGATCTTTATCGGGAATGCTACGGCGCTCAATATGGCCAGGTCGGTCTACACTTGGGCCCCTTATGCCTACTGGGCTACGATGAATTTGAACTTGAACATTTGCAAGCGGAGCTGAAGCACCAAATGGGTCTCCAATTCCCTGATTATCCATCCTTCTGGCATGGAAAGGAGTATCATCAATGGATGGAGGGCCCTCAATCCTTGATCTCTTTGGATCTCTGTGGAAAGGGTTTGGATCAAATCCATCCCACATACCAGGCATGGGCCTGATGGGTGGCCGCATGCCTTGTGCAGGAGAGGGGAGCATCCCTGGGGTGGGGGAAGACAGCCTTCTCCAATTTGGAGCCATTGGATTTGAATCAGGAAAGTTATGGTGAAGGGCAGCTGAACCACCGAACTCTGGGCCACCAAGGAGTGGATCAAAACCTTGCGGCCCAAAAGGCCTCATTAACATGTTTGGTCTAGGCATACCATTAGGAGGCGGAGGTCCAAGAAAACTGTTTGGACCCATTGGACGTGGATGACCAAAGAATTCTGGGGGGCCGGGTCCATATGGAGGTTCATTAAAGAACATATCTGGTCTTGGTCCTCTAATTGCAGGAAAAAAACCTGGGTTATCCTTACCAGGTGCAAGCTCACTGCTTGAAAACATAATTTGTATCCTAGGATCATTAAAAAGACGACCTTGCAGGCCTTCCTTGGCACGCCGAGCTTCATCAATGCTTCTGAATTCTACAAAGGAATAATGCCTTGATGGAAAACTTTTGATTCTTTCTATTTCACCAAATAGAATCATAGCATTGTGAAGCATTTGTTCATCTATTTGAACTGATGGTGGATATCCAATCCATAAGACGTTGCTAGGGTGGCCTTCTCCTCTTCGCCCACCTGGTGGTTGAGCCGACTTCAGCAAACATGACAAAGAACAGAGTAGATGATCAGTTCTACTTAAAATATGAAATCTAATTTAAAATTCAATCATTTAATTACATCAACATATAGAGAAAAATAGGACAGATAAAACACATTAATGTGATGTTCTGTAAGGGGGTTTACAACTACCTGATGCCTTCTAGGTCCAAAATGGGAAGATTCAGGGAAGTTTCTCATTCCATCTGGTGGCGTCCAAAATGACTCTGGAGGACCTCTCTCCCTCGACTCCCTTCTATTGTTAAAGTGTCCATCCCTTTCGTCATGATAATCAGGCCAATTGTCCTGTTGAGAACAAGATCAACATCCAATCCAAAATTTTAGGGGAATATATCATATTTACCATATTTGTAACTAAAACTGGAAAAATCACACCAAATAGAGTCAGTCGAAGCATGAAAACAGCCAAAAGCATAGCCAACGAGGAAATTTTATACGTACTCTTCTTGATGGTTGTGACCTCAGAAAATCTACTCGCATTTGCTCGCCACCTAACCGCTTTCCGTTCATATTTTTCATAGCCGCAACAGCATCTTCTAATTTATAATATCCAACAAGAGCTGAGTTTCGATCCCTGAAGAACTTGAGTTCCTCAATCTTTCCAAACTTTGAAAACTCATCTTCAAGCTGTTCCTTTGTGACAGATGGACTGATTGCTCCGACCCAAAGAAGCTTACCGGGTCTAGCCTGCAAAGCGGTAGAGGGTGAGCACTCTTGATACATGCTTATGCTTAGACTGGAAGCAAATCCTCTGCATTGACAGCATCAAGCAACCAATAGCCTATGGCGTTGTATCTATTTGAGAGAGAAAATTGTTAACTGTTTGGTATTCATAGCATTAGTGACTGATGATGATAGAAAACAGGAATAACTCTCAAGAAAGTTTAAGAATATGCGACGTAGGCCATAGTAATTGCAAGAAAGACGCCGTAGTTTAGAGCAAAATAGAAGTGGAAATGAAAATTTAAAGTATACATCAGGGCTTATCGTATTCAGCAACTAAAGCACAGTTCTGTCACCGTTGTCATCTTTAGCTGTTAAAAGCCTGGGCCATAGCAATTGCAAGAAAGAGGCCGTAGTTTAGAGCAAAATAGAAGTGGAAATGAAAATTTAAAGTATACATCAGCCTCCATTAGTGTTGATGCATCTCATCTTGTCCATCCTAGATCATCCTGAAATATCATATTAGCTACAAAATTGTAAGTCTTGCAACTTCTAATGCACTAGTTTTGTAGAATCTCCAGTTCGAAGTTTAGGCAACCAAAGGCCATATTTGTCTGTCTATGTGAATATGGTTGGGACAGATGATCCTAGACACAGTCATATGTTTCTTAGTGACACCTTCGGTGGAGGCAACTATGATGCCATCCATTGCCCTGCTGAAAGGGGAACCACATTTAAAGAATTCTTTTGGATGTCTGATTTGTTCATTTGCTTAAAGAGATATATTACCAACTTCCCTCCGTACCGTGAAGAGTTTTGAGAATTGGTACATACTACATTTCTCTCAAGAGATATATCATGATTTCTATTTTGATTCTGCTTGTGCCCACCTTTTCTTTCAACAAGAGTAATAATTGGCCAAGAATATTACATATCAACTTTCTGGAGCTTTTTGGCACGAGCAATTGCCAACGCATTGTTCCTTTAGGACCTTGCAGAAGCTCTACCATATAATCTCATTGGATCTTAGCAAACATCAATTAATGCTTTAAATTTCTTTCGTTTAAAGTCCACACAAGTTTCTGAGTAGCCCACGATCAATGTACTCATAGATAATGTTTTTTTTCCCCATTCAATAGAACGTAATCACGGGAATCATGAGCACTCATGTTCATAAATATACGTAGATGTATCACAAAATTCAGAAAACGGGGAAAAAAAGTCCACTTCCAACATCTTTAGTTTTAAGACCAATTCTTCATCACGGTTGCTGTAACCCCCGTGTTCATTGACCATGTGCAGGCATGTTGCTAGACACTACCAATGCATGATGGACTCAGGTGGGGCAGATCGTGGGTTGGCACGACACAGACCAAAGTACGGCGTAGCAGAGAAGTAGTGCTAGCGGACTAGTGCAACATTTACACCAAGGACTGGCAGCAGGGCACATGCCTGAAGTCCAGCACTTGTGCAGGCAAAAGAGGGGCAGTTACGCTAATAACACAGTTATGAGAGGCTTGGCAGTCATTCATTGGCCTGGAACACTTGTTTGAGTAGGATTTAGACATGTGGCAGTAGTCAGTGCTAGTTGTAACTTCCTTGTAAATGATTGTATGTCTATTTAAATACCCCAAGGCTTATAGGACTGTGGGCGAGTGTATCATGGAAAGGATATTCTCCTCAGTGAGAAATCATAAGGTTGAGTTGGTGCCTATAAAATTATGTTGCCTGTGTGTGTACTTTGAGTTCTGTTCATTCCTTAGCCTCTGTTAGGTTAGTTTGGTTGTACTACAGGTTGACATCCTTAGGCTGATCATGGAGTAGTCTTCATTCTCTATTCTACCCGTGACAAGTTTGGTATCAAAGCCCCGTTTGCAGACATGGGACTGACTCCAGACGATGGTTGGTGGGAGTGCAACAGAACAATTAAAGGAACGAGTGGCTCTACTAGAGGAGCAAGTCACAATTAGCGGCCACTGCAGCAAGTGCGACTTCAATTTCGGCCACTGTAAATAGATCGAGAGCACGAGGCACGTCTGGATGCAATGTTTTCACTATCGACGATATCAGCCGACATATCTTGTATCCCGCTAGTGAGATACAAAACGCACAGGTAGTGCCGATATATCCCACCTGTTTGATTCGGTGAGCATTTTCGATTTTTTATCTTCTTTTTTTTGTTGTAAATCATGTTAAATCAATGTCGAATGATTCTAAATCCACGTTTCTTCATGTTTTGTATGAAAAATCATGGATTTCAAGCTTCGATTTTGAGATTTGGTAGAGATGGGTTGAGTTACGGAAAAATGAAAAAAATCAAAATTTCCCTATTTCAATCTGTGTCCAAACACAAAATCAAACATGTTTGTAACTTAATCTAGTGATTCTTGGTAATTTGGGGATTTTTCGGAAAATTTTATTTTTTTAATAAAAAATATTATATATATATTGAAATTCCACTTCGATCAATGGTTAATTGGCCCCAATTTTAGAGTATTCAGGAGTCCTTGATGAAATCATTATCACTTGTGCTCTAATTTTGACATTCGGGGAAAGATGGGCCGATTTGCGAAAAATTGGAAAAAAAATTGAAACTTCACTATATTTTCTCAAATCGGAGAGGATGAGTACCAATGATATGTTAGAGAGTATCTTCACTAGTATCATTCTACTATAACCTGGGCATAGTCTTGTTGGTTTGTGGAGCAGCAATACCATACCCAGCCTTGTCGAGATGGAGATGGTGACTTTGTGCCACCAAGCAGCTTTATATGGGTTTGAGCCACAGCCACACATTATTCATATGGGTTTGAGCCACAGCCACACATTATTCATAGATATATTTTTAATTTTCTACTTTTTTTTGCTTTTGAATGTATTGCTTGTGTTTCCATACATGTTTGCTTACATTTATAAATTATATGAATTGATTTTGAATATACTTGCATCAATTCAATCAGACAACACAGTAGATTAAGACCATACAAAGGAAGCCTATTACGCGCACTTGTTTTTTGTGATGTTTTGATTTCTAAGTGTGTATTGATGTCCTTTTTTTTTAACAATTCTTGAAGTTTCATTGAAAATTTTGACTAATTTCCCCATGTTTCCCAACAACAGCGATACATTATGTGATACAACTGATATATCCTCATGTGATAACCGATATCGTATCACAAGGGTGTGATACATTACGCGGTAATGATACAGAAAACATTGTTTGGATGTACTAAGGGAAAAACTCAAGTTGTTGGAAGAGTCCACAAGCATTTTGGTTGCCCGTCTCAAGCAAAGCTTGGACGATCTGGCTAACTAATTGGCCATCGTGAAGCGTGTTGTTCGTGGTCTTCCACTGCTGGTGAAACACACAAGGCGAAGTACCTAAACCAACACCATATGGTTGTGTGCCTAACGCCAAGGAAAGTTGGAGAACTTTCTTTGGGATATTGATACAGGGATCTGAGATGACCTGATTCTATATGTACGTGAGATCCAGAGTAAGACATTCAAGCAGAGAATTCATTAAACTATCTACTATCAACTAAGAAGATTGTAAGATTTCAACAGAAAGATGGCGATAATCCGTCAGGATCACACCCCATAGCATAAACGCACAAAAAACCAATGTAAAAAAAGGCGATCTAAGGATACTGAGGATATCTCTAAATCTAGCATAAGCCAATCCACGTTCAAGTCTGAATCAAGTTCCCATGGCTAGCAATCCATTTTTCACCAATCATGCAAAAGGGAAAAGTTTGAAGAAGAAAGAAGAAAGGAATCAAGAAAGATAGGCTTCAAGAAAGAGGAAGACGAATATTTCCACAAGGAAAATGATAGGTCTTACCTTCCCTCGCACCTTGAAGATCTAAGAAAAGAAAACATGAAACTCCAGGGTGGAATCCTCAACACCTGAGGGCCAATCCTGAAACCCTAATCTCTCAAATAAAGAGGAAGAAGCACACGATTTTCATTCATTCAATAATAATTTTGAAATAGGGTTTCTCACAGTATATATAGGCTACGAAAAGATAAAGTGCACTAAAGTGCCTAAAAACAAGAAAAATAACAGAAACATGCATAAGACTAAACCACAATCACAAAATAACATCTGACCCGTCCATAGGGTCCAAAAACATAACTCAAATAGAAAAAATTAAGAAAACTGGGAACGGGCCACGAAAGTAGGCCAAGGTCAATCCAGTGGTTGGATGGCCCGAACGGAAGAATACAACGGTCTGATTGCCATCCAATCTTAGATCCATGGTTGAAATGCTCCAAATCAGCAGCCCACACACATATCCGATGAAATGAGCCTCCACGTGTGTATGTACGCGTGCGGGGTCTTCGTGGTCCATCAATGAAGCGGCCCGAGGGGCCCAGTGTCCATCCACATCAGCTCGTTTGCTCCAACACTCGATCTGCAACATCGCCTCCTCTGGTACACTCTAAAGGGTGCACCACTGATGTCCGCAGCAGATATGGAGCAATACTTCAAGGCTACATACCCCAGAGAACGAGATGGCGACCATCACAAGATGTACTTGTCGGGTGATGCAAAGTTATAGTGGCGAGATTGTGTTGACGATGGGACCCATTCAAAAATTATTACTTGGCCCGAGTTGAAAAGTGAACTAAAGGAGTAGTTCTTCCCATGCAACATCACTTGGCTAGCCTGTGATTCATTGCAAAAGTTGAGGCACGCGATCACTATTCGTGAATAAGTCAAGCAATTCCAATCCCTAATGCTCGATATGTAGAACATATCAAAGTGCGATATGTTGTTCAACTTCATGGTTGGATTATAACAATGAGCCCAAGCAAAATTGAGACATAGTAGTGGTGGTAGACAGTCTGGTGGACTATAAGTTTAATCCCACCGCACAAGAGGAGACAAGAAAAAGTCGGGCCAAAATAAGAAGGATGCCTTTAACATAGATGGACAACAGGGAAGATCTTCTAAGGTGGACTTTGATTGCTTCATTTGTAAGGGTCATCATCAGCCATTGGAATGTCCGAAGATGGAGAAACTTAGTGCGTTGGTTGCTGAGGAAGAGAATGGTGAACCTCCCAGGGCGAATCGGCTACAAACGCAATCACCCATGAGAAGCCTATAACTGGTGCGCTTATGTACATCAAGATAGTGTTAAATGGCCACAATGTTCGTGTGATGGTCAATACAAGTGCTACGCACAATTTCATTGCCGATAGAAATATTGTGCGGTTAGGTCTTTTGGTGGTCAAAGGTCAAAGTCTGATCGAAGCAGTTAACTTCGGGGTGAGACCCATCATCGGTATAGCCAAGGATGCATCACTGTGCGTGGGGAGTGGGCTGGAAAATGCAGCTTGATGGTTGTACCGCTGGATGACTTTGAAGTAACTTTGGATATCAATTTCCTGTCAATGGCCAAGGCTTGCATTGTCCCTCATCTCAGTGGTCAATTGATAAATATGAGAAGAGCTCCTCCTTCGTTCATGTGCCTCGATTGCAGAGGGGAGTGTGGAAATAGTGACTGCACTCCAGATAAAAGATGGGCTAAGGATCAAGTTACCTTCTTAGCCACAATAGTAGAAGAAAATGTTGTTGATGGAGCACCTATTTATGAAGGTGTTGTTGCCTTGTTAGAGGATAGATCACTTCAGCTGTGCGTTGATTGTACGGCCCTCAACAAGGTGAGGATTAAGAACAAGTACCCAGTTCCCTTAGTTACTAATCTGAACAACCGCTAGGCAAAGGCATGCTACTTCTCCAAGTTAAATCTGTGTTCAGGATACCATCAAGTATGGATGACTACAGGTGATGAACCAAAGTTGATGATGATGATAACGCATTATGGTTCGTTTGCATATCTTGTAATGCCTTTTGATTTAACAAATGCCCCTGCTACATTCTGTAACTTAATGAACGATGTTCTCGTCAGTATATTGATGTCTTTATAGTTACATGCTAGATGATACAGTGGTGCACAACAACAGCCTTGAGAAGCATGTGAAACCCACCTCAAGCTTGCGTTGGACAAGTTGAGGAAATTCCAGATATACTTGACGAGAGAAAAGTGTAGCTCTGCCCAGACAAATCATATTTTTGGGGCATCGCATAATCAAAGGACAATTCTCAATGGATGAGAAGAAGGTTCAAACTACCATTAATTGAACCACGCTCATGAAGGCCTCAAAAGTTGCAATCTTTTCTAGGCCTTGACAATTACTCCCATAGATTCATCAAGGGCTATTCAAAGAAAATTGTTGTACTAACTAAACTCTTGAAGAAAGACTGGAAATGGGACTGGTCTTTCGAATGTCAAATGGCTTTTAACAGCTAAAGATGGCAACGGTGACAGAACCATGCTTTAGTTGCTGAATACAATAAGCCCTTTGAAGTGTACACAGATGCATCAGATCGAGTAATTGGTGGCGTACTGATGCAATGCCAACAACCCGTAAGTCAAAAGTTAAATGAAAAGGCAGAGGCACTCTGTTCACGAGAAAGAGATGACGACAATCATGCATTGCCTACATCTCTAGAGGCGCTATCTGCTCAGCAGCAAGTTCGTGGCAGACAAAGACAATGTGGCAATGAGTTACTTAATAGCGTAGAAGTTGTCCCCAAAGCAGGCTCGATGGCAAGAATTTCCTGGTGAAATTTGACTGTCCTAGAGTACAAGCCAGGAAAAATGAATGCGGTTGCAAATACACTAAGTCAGATGGAGACATCGGAACCATATACAGTAGCAATGGTATGAGTAGAGAATGATATGCCGAAGCAAATCAAGACCGAGATTTAGAAAAATGTTGTTACCGCCCAGATTCCATAACAAGATGGTGTGATGCAGCAGTTTTAACAAGAGAACAATGTCCTCTACGTCAAAAGATATCGTCCCTATGTCCCAAATAGCAGCGGTTTGTGGTGTAGACTGCTCAGGAACACACAATGTTGCATGGGCAGGGCGTCTAGGCCAAGCGCAAACTCTGGCCCTTCTTTCACGAAGTTACTACTGGCCAAAAATGCATGAAGATGTGGATGTGTATGTTCGGACATGCCTTGTTTATTAGCAAGACAAGACTGAGAGGCAAAAGACATCAAGCTTTACTCAAACCTTTGCCTATCCCAGAGAACACGCGGGCAAGCCCCTCCATGGACTTCATCATGGAATTACTGAAGGTGAAAGGCTTCAAATCAAACATGGTGGTGATTACAGATTCTTGATATGCAACATTTATTCCTACACAAGCATGCATGGCCAACATAGCTGCACAATTGTATCTTAAGAACGTTGTGAAGTATTGGAGGCTACTTTTAGACATTGTTAGCAATAGAGATACTTCCTTCATAGGGCGGTTTTGGATAACATTGTTCAAGTAGCTTAGCACACAACTGAACTTCTCAACAAGCAATCATCCACAGATGGACGGTCAAACGGAACGGCTAAATGAATTACTGGAGGAATAACTTTGTCACTATGTGACAGACAACTAGCAGAATTGGGTTGACTAGCTGGACATTGCCCAGTTTTGCTATAACTTGCAGCAAAGTTCTTCAACATGTGCTAGTCTGTTCGAATTAGCTAGGGTCCAGCCACCGATAACGTCTAATGAAGTCACAACACAGCATTCAAGTGGACACTGCCTTGCAACATATTGAGTTGCTAGGTCAAGGATAGCACTTGAGGAGGCAAGGAACTGCTTGGCCTAAGCATTCAGGCAAATGAAAAAATGGGCTTATCGTAGCGAAATTCTTAAGAGTTCCAAGTTGGTGACAAAGTCATGCTCAAACTAACTCCCCAAATCTGGAAGAAAATAAGTAAGAAACAAGTGCATTAAGGCTTGATTCAAAGGTATGATGGGCCATTTAAAGTCACAAGAAGAGTGGGAAAGACGGCATATAAATTCGACCTGCCGGAACGGTTTAATTTACATCCAGTATTCCATGTTTTCTTTCTCAAGCGCTTCCAAGGCGATCCAAAAGACAACAGTCGGGCTGCATCCAAGCAAACACCACCAACTATATGTAAACAATTTGAACACAAGGCCGAAGCCATTCTGGACAAGAGGATTGAAGGCCAAAGCAGACCTAATCCAAGCATAACTACAGTCCATGAGGACGTCAACGAGTTCAGGTGGGGGAGGCCTATAGCCCCCTGTTCGGTGGCCACGTGCAGACACACCACTATACGTTGCCAATGCACGGTAAACAAACTCAGTGGGACGAATTGTGGGTTGCCACGACACAGACTGCAGTGTGGCGCATGAACAGAAGTTGCACTAGCGGATTAGTGCAACATGTAGAAAAAGGACTGGCAGTTGGGTACATGCCTGAACTCCAGCACTTTCCCACTAAACAACCAAGCACTTCTCTCATAGTGGTTTTTTTTTTCCTCCTTTTTTTTAAAGGTAACATGGGCTCAAACCCATGACCTCAATGTTGAAACACTACGTCTACCATTGAGCCATGCAATGGAACCCATGGGATGGACCTCACTATCTCTAGCACTTCTCTCATAGTTCCAAAATCAAATAACAAACTTAAGGTGGTGACGACTTCTTCCCTTTTTTTTTTTTTTTTGAAGGATGATGGAACTTTTATTCAAGAACACCACCAAGACAACTATGGCGGGAAAAGAATACAACCTGATCAATTATAACCCATACAAGGAAATAAAATTACAAACATTCACAAATCGCAAGACAGACGCCCAGCCCACCACTTCAATTTTCACCCTTCTCACCATCTCTTTCATAAATCCCCTCCCATTTTGAAGACAACGGCTATTCCACTCCCCCCCATGTAAGCCACAACACCGCCTTAAAGACTGACCACCATATCACCTTTCCTTCCTTCCTAATCCCTTCTCCATGCCACACCCACAGAAAGTCTTCCACCGACTCCGCCATCACCTAAGAGATGTTGAAGATTGCCAAGAAGCTCTCCCACACTTTCCGAACAAAAGGGCAATGGATAAAAAGGTGATCAACCAAATCAGCATTGCGCATACACATGAAACAAATGTTGAGTAGAATAATGGACCTCTTTTGGAGGTTACCAATGGTGAGCACCCTCTTCCTACCCACCAACCAAACGAAAGCCACCACCCTTACAGTAATAGTAAGCATGCGTCACTGTCGCAAAATCTTGTAAAATGATCGAACCGAGAAGCACCCCGACTTATGAACTTTCCAAACCATCGAGGTCATTTTGGACAAGGAAGGTTGATTGTACTGCAATCAATCCAAGAGCCTGACAAAATCAGTCACTTCCTCATCCACTAAATCCCTTCAGTAAAGAGGAGACCACACCACAGAATCTTCACATATGGAATAACAACAAGCCACTGTAATGTTCCAATCCGGAGGCAAACGAGCTAGGCTTGGGATCTCCTAGAGCGATTTATCTCCACACCATACATCCTCCCAAAATTGAATGAATCTCCCATCTCTACGTTCGAGTCCCATTAGGATCTTTTTGGTACTTCCTCGTGGCTATTGAAGTCCCCTTCTCCGTCAATAATACGACTAGTAGACGAGTAAGATCTTTGGTTGATCATAATGATTGATTGTCCCTAACGATTATGTGGTCAATCGACGGATGGTTGGATTTGATCTTTTTTGTTGTGCGAACCAAAGGGAGTGATGATTTTTGTTTTCCCCTAGCTGGAAACCAAGTTGATTTTATATTTGACCAATATATTAGGGAGGTTCAATTCCTCCCCGATCCCTTGGAACTTGATCCATGTAAGGAAGCTCCTTATCCTGGGAGAGAATACTCCAACATTGAAAATCCATGAGTTCTGATGGAAAGATTTTTCTGAAAGTGACTGGTTCAGCAATCAGAATGGCTTTCTGTCCCCCGGATAACCTGCATAGAATCACCGGGTCAGATAGCTGGAGGAGATTTGCAGAGGAGGGAGCCAAAGCCATAGGATACGTCGAGGAGGGGCTCATCCGGGATTCGAAGAAGGGAATAACAAAAGGCTTGTAGAACGTTGTATCGCAGTAATCGCAGATGCTATAACACTGTTACCACTGGGGTGGAGAGCTGAGTTGAACATATTTTAGACCGTGGATGTATGGTTACATTATAGCATTGTGTGATGAAAAGGAACCAGATGAAAAGCAGCAAGCGGAGCTTGAAAAGCGAAGCGAGCCAATTGAAAAACGTATGCGCGCTAGCACATTTTACTAATAGGTTGAAAAGTCGTTGCTTGCTGACTTCAAAGCTTATTAGTAAAACACACTAGGGCCTAAATTTATAGTCGTTTTGAAGCGCTTCAAAGCCAGCCTCAAAACTTTACTTAAGGTAAAGTAATGACTAATTATTCATTACTATAATTGCAGAAGCTTAAGCTACGCTCGGAACTCTCTTGGGAGAGGTCTTTCTCTTCGCTATGCTTCGTAGCTCAGTACCCGCCTGTAGGCGGGGAGTCCCCTAGTCTTTTGTAAAAGCTAGCATTGCACGCTTGTGCAATGCTAGCGAACAAACGCTTCGCTTCACTCATGATAAAGATACCCCCATGCCCCATCCTTGTTCCCATACTTAAAGCAATAACCTCTCTCTACAATAACTCTTCTTCAAAGCCAAACTTCCACAACTATTTACCTAGCAAGGCTAGGTTCATGGTGCCCAAGGCTCTAATACTTGCTCACACTTCGGCAATAGGCAGGCACAACTCTTCCCACTTAAGGAGATGAAATTTTTGCTTTTCCTTTACCCTCTCCACAAGAAATCTTGCATCAACCTTCTCCAATCTATCAAGGATTGGTTGCAGACATTTGAATAAAGACATGAAGTAGATAAATTTGATAATGCATCTTTCATAAGCATTAATTGGCCACCTAAAGACAGATCTTGTCCCTTCCAACTTAAAAGCTTCCTCTCAAATCTTTCAATCACCTTTTCCCAAAGGTGCCTTGTCCGTTTATCGATACACAGAGGAAGGATGGGCACGCCTGCACTGAACCAAAAAACATCCACTAAACTCTCCTCATCCCCTTTGTTCAAACCAACACTCAACATCTTGCTCTTATTTAGATTAATCCTTAGCCCTGACACAACTTCATAAAACCTCACCATGTTCTTTATATCCTTAGCCCTGACATGACTTCATAAAACCTCATTATCTTCTTTATATGATCCACCTTGGCCCCATCACAAAATAAGATGGTATCATCAGCAAATTGGAGATGGGAGATCCTACCTCCCGCTTTCGCCACCATGAAGCAACTGATGAGACCAACCTCATGCCCATTTTCGAACATTTTTCTTAGAGCCTCCGTTACCACCACAAATAGAAATGAAGATAGTGGACTCACCCTACCTTAAGCCCCTTAACGCCTTGAAAAAAACTTCCAATGACCCATTTACCAAAACAGAGAAAGAACCTGATTAAATACACCCTCAAATCCAACCCCTCCACTTCTTAACGTCCAACTTGCACACTACTCTCTTTACATCCCTGTGCCTAGAGTTGATGCACTCGTGGGTTATAAGCCCACTACCGAATATCTACCAACCTGCTATACATGCTCCCTGGTTCTCAGAGATTATGCTTGCAAGTACCGCCCTAAATCTGGTGGCAAGGATTTTAGCTAGAATCTTGTAGGGCTCCTAAATCAGAGTGATGGGCCTAAAATCTTTTAAAGTGTTTGTTTCTTCAATCTTTAGGATGATTGCTATAAACGAAGCTCTCAATTCCAACGACAACCGCCCTCTTTCGAAAAATTCTTTGACAAAGTCAATCACGTCCCCTCTAGCATATTCCAAAAAAAAACTTGACAGGAAGCCATAGGGCAGCCATCTAGGACCTAGAGCCTTGTCCCTACCTAGCGAATCGATTGTTTTTTTTTTTAACTTCATCCTCAGAGATTGGCCTTTTAAGCAAATCCACTTCCACTTTCGATAATTACTTAAACGAAAGATTATCCAGCCTAGGCCTCTTCCACTTTTCACCTCTAAGCAACTTCCCACAATACTACACAATTACTTTGCAGACTTGGGACTTCATTTCTGCCCTTTCGCTTTCCACTATTAAACTTATGATCCATTGTTCCTCGCCCTTGTTCAAGCAATACTGTGAAAGAACCCCATGTTTGTCCCCTTCTTTAAGACAAACAACTCTTAAACACTGCATCCATTTAACATCCTCATCTTTGAAATTGTGCGAGTAATCCAATGCTAACCTGACATGCAATTGTTTCTCAACCTCCGTTAGCTCTCCCCCTCCCTCAACATATAGGGCATGAATCTCCCTCAAGATGCTCTCTACCTCACCCTCTCACTTACCGAAAACCTCCATCTTCCAAATGTTTAACCTTCCTTCTCGCAGTTTTAGCTTTTGGCTCAACCTCAAACCAGCATACCCCCGCTTCTAATGACTCCTACCATTCTTTCATAACCCTCCATTTCCAACTGTATAAGCTCAAATTTAAATGAGTTTAGGCTCCAACTTTCCCCCACAACCTCTAAAAGCATTGATCGATGATCGGACACTGGCCTGGGGAGGCCTTGCTGTAGCACTAGCAGGAACCTTTCCACCCACTCGAGGAATGCCAAAAATATGTCAAGGCACGACATAATGGCTTCCTCTTGCCCGTTCGTCCATGTGAATTTTGCTCCCCCTATCAATCATCATCGTGATCGTGTAAGCCTTATCCCAACTAATTGGAGTGGGTAGAAAGATGTCTTCGAACTTTGCCAACAAGATAAAAAGAAAGAGTAGGGACTTAGAATATGTAAGATGTGTTTGACAACCAAAAGTTACTCATAAAGGACAATGAGATCAAAGATAGGTGGAGAAGCAATTTTTAGAACTTGTTAAATAACAACCACTATGAGGATACTAGTAAAGGTCAATGAGATCAATGAAAGATGAAGAAGCTATTTTTAAAACTTGTTAAATGATAATCACTCCAAGAGCATGGGGATAGAAGAAATTATAAACTCAAATGACATCAGAGACTGTAGATACTTTTGTGGGATTAGGATATCTATAGTGAAAGAAGCTTCGAAAAAGATGAAAACAAAAAAGGCCCTTAGAACAAAAGGTATAGTAGTAGAGGTTTGGAAGTATATGGGAGATACTGGGTTATTTTGGTTGGTTGCTCAACAAAATTATAAGATCTTAGAAAATGCTAGACGATAGAGGAGAAGTACCACAGTACCTATTTATAAGAACAAATGAGACTGCACTATTTATAAGAACAAATGAGACTGCACTGACTATCGTGAGATTAAACTTATGGGCCATACTATGAAACTTTGAGAGAGAGTGATTAAGCAAAGGCCAAGGCATGAGACAAATGTATTCAAGGTATTCTACAATGGTAATGGTGGCCATCACGGCCACCACCGCTACCTTTACAATACAGGTCATAACAGTTGTTACAGGCCCCCGTAACAGCCCTTACGATCTCTTTTTAATTAAAAGAAAAAAAAAACTTGAAAAACCTATATCTACCTCATAATGTTAAATTTTTTTCCGAAATTCTTGTACCTACCCCATAACTGACCAGTACGGGGCTGTTATGGCCTTTACATGGGGCATAATGGGTCATTAATAGCGAATACAAGTCATTTTTTCCATAACAGTTGTTACTTCCGTTACAACCCTGTAACGTGTAACGATTGCCACCGTTTCCTTTACATAATGGTTTTTACAACCCTGTAACAACCTTTACAACACACCATGAATGTATTAGAAAATAAGTTCGATTTCATGCTTGGGTGGTTTGCCACTGAAGTTATTTTCCCACTTAGACAACTAATGGAGAAATATAGGAAATGTAGAAAGGATCTTTGCATGGTCCTTATTGACTTAGAAAAAACATTCGATAGGGTGCATAAAGAGTTAATTTAGCAAGTGTTGAGAAAGGAAGGAGTTTCAAGCATGGCGTGTTGTAACGGCCATTACGGGGTTGTAAAGGCTGTTACAAAAAGGTAATGGTGGCAACCGTTACACGTTACGGGGTTGTAAAGGTCATGACGACCGTTACGGAAAAAAAAAATGACCAGTGAAGGCCATTACATCCCACGTAACGGCCCATTACGCCACCCTTTAAGGCCATAATGACTACGTAACAATCCATAATAAGGCCGATACAGGTTTTTTAGGTTTTGTTTTTCGATGAGAGAGAGAGAGACCGCAACGGACATTACAGGAGTCGTAACTTTCGTTACAGCCCGTATCGTTAAGGTAACAATTGTGGTCGTTACGGCCACCGTTACCGTTATAGAAAACCTTGGTTTCAAGATGATATTTTGATATGGTTAAGGATATGTATGACGAATTAGTAACAAACGTGTTGACCACTAGTGAAGAGAAAAGTGAATTCCTAGTTAGCTTAGGCTTGCACCAGGGGTTGGCAATGAGCTTATACCTTTTAGCATTAGTCATGGACGAGTTAACAAAGCATTTGCAAGAAGAGATCCCATGGTGCATGATGTTTGCAGATGACATGGTTTTAATTGTCAGGACAAGGAAGGGCGCAAAACAAAGCTATGGAGGGATGCTTTAGAATCTGAAGGATTTAAAATTAGTAAGACTAAAACAAAGTGCTTAGAGTGCACTTTTAATAACTATAGGAGTTAAAAACGAGAAATTAGTTAAGATAGTTGACTGAGAAGTTTCCCAGCAATGACCACTTTAGATACCTTGGGTCAATGATTCATGGGAGTGGAGAGATTGAGAAGGATGTTGCCCATTGAATTCAAGCTGGGGGGAATAAATGGAGATGTGCCTTCAGAGTTTTATGTGATCATTCAAACTGAAAGGGAAATTTGATAGGATAGCTATAAGACAAGCCATGCTTTATGGGACATAATGTTGGGCAGTTAAGGAGCAACATATTCATATGATGAGTGTTGCTGAAATAGGGATTTTTTATTTTTTATTTTTACTTTTCAAGAGATGCTGAAATAAGGATGTTGAGATGGAAGAGTGGCATGATGAGGAATGATAGAAATAGAAATGAATGCATTTTAGGGAACTTAGGAGTAGCCCCAATAGGTAATAAGAGGGGAAGCAGACTTAGATGGTTTGTCTGGTCATGTGCAATGGAGACCAAGAACCCTGCTGGTTAGGAGTAAGTTGGTACAAGTTGAAGGCTCTAAAAGGGCCTAGAAGGAGGTGGATGGAGGCAGTAAGGACAGGCTTGGTGACCTATGGTCTAACTGAAGTAATGGCACTTGATAGAGTGGATTCATGTAGCCAACCCAATTAATTCGGATAAGGGCTTAGGTCATCTTAGCCCAGCCCAACCCAACTTCATGTGTACTTCAGTTGCGGCTCCAATCATCAGTTGGTGACACAGTGTCTTGAATGTAGATTTTGGTTTTCAATTTTTCCTGGGTGTCTATTTATTTGTGCATGTGCAACCACCTGATCAAGAAGATGGATTAGGAACATTCACCATAGGAAATAGGGATTTGATCTATTTCAGGCCTAGCCAGGGCCCAACCAATTTTTTCAGGCTCGAACTTGGGCCTGCTGCACTAGGCCCATGCCAAGTTGGGGCCAGGTCAGCCCGAACCTGGCTTATTGCCACCCCTAATACCAGAGTATAGGATCTCTCATGACTCGCATGATATGCCATCTCATCCTCATACTAAGGCAAGTGGCAACATGGCACAAGATGATAACTGCTGACCGAGCCTGTATCGTTGTCCAGATGACAACGCAGAGTAATCAGTGACGCCTATTCATCAGGTCGTTGATAGTTTGCATGAAGACTGGGTGGATATCCGGCATGGATCCCTCCATTTGCCAGTGAGGGTGCACTTAATATACAGCCCATCCAATGCATGTCTCAGATTACATGCATGTACATCCCACAGCATGTTCCGAATTAAGGTCGCACCTATTGATCAACCGAGAATGTAGTTGCAGGACAAGGGCGGAATTCACCAAAAGGTGAAACTTGCTCTTTTAATGTAGTATAGATACCTATACATCATTAGCAAATGAATACCTCTAAGACATTCCCAACCACCCATTATTTTTTAGTTCATCAGCCAATTGATGTCTAGGGAAAGGCACACCCTCCAATTCCATTCATAATTTAATTGCAGACAGTTCGGATCAAGACAATGACAGCTCTAAACGTTTTGAGATATTATAATTTTGTTACAACTATAATATGTAAATCCGGTATTATCAATTCTGAATCTGTGACCAAGTTAGCTATCAAGGACTCTATGAACAAACACGTCACAGTACTAAATATTGTCCAGTAACAAGTCAATTCATCAACACAACATGTGCCTCCATCATGGCCAGTTCCAAGAGCTCAGGTAAAACAGGAAGGTTGATCTCTAGTAGGCAGCAGATGGTAAAACTTTTGCCAATCTACAACTTAAAAAGTCGTCCCCAAATAGTTAAGGCAAAGATGACGGTGGTGATGACGTCAAGTCAACTCAGCTATGGTGGAGACTGAAATGAGCCTTTCTCCAAAATTGGAGACCAACCAGAACAAGCCCTGCCAGTTATGGTCCCCGAGCAAATGCCAATTTGAAACCACCACTTAATTCCCCGGTTCAAGTGACCCGGATGTATGAGACATGGACCCTATTTAATGCAAACAGGGATATCCCCATGGTGTGCCATAAAGGCCGTTACAGGGTCGTAAAGGTCGTTACATAAAGGTAACACTGGCAACCGTTACACGTTACGGGGTCATAACAACTGTAACAGCTGTTATGGAAAAAATGACCAGTAACCGCTGTTAACGGCCCATTACGCCCACTTTAAATGCTATAACAGCCCCGAAATAATCCATTCCGAGGCAAATATAAGTTTTTCAGATTTTTTTTCAACATTAAGGGGCAGACTACAAGTTTTTCAGGGTTTTTTTCAATTAAAAGAGAGAGAGAGAGAGAGAGAGAGAGAGAGAGAGAGAGAGAGAGAGAGAGGCCGTAGCGGCCAGTTACGAGGGCCGTAACCGCCATTACAACCCGCATCGTAAAGATAACAGTGGTGGCTGTTATGGCCACCGTTACCGTTACAGAATACTTATCCCTAAAACCACACCAACAGGATGATCTTGACCACTAACAAAGGGACTTCTAAGGATTGCAAAATGGCCAGTTACAAGTCTATCGGCTGATATTCAATCAGCAAAATTCATCCAATCAGCAGATAGGATCATCTGACTGTTGTGATCTCCATATATGGCCAAAGACAACAGGGCCCAATCAATGAACAGTCTGGAACTCATACAAGTGTGCTATATGTACAGAGATTGAGTGCTTGGTAACTAACTTTGATGGTCGAGTTTAGCATCAGACTTATAAATATATACTTCTTTTTAAAGCATGAATACAGGGCAGCTGAATCATAGTCAAATCTTCCAGCAAAAAATGTCACTCCAAATGTGCAGCAAGAGTCCTACAGTTTCTTCTATGAGACAAATGGTGATCATATTGTACAACCACAAAAAGATTGTAAACTTGTATCAGCCAAGGCCCATCAATCCAACAATACTTTTTCATAGTTTTACCATCAGCACAAAATGCGAAAATGAACAAGGAATAAGACTGAAGATAAAAAAAAATAGCGATCGCCATTGCAGTTTTGGCAACAATATTCACATTTTAAACACACATTAACCCGGAGCTTTAAATACTTGACGGTGAATGCATCTTATTTGTGATTTTTAAATGAGGCAATCATTCCGGAGTGCCAGAAGGCTCACACTCACACAAGCATATTGGATGTGCTGTTTTCGTGAACATATACTGAACATAGAGAAAAAGCATGCTATTCACACACTGATTTTACAAACACATGCTCCAATATAGAGCACAGATTATTATCTAGAGGTGTATTGTAGTTAACTGTATACATTCATAATCAGCATGCCATGTGTTCATTTAATGAGACTTCAAGAGGGTTGAAGATCTTATCACTGTTTTTCAGCAAATCTTAACAAGGACTTGTGAGCAATAAGACTGAATTAAAAGTAAACACAGCAGAAGCCATTCAAGCACCAGTTTATCATAATTTTATGGCTAGAAACCTATAGAGGTTGTCCACATAAAGCACAGAAAGGTAATTACTTCAATAAAATTGCATTTTATTGCAAACAATGATTTCCTCTATCCTGACTGGTCCATCCTGACTGGCATTCACTTGATGATGAATCTGGAATTAAGCAATGGACAAGCTACTCTTTGTAAGAACCTTTTTTTATGAGGAAGATACTTCTTTTAATAACATCAGATTATCAAGAGAGCACTTTCGTTAAAGTGCTAGCATGTAGAAAGATCAAAATTGCAAGCCATTAGACCAGATTTAACAAGCGTGCAATTGTTGCAGTCTGATCTCATGACTACTAAAGCTTCATTCTTTAGTACAGATTATCTACACTGAACTCAAAACCCTATTTTTAACTTTGGAAAATATGTAACCAGAAATAATTCTCAATCACCAAAATTCAAGGCAAAAAAAAAGTGCAATCATAAGTAGAGCATCTATTGAATTTGCCAGTCTCTTCTCAGTTTTCTCCAGGTAATTATGAAGCAGGTAAAGCCACAAAAACAAATAAGGGTAAAGCCCATGAAATATGCATTTAGCACATTATCAACATAAAGTTGTCTGTGACTAAAAAAATAGCCTCTACAGCCCTACAAACCCATGTCCCGTCTGATTTTTTTTCCCACTGGACTAACTCACAGATATTATTAACCAAGCTTTGTACCTCTCCAAAAACTCTTAATGATTGTCCCCACTCTGACCATGTAAGTTTGGATCTTATTTCAACTAGTTACTCTTTCCTGTTGGTCGGCTTCTAATAATACTAGTCTATTTTCCCATTTCGCCTCATTCAAATAAGTGGCTAATGATGAAAATAAGCCCAAATTCACTAACAGGTTCATTTGCATTTTGTTCAAACATTTCAAGTGTTGCATGAAATTGATGCCTTTCGAATCTCTCGTAAGATGGAAAATCATTGAATTCATTGAAGACCTGCAAAAAAAAAAAATCTAAAACGAGTGTAGATTTAAGACCCTCGTCAAACTTCAGAATACCTGAACATTTGGTTCAACGCTTGATTGCATGATCCTTCTAATCGGATACCACTCCTGCTCCAACTCATGCTTACAAATCGCACTCCTGCTCCCACATCCTAGCAGCTTAACATTTTGTTGCCACTTCACTTCGCCTTCATGCAACTAAAGTTCAACGTGGTGAACGGCTGTACAAGTTCGCTCATTTTGTTTTCATTTAGTCATTTTTGTCATGCTTACAAGGTCTACAAATTAGTTATGTACCCTTGCAAAATGAATACCGTATAGCTCCCTCGGAAGATGGGAAAATGGAATCCAGATCAAATGACCCCACTACAGTTACAGCACCCGGCGAGAGAGAGAGAGGGAGAGTAATCAAGTTGCACTGTACATTTCCCAGCTACATACCATTTTAATTCTGTCGTTAATTGATTAGCGATCTGGTAAGATAACTATTTAGAAAGCAGCTACTGTTGACATATTGTTTGTGTTATCCAGTAGTGTGTCCCATGGAAGTGGTGACTTCGTTAATTTCTTTGATTCTTAATGAATGATGATATCTTAACAAAAAGCTTACCCATACGCATTTCGGTTGCAAAAATAAAATTAAAAAGACGGACGTTGCTCACATAGGTCAATTCAACTTTCATGTTTAATTGTGCATTTTATAGAGTTCCAATTATAACTCGTGACAAAAGATTCATGTAACAAATCCTGTTTCTAAGCTAATAGATGGCAGACAACTCGTATTACCACCTCATGGTCTTCTAGAAAGCTATGTTTTGAAAGCTACTCCTTTGTACTTGGAGGTTTGCTAATCCCACACGTGCATGGCACCCTACACATCCACACAAAAACATATGCGCCAATCCTGCTGGTTCACAAAACAGAACCTGAGACCTGCTGTTGAAACGCCTAGGCATCTTCCAGCTGGGCTAGCAGGCGAGACACACTAACCCCACTCGAACCTGAGACCCGCTGTTGAAACGCCTAGGCGTCTTCCAGCTGGGCTAGCAGGCGAGACACCAACCCCACCGGTGGGTGCATCGTGTGACTAACCGTGTGGGTGCGTTGTGCAGCTAACAGGGTGGGTGCGTTGCATGACAAAAAATATTCCTGCCAGTTCACAAAACAGAAGGATGGCTAAAACAGTTTTGCTAGTCATCCATTTGTCCTGTAAGATATGACCACCTGAGGAGTGAAAAAGCTTGATTTTGGGGCAAAAAGATCTAAATGATTTGGCCCACATGTTGGACCTCATACATGTGCCACATTGGCATGTGTGCTTGCATATGGATAGGCAGAGCTCCGCACACTCGTAGGCTTAGCACACTTCTTGCACATGAAATGAGCTTCACAATTCCAGAACCACAAATGATGTCTCTAGTTCTAGATAACTGGCGTTCTGCTCCTTGCCTTCACTTGATCCTGGTTGTGGTGCTCACATTTAACTCCTTGATCTGAGTTGTGGTGCTCATGGCAAAATGGCAGTTGTTCTTTAGGTTCACTCAATTTGCTAGTTAGCGCATATGTGAGTCAATGCTTAGAAGGCTACAAGTTTGATTTATATGTAAACAAAATGAATAAACCTATATTTACAAGGTAATTTGGTGAGAATAAACATGTAGAACAGTGAATAATATATCCACAGGAAGTATGCAATACTTAAGACACCGGAATATATGCAGTCCTCTAGGGTTTTCATGTCTGAACAAGTCTAATAAGGCAATAATCCAAAATGTTGATATGATAGTGCCCGTTAGACATAGCCCATACAAAGAAAAAGATTAAAAGATCCTAACTATCGCATCTTTGAAGATTTTCAGTTGAAGTTGAACATTTGCTGTATCTTCTTTCTTAACCATCTATTTCCTGTCCACAAATGAAGAGTAGGGACATTTCCATTTAGGGCCTGCTTGGATTCGTTGAAATTGAAAAGTTTGAAATTGATTTTCTGTGGAAATAACCATTCGTTTTTTTTTTTCTATTTTTCCAAAAAAAATTTCAAATTTCCAGGAAATGGCCCTTTTCAATTTCCATTTTAAAACCTAGAAACTACAATTTTCTCAACAGGATAGGGAGGAAAATTCCATTTCCTCCTCCATCTGAACCCTACTTTGACTCCACCATTTAGATGATCGTAAACATGCAAGACCCATCCTTTTTTTTTCTTTTTTCTTTTTTTTGAAAGGCCATGCTGACCCATCCTTAGTCTGTCCAAAGTTCCAAAGCATCCATATTTCCACATGGAGCCTACCATGAGATGAACTTAACTAGGTGGGGCCATCATTAGTCGATCCTAAACAATTGTATTTCCAAACGGCACCCATATTTGGTGATCATTAACCATATGCGACCCAAGATGATCATAACCATCATTAAATGATATTAACAATATGTATATTTTCCCGTTGGGTCCATTAGATGGTCTTAATAATGTGAAGCCCATGATCAGTCGATCATACCATGTGCATTTCCATGTTGGACCCATTATTAGTTGATCTTAACCATGTTGGGCCTATCATTAGTTAATCAAAACTGTGCATTTCCATGTCAGGCCCATCGTTAGATGATATTAACAATGTCGGCCCATCATTTATCGATCCGATTCTAAACCATATTTATTTCTACATGGGCACGTCATTAAATGATATTAACCATGTGGGCTTGTCATTAGTTGAACCTAACCAAGTGTTTTCCATATGGGGCCCATTGTTAGATGATCATAACCATGTGGGGCCATTGCCAGTGAGTCATAACATGTGCATCCCACATGGGGTCCAACGCTAGATTATCTTAACCAGTTGGGGGCCATCGTTACTTAAGCTTAACTATGTCTATTTCCACAGAGGGCCACCTTTAGTCAGTCCCAACCATGTGCAATTCCATGTTGGGCCCATCATTAACTGGTCTTTAACTATGTGGGCACTGTTATCTGTCCTAAACAAGTTCGAATATTTGTGACAATAAGAGAAGCGCCATTGATTTTAGACTATTTATTGACATGTACCACATCATAAAACTTTGTGGAAGTGAGCCAGGCCCAAACAACAAAAAATGGAAAACAAGACCAATTTAGTTGGGAAAGCGATGAGAAAACAAGCATCAAAGACAGTGATTCATTCCCACCAATTTTCTTGGAAATGTTATTTTTGAAGAAATCACTTTTCCTCTTTTTTCAATTTCAATGAATCCAAACAGACCATTATGAGATTTTTGGTGCATGGTCCATCCACAATAAAGCCAATCACATCAACAATTTGGATCACCGAACAAACTGACAATATAGGCATTGAGCAAATATTATCGGATAGGCATCCTATATTACCTCTTCCGAACACCATGTGTTGTTTATGGCAAAATTGTAGAAAGCTTTATCTCAGCCTTTAGTTGCATGATCCTTCTATAAAGGTGCCACACCCATTTCAGACCCGCACTTCCACTCCCACCTCCTAGCTGTTTATACATGCTAACATTTTGAAATTAACGCTTCCCCGCTCCTACACTCAAATCGATTGCCTCTTCTATTCATGCTTCGCTCAACTAAAATTCTAGCCAATGTTTTGAAATGAACTACCCATAAATATTGTTTTCCTAAGTAAACATTCTTCAGATCCTTGCTCAAGATGACAAGCTACCACTGAATCTCCTAGTTAAATAAAAAGCTTTATCTAGCAGGATGACAAGCAATCTTATCAAGAAGCTTTTTGTCGATATGATCTAATCATTATTTGCAAAAAAAAAATTCTTAATTGCGACTTGTAACAATTTGTATCATGGTTTGTAGAGAACCAAAGTCGCAAAGTGCAGCAACCTGGACCCAGAATTGCAACGAACTAGGCCATGAATTGCGGGCAATTGGATCACGGCTTGGAGTGAACTAGGTCACAGCACGCACTGGAATTTACAGAATGATGAACCATGATCAAGAACATTCCAATCTGGAGTGCGGATTTGGTGGGTGCGGGGCAAGTCCACAGAACCTTGTCCATCAAATTATTTGACTTTGATAAGTCCATATTATATTACTTCTAATTGTTCATCATGGTGCCACTCTTTTTTTAAGGGCCCGCTCCAAGTACAAAGGGCATGATCCTGAGGATAGGTAAATTAAGATCATAGTTGCAGAAATCTTTTACCAAGGGGTGTCACTTTCTATTTAAGCTTCTGACTTGTGTTCCCACTCTTGCTCTAGCGCTTGTTAACAATTTCAAAAATTACCACTCCAACTCCCAAATCCAGTCTCCCCCTCCCTCGCGTTTTAAGCAACTAACCTCTGGATGGCACTAGTTCGTAAATATCACACATTCAAAATTGGCAATATTCGGAGTCAGCAATTAACTTGCAACCTCTTCCCATCACTAAATCAGAAGGCAATGTCTTCTTTAAAAACAGGAGTCGCATATTATTAGGTGCAAGGTATCCAAGAGTTTTCAACATGTCATACAATTTGAATTAGTATGTCAATTGTTGGCATGGCATAATAGAAGTAAAGTTGGAACCCAAATGCTAACCTCCTCCTAGTGGATTCTTCAGAGGTCAACTTTGATGGTTGCTCTTAAGAGATCCAAGTTACAGTCAACACGGGAAGAATTTTAACAGTAAGGGCAAGATTGAGATGATATTTTCAGCTCTCTTGACTTCAAAGTATCTAATGAAGTGTCACAAAAGGCATCATATCATGAACATCCTCATGTCTACTTGGTGTCTTTTAAAGGAGAATTGATCTGGCGGAGGCTTTCCTTCATTTTAGCAGGAACCCATGATTTGTCTTCTAATTTGGTGACCTCTTTTTCCCACTGTTTTGAGATAGGCAAATGAGATTGCCAACACTGTTGCTAAAGACAGCAACAAGGCGGTCACTCATTGTTGGACCCTTTTCTGCTCTTAGCTTTTTTTTTTCTTGGATTAACTTATGATTAGTTATAAAATTAATGGGTACGGTAACCCAGTATATTAGCAATTGAAGTCGCCAAGTTCCCATCAGTGAAAACAATACGATCATCCCATGTATTTATATGGGTCCCACACTAAGCAGATGTGGGTCCTGCTGTTCCAACCAATGAGAGCAAAGGAGACCAAGAGAGCTACTAATCTGTCAACCCATGAATCCAAAAGAGAGGAACGATCGGTCATTACCACTTCCAATAAATAGGAAGGTATGACTAAGACAACAAAATTCGAGGTATCATATGCATTGTCCAATTCTTGGCCAAAGCCCACTGATAAGTGGGAGGTCCAGTTAAAAATGAAGGCATTTTACAAAGCAACTGTTTTGGTTTATCGTTTGCATCCTCCAGAAGTCCAGCCCTTGGTGTGACATCTTTCTAGCTTACATCTATTCAGTTTTTACATTTGGTAATTTTTGAAGTTCCAACTATAACGACCAATTCATAATGTGCCATTGATCTGATGTGGCCATGAACGATTAATCGGAACATAACAAGTTCAAAAGCCATAAATGCAGAAACCTAACCTAAACCTAAAAAGAAATTAACAAACATCTTTTCTCCAAAGTTTCCTTAAAAATGGCCACTGTTTTCATAAAAGAATTACAGAAGCGGAATCCCATTAATCGAATGCAAAAAATCCAGATTGCATTACAACCAACGGAACCTAATAAAGCGCGCAAAAGGGGAGAACGAACCGGCCGAGCGAACTCGATCCTGATGGCATTGCCGTGGACGGTGGTGCCTTGGAGCGCCTCCTTGGCAGCCCGGGCGTCATCGAGGTGCTTGAAGTAGACGAATGCATAACTCCTCGACGAGTACGTCGTGACGGAGTCGAGCGCGCCGTACTTGGCAAAGACCTCCATCAGATCATTATCGACGGTGTCGGACGAGAGGTTCCCGACCCAGAGACAATGCGAGGGGGCATCTTCGTCTTCGTCCTCGTTTCCGGAGGTGGCCGCATTGGGCTTCAGTCGGAGGCGGCATCGGAAACAGAAACCCTAGAAAACGGGGGGAATGGATGAAAAAACTCTAGAAAATGGGGTGAAAAGGATGAAGAAACCGTATAAATTGGGCGAAAGAACGGATAGGATTTGGGAGAGGGAAATGGGGAATTAGGGAAGAAATGAGAGGATTTGGGAATAGAATTGGAGGAATTAGGGCAGAGATCGAGAATTTTAGAGGAGAAAATAAGAAAACGTAGGGTAAAAGGATAAAAGGGTAACGACAAGATGAGATTACGAGCGAGGGAAGCAAAGGAGAGGAGGGGTATTTATAGCTAGGTCTTTAGGGTGTGTTTGGACGAAATTACCAGAAAATTCACTTTCCAAGCAAAGATGAGTTTTGAAGCGGGGAAGGATTAGGTACTGCCCATTAGGGCCTACCTCGAGACGGACATTCCTGTCAAGGGGTCCCTGTGGGCCCCATCGTGATATACGTGTTTTATCCAAGCCGTTCATCAATTTTGACCCATCATCTCAGGGGATGAGCCCAAAAATAAGGAAGATTGAAGGCTCAAGTGTAGCACGGATTGGTTACTAATACGTGGCACATGCATATTGATGGAGAGCAGACGTGAGATGCTTGTGTCGGGTGAGCTTGGATTAGGTCATAGAAGAATGTGATTTTTCTCAATTACTTACACACTGTTATAATACATTTATAAATCTTTTTAGATCTCCAATAGTTTTTAATCCACGAGGAAACAAATCCACTATTTTAAGAAAACTACTTTAAAATTCAAAAATTCAAAAGGATAATTATAGAGAGAGATGAGAATTTGATTGAGGCTTTGCATGATCTAAGGGATTATGAGGATTTGACTGAGTCTTGACCGAATCTTCTAATTTATCACACCCCCTAAGCTGATGGGTCGAGCATGGACCATCAGATTGTCCTTTAACTGTTGAAAACGAAGCGAAGCCAATCCTTTTGTGAAGATGTCGGCTACTTAATCAAGGGTGTGAATATACCACACTTGAAGTTCATTGCAAACAACTTTCTCGCGTACATAGTGATAATCAACTTCCAAATGTTTTATGCGAGTGTAAAATACTGGGTTAGATGCTAAGACAATTGAACTAACATTATTACACCAGATTAGCAAAGCCAAGGTTAAATAAACATGCAAATCACAAAGCAATCACCGTAGCCATGAAATTTCAACACCAATGAAAGCAAGTTGACGATATTCAGATTATATACTAGACCGAGAAACAGACGATTGTTTCTTAAAGCTCCAAGCAATAAGATTAGGCCCAAGATAAACACAGTGGCCACCAATGGAACGACGGTCTATAGGACTCCCAGCATAGTCTGCATCTGAAAAAGCTTCAAACTACAACGTGCCAGGCTGAAATAGAAGCCATTCATTAATGGAGCCTTTAACATGGCAAAAAAATTCGCTTCACGGTGGTCCAATGTGTTGTTGTGGGATGATGCATATGTTGACACATTTGATTGACCGCGAAGGCAAGATCTGAACATATAAGAGTGAGATATTGAAGTGCACCAACAACACTACGATGCTCAATTGGATCCTCAAGAGGATCACCATCAAATTGAGCCATCTTTTGACCACTGGTAACAGGAGTGGTGTAAGGCTTAGTATGTTCCATGTGAAGACATTGTAGGAGATCAGTAGCATATTTAGTTTGAGTAAGATAGAAACCCTTTTGGAAAATTGAGCTTCTAAACCAAGAAAATAATGTAATCGACTCAAGTCCTTCATAGCAAACGACTTGCCAAGAGATGTAATAAGCTGAGAAATCTAAGTTGTACTGTTACCAGTAATCAGAATAGCATCAACATAAACGAGAAGAATGAGAAAAATGTTGTCTTGATGATGAACAAATAGAGAAGAGTCTGCTTTAGAGGCATTGAAATATAATTCCTCTAAATAATATGAGAATCGTTGAAACCAAGCTCTAACATAGATAGATTTCCGAAGTCGGCATACATAATCAAGAAAATTGGGATCCTCAAACCCTTTTAGTTGTTGCATGTATACTTCTTCATTCAGATTCCCACGAAGAAATGCATTATGGACATCAAGTTGACGAAGTGGCCGGTTTTGATGAAGAGTTAAAGCAAAAACTGTGCAAATGGTAGTATGCTTCACCACAGGGCTAAATGTCTCAGTATAATCAACCCATTCTTGTTGATGAAAATCATTCACGACAAGGCGATCTTTATAGCGCGCAATGGTCCCATCAGATTTGCGCCTGAGCCTGAAAACCCACTTATTAGGAAACACATGCATTTTTTGTGAAACAAGGAACAAGAGACCATGTTCTTGCTTTTTGAAGTACATTAAATTCTACACACATTGCCATACGCCAATCTGAACTTTTGAGAGCTTGACTGTTACATGTTGGTTTAGGCGGATATGGAGTGGTATTGGCAAGTAAGGCGTAACGGGGATTGGGTTTGTAGGTACAAGTTTTGAAGCGAGTTTACATTGGATGGGACGAAGTGGGTGTAGGGATGGTAGTAGAAATGGGTTGATCATTATGAGCAGGTAAGAGCAAAATAGATGAAGGGTTAGGTGATGTAGGTTGAGGTGGGGGGGATAAAGTTGAAATGATTGGTGAATGGGGGATCAAAACTGGAAAATCCATTTCCATTAGCAGAGATGATATGGACGATACCTTCATTAACTTGAAAAGAAAACTAGATTCATTAAAAATGACATATCGAGACAAGTATACCCATCAATTTTCTATGTCAAGACACCGATAACCTTAATGATGGAGAAAATAGCCTAGGAACAGACAATGTTTAGATCTAAATTCAGGTCTATTTTTATCGTAGGGCTGAATATAAGGAAAGCAAGAGCAACCAAACACACGAAGGGTGGTGTAGTTGGGGGGACGATGAAACAACATTTCATAAGGAGATAATTTATTAAGTTGTTACATTGGAAGGCAATTAATAAGATAAACCGATGTATTAAATGCTTCCACCCAATAAGTAGGTGACATCTCTACCTGAGCTAATAGAGTAATGCCCATGTCAACAACATAACAATGTTTTCATTCCGAAACTCCATTCTGTTAAGGCGCGTGCGAACAAGACATATAATGGGAGATGCCATGTTGCGACAAAAAAGATTGAAATTGATGACTGGGGTATTCACCACCACAATCCGTTTGAAGAGTTTTAATGACACATGAGAGAAGCTTTTCTACTTGAGTTTTAAATTTCACAAAATAATCACAAACTGCATGCTTAAATTGCATAGGAAAAACCCACGTATACTTGGAAAAATCATCAACAAAAGAGAATATAACATTTTGACCCTTTTATTAAAAAATGAGGTGATGTCCAAACATCAGAATGAACTAATTTTAAAGGCATTGCAGCAACATAATTGAATAAAGAAAATGCTAACTTAGTACTCTTTCATAGAGGACATGACTTGCAAAATGACTTATTCTGCATAACACCCCATAGAGGTAGAGACTTTTGAGCCACCAAATGTTGTAGAATTGAAGAGCTGAGATGGCCTAAACGTTGACACTAGACAGAAGAAGCAACACGATCGCCAAAAGAAAGCACAAAAACGTTTATTGGATAAGCCGAGAGGTAGACGAAGTGGGTAAAGCCCATTGTCACTTTTGTCGTGGAAAAGCGTCCTCCCTGTTTTGATATCCTTCACAAAAAAAATCATCCATACGAAAGACAACATAACAATCATTATCACGTGGAAATTGATGGACTGAAGGTAAATTAGTGAAAATGGAAGGACAGTGTAAAATATTTTTCAAATGGAAAATGAGTGAATTATGATTAAAGGAAGTGGAAAATGAGTGAATTATGATTAAAGGAAGTGGAGCCAGTGTGAGAGAGAGGCAAGCCTGCACCATTACCAACCGCAACCTCGTTTGAACCACGATATTGATCATTCAAAGTTAGATTGGATAGATCTGAGGTGATATGAGCAGAAGCACCACTGTCAGTTATCCAAATTTGCTCACTAGGCCGATCGGTTGTCGAGGCAATCACAGCTGCAAGTTTCTTGGTTGGGACCCTTCCCTCATACGAGTGATTCATCCGATGAAAGCAATTGATGGCAGAGTGGCCAGATCATCTACATATTTGACATATGGGTCGATTCTGATTGACAAAAGCCCGTGAAGAAGGAGCAATTGAAGATCAAGGCGCCCAGTTTCCTTGATTCGGAGTACGATTGTTGGAGTGTGAAGGAAATGATCCACCATTCAATCTACCATTCCTACCTCTGTAAGGTGGTTTGGTTCGATTTGCATGAAGGGCCGTGACAATGGGTTCAATGGGAAGAGCATTTTGCTCCTCGATACATATCTGCACTAAAAAGTAAGCAGATTAGATCTTTTAGAGAAATGGGTGTCTCACAAGCTTGAGCGGAGTTCACCGTGGCATCATAGGTTGAACCAACACCATTGAGAAGAAGAGTGATAAAATCATCATCATCAATCGATTTCCCAGCAAGAGCAAGACTATCAGCAATGGAGGTCATCTTGTCAACACAATCGGTGATGGAAAGATTTCCGCACTTCATTGTTTGAAGTTGATTTTTTAGTTGCATGATGCGACTATGAGATTGAGATGCATATCGCTTTTCAAGTGATTTTCAGACATCACGAGCTGTGGAGAGACGAGCAATGGTGGCAAAAAATGCTAGGAGTAAGTGAGATATTAATTCAACTGACTAACATTTGATCCTATTATTGTTAAGTTAAAAACATTAGATTAATCGTTTGAGTTGATGTTCTTGAATCATTAACTAGAAACTGAGCAGGGCATGACTTAGTACCATTGACAAAGCCAAGCAAGTTGTGACTTTTGAGAGCAGGTAGAAACTATGCAAGCCAGAGCATATAGTTGGTGTGATCCAACTTGATCGAAAACAAATGAGAGACGTTAGATGTAGATGACGAACTAGTGGAAGCCATGAATGAAAAGAAAAGGGAAAAAAAATCTCAGAGTCGTTTGATAGGTTGCTCTGATACCATAAAAGAATATGATTTTTCTCTTTTCTTTACACACTGTTACAATAAATTTATAAATCTTTTTGGATCTCCCATATTTTTTGGGTCCACTATACAAGGAAATAAATCCACTGTTTTGTTTTAAGGAAACTAATTAATTAAAATTCAAAAGGGAGAATTAAAAGGAGAGATGAAGATTTGATTGAGGTTTTGCATGATCTAAGGGATTGTGAGGATTTGATTAAGCCTTGACCGGGTCTTCTAATTTATCGGGTATTGCTGAGCCTATGCAGAGCTCATGGACAGGCTTTACTTGTCATGTACATGTCACATCTTATTGGTGGAGAGAACCTTGTCAGAAGAGACTTGCCACATCGACAAGCCTTACACAAGCCTATCACGTCTGCTCTCCACCAATAAGTACATGCCACGTACTAGCTTGTCTCGAGCTTTGCACAGGCTCGAGTAGCACCTAATCCACTAGTGCAAGGCTTGCTGATGTGGCAGGTCTCTCTTGACAACGTGCTCTCCACCAATCCAGACATAACATGTACGTGCCACATTGAGCCTGTCCCAAGCTCTGCACAGGCTCGAGCAGTATCTAATTCGTACTCGCTTGAGTGGACCACACTACGGGAAGCAATACTGAAAATGATCCCGCTGTTAAAACTTTTCCTAGGACAACCGTGATGTTTATTTGCATCCAACATGTTCACAGGGTCACAGAGGCCTGGATGAAGGGAAAACATAAATATCAGCATGATCTGAAACTTTTGTGGCTTCTAAGAGATTTTCAACGATAAGCATTCAATCCCTGTCGTTTTCATATAGTGTGGCCCACTTGAGCATTAAACCTGCCTCATTTTTTGCTCATTACCTAAAATGATTTTTCAAAATGAATTGACGATGTGGATAAAATGCATACATCATGGTGGGCCATACAAAACCCTGCTATGATTGTTCGCCTTTAGGTAGAGGTGGGCATCGAGTCGAGTCGGACCGAGTTTGGGCTAACTGACTCAACTCAGTGTTGAAATATGCCTAACCCCAACTCGACCCGACTCAACACCGAGTCTGGCATGATTGACTCGATTCAAGTCTGACTCGGTTAAAACAACCGAGTCGGGTCGAGTCAGCACTGAGTTGGGTCGAATTGACTATTTTTTTCCTATTTGTATCTATAGACTAGAACCGGATTATCCGGTTGATCTGAGGAAGGAGAGTTCCTCAAATCCCAACCATCTAAACCTAATGAACTCAACCATTTGTAGAACCCACATCAACGAAAAACAATCCAGAGACCTTTTTTCTTTAAGAAAATCTGCTACATTTATATTGAAAAAAAGGAATGCCAACATAGAAATTCATACTAATGAAATTCACATATACAAAAAAGAAAAAAGGAGGAATAGTGGGTTCTACACACAAGGCAGTTGCAAAAGGAGAGCTCGATAAGATCACCTCCATTCATGTTTTGAATTATTGGTGAGAGATGTCTTCCGAGTTCGAAAAATGCACCTCGGTCCTCACCCCGTCTTTGGCCTTATTTGAATAATGGATAGATTCTACAGATCGTTCACCGCGTGCATGATGATGATGTTGAGGCTCATGTCCATCTATGAGGGTTTTAGCTAGCCGGTCGAGGTGCATTCATACACATTTGCAGTCCCTCGTCTCCCCATGTTCATAAAAGTAGCTAAGGTAACTGCACGGTAGACAGACGCAGATTTCCTGTAAAAATTTCGCGGGCGCTAGGATGCTAAGTGGGGCCCACCATGGTGTTCGTGAGAAATCCACCTCGTCCATCCGTTTTGTGGTCTCATTTTAGGGCATACAATAAAAAATGGGGCAAATCAACAACTCAAGTGAGCCATGCCACAGGGAAAACTAGGAAAAGAGTTTCTTACTGTTGAAATCTCCTTGGGCTCCACCTTAATGTTTTTATACCATCCAATCCGTTTATAAGTCCATTCCCACTGGGATGAAGTGAAAAAGTGAAAACACATAAAAAAATAGCATGGCGTGAAACTTTTGTGGCCATATAAATGTTTCAATGGTGGTCATTAAATCCCCACGTCTCCTCATGTGGCCCACTTGAGTTTTGGATCCTCCTCATTTTTTGTCTCATTTCCTAAAATGATATCACAAAATGGATGGATGGGGTGGATTTATCACAAGCATCGTGGTGGGCCCCACCTAGCATCCAAACACAGGAATTTCCTGTGAAAGCTATCGAAGGAAAGTCGTGTCCAGAGTCACTGGTCTTTTCTCCTCGATTTTAGTGATTCTCGTCACATCAAAGCTAACGTAATTATTACTCATTTTATGGTATTTACGTTTCTACCCTTCAAAATAAATACGCCCTTACGCTTACTAAAACCTGAGTCAAGTCGAGTTTGGATCGGGTCGAGTACAAACATGTTGGATTTTCGGTCTGGTCCAAGTCAAGTGATTGGCTGACTTAGACTTGAATCGGATAGAGTTCGAATTAGCCTAACAGCACTCGATCCAAATCAATTGACCCATTCATATTGAGTCGAGTCAAATTTTAACCAAGTAGGACAAGTCCAGTTATTGAGTTGCCGAGTTGGATGCCCAGCTCTACCTCTAGCTAAGTCATAGTGTGGGTAGTACCCACCTACCATGCATTTCTTTTAAGTATATAGTTACAACGTAAGGTTTTAGTGTGGGTAGTATCCATCTATCATAGTTTCTTTTAAATATCTAATTACAACATAAGGTTTTTGTCCTGAAAAGCAAGTGTGTTGGCGCTTGGTATTAGAAGGGATTGAATGGTATCAGGTGTGATTAATATCATTTATTGCACAATGATTACATTCTAGTAATACCATGATATTTTCATTGTCCAATCCCATATTTGGTATCAAATTCTTACTATGGGAGAAACACTAGATTAAGCAAAATCCTGTTTGCTGGACCATGGAATTGTAATCAATGAACTAAATTCACAACGGTTGTTGGTCACTTGTACATGTATATAACCTTAATGTCACCTGTAAAAGGCATATATGGATGAACGGCATGGATAAAACACATGCATCAATGTGGGGCCCACATGTGTAGTGGATTTCAAAATCCACGAGAATCTCGAATGAGACCAAATGCAATTCCATCCTACCTAATCCCAACCCTTCCATCCTCCCCAAATGAGTGATAGAATTTGCATGTAACCAAATGTAATTCCATCCCACCTAATCTCTTCTAATACCATGTGCCAAACACCCTTTTATGTATCGCTAGTCCCGATAAATAATATCTCGTTGATGACTGATTCTTTCAAAAAAATAGCATCATGTAAAGACATGGATTCCTCTAGCATCATTGGGTCACATTTCTGATCGAGTAAAAAACATGTGAAAATCAAGATCGTAATCATTGGCACTCCTAGGTTGTTTACTCCTCCCAATCTCTAGTTTAAACTATATTTTTTCTAAGTTTGTAGGATATGAGCTAGAATGTTCATCTGTTTTAATAAATGAGGCACTCTCACTGGATTAGTCCCCATTTCTTTAATTCTCAAGAAAATGTATTTTCATGAAGATCTAAATGTCTAGATTCAATTTTGACATTTTTATTAATATCAGAGAATTTATAAGTTTTGTTATATAATGTATACCCTACAAATACAAACCTAGAAGTTTAAATAATAATTTAGGGGCTTGTTTGACATCTCTACTCTAATTTAATAAGAGCTTTTTGAATAAGAGCTACTTCAATAAGTCCCTTTTGTTCTAGCTCTGTTTTAAATAAGCTCGTCTGGTAAAATCTCTAAAAAAAAGCTCTTATTTAAAATAAGCACGTTTGGTAAAACTTTCAAATTAGAGCTTTTTTAAGGTAGTTGATGTCATTTTTAAAGATTACAACTTTAATATAAGAGCAATCGAAATGGTTGTTTTGGTGGACCATCCATCACGTGGGGCCCAACATCATTTCTAATTGCTCTTTATGTGGGGCTCCTTAGTATTCATTACCCATTACCCATCACGTGGACTCCACATTTGATGTGTCCATAATGTGGGCCCTACCTTTGAAGTGAATTGTCCATCATGTGGGGCCCACTTTTGATATCCACCATTCATCATGTGGGGTGCACTTTCTATATGGATCATCCATCATACGACCCACTTTGAATATGGGTCATCCATCATGAGAGACCTTGGATGTGTACCATCCATTAGGTGGGGCCCACTTGATGTGAATTGTCCATTGTGAGGGGCCACACTTTTATGTGGGTCATCCATCGTGTGAAGCCCACTCCGTCCATTATGTGGGCTCACTTGATGTGGACCATTCATTGTGTCGGGCCCCACCTTCATTATGTGTCGTTCATCATGTGGGCCCATTTTTTATATCAACTGACCATCATATGGGCCCACTTTCAATGACCATCATCCATCATGTGGATCCCACCTTTGGTGTGGACTGTCCATCAAATGGGACCCACTTGATGCGCATTTTCTGTTAGAGTGGGCCACACTTTAATGCGGGCCATCTATCATGAGGGGCCTACCTTTGATGTGAAACTTTCATTACGTGGGCCCACCTTAATGTGGGGCCCCACTTTAATATGGGTCATTCATCATGAGGGTCCTACCTTTGTTGTGGACCACTATGATTTGGGGCCCAATTGATTTGGATAGCCCATCATGTGGGACCCACCTTTGATGTCCACCATCCATCATGTAGGTCCCACCTTGGTTGTGGACTGTCCATCATGTGGGGCCCAACCTTTAATATGGGTCATTCATCATGTAGGCCCACCTTTAATGTCAACCTTCCATCATGTGGTCTCACATTCAATGTCCACCATCCATCATGTGGGTCCTACCTTTGATGTGGAACATCCGTCCTGTGAGTTCCATATTTGTTGTGGACCATCTATCATGTGGGGTCCACTTGATGTGGATAGTCCATCATGTGGGACCCACCTTCGATGTCCACCATCCATCATGTAGGTCCCACCTTCGCTATGGACTGCCCATCATGTGGGGCTCAACCTTTAATATAGGGTCATTCATCATGTGGGCCCACCTTTAATGTCAATCTTCCATCATGTGGTCCCACATTCAATGTGTCCACCATCCATCTTGTGGGTTCCACCTTTGATGTGGACCATCATCAGGTAGGGCTTGCTTGATGTGGCTCATTCATCACGTGGGGCCACACTTTGAAGTAGGCCATCCATCATGTGGGGCTCACCTTTGATGTGACTATGCATTATGTAAGCCCACCTTTGATATGTGCCATTCATCATGTGGGGCGCACCTTCACTATGGATCGTTCATTGTGTGAGCCTTTCTTGAAGAATTTGTAAAGAGAAGAGGGTAAGACGGGAATTACTTGCAAAGTTTAAGGGTAAACTTGTCCAAAAAATAGTATAAAATGTCTACCCGCTTAAGCCAAATAAGCTTCGTTTAAAAAAGTAACCCCTCCCCAACTTATTAAATCGGAGCTTATTTGCTACTTTCTAAAAAAATAAGCATCTCATTAGACTTTTACCAAACGGTCTAAAAGCTTATTTTTTTAGAAATAAGTCAATAAACTCTTATTTGTAGAAATGCCAAACGCCCCTTAAGTCTTTTGAGATCAGTTAGTTTAATATGGACAAGACAACTCCAAAGTCTAAGCTAACTTATATTTGATTTTCTGCTTTTTCATAATTCATACAAGATTATCTTCAATTTAGTTTCAAGCATTTTATTTTAAATAACAGGCACAATACAAAACTTCTACCTAAAGTCTTAAAAAAATATCAAACCTTAATAACATAGTATTTACTGCATTACTAAAAGTTATGTTTTGTACATTATGCCACCTCATTTTATTAAGGAAAACAAGGGATAGTAATTTCATAAATAATATCATTTAATTCACAGAAATTTGTCAAGACCATTAAAAGTGTATTCATCGTTTTCATCACTTCCATGAATTTTGATTTGTCTATTCAATTAATTTTCTACTTCATTTTTTTTAACTATAAATTTGAAAAGTGTTTCATACGAACATTTTAACAAATGTACACACACACACATATATAGAGAGTGTGTGTGATAATTAATGAATATAACAAAATATTTCTTATCATCTCCAGTAAAAAAGTTTTCTTAAGATTAAACATATTAAAGTGAATCAGATTTAGTAATTCAAAGTTTATTTCTACGTCAGAAAAATAATTCTTAACTGTGTTGCACCGTAAACAGAATTCACACTTTTCTAATTCATCATTCTTTAAGTAAAGTATTACATCACAAAAAGCTAGATTATTAATAGATTTAATATTTATGTCTTAATTTTTACCATTATATAAAGAGACAAAATATCATATAAACAGAAACAATTTTATTAATTTTAATATTAGTTTAAATGTTTCATGTTCATGATTTACATAGTCATTTTCATACAAAAGATTCATTATTGTATTTACAATTTGATCAAACTCATAAACCTATCTTAACCGAACTTTGTTCAAAAGGTAGTTTAAGACCATTCTTTTGCATGCATAGAACGTGCACAATACTGGCTAATGTAATAACCTTCTCAAAGGTAAAAATAAGTTATACTTTTCCACATCTTGCAATGTCTACAATAACTGTTTTCTATCCGAACCTTCTTACTTACAACAACTTTTTTGTAAGTCTTAAACCAATGACGAGCGAAACACATGTGTGTTGGCACCCATGTTAAATCCACTAACCATCACAAGGTTTTATGCAAACCTATGTTCATTTCTATAACTATCATCATAATTTAAGGTTCTTTGGTCAGATTTACTTGAGGTATAGATGTTGGTTTCTTTTTGTGACTATGACACTCTCTTAGAAAGTGACTTGGTTTACCACATATATAATGTTGTGCAAGAAGCCTTGGATTCTAACCAATCATTTGGCAGAGGAGGGACCGAAGAGTGGTTCGGTCAGATCAAATTTTAGTAGAAATCATATATTACTCGCTATGATGTTTTGGCTGATTTCGATCTGATCGAATTATGGGGAACTTCGTAGTTTGCTCGCTGTGAAGTTTTAGAGGTTTTTCGATTCAACCAAACACATCAGTCAACTCAACTCGGTCTGACCGAAGGTCAAGTTCGGTTCGACCAAAGATTGGGATGAAAGCCTTACGCAATTTTGTATGAGTGTGAGTATTTAAGTTTGATTTAAGTTTAAGGCTTGAAAAGACTATTCTTATGAGTTTTCTCTCTAAGGACGAGGGTTTCCGGAAGGTGAGAGAGGGTTTTCAATACTTGTAAGGGCTTGAGAAAGATTTCTTAAGGGGTTCGCATCAAAAGGAGAGATCAGGTTGATCTGTAATCAAAGAAGGTGAGTGGTGTATAACTCAAAGGTTTTGATTATAGTAGATCTTATCGCTTTGTGATGTGGTTTTTTCTCGTAGGGGTTTTTCCACATAAAATATCTTGTGTTCGTGTGGTTATTTGTTTATTATTTAGTTATTCTTCTTTATTGTATTGTTCCATCTTCGCTGAAACATGCTTCCACAAAGCGCATGGATTGACAGTGGTATTACATTCGAATTTCTAACACTTAAGGTTGATCCGGGATTATTGTTGGCTTGAAGTTAGAGCCGGTTCGACTCACAATAAAGTAGCATCAGAGTTTTGGGTTTAAGACATTATAGGAATTTAACAAAAATATCGGGTTTGAAATTCGATATACATAAATTCGATGGGAATAACAATCTTAGTTTGTGGTGGCGAAGGGTAAATAATATTATAACATCACAAGAGTTTAGAAAGGCGTCGTAGAAAACTAAACTGGAGAAAATAACGGAAGATGACTATAACAAACTCGATGCGAAGGCTATGAGCGTCATCCGCCTATATCTATTGAATGAAGTCATGTATAATGTCCTGGATGATGTATCTCCCATTGAGATGTGAAAGAAATTAGAAGATCTATACATGACGAAGTCCCTCACAATCAAGTTGTTTTAAAAAAAACAACTCTTTAGGTTATGAATGAAGGAAATATCCAATCGCACATGAACTCGTTTACAAAGATGCAAGTTGGTAAGGCTTGGAGAGACTGATTCGGGATGAAGACAAAACGTTGCTACTTTTAGCATCACTTTCCACATCATATGACCATCTTGTTACTACTCTGCTTTATGAAAAAGTACTTTAAAGACTAAATGAAGTCATTGCGGCGCTTGTTTCTAACGAGATGAGGAAGAAATCTAGCGATGAGGATTCTCAGGTGGAATGGTTGGTACTGAAACTGGTTTAGGGACATGGGAGATCCGCAGAGCGATTTGGGTCTCTTCAGGTATGAGCCATTTTTTAGACATGTGGATCAGGATTTTCGTATCATATATGCCAGGATAGAACTTGATTTGATTCCTACAAGTCCTATGATGGTGGAAGTATTTTGACTGAGGAATGACGCAACATACAAGGCCATTAGAATATGGACCATCAAGGTACGAATGTTTGATGGAGTCGTACGGACTCTATGCAATGTCAGGCATGTCTCAGATCTGAAGAAAAATAAGGGTGATAGATACGAACGGGTGTACATTCACAGCAATCGGTGGTGTAGGTAAGGTCGTTAGAGGAGCAATGGTGATAATGAAGGAACATAAGGTTGAAAATTTATACAAGCTGATTGGGAGTACAATTATTGGTGAGGCAATTACCACCTCACATGCAGAATCTGACACATATGACTCAAATATGTGGCATATGCGGCTAGGGCATGTGAGCGAGAGGGGTATGATGAAACTCTGTAAGAAGAAATTGTTGAAGAGAGTTAAGGCATGCAACGTGGATTTCTATGAGCATTGTGTTTACGAGAAGCAGTGCAGGGTAAGGTTCAAGTCTGCTAGACACACTAGCAGCAAGGTTGCTCAACTATATACATTTTGATGTTTTATAGGCTAGTGATAGTACCATCTAAGGGAGGCGTACTATATTTCGTGAGCTTTATAGATGATTACTTGAGGAAGGTTTGACTCTACTTCATGAAGCACAAATCCGAGGTGTTCTCCAAGTTCAGAGAATAAAATGCAGGAAGTAGAGAAGTAAACTGAGAGACACGTTAAGCGTCTCATGTTAGATAATGGTACAGATTATAGAGAGGTGAAATTCATAAAATTTTGCAAGGAACAAGGCATCACAAGACACTTATCAACTCTAGGCACCGAACAGCAGAACGAGGTGGCAGAGAGGATGAATATGACTCTATTGGAGATGGTGAGAAGTATGAGATTAAATGCGGGACTGCCTAAGAGCTTATGGGCTGAAACGATCAATATGGCATGCTACATAGTAGATCGATCATCATATACAACGCTAGAATCTAAGGTTGCAGAGGAAGTATAGATGGGGAATGACGTCGATTACTCAAAATTAAGAATATTTGAGTGTCCAGCATATATTCACGTGCAGAGTGGACAGAGATCGAAGTTGGATTCAAAGTTTAGGAAGTGCATCTTTATCGGATATTAAAAAAAAGGTGCCAAGGTCTACAAGCTTTGGGATCCAGTTTCTCAGAAGGTAGTCATTGATAGAGGTATCAATGTTGAAGGCGAACAAGGCTGCAGAAGAAAAGTCAGAAATGAATAGTGATGCAGAGAGATTGTCGGTGCAGGTGGAGCCAGTTGAGCGGGTTACCTCCTTCACCTACCTCTCACACCTAAAAACTCTTATGCACTAAACTTCAATCTCTCCTTAGGAAGCTTTCCAAAAAGAGGAGTTGGGAGTTTCGATATGGGCCTAAACATCCAAGCATCCCTCCCACTTATAGAACCCATTTGCCTCATCTACCTTTTCACTTAACACTCCAACACTTTGTCTCTCTCCTCCCTTTCTCCCTCTCACCCGACTTATATCCCCATCTCCCTTTCTCTCCTTGCCCCAACTTTGGACCCCCTCCTTCTCTCCCTCGAACCTCAGCCTCCCTTTGTCTCCTCATCTCATGACTCCGAACCTTAACACTTCATTTCTCTGTAGCTCTATTTCAATCTTCACTGTCTTTTTTCTCCCACTCATGGTCTTGATCCTCAGTCTCCTACCCTCATGGCACTCTATACCATTCCCTACCTTGGCCCTGCTCCAACTTCCCCTCTTTCCCTCTTTACTCCTTCGCCTACCGATGATCATCGTCTCTTCTTCCACTTAAGCTCACTGATACAAACCACCTCTTTCGAACTTCACCCTTCAAATAAATCATTTCTCAAATATCTCTCCACTTATTTAGATTATCCAAACAAGGGATGCTAATTTGCCATTAAGCCCATCTAGATTAGAGTGTTTCTAGGTCATCATCATTGATATCCTATGAACATGTAGGGACTTTCTATTTAAAGAGGGAGAGTCTAAATTTGTTTTAGCACTATGTAATACATGTACGACCAATCAATTAAATTATAAAAAAACATTTTTTATAAAAGAAAAGGATCTTCCTTTGTTTGGAGGCTCAGAAAATTTAAAAAAGAAATTCTTGAATTTTTAGAATATGTAGAAAAATCTCTTCATTCCATAAACTCCATAAAAAAAGTAATAATTAATATATTGATTGATTTGAGTGAAATCCAATCAAATTCAAAATCCTTGTCCAAAAAGGAAAATTTTGATTGAAAAGTCCCTATAATGCGCATAATGTATCAACTATGATGAAGAATTTCAGATAATGCCAGCCAATGCATGCTACAACTCTCCAACAAACACAATTTGGGCACCACTTACATGTAAAGTCATACTGGTTGCAAAATCCAACCACCCAATTTCAATAATTGAATCCATCTATTAACTATTTTCATTTTAACCTTTGATATGATGGCCACCAGTCATAGTTAGGATCTAGAATTTAATAAGTCTAAACAGGTTTGCATGCGCTTGATTAACATAAAAAATGTTAATCTTAGGGCCGGGTTGCTTGGATGCACATAAAGTTGTATACTGCACATGCTGTCTTACACATGCTATGTTGGTCATGCAATGCATATGTTATATATCGACGCCATCCATTGGTTTCATCCTAAATGAGGCAGATCCAAATCTCAGGTCGACCACACTAGAGGAGCAAAGCGGTGATTGAACGCCCGCCATTAGAAACCTTCTAAGGTCCACTGTAATGTTTACTACCCAACTTGTTGATAAGGTCAAAGGGAAAACACAAATATCAGCTTGATCCAAAACTTTCGTGGCCTTAAGAAGATTTTAACGGTAAGAATTCAATCCCTACCGTGTGGTCCACCTGAGATTTGGATCTACCTCATTTTTGGGACCATGCCCTAAAATGAGCTGGAAAAACAGATTGATGGCATGGATACACAACATGTACATCTAGGTAGGCCTCACGGTCAGGGCCTCAGTGAGAGTGCTACCAGCCTCACCTACTTTCCCTCCAATCAGTTGGACTTTTGAGGCTTCAATTAATGTTAATACAGGGAAAGAACAAAAGGGGTTGCCAGCTCTCTGGGTCCCACTATAGTGTTTATGTAAAATACACCTGACCACGTGATGTGTAAGCTCATGATAGGCCTAGCGAGAAAAAAAATCAGCCCATCCGTGTTTGGAGTGGACCACAAAATTAGAAATAGTATACAGGGAAATATTAACCTTCTAAGCTGTTTCCTTTCTTGTGTCCCACTGGAATTACAGATGGGGCTGCTGTTTGGGTACCAAATGAATTTTTTAGTATGGTATCTAATGGTTGGAGTGGATTTTAGATAATTATCACAGTGGACCAACGATGGACGTCTCTCTCCCAACTTTTGCCATTGGTGTTGCCCAATTGAATCATATAGTATGGTTTTTGGTCGTGGGCCTAATTTAGGATTACCAATCTAATGGTTGGGTTTGGATCTTACTTCTATATCAAGGTGGACCTCTTAGAAAACAAAGAGCAGGTCCCACGGAAAGTTATCTTACCTCAACATCTTACACCACGAGAAAAATGAGTTATTTCTCACCTCTTTTATAGACAATGAGTTGGCGGGCTTTGGTGGGATCCAACCTCTTAGTGCTGATGTAAAATCCACCTCGTCCATCAGGTGTGTCAGGTGGGTCCATGGCCCAAAAATCAGCTCCATTCCTAAATCAACGGGCTACATGATTCGAAATAGTTTAATGCATACATAACGCAGATTACAGAGATCGAAGTTGGATTCAAAGTTTAGAAAGTGCATCTTTATCGGATATTAAAAAAAAGGTGCCAAGGGCTACAAGCTTTAGGATCCAGTTTCTCAGAAGATAGTCATTGATAGAGGTATCAATGTTGAAGGCGAACAAGGCTGCAGAAGAAAAGTCAGAAATGAATGGTGATGCAGAGAGATTGTCGGTGCAGGTGGAGCCAGTTGAGCGGGTCACCTCCTTCACCTACCTCTCACACCTAAAAACTCTTATGCACTAAACTTCAATCTCTCCTTAGGAAGCTTTCCAAAAAGAGGAGTTGGGAGTTTCGATATGGGCCTAAACATCCAAGCATCCCTCCCACTTATAGAACCCATTTGCCTCATCTACCTTTTCACTTAACACTCCAACACTTTGACTCTCTCCTCCCTTTCTCCCTCTCACCCGACTTACATCCCCATCTCCCTTTCTCTCCTTGCCCCAACCTTGGACCCCCTCCTTCTCTCCCTCGAACCTCAGCCTCCCTTTGTCTCCCCATCTCATGACTCCAAACCTTAACACTTCATTTCTCTGTAGCTTTATTTCTATCTTCACTATCTTTTTTCTCTCACTCATGGTCTTGATCCTCAGTCTCTTACCCTTATGGCACCCTATACCATTCCCTACCTTGGCCCTGCTCCAACTTCCCCTCTTCCCCTCTTTACTCCTTCGCCTACCGATGATCATAATTTTATATAAGAAATAGTGTATAAGGCAATGTTATCCTCCAAACTGTTTTGCTGTGTGTGGTCCACTTGAATCACAGATGAGCTTGATTTTTGGGCCCCATTCCTAAATATTGGTTCTACATCTAATGGTTGGAGTGAATTTTATATAATCATCATGGTGGGGCCTGTAATTATCAAGGGTGGACGTCTCTCTCTCTCTCTCTCTCTCTCTCTCTCTTAACTATTTCCTTTGGTGTGGACCATCTGAATAACAGATAAGCCTAATTGTTTGACCCTTCACCTGGCATGGGATTACACAGCTAATGGTTAAAGTAGATCTCATACAATCATCACAATAGACCCCTTACAAAATCAAGGGATTCCCTCTATTTTTCTTTCAAAATTTCTTCTGCCCTAAGGCTTGGGCTCGGTTTAAAAGATCTAGGCCGGGGGATGGACTTTTTGGCCCGTCATGGCCTGAGCTGAGTTTGGACTTAGGTTTAAAGATTTGGCTGGGCTTGGACAAAGCTTGCCCTGGCCCTAACCCACCCGTTGACACCCCTATGTATAATATGTTTGACCCTTTGAGCAATGATAGACTATCCTTGAGTACTGATCACATAGGCTATCCGCTATCCATGTTGCACTTATATTTTCTTCTTTTGTGTGCAAAGAATGCTAGACAGATCCATACATGTTGTCATTCGTAGATAACATATGCAATAAATAACTATGCTGGCATCCAAACAACCCCTTTACTTCTATAAATATCTTCTCACACTCATTAAATTCAGTTTTTGTTTACCATATTAGTCACTTGGGATTCGATGTGTATAAGTTGGTATGGGCATTAGCACACTATTGTGGGTAAATCCGAGTTGGCCCAAATCCACTAGGAAAGCCCACAGGCCTATGGGCTCAGGTACAGGTCATTGGGCTCACACATTGACGTTGGGTGCAAGACGACTAACCATGACAGGAAGAGAGCTAAGGACCAGAACTGATGTGACGACAGGTCGGCCTTCATGAAAGTCATTTTGGATACATCCAAACAACTTGAAGTAGGTTGTTCTACTGACATGGCCGACGAGCAGAGAGCTCGGCCTTAGCCTATATTACCACTAGGTCGACTTGGGCCACGATTGCCATAAAGGCGCGAGGAAGTCTAGGGACAAGCTTGAAGAAGATGGACACGTCTACAAACATTACTGGCAAAATCATATGTAGTGGTGTCAATGGGCCAGGCTCGGGCCTGAAAAAATCAGAATTTTGAATAGGGCCGCCAGCCCATTGACAGCCCTAATCAAATGGTTACCGTAAGCTAATCTGTTGTGCACATATTAAAAGGTTTATGATTAATTGTTTTTTTTTCCCCTCATATACTGGAGATTTTTTGTTGCTCAAGATATTCAGTCTGGCCCATGTTAACAGTTACAGGTGACGACCCATTCAAATGAACACGCATGTTGTACGCTTTGGATTGAAACACTGTGTGCCATGGGTGCGTACATCAAGTAAGTCCCATGAGAATCTTGATCAAGGGTTAAACCATTCTCTCTCTCTCTCTCTCTCTCTTCTTCTTCTTCTTTTTTTTGTATTTTTAGAAAGCTTGGGTATTTTAGAAATCGGATTGTGTAGGCTTTTATCATACCAAGTAAACTCTGTTGGGAGCACCATGAATGTATGTGGTTTATCCATGCTGTCCATCTCCTTTTCCAGCTCATTTTAGGGGTTGAGCCCAAAATTGAAGCATATCCAAAGCTCAAGCGGACCATACCACAGAAACAGTGGGAATAATGATTTCCACCGTTGAAACCTTCCTAGGGCCCACAGTGATGTTTATTTGTCATCTAACCTGTTCATACAATCACAATAGACATGGATGAACGGAAAACACAAATATCAGCTTGATCCAAATATTCTGTGGCCCCAAGAAATTTTCAACGGTAGAAGTTCAATTCACACTGTTTACTGTGGTGTGGTCGACTTGAGATTTGGATACGCTCAATTTTTTTGGCTAAAGCCCTACAATTATCCGGTAAAATGGATGGACGGAGTGGATAAAAGATATAAATCACAGTGGGGCCCACGGAGACATGCATGTTTTGGCACCTGGATCAAGGCCATTTAACTGATGTGGCTCACCTTGAAGACGGCTTAAAAAAGTGCACGACTCTGGATGACCATCTAGCTGTAAACCGTTGGTTCAACCATCCTATCAACACTTTCGGAAAACCAAAAAACATGGGCTCAATGTACATAATTTTGTGGGTCAACAAACTGTACAGTTCCAAAACCCGAAAACTCGGCTCAACTAGATGTTCAGCTAGGTTGGGTGAGTCACCATGAGTCATGTTGAGTCAACTGAATCAACTCGACAAGTCATCGTGAGTTGTGATCAAGTCCGACCCAAGAACGATTTTCCCAGCAACTAAGCTCAAAATCTAGCCGAGTTAAGTTGCCTCAGTTGAGTTCCGAGTTGACCCAGCAAATTTTAGAACTATTCGAGGGAGACCTTGTAATTCTCATTTCTCCTGCTTGGCACCGTGTAAGACCTAAACTTTTAGCTTCCAAGGCCCCACCCATGGATGGGCTATACCCAAAAAGAAATTGAATGCAGGAATGATGCTACCCCACCCAAATGGAGAACTTCCATGGATCACATACGCACACACAACCAACTGCAGAACTGTCATGTATACACACACATCAAACTGGAGCTCACACACGCACAGACAGACAGACACACCCACATGTACCAAGGCAGCAGACACATGCCAAAGGCATCATGTAGATGAAGGTTAGCATGCTTAAAAACACCTATTGGGTTCTGATGAATGAACTCATTACAACAACAAATCTAAAGCTTTATCCGAGCCGTCTTTCTTGCATGCATCAAATCCAGATGAACTGATTCCAAATGAAGCCCAACTGGTTACAACATCCACGTGACTGCAATTAAAAAGATTTTAATTAGAAGTTAACACACTGTCAAATTTTTTATTGGCACCCAATCAATTTTTCTTTTGAAAATTAAAAACAAAAATAACGCCACTGCAACCGACAGATACAATCAATTCAATCTTAGGTAATGTAAAAGAAAAGTAAACATGAGGAGACAGATAAAGTAATTTGTAATCATTGAGCAATTCTTTACTGTACTGTGGTAATTGGTGAAACAACAGGACCTTAGTGTCCTAACTATCCATGAAGTCCAAAAACATTTCATGGGGTGCCATGTGAAAATTGTAGTGTGATCAGATGATCCAATCTATCCTTTGATTTGGCCTTTTTTCCATAGCCATCCTTTTTCCAATCCATGGATTGGAAGTTATGATTTCCTAACGTATGTGATCCTTTAGGGGGCATTTGGATCGTAAGTTACTTAAGACAAGCTACTTCTGCCTAGAGTTGTACATCAAGCCGAGTTGATCCGAGCTCTACCATGTTCGAGCTAGGCTTGACCAATGACCACCCTGGCTCGTGTTCGGCTCAGCTCGGCCTACCTACCTACCTACATACATACGAGTCACTCTCAAGTCCAACCGGTTGGACCACATTTTGCAGTCCACCCAGTTGATTTCTCTAAACCTCTTAAGTGCTTGTGACATCCAATCCTCCTAGTAGGTTGGCCCCACCATGATGATCTTCTAATGCAAAAATCAGCCTTATCCAATCATTATGTCAGCTAAAATATAGAAAATAGTATATAGCCATTGATTAATAGCAAAATTTTAGTGTGGTACACTGGGTTAGTGGATGAAGTTGATTTTTGTATGAATTGTTCCTCATGGTGGGGCCAACCTATTAGGAGGATTGGATGTTACAAGAGCTTAACAGATGGGGAGTAATCCACTGGGTGGACTGCAAACTGTGGTCCAACCGGTTGGACTTGAGAGTGCCTCTATATATATATATATATATATATATATATATATATATATATATATATATATATATATATATATATATATATATATATATATATATATGAATCGAGCCGAACTTTGAGCCGAGCTGAATCGAGCTTGGGTCAACTCGAGCTTGGAAAAATGGCTCGGCTAGAACCCAACCTTTGAATCGAGCTGGTTCAAGCTAAGTCGAATGAGCTAAGCAAGCTAGCTTGGCTCGTGTTCAGCTCTACTTATGCCCCAAGTAACTTATCTTAATTTCTACTTATTAACCTGAAGTGATTAATTAACTTAGTAAAAAAGTTGCTTATAATTGATCTTAAACCAAACTTATCTCAAATAAGTTACTTATCTACTGCTGTAAGTAGAAAAAGTAACTTATTTGATGGTATCCAAATGGGCCCTTAAAATCATCAGCAATCCATGATGGGCCCTAATAAATATATGGATTAAGTTGTTGATAGGGACCTATTTTTGTGTCAATGGTCTTGATCATTCATGCTGAAGGCCATTGATATTTGATCAAATAGTTAGTATTTGTTAGATTGGCATGATACGCATACAGGCCCATGAAATGTGCGCTGGACCTAATAAGCAGTCTAGATCAATGGATTGGACTAAGTGTCCCAATGCAACTAGGAGCACTATAATTTACAGTGCTACAACAGCACTGTAACATTTCTCTCAGTTATGTAGTAGAAATTACATAAATTATTGGTTATTGTGATGATTTTTAATCCCTATCAAAAGAAGACCTCTAGTACATAATTACAATTAACTAAACAAGATGAACTCATTTTAAGTGGTAGCCAAACAGGCACTAAGGTAGGCAATTCAAGCTAGGCCACTTCCACTTATTAGACCAATTACTGCAATTCAATTCATTTATGCACCCAAATATGCTCTTCTGGACCAGCTGTGGAATTTCCAAAAAAATAAAAAAAGGGTCCATCTTCTATCAGTTCCAGTTAGGTGTGGCAACAGGCTGGGCCTGGGCTCAGCCTAGGCCCAACCTCATTATTAAAAGGGCCTAAAAGTAAAGACCAAGGCCTGGCCTGTTTAGCAATCAGGTTTAACATCATAAACGGGCCTTTCTCAAGCTTGGATTGGGCTACAGAAAAATTGTGCGTAATCTAAAGCCCAGCCTAGATCATTTATCAAGAAGGGTTTCAAAATTCAGTCCCATGCATGATATGCAAGGCGTCTATTACGGACCTAAGCCCCACCCGCACCCTTACTGGGAAAGATGGGCCAGCCTGGCTGGTTGCCAACCTAGTTCCAGTGATTTTTAACTTGTCAATAAAGTTAAAATCCGAGTCAAATGATCTGAATGTGTTGGTTTGTCTACGATTAAGATTATGACCAAACTCTAGGGGCCAAAGGTTAGTCGCAATGTCAACTGATAGGTTAATCTAGGTCCTTACTCATGCCTCAGTGGTAGACTCGCAAGAGTTTCAACACAAGGTCATGGGTTCGAGCACCCATTGTGGTGTGAGTGCATGGGTGTGCGTGGGGGTGTGAGTGCGTGTTTAAAAAAAAGGTTAATCTAGGTCCGATTAATATTATGGTCATAAGATTGGTCCTTGTAAGATATCATTTAAGAACACCCTTAATCAAAATCAAAATCTGTTAACTCAGCTTCTCAACAATAGTTTTTAAGGTATTTTTCTTTTCTTTCTTTTCAATCCTCTGGTTCAGCAGCTTTGCATCTGAACTCAGTCTACTGTCAGGTTTCAAGTCCTATACACTGGCTGATTCCCCTAACTTAAGCTTACCAATACCTAACAGATTGATGAAAGAGAACAAAAGCTAGAAAAGAAAAGAACCCTTTTCTGTTTGTCTTAATATAATCCTTCATAACACTGATTAGAGTCGGCTCAAATAAATATGCAAAGCGAAAGCATACATGAATGGCTCTTGAATGATAATGGGCGTTATTTTGCAAGTTTGACAAGAAAGCTACTGGTCTGCCGATTCTACAGTACGATAATAAAGCTGCTTTGTCTAACCTGCCCTAATATTTTATGTCGCTTTTCAAATGTCCAGCCTCAGCGTTAGCTCGAATAGAGAAATCAAGGTAAGATTTTCTATGGCATGGAATGGAGGAGAAAAATAAATTTCACTTGCTTCGATGGGATGAGGTGTGTAAGCCTTTGGAGGAGGGTGGGGTGGGCATAAAAGACCTCAAATCTATGAACTTAGCTTTACTCGGAAAGTGGCTATGGAGGAGGTTTGGGGAGGAAGAGGAGGCACTCTTTGGAAGAATGTTGTCAAAAGCAAGTATGGCTGCTCCGATGGAGATAGGTGGACCAAGGACTCCTTGGTTTATGGAGCTTCCGCGCTGTGGAAAGAGGGTAATTGCGACAAAGGAAGCATTCATGGGAGGTGTTGGCTTTTCGCTTGGTAATGGAGGTCGGATTCGTTTTTGGGAAGATGTTTGGTCAAGATCTCCTTTAAAAGGAGATTTTCCGAGGATCTATTAGTTGGCCCCAGATCCATCTGTTGTTCTTGCCGAGTTGCTTCTCTTGCCAAGGAGGTTTGATTGTTTGGGCTCCCCCATGTAGCCGTAATCTCCGAGATGACAAGGTTGCTGAATTTGTTGCTCTCCTAGACCACATCCACCTTCATTATCTGTCCATTTTAGACTCTGATAAAATGTTGTGGTCAATTGACACTTTGGGATGCTTCTCGGTTAAATCTTTCTACTTGCTTATCCGTGAGAATGTGGCTCCTCATGAGGGTGCGGCAACTTCTTTTGTATGGAGGCTGAGGCTCCCCCCAAGTACGTGGCTTTTGGGTGGGTGGTGGGTAGAAAGAGAGTCTTGACCATAGATAATCTCCAAAAGAGGGGCATGGTCTTACCCAATACATGCTTAATGTGTGCATGATGGGGAAACAATTGAGCACCTTTTCATGGATTGTCCAGTTGTGGGGCTGGCATGGGCTGACCTTCTAAGTCGCTTAGCATCTGCTGGACTTTGCCAAGGAGTGTTCCTTCTTTTTTGGTGGCTTGGGATGGGGCGTGGATCAGATCCCACCAAGTTGGGGCTGTGGAGGTTAGCTTTGCTTGCTGGTTGGTGGGCAATTTGGGAAAGGATTGTAATTTGGAATTTCTTGGGTAATGGTGGGGCCGGCCCCTCGGCACCCCCTTGTAGTTTTCCTTTGAAGTTTTCATTTATTTAATAAATTTTTCGTTATCTTTCAAATAATAATAATAATAAAGGAAGAGGCAAGAAACAAGCAACAGTAATCAACATTCCAAAATGACAACTTACCATGTCTCCATAGCTCAATATGAGAATGGCCTGCCTGAGTGGACTCAGAAAATTCAGTGGTTAGCAAGTAAGGAAACCGACTGGCTTGTTATTCAGTAGCTTAGCTGGATCTCACTGGTGCCATCTAAATGCGGTTTGCAATTACTGGCGCTTTTGTGAGGACCTGTCATCCTGACCTAATCTTTGATTATTGGAAAGGAATGCTGCCAAGAATGGAGGTAAATGCCCGTTAAGAAATTCCTTTGACTTCTTAACGTAAATATGAGATGTAATCAAAAGCCTGTCAACTTCCTCTTCATACTGTTCATATACAATGAAAATGGTGAACGCCAGTACCAGCCCTGCATTTATTTCAGAATAAGACAATAAGAAATATGTGCATCACTTCATAGAAATGTTAAAAATCTTGTTCAATGCCTTACCTACGCCGGCCACAACGGGGAAGGACAATGACAAGAGCAACTTGAGAAAGTATAAAGAACATGCCACCTGTAATAATGAAGCAGTTATGAGGAAAAGAATCTATATGAACCAAGGTTTGAAGTCTTGTCCAAAACCAGCCCCATGCATATTGCTATCATCCACGAATGATGCGGCAGCATTGGCTCGTATTGGTGGTAAATGATACAAATATCCAGTACACAAATTTCAAACCTTGATATGAACACATTGTTGTCATCATCATCTAAACATTCTTCTGACTAATTGGGTGCAGCATATGAACAAGTATTTTAGAAAGCCTTGAAATTTCAACCATATGCTTGATCCTTCTGCCACAACGAATGGCAAATAATTTACAACAACGAAAGTGCTTGACAGTAACTGAAAAACATTAACTCAGTTTTCAAGAAATGATGATGAAGGTATTTAGGGTATGTTTGCATGTGGGGACAGCTTCACTGAATTGGACAGGACTGCCCTCTCCATTTTGTTTTGGGCAGGATATGGACAAAAAAGGATTTTAAAAAGTCACCTTTTACAATCAAGGCAGCTCTTGCCTGTGACTGTAAACCAAACATCCTAATTCCTTTTATCTTTTAGGATAAAAATTCCAAAGAAGTAGGGGTTCACCTCCAATCAAGATGGGACCTTAGTTTTATAGAAGGGTGATATGATTATTTCCACAAGAATTGTGTTCAAATAACTCCTCAAATACAAAAGATATTGTGATACATTGAAAAGCGACAAGAGTAGTAGTAGAGAAGAACTTGCTTTTAATTAATGAAGGAAAAAGGTTCCATGGTCTGTATGGATAAGCTCCATGATCATAAAACCAGACACAGTTTTTCTTTGGTCATGGCAGTTGCCAGAATAATGAAGCAGGGTTAACAACGGAAGGGTAGCTAGACAGCTTTTCCAGCATAACTCGGTCTTTGCTCATGCCTATCAGTTCTCAAATTTTTTTACATAGACTTTAATCTACTGTTAACAGGAAAGGAAGGAAAGGAAGGAGAGATACGTAAGGTGTACTTTCATCATTTCCCAGTTATTACTGACTACCAGGTAAAGGAAATTCAGAAAATGCTTTTAAGGTTGAAACATAGTTCAAGCTGGCATATAGAAAGAAAATTTACAAGCTAACACCAACTCTGTACCTTAAAAAAGAAATTCCAATCATCTCCTTGGGCCAATGTTCTCAAGGTACAAACCACCCCTTTGTTCCAAGCAGATGCCAAAAATGTCAATCTATCCTTCAGCACTGTTTCTGAGACTTCAAAATAACTAGGGGGTATCTTCTCGATAGCAAATCCGAATCTGTTGAAAAAGTTCACAGTCAACATCCCTAAGTCATGGATACAAACAAGAGTACTCAACACTAAGATGCTGACATGTTAAATTGAGGTCTACGGCTCTCAAGAATACCGACCCCACAGAGTAAACTGCAAAGGATTTTTCAGTTGGAAAATTCTCTCAACTCGTTGCTCGCTTGCTTATCAGTGATAGATTGGTCATACATTTTCTTTTCGTGCTCCAATTTAAAGTAGTTGTTGAATGGGCAACAATGAATAAGGAAAATAGAATTTGTTTGAAGTTCAATAATATAGCTCGTTGATTGTAATCACCCTATGTAATAAACTATTAGAGAGCGCTTGATTGTAAACAACCTATGCCATAGTCTACTCCATTGCACCTGAGGGATTTTTGTGCTCTCATTGCTGGTCCAGCCCAGATAAAGGAGGGTTGCATCAGGTTGACTGCCAGCGTCCAACTTATATCATAAATTTCATCATGAATCCGAACAACATGACATTCCAAACTCATGCTAGGGCGTTGCTATGGCCCTTGATGGAGTGGAATGTAGTTGACCTCAATTAATTGGGATAAGGCTTACATGATGATAATGAGTTCAATAACCTCTACTTTTTGTTGAAGGGCTACCTTGAACTTTTGTTGATTTTTTCTAGTATTATTGCTACCAAATCTTTTGCAAACTTTTTTATCCTTTAAAAAATTTCAAGCACTGATTGTTTTATTTCCAATTATTCAAACACAATTAAACTATATATCCAGCCTTCCTCTAGGTCAAATTCAAAACTACAGTCCGCTTTGCTGACAGCCAACTGGGCTTTCTTCTAATCCCTTTTGAACATGTTTGGTATAGCAGCTATAACAACATACAATTTCCTAAAGCAGATGATATCTGTGCAGCCTACATCTTTTCTGTACATGTGGACAGTCTGATGATGAGTCCGAAGCATCCAACTGATGGGCAATCTTGGATTTTCCATGGTTCAAAACTCACTCTGACTAGACAAACACAACTATCTAAGCAGTGAGCTTCAGCCATTGCATGTAAACAGTTACTGTTTTCTTGACTGCCCACATGCATTATTTTGATCAAATGGTTATGATCCTACAATTGGAACATTCTGGGGTGATGGGAATCCGAGGGGTCATTCAATAGGCAGACTCCAGATTGATGAAGGTAGTTCCTACATGTACATGAGGACAGTAGCTGCATCATTATAGGATGCAACATGTGCTATCACATTTCCCTTGCAAAACATGTTCAGATCTATGCGCATCTGTTATTTCCAGAAGAGGAAATACCCCTTTTCACCAACACAAAATGCAGCTACCAAAATATTTATGGCATTGAATAGAACATAGTATGATAGTAATACAAAGATGTGGTTGATAGTGATGGTACCTACACGGTGAAAGGTAAAATGCCGTGGATAAAAAGGAATAGAACATGGTAATACAAAGATGTGGTTGATAGTGATGGTACTTACATGGCAACACAAAATGCAGCTACCAAAATATTTATGGCATTGAATAGAACATAGTATGATAGTAATACAAAGATGTGGTTGATAGTGATGGTACCTACACGGTGAAAGGTAAAATGCCATGGATAAAAAGGAATAGAACATGGTAATACAAAGATGTGGTTGATAGTGATGGTACTTACATGGTGAAAGGTAAAAAGCCATGGATAAAAAGGATCACTGAAACCAACACTAGAAGCCTTGCCATGGATGAGATGAAAGTCCTTCCAGAGAGGAAAAACCAGCAAAGCAGAAAAACCAGAGCAAGCAAACATGTAAATGTTTTCTTTTCATCTCGCCACAATAATATGTCAGCAACTGAAATAAGATAATCCAGCATCAATCCATGGAAACTGAAACAGAACAACATAAAGAAAAGTGATGACGTAGAGTCACCCCAGAAAATATATGAGAGTTTTATCTTACAATTGAATCGAAGATCCCACAAAACTAAAACGAACATATGGGTTATTTTGGGTATTTGAAAAGGTAAATCAGTCCATTTTTGCGGTCACATGTGACACCCAAAAAGGAAGCAGATGGCAAGAGTTAGTACATAGGAATGAGACACCTCAACTTCCCCAAAAATATTCAAAGCAATAGGTTAATGAGTCCCGATTCTCTAACTAATAATAGCATGCAAATGAAGCATACTTGCACTCTCCTAAAACCAGGGCTATGTTCAGCGTCACATGTTGCAATACTTGTTTGTACTAGCAGAAGACTAATTAAAGTTCCAAGAAGTTGCAATTATCTAATCTCACCTTTTCCACCACCCAACAGCTTATCCACTTTTGATGGCTTATAACAGTCACGGTATCTCAAGTAAGGTGAATCCCCTGCTAAATGAGAGAATGATTTGATGGTCAATGCAACACCTTCCTGCATATCCAGCAATCGGCACATGCATCAGTAAATTTAAACACCTAAACTTGTTCAGTATCTGTTCTTCGACGATATTTGCTATTAAATTATGATTAACAGCAAAGAAATTAATTAGCATTGTCGAGAACTTTTCAAATTTGGTTGGCACAATTAACAAATTTAGCTGGCCAAATATACAAAGTTATCAGAGTACTGTTTTGTCTAATCACATAAAAAAGGTAAGCAAGAAAAACTAAACCAATCTTCATATGACATGGATCCTTTGAAACTTCTCACAAGAAAACAAGAGATCCTCTTATTAAACTCACAGCAGAGTATGAGAAGACAATAGAGTGGTGAAAATCATGGAAAAGATAAAAGAAAATAAAGCGCAAAAAGAAAGATAAAATCAGAAAAGAAAATCGTGCAATTGCAAGGAAGTTGAGAAACTTACTGACCTCCAGGGAGACAATAGGTGAGTACCCAAGCTGTTTTTGAGCATTGGAACAATTGAAGGTCCTTGTGCATGAGAGGAAATGAACCATACTGGGATTTACTTGTTGGTGGCCATTTATATGTGGACCAAACTTTTTAATGCACCCGCTCGAGAAGCACAATGAAGATCAGGACCAGCATTGCTGGAAGATGGATCCAGGGCCTGGAAATCAAGCAAAGCTCCTGTCAACTCATTTTTCAAGAAAAAGGTAATAGAATGAGAAAAAGATGGCTATTACAGAAATTCCTTCTCTGAAATGGTAGTGCATGTGGTTCAGTATGGGCTTTCAAAACATGGCAAGCCATTATCGAATCTGAATGGTAGAATCTCTAGAACTAGAAGTTTTCTCATCTTACTGGAAATCAATATCTTAAAGTAAAATGGAGTCGAAGAGGTTAGATTCAATGAAAAAAAAAAAAAAATGATCACAATGTCGAAGATAACCAAATGATATTCAATTTTCTCAACTGCCAAAAGCATTTTCCATCTGCAGGCACTTTTTAACTATTTAATGCTGGATGGGTATCTTAAAGATTTCGGTAAAGCAGATTTATTCTAGATATTTTGCAGTGAACAAATATCAAAATTTAATTCTCTAAATACACTTCCAGGGGAAAGTTTGCTACACAATAAACCTGCAAAAATCATAGGCCATAAGCAAATTAGAAGGAACACAGCAGCTACCAAAAAGTTTTAAGTCCTTTCATTTCTATTTTTTTTTTCCATGATAAAAGTTTCACTCAACCTCTATCATGATCCAATACAATAACCATAAAATTTAGCAGATGAGGTGGAAGCATATTTGGCACTTCAGGTGGTTAACAGGCCAATCTTTTGTTGGCATTCACCAGGGAATCATGAACCCTGTATCTTCCATCATTTCCTGATTATGAAAGGAAACAGCATCAGGACACATAATTCCATGTAAGGGGTTACCTTGGATAACCCAATCCTTCCAGTATCAGAGAAACAAATTCAATCATCTTCACTGGTTCAAGATTAGTGATGAAAAATGCCTGCAAGACATTCACATAAAGAAACACTTCCTCAGACCCAGAATGAAGGGCGAAAGAATCCTACAGACTTCAGAGAGTATTTAGAAGGTTGGAATACCTTTCCAGCCACAGAAACGATCCCTGAACATAGAGTTTGCTCTGCACAGATATGGGCATGGGCAACATTGTCAACATAGGTGAAGTCACACAAATTTTCACCATTCCCTACAAAAAACTGAAATAAGAACCTCTAGGTTATGTCTCTGAAACAAATTTACAATGAAGATTCACAATACTTTTATAATAGAAAAACAGTATTAAGGTGCAGTAATGCAGTGTGCATTTATTTGACTGGGGGGGAGCTGGATATGCCCAAGACAACGGGAGATACTCAACAATTTGCAGCAGACCCGACTAACAACTATATAGTGCAGTTCAATTACTGTGCTAATAAGTCAAATTATGAATCATTAGATTGACCCAACCACTCAATTTGTGTGCTACAGTGTTTGGCACTTCATGCTCTAGAACTTAACAGTCTGCCAATTTCGCTTTGAGGCTAGAGCACACAATGGTTTTGCTAGGGTGCAGCATGGGGCATGACTGCATTGGCATGTCAGTGGTGTTGGTAATCAAGTATCAGTGACTTCCCTGACAATGCACAGAGCCAACTATTTAAAGATGACCCTTCATGCTTGTGGATGCTTCGTGCATAGTGGTTTGCTTAGCGAGTGCGCCTCCATGATCCAACTTGGCTTGCTCACACTTTGGGGCCTGCATGTAATAGTTTGGCTGGGTCACGTTGGCATGTGACTGGTGTCAATGTTAACCTCTGCCATGGCTGATTCCAAGAGCCTGGTAAAAAAGGAAGGTTGATGTCTAATGGGCAGCCAATCATAAAACTTTACAACCTACCATTTAAAAAGCCACCCTAAATGAGAAAGTCTGAAATGACAATGATCATAATTTTGGCATCTTCCTCAGGTGTATAATTTGGCCAGCCAAAATTTTGGAATAATATTATCTACAATGCTCTGTTCTGGAATGTCAAAAAGCCAACTGTTTGGAATAACATCGTAAGTTTGATAAGCCCGCCCACACAGTTATGCTATCTTGACCGTTAGGTTAGATTTCCCTTTAATCATGTGGTTATAGGCTTGACCATGCTACATGAGTCAATGGGATGGTGATCTAATGCTGAACACTACATTGCATGGACACCCAACCAGTGTTTTCTCTATGAACATTGCAAGATTTGAGCGGTGGCGATGTGTTGAACTTGATTGGGCTTGATCTCACTCATTTTAGGTTGAACTGACCTCAAATTTGACATGGAAGCTTTATTCCATGTGATTCATCACCTGGATCATTTGGATCTGATGTGTGATGATCAAATATGTCCCTGCTTGAATCTGGACCGTCAGATCCATTATGGATGGATCTCACTCATTTGAGCCTGAAACATGACGGGTAGCCTGATGGTGATCCAATGGTTCAGATTGATTAGTGGGAGACCCAATCATGGGTTTTTGACAGGTCAGCCATTATTCTTGCATATGGTGATGTTCGTGGCGCAATCCTCGCGACCTTGCATATTTAACCCCATGCATGTGATTTGAGTTGTATCTCAAGGCCTCACAAATGTCGAGGGTACCCTAGTTTCATGCATAGATGCACAACACAATGCAGGAGGGAGGGCAACACAGTTCAAACAGATGCCTTGTAATTCGTACATAAGGTTATGGTACATGTTGTATAAAATGCAATTATAGTGTGAATGTCATTCTCTCATGGTGGGTGTTGTATTGGCACTCACAAGCATGAGGTCGGCTCTAATACCAAAAATTTAATGTAGGACAGACCTCTTAATATGAGGACTGAACGCCCCCCCGCTGATGTGCGCCCAAAGAGAACTATTATAGCTGAAGAGAGTTAAATAAGGTTGCTGGAGGTGGTAAAGGATGGGTGGAATGAAGGGTGTAAAGGGGTAATAAGGGAAGATTCATGGAGAATAATTTAGGACTTGAAGTTGAGGGTTGAAGATTTGGATAATAACTTATGAGAGGTAAATCTAGGCAAGAAAACAATAGGTAGTGAGAGACAAAAGAGAGAGAGCAAAAGAGTGGAGGATATACCTTAGAGTCTCACTAAGGTTTTTAAGGAGTCTCACCTAGAAGAATTTATTGGAGTCTCACCATTAACAAACTATTCATTCAATCTCAAATTTGGAATGATTTACAATGCCATGGACTTCTCTTTTATAAACTCAATAGAACTTTCCTATAATAACTCAAGGACTTGGGAAAACTAAAAGTCGCTCTAGTTTCAAGGAGACTTAAAAATTAAAGACTTAATCCCAAAGAAGACATCAATTTCCTAAGAACATCTTTGACTTCCTAGAGAATCCTTAAATGAAAACAACTGCCAACTAAGATATGAACCTTCTATAAAATAGTCTGAATTACTTGCTGGTGCTAGTAGAATTTTGGGCCCAATCGATGGGTCTTTTGGACAGTCAAGGGCTTTCTTGGGCTTGAGGCTATAAGTCTTAAAGCTTATGGGGCCTCTCTTCATCAATGGAGCCCACATCATTCTCATTAGTTCTCTCTATTTCTGTAAACTTTAAGGGGCTGATCCCCATCAACCTCACATAAAACATTTAATTTTATATTATCAAGGCTATTTATTTTCAAAAGTTGTATAAAAATAAATCATTAGCATATGATAAATCATTTGATATAGTAACATCAATTATATCCATTTCACTAGCTGGTGATCAACACGGTTATTGAAGTCAAAGTATGGAGCCACTTACCTCTAGTCGTTAAAGTTACCATTTGAACTAAAAATCCTCTTGGGAAGGTTTTGATACGTTTGAATTACAACCTTTGATCTAATAGGACCAGTGTTCGAAATGTCAGTATCGCGTTATGTATAGCATCCTTGGGATACAGATACATATCGGTTATCGCATGGGATATATAGTTTGTATCAGGTAATTTATCGCACGTTTTGAGAGACATGGGGAAACATTGGGAAAGTGATTGAATTGTTCAATGAAACTTCAGGGAATTGTTAAAAAAGACCTTAATATACACTTTTAAATCATAACATCTCAAAAAATAAGTGCATGTAATAGGTTTCCTTTATATAGGGTCCTAAGCCATGCGCTGTTTGACTGAACTAATGCAACTATATTCAAATTGAATGCATAATATTTAGAGTGTATGTGATGATCATTTCATCAAACACTCCTAAATACTTCGAAATTAGTCTCAATTGACAGCTACTTGAAGGGGAGTTTTGAAAAAAAATAATATTACAATAATTTTTTTATTAATTTTTAATTAAAAAATTATTTTATTTTTTGAAAATTGACGAGGACTTAACAAATCAGTAGATCAGCCCTCATACATGCTTGATTTCATATTTTGAGTCAACATTGCAAGCAATTTGGGAAAAATTGGGAAATTTTGAATTTTTCCTAAATTGGAACACCTACACTCAAATTTCAAAATTAGAGCGTATGTGATGATCATTTCATCAAATACTCGTAAATACTTCAAAATTGGTCTCAATTGACAGCTGGTTGAAGGAAAATTTTGAAAAAAAATGGAGAACATGAATAACCAACGGATATGGATATCGAAATCTAAGCTCCAACTTCATGATTTTTCATGCAAAACATGAAGAACCAATAGATTTATAACCATTTGACACTGATTTAACATAATTTTAACAAAAAAAGGGATCGGAAATTGAAAATGCTCACTGGATCGAACATGTGGGATATATAGGCACTACTTGCGCATTTCTTATCACATAGGTGGGATACAAGATATATCGTGGTATATATCGGCCGATATCGTCTATATTTAAAACATTGGATAGGACTAAGATGACCCTTGACCTAGATTGTTCAAATAAAACCATATTGATATATTCAAGGAAACAAGAGAACAATAGATGCACAAGTGTCTTTATATCTTGATCTCATGGATCAAATGTTATTAAGAAAATTTTCTCAGCAGAAATTTGAAAAACCTCCTTCAACCTCCATGAGGAACTCTTAGGATTAGGAGCTGTAGAGGTTCCAAGATGTAGGCATGCCTAGGCTGTATGGATATTATTACTAATCCCATGGATGCCTGATGAACCTTGTGAGCTCCACCACTGTGATAATACTCATAAATTCTCCTAACAACTCACGCTTGCCACCATTTTCCTGCTATTTTCACCATTTCTCATTGCCCTGCTCACTACTAGGACCTCTTTTCCTCACCCTAGTTTACCCATCAACAGTCCGTCTCTTTTGCCATCTAGTCCAACATAAAAGTCCCTTCCTCAGAGCCACTATCTTATCACTCAACGTTTTTGAAGTTACATTCCTTCCCTTCCCACATATCTTTCTCATTAGCAAGATACGCTCCTTTCATCGATTTCATATTATTGCAAAGCTGAGATCAAATTTCTAACAGCCTTGAAGGATTGTCGAAATGGAAACCATATGGGGTAAAAACACAGCTGCGACAATCACTGAAGTGAAAATACAGGCACATTGCCACATGCTAGTAGATGCAGTATTTCAGGCAGCAATCAATTTCAAGAAGTGAATACACCACTGCACAATGACACATGTTAGTAGAGATGCAGTATTTCAGCAACAATCAATTTTATCTTCAAAGGAGCTCCATCGAGTAACCCAGTACTTGATGGATTATACCTTACATAGGACAGTCTTTAGTTAAAAAAAAAAATGCACAGTAGTGACAGAGGTATCAAACCTTAGCTCGAGCTGATCTTGCTTCTCCAATGAGATGTGGTATAAAATGTGTGTCTCCAGGACCAAAGACATTGCTTGGACGTAGTGCACATGTTAATAGCCCATCAGTGCCATTAGCGAACAATATCAATGCCTCTGCCTGAGACCTTAAATCGCTCAACTTGTCTTCATACTGCACCATGGGTAATGAAATTATAATAAATGAGAAAAATCATGTGAAAAAAGAAAAGAAAAGTTCAATTAAATTTAAAGCAGACTCAAACAAAGTTTCATGAAAGCATGTGAAAAAACTCCCAGAAAGAAAAAGAAAAAAGGACATACTCTCCAAGGGTAAGGCAAAGACTCATCTCCATTGTGTATACTATGCACACCATCAAAAACGACATCTGCGGAACTGTTATATATAAGCCTTTTGACTTTACATTCTCGGCAAGCATTGATTACATTTTTTGTACCTGGATATGCAGTCATCAGCAATGAGTATATTTTCAGAGTTTTTAATACAAAAAAAGAAGAAGTCCACAGTCAATACGAGTTCTCTTTGCAATATAAATGCTCCTCACCTTGAACAGTGACCATGTAGTTATGATAGAAATCATGTACAGACGAATCTGATGCATCCATATGAAAGACAACTGTTGAACCTTCGATTGCTGCAAATGAATGAGATTACCCCTCATCATTTTCTCAGTCCAAAGAGTTTCACATTGAAGGCCAAATGATGGAAAAAAAACCATGAAATGACTAGTGCAAGAATAATTAAACCGAAAATTACACACCAGAAACAACAACCAGGGCAAAGAACGAGAAGGGATGGAAAATCCTGCAGGGGACAACAAAGCTCAACAGTGTTGGGATTGGGCACTGCAGATGCCCGAAAAACCTATGCTGTTGGATTGCTGATGTACCAAACATGCACCAAGGACACGATCTGACAAAAACCAAAGTATCATAGCTGGCTGATTCTTCTGGAAATATTGGATTGTAAGAGGGAGAAGGCAGTTCAATTGCTCGAGAAGCATACTGGAGGGCATGTTGTGTGTGATTTGCTCGAGGTGGAGTAGATCAAGACCAAGGAATGGTGAATTGGTGATGATTAGTTTTCTTGAGACCAGTGGATCTTCACTCTAACCAGAATATAGCCAAGGATTAATTTGAATGGTATGGATTAACATACATATATACCATGTGCAAGGGAGATGGAATGCCTCCATTCAATAAAAAGCCACAAAAGGACGCTGGAGTCAACCCCTCCTAATATATCCTTCAACCGAATGTTTGTTCCGATAATTTTCAAAAAGAAAAAAAAAATCCAAGTACTTAAATGAACCCTTGTGCTTTTAGAGACATGGATGGTCCAATCATTGATCTGGACCCCCTTAGGTCGAAGATGCTTTTCGTGGGCCACCATGAAAAAGTCATATTGATCAGACGATTCAAACCTTCCAAACATCTCTACTTCTGATCACAGGCTTCTAAACTCCCAAACAAAATCCTACTTCTTTATAACCGTCAGTTTTCCAAGGATGGGATGGTTCTCATCTTCTTATCCAAGGTGGATTCTATCGGATGGGCTGTATTCATAGTGATCACAGACCATTTTGTATGACATTGATCAGATGAAAAGTTCCACTGACGATGTGAATTTCCATAGCGGCCCATGAAGAGTGGGCCGAACCTAATCGACAGTCCAGATTGATAAACTGTCCACTCATCCATAAGCGCTGGGGATACATTTGAGCACTCATCTTTATATATATTCTAGGCATAAAAAAATCAGAATCCCAGCACACTCAACTGCCAAAACCGATCGAATCAGATTCGATAATTCCCCTAATCAAGAATCACTTGGCAATCAACAACGAGAATCATCACGAGACAAATTCAAGACGACGACTGAATTACCTTTGCAGACTTGTGATTTCTCACGAACATCGACCTGGAAATACGAGGCCCGGCCGATCGAAACGGCATCCGAGAGGATCGAATTCTGCTCCTTGCGATCGAGGATCAAAGAAGGAGCAGAGCCGGCGATTCGGACGGTCCATTGCTCCGATTTCAAGAGCATCTGAACGAGCGATCTGCCGATGACGCTTCGGCCGCCCAGAACCGTACAGATTCTAGGGTTTTCCTTGCTCGAATCCTCGTCGATCGCCATTAGAAATAAAAGCAGAGAGAGGGCAGAAGCGCCTTCCTCTTCCTTCGTATTTATAGGGCATTTGGCGCCGAAACTGAAACACCGTTTCGGTTACTCTCCTTCTCACTGCCTGGGAGTGGCAAATTGGAAATATCGACCAATTTTCGGCGATTCGATGTGATTTTACTATAATATCCCTCTTCTTTTAAAGAATTTACTCAAAGTCCCTTATCATGTATGCATGTATTAAGGGGAGTTGATATGGTGGAGATGGGAGAAAAATGATGTGGTAGAGCAATCTCTCAAAATGAACACGTGGCAGGTTTATGTACAAATCAGACACGTCTATATGTAGTTATTCAGCATGGATGGTTCATATGTCGAAAACAATCACTTTCAGAAAATTATAACCGTCCGATCCGTGACCATTAGACTGACGGTGGAGAACAAAAACAGTTAATCGTCAATTATATACGGTGGACCCGATCGATAATTCCCTGCCACGTGTCTAGTGGAGAGATTTGCTCTACAGAATCATATGAAAATGAGGGCGCGGGGATCCACCGACGGTCGGTGGATCCCTGAAGGTGGGGCCCACCTTGATGTATATTCCTTATATCCATTCCTTCCATCCGTTTTGAAAGCTGATTTTAGTGAATTATACCAAATATGAGGCAGATGCAGATCTTAAGTTAATACTCACCGTTAAAAACATCTTGGGGCTCACTAGAATGTTTATTCTCCATCCAACCTGTTGATAAGGTCACAACGACCTGGATGAATGGACCACACAAATATCAGCTTGATCCAAAACTTTTGTGGCCTATAACAAGTTATTAATCGTCAATCACCACTGTTTCCTGTTGTGGGGTCCACCATGAGATTTGGATCTGCTTGATATTTGGGATTATGCCATAAAATGATCCGTAAAAATGGATGGACGGCGTGGATTTAAGTCGCATACATCACGTTGGGCCCTGCGTTCAGGGATCCACCGAAGTCTCGCCCGGAAAATGACGTCAATACACGACACTATGCACCGTGGAATCAAGGGAACATTGTGGATGGAGTTATTCTTGAAATCCCAATGGACGGATGAGATGATCTTAAGTATATGATTTGTCTATTGGATTTGGACCACTTATCATCCCCTTTTTAACAAAATGGATGGCTGGTATGGCTCTACTATTGTGGATGGAACTTATTCTTGAAATTCCAATGGACGGATGAGATGCTCTTAAGTATCTGATTTGTCTATTGGATTTGGACCGCTTACCATTCTCTTTTTAACCAAATGGATGGTTAGGATGGCTCTACCAGTGTGATTTTTCATGCATACGCTATCCACAGCGGGCCTGTTATTTGGATCGTGTAGATTGGTGTGCATTTGTATGGTTGGAGGTCCGGTTAAGATGATTGTTTTCAGACTAGTGTCAGTCCGATGCAGCTCCGCCCAGTCGACTCGGACCCGGTCAGACCTCATATGGGTCGATCATGGTTCTAAAACTCGGATGATGTATGATGCGACTCGTCACCCCAACTCGGGTGAGTCGGGCCAATTCAGTCCCGACTCGCCTCATGATGGAGTGTTTTAACGTGGGTTGCTACCTGGCCTGACTCAGATTAATTTTTGCGAACTCAGATCAGTCATTATAAAACCTAGCTGAGCCGAGTCAGCCTATGGACTGGTACAGCCAGATTTTGTACTGTTTGTGTTTCTAATTCTTAGAGGTGTGCCATAGTTTTGGGATCTAGACCATCGGTAACAGTGCATGTTGAAAAGGTCATAGTATAGATGGCTAGATTTTTCCAATTTGTGAAGTAGCGGTCTAATGACATGGATTACTGAACCATAGGTACATCTACTGAGTCGAAAATAGGGTGACCCACCCTGACTTGGTTTTTGTTTTTTTGTTAGTCACGCAACCATACCCACCCAGTTAGCTGCACAACGCACCTACACGGTTACTCACACGATGCAGCCACCCACTAATAGAGCTGTACACGAGTTGAGTAAGCTTACGATGCAGCCACCCACTAGTAGAACTGTGCATGAGTTAAGTAAGCTAGAAAAGCTCGCTCGGCTCGAAAATGCTCAACTCAGATCGACTTGAAAGAGGTTTGGATTGAGTCCAAGTTGGATTTTATAACTCGAAAGAATTTTGAGTCAAGTATCGAGCAGGGGCTTGCTCAACTCATTGAGTTTTAAGGCCCGGACGCTACCATGGCCGGATTAATTTTAAAGTATAAATTATATTATATATTATATTATATTTTTTTATTTAAAAATAAATGTTAAAATGTTAACTCAGACTCGGCTCGAACTCGAACTCGCTTGGTCTGTTAATCAAGTAGAGCCACAGTTGAGTACTAAACAGGGGTAGGGATGTTCGAGTCAAGTACCAAGTAGAGGTAGGGAGGTTCGAGTCGAGCATCGAGCAGGGGTCATGCTTGACTCGACTCGAGTCATGTACAATCCTACCCATTGGTGGGGTTAGTGTGTCTACTTGGCATTTTGAACCTGAGACCTGTTGTTGAAACGCTTAGGCATCCTCCAGCTAGGCTAGTAGGCGAGACCACTTGACTTAGTTAAGTTACCCATAACTTATTTGGCTAAACTTGACTTTGTTATCTATGGAGCCTCACCATCATATTGTTCATCTTCACACAAGAGTTTTATTATGTAGACCCTTAGTTCATTTCGAATGATATATATTTTATTGTGAGACACACACACACACACACACAAGAGAGAGAGAGAGGAATGCTCACCTACGCACCAGTTCTCTCGATAACTTGTGAACACTTTTTGACAGCTCGTCACACATGATGCGAACTTAAAATCTGAGCTGTCAACGGGATGCAACACCCCAAAAAATCCTAAGGCCCAACTTTTAACTTGATCCAGAACTTTGGTGGGCCATGGTAAGAGGAAACAATTTCCTCCCTCGATTTGTCTCTCTTTCTCTCTCTCTTTTTCTTTTTTAATTTTGATATAGTTTTGTGTCTCGCCTACTAGGCCAGCGGAAGACACCTATGCATTTCAACAGCAGGTCTCAGGTTCAAGTGATAAGGAGGCACGCTAACCCCACTAGTGGGTGGGTGCATCGTAGTGACTAACCAAGTGGGTGCGTTGCCCAGCTAACAGGGTCGGTGCGTTGCATGACTAACTTAAAAAAAAAAAAAGATCATTCTCCTAACAAATTCAGGATTAAACGAATTGGTCTAACTTGCCGAGCCTTAAAACCATAGCTAAGATAATTGTTTTGCATTAATCACACAGATGGACCATACGAAATAAAGCTTAAGTGGACAGTCCCTATAATACCATAGAAGCTTGAAATATCATGGCTAGGATTGTTACATAAATGTGGGGATTTCTTTTTAATAAATAAAAGATGTTTTAGTTTTAGGTGATTTTCCGCGAACAATTGTTGTGAATCATGATGACCCTTGGTAAAATGGATTAACTTTCAATAAAGTTGACATTAATGAAAAGATACTATGAAAGTATGACTTTTTCGTGAAAGTGACTCTTTAAGTGTTAATTTTTTCCCTTTTTTTTTTTTGTCTTCTAAATTTTTTATAGTTGGGGGTATACACGGTGAAAATATGAATCTGAATCTGCATGAAAATGACTCTGAAGTATTCATTATTATCTTTTCTTTTTAGTCTTTTTAAAATTTTCTAGAAATTATAGAAATGTTAGAGAGTAAACTGCAAATATTAAAATAGTGTGGGTATACACTATGAGGAATAAAGACGTGAGTGTACATTGAAGAAGTGCTTGAGGTATGCTTTTATTTTTATTATTTTACTCCAATTCAATAGATGAGATTTATTGTATCTTGATTGAATTAAAGATAGCCTTGAACTTATTTCTCCGGGTGTTTTTTTTTTTTTAATTTTTGTCTATTACTTACGCTTTTCCAATTTCATTGGATTTTGATATTGTTCCTAGGGTTGTTTGGCACCGTGAATTTGGGAGATTTGAGGGAATTCCAAATTCATTGGTCGTTTGGTAGGGTAGATTAGGAGATATTTTGAATTTAGAAAATTTCAAATCCTTACTTTTGTTGAGTTTTGCAATCCCTTCCTTTTGCTTAGATTACTACTATTTTTTTCTCTCATTTTTAAAGGCAGAAAAGTCATATGTGCAACATGTGTCATTAGGCTCCTAATCTATTGTATACGTGGCCCACCAGTTGCATTTCGAAACAATCAAATTAGCAGCTGCATCACTAAAATTATATCAATATAATGATTTGAGCCTGTTTAAACATAGGTCAACAATAAAAAAAAAAACATTGATACCACTATAGGAAATACCGAGCTAACCCCAATCCACAAGAAAGCCCATAGGCCCACGGGCCCAACTACTAATCTACGAGCTTAAGATAGTTGACTACAAAGGACAATGGCCCACGACGCCCAAGTGAAGTCCTCAACCCTAAATAAGCTCTCCTGGTCGAAAGACAAAAGACTCAGATGCCATCAAACATCAATCAAGGAGAGGACGGGTAAAGGACAATGTGCATAAGATAAACCGACTTCTCACCGAGTAGGTTTTACCAAACAGATGCTGAATAAGTTCCACCGAGCAGATACCGAATAGTTTCTATTGAGTGGAGGCCAAGCTTAGTGTCGACTGCTCTTTGACGAGCGCTCACCTCAATACCGAATGCTCTTCACCGAGTGTTAAGGCCAAGCTCAGTGCCGACTGTTCTTTGACAAGCACTCACTTCAATACTAAACACTCTTCACTGAGTGTTGAGGTCAAGCTTAGCGTCGACTGTTCTTTGACAAGCACTCACCTCAATACCGAACGCTCTTTGCCGAGTATTCACATTAGAGCTGAGTGCTCTTAGTCGAGTACTCTCCGCAGCCCGAGTATGTTCTGCACCACCTCCAGTGTAGTACGGAGATGAAAATCGACAAATCCTGACATAATAAAGATTATACCAAAGGATCCTCCGAATCTATACGTAATAAGGATGATCCCGAGAAGTCCGAAGACCACACCCGTAAGACGAGATCCTCGGATCCACCTATATTCTCCGATGATCCTATAAATAGAGGTATCTCTCTACTATTCAAGGTACGCAAAAAAACATCTCAACTAAAACCCTATTTTAATCTTTTACGTCTTATTGACTTAGGCATCAGAGGGACGTAGCTCAATTGTGATCCTATGCTTTTGGTCCATCCAAGGCATGCAATTTCATTTTTCTGCTAAAGTATATACTTTTATAGGCTCATTACAATCATTACATCATATATCACATGTTTACATTAATTAGAGGTATTAAAGTTGATTTAAAAATAAATTCAAATTCATATATAGTCAAATGATGCACCCACCCACTAGTGGGGTTAGTGTGTCTCTTTAGCACTCGAACCCGGGGCCTTTTGTTGAAACCCTGGGTGTTTTCCAGCTGGGCCAGCAGGCAAGACATCTATTAATTACATTATATAATTTTAAGTACATAGCTATTTTTGGAATATAGGATTCCAAATTCAAGATGCCAAACACAGCCAAAGAATTTCGAATTCAGTTAATCCATATATCCTGTTGATTTCCAATCCATGTATTCTGATTCCACAGTGCCAAACAGAGCACAGGGCTCACCAGATCATCGAGCAACTAGCCGCCTGAATGGACGGAGCGCAACTTGGGTGAGACCCCGCAACCAGCAATGTCGGTGAGACCCGACCGTAGGGCCCACCTCGATGTAGTCATCGTATAACCACACGGTTCAGCTGTTTTTCCATCTTATTTTAAAATATGGTTTCGAAAATGAAGCCAATGCAAGTTTTATGTGGAACATTCCAAAGGAAACATTGGTTAATTAATGGCCATTGAAAACCTTTTATGAGCCACACAAGTTTTAGATCAACCTGATAATTTGTTTTTTTCCTTTCATCCGTATATGCGCAAAAAGTTGGATGCTCAATAAACAGTACGGTGGATGCTAGGAAGCTTTTAATGATTCGAGTTCAATGACCACTGTTTCCTGTAGTGTGGTCTACCTTAACCTTTTATCAGCTTCATTTTTTAAACCATCTCTTAAAATAAGCTGAAAAAACAGATGGACGGCGTGGATATATGATGCATACATTGAGGTGGGCCCTACGGTCAGGGTCTCAACCACATCGCTGGTTCCGGAGTCTCACCCAAGCGTCGATGAGATGGAACAAACGTCAATGCCAAAGAGGCGGCCGCAGCCAGTGTGCTCTGACAACATACAGCAGCTGAATCAGAAGTTCTGATATAGCCATCTTTCTCCTGCCAACATATCATATATCTAGAGCGTCCAATCCGTGAAAAAAGGTGGACCTCACACGATGGTTGTATGATATGAAAATCAGTCCGATTTAATTGTAAATCAGGAAATAACATCATCAAAATCAACGGACAGCCGATGGTAGAAATCAGCATACTGGTGTAGTGCGGCCCACATAATTAGTGGATCATATTGATTTTGAATATCATGAATTTTCACAATGTTTCATTCATTTTAGAAGGATTGGATTTATACACATACATGATAGGATAAAAACAATGGTTGTATCATAAATTCTGGTGCAGCAGCTGTTTTTATTTGTAGCAGTCCCTCAGCGGGATTTTTACGGCTGGATAATTTTACCAAAAGTTTAATTTCTCGTCTGGCTTCATCTTTTTTTACCTTTTGACCAGAAATTGAAAATTTTGCAGTAAAAAATGCCTCTCTGACCACCATGTGCTGAGGGGGAATCCACCGTGCCCCTAAGGGGAATCGGTCGGAGGGGCATTTTCGATCTAAAAAATTTTAATTTCTCGTCAAAGGTCAAAAAAGATAAACCAAGACTAGAATTGGACTTTAGTAAAAATAGCAACACCTTAAGGCTATTGCATAAAAATCACTCCCTCAGCTCAGCTACCTTATCTTTCGCGAATCTTGGCAGCGATAGTCTCGCAAGCTGAAAAGGACGGGGTTAAATGCGCACCTTGAGTATTTTAATGAGAGCGGAAGCATCTGGAAGACGCATGTCGGCATCCTTACACGGTACACGCGCGTTTTCAACTTCCACAATGTGGGACCCACCGTTTACTAATCCAAACCGTTGATCTCATGAGTCCCATCGTTGATTGAGCATGCCCCAATATTCATTTATATTAAAAGACTCAGACCAACAATACGGGATCTTGTTGAGTTGAATGTGAACCTGTTGTTGTATTTTTCTTCTTAACCGTCTAAATATTGGCCATAAATCTACATAAGCATGTGTCCCACTTGTCACTGTTGAGAATCCTAGTTTGTGAATCTGGACCGTCCAATCGAACTAGTCTAGTTTGGTCATCGTTGCTGTACAGCTTTGTGACCGTCCAACCGGTGGGCCTTACTACGAATTGTCAGTGCTACAATCGTTGATGCACTGATTAGTAGACTATTCGCTTTTGAATGATCTGGATCGTTGACGCTCCGTTATTTTGAATGTGTGGCTGGATTGTAATTGGGTCATCAGCAGTAGAGCCAACCATATGGATGTTCCGGAAACATTTTTTATACCATACGGACGCACTCATCCTATGTATGCATGGCCCACACGTACCTAAATCCAAACCGTCCAAAATTCTCTCCCTATCAGTGTGCATTAAAAAAAATCTGAAACCATGGATTGGATTTATTGATAGACTATTGATTAGATCAATGATAAGACCATGGATTGGGCCATTCTCATCTAGGCCTCATCAAATCAACGATTCGGATTGGTTCATTTGATCACTTGATCAACGGGTTTGATGCAAGATACACCATGGTGGCCCCACAGACTCAAATCCATGATATAACATGATAGAGAGATTGAGTTTTACATGTAAACAATGGTGGCGGGATCTGCAAGAACTTTAATGGTGACCTCACAAACAAACCTATGGCTAGCATCCATCACCATCGTTCCCTTTGGTTTGGCCCACCTGAGCTATGTATTTGATTAGTTTCTGGCTCTAGGATTCAATATCAAGGATATAACATGATGGGCAGATTGGAATTTACCTATAGAACATGGTGGGCTCCACAGGAAATTCCTAGTGGATCGAAATATATTAGATCATGGATTGCAGTTGAATCAAACCCTTGATTAGACAATAGATTGTTGGGCCAATGATATGAGCATAGATTGGATTGTTTCATCGTTGATTAGACCAATTATCAAACCTATGAATTGTTGGGTTGTGAGCCACCAAATGAATAGTTCAATGATAGCTCAGAAATAAAAGTAACGAGGGGTAAATAAATAATAATTACTATATTTCCTTAGAAATGCACGTTAAGGTACTTGCTTTGTATTGAAATTATGTGGACTTCACCATGATACATGTGTTATATCCATATCTACCATTAAACCTACTGTTATCTATGGTGTGGTTCACTTCATCTTTGGATTTGTCTCATTTTTTTACTTATGTCCTAACATGATTTAAAAGGGTGAATGAGCAATGTGGATATAACACATACATCATGGTGGGGCCTACAAAGTTTTGCTTTGAAAAGAGGTTGAAATTTGCATCATTTTCGAGGTAGAATTTCATTTCTCTGTCAAAGCAGGTGGTAAAAATCATTATTATACTTTTATCACAATTACTTTCATTCACTTGAAAACCAGGCTGATTGGATCACTATGTGGGCTACACTTGTATGTTGAACTCAGCCATTGGTTCCAATTAATTCGAACTATGTGGCGTGATTGATGAGATGGTCTGATTTTTATGCTGGGTGATCTTCATGATGGGCCCTATGGTTTTCATAGCAGTGATGTCCTACACAAGTGATAATGTGCATGTTGGTGGAGAAGATGAGGAAAACTTTGGTATGTTGGCAGTGTGATAGATGACATAGAGGAACTTGGAATTCACTTAAGTAACATAACAATAAATCAATTTAAAACGGTTCAAATCCAACTTCATCACGGCTCATTTATGCCTGTGTACTTCTTATATTTGATGTGCAATAATCCATAATCCTCATCCCAACCTAGTGTACTCTTAATTTCAAAGTTGGCTATGATATGCAGCTGGATAACATTCATATTGTTGGGGTTAGGAGCCCCACAGCGGAAGCAATGAAAGCAGATGAGGAACACACCTCAATGGCAATCACACAAGCAAATCGACATACACAAGAAGCAATTCAAAATTTACATGGAAAAACCCTCAAAGGTAAAAAACCACAGCACAAAGCGACACCAATCCACTATGATATCAGAAGTTACAAGAGATGGAAGAAACACAACCCGGATCATAGCCCACAAGAGAAATTCCAAGCTAACAAAACTAATTCTCACATGAGAAGGACAACCCCATCCCTTTTCCTTATCTCAAAGGACTCCTAGCTTCCACATAGCTCTTTCTCTTACCCTAGAACTCTCTCAATCCCTTGGTCTATTGGCGGCAACTCTAATATTGGATTACATCCCCTTGAAAAAAATCGAAATTAGAAACTTCTTGCTCAACAAACCGCGCAAGAAACCAAGTCTAATTAAGAAATTGCCGGCCGGATGCCCAAAAAATTATCCAGAAAACCTGCTGTCTTGAAATCCCTTGTGACCGACCGGTTGGCCGACCGATCGGTGGCCTTCATTGCTTCTCATGCCTTATCGACTTCATCCTTGCACCTTCACCACCCGCTCACTCATGTGGCCCTTGCGTGTACGCCACACACTGAGCAACTATAGATCCCGCTGTCGATCCTGTAGGTCCACCATGAATAGTGCTTCCTAATCAAACTTGATCGCAGTCGATAAACCTGATTGAGATATTGGCGTACCGATCCCTCATCTTCCACTCTACTTATTTCATAGATACCGATCAGCTTTCCATGTTTTTCTTTCATGAAATCCTTCTCCACATCAGATCTCATGCTAGAAGACGCCATCGATGCCTCGCTTCAGATTCGCTTTGCCTCCTTCCTAACTTTTATCTTTGATACTACTTGTTGGGGTTAGGAGCCTCGTAGCGGAAGCAATCAAAGCAGGAGAAGAACATACCTCAATGACAATTACACAAGTAAATCGACGCACACAAGAAGCAATCCAAATTTTACGTGGAAAAACCCCACACGAGTAAAAAATCACGGCACAAAGCGACACCGATCCACTATGATATCAGAAGTTACAAGAGATGGAAGAAACACAACTCAGATCACAACCTAATAGAGAAATCTCAAGCTAACAAAGCTAAGTCTCACATGGGAAGGGCAAATACATCCATTTTCCTCATCCCAGAGAACTCTTAGCTTCCACATAGCTCTTTCTCTTGTCTTAGAACTCTCTCAATCCCTTGGCCTATCGGCGGCAACCTTAATCTTGAATTACATCCCTTTAAATAGGGAAAAAATCGAAATTAGAAGCTTCTTGCGCAACAAACCGCTCAAGAAACCAAGTCTAATTAAGAAATTGCTGGCCAGATGCCTAAAAAACTATCTAGAAAACCTATTGTTTTGAAATCCCTTGTGACCAACCAGTTGGTCGACCGATCGATGGCCTTCATGCTTGAAGATTTGAGGCATCCAATCCCAACACATATATTTAGAAATGTTGTCATTAGGCTGATTAGTAGTGTAGATTTTGGTTTAATAATTTTTTGTATACTCAGAATTCATGTAGAATAAAACATAATATCCAATCTTTATAACAAGCTCATGTAACTTAAGTAAATACACATTGGTTGGAGCCATTGGTGTGGGATGTGGCTTCTTTGGAGCAAAGCATTGTATATCTTATTTAGTTGAGATATTTTGGAAGGTTGTTACCTTCTAAATTCTTGAGTTGTTTGAAAACTTTAAAACTTTGTCGATGCATTAATGACTTGATTGATACTTTGGTTGATACTTTAAGTTGTATTCTCTTTTTATGTATAGATGTATGAATATTTACATATTCAATTAATGAATGAAGTTATTCCATGATGACTATGCTCATGCAAAGCAGGCCGATCAATGCACATTTTTGTGGAGAAAACTTTAATAAATTATGGAAGATAATTTTATAAATATCTTATTAGACGGTGACTGATTACACATATTTTCGAATAATTTTAATGTGATATTATACTCCGAAGCATTTTCTCTTTATCACTCAAACTTAAGATAGCAGCACGACTGATTTTATTTGGTAGAATGGCGCTACAATCCACATATCAAATGCATCTCCTATCTTTCCTTCTCAAGAATCTATGCATAGCATATTTGCTTCCCAAACACTATAACAGAGGACGCATTAGAATGCATTAATATAAATAATTGAGGAACTAAAAGTAACTACCATATGAATAAGTTTGTTGGTGTGAGGTGGCTGGTATATGAAGCATTTTTCTCTGTCGTTTTTTATCTTTTTCTTTTTTATCATCTTTATCATTATATGTTTTTTGTTTTGATGATTTCTATCATTTGTTATTCTCTATTTTTTGAATGATTTATAAATCTAATGTAAAATTTTTTACACTTACAATGATCGAGCTTTTAGATGGAAACACCCATCATTTATACTTTCATGAGGCCCATCAGTGATGCCTCTATGACATCTACTCCATCCATCAGATACACCAACACATGATAGGAGGTAGCCCAAAAACTAGGCAACCATGGGCCACGTTAGGTGCATGGCTCGTGCAACATAAAGCTTTGTGGGGTCCACTTTGATGTTTGTGTAACGTCCAATGTGCCCATTAATTATGTTCACTCATATTAGAAAATTAGCCCACAATTCAGGTAGATGGACCTAAGGAAATAGTGGGGGATGGGAATGCCTATCAGTAAAATCCCATCCTAGGCCAACATGAAGTTTGTATGCCATTCAACCCATTCATAAAGTGAGTCGCACCAGGGTGTAGGAAAAATAAGAATATCATGCCCATTTGTGCAACATCCACTTTGGTGGCCTTACGGAGGTTTCAATGATTAACGTCTCTGTGAGGCCTACCATGATGCCTTTATGAAATTTACTGCATCCATTAGATTTGCAAGCTTATAGGAAAGCGTGGTCCAAAAAACTAGGTAGATCCAAAACTCAGGTGGGCCACCCCACAAAATTATGGGAGATAGAATCAACCATTGTCGATACCTTCATGGGTCCACCGCGATGCCTTTGTGACATCCACTTCGTCCATTAGATTCAGAGTTGAAACGTGTGGACCTAAAGACAAGTATATCCAAAACTTAGGTGAGTCACCCCAAAGGAAATAGTTGGGATGGAATCAGCCACCACGGTGCCTTTGTGACGTCCACTTTGTTCATTAGATTTGCTAGCTCATGGAAGGGCATGAGCCCAAAAAACTAAGCAGATCCAAAACTCAGGTGACCCACATTGCGAAAGATCATGGGAGATGGAATTGGCTACCAGTGATGCCTTTATGAGGTCCACCATAATGCTTTTGTGACATCCACTTAAACAATTAGGTTACCAAGTTTATGAAAGGGCATGAGCCCTAAAGCTAATAAGATCCAAAACTTATGTGAGTCACCTCATAGGAAGAAACATTGGGAGATGGAATCATGCACTGCCCACTCCTTCATGGGGCTTACTGCGATCCCTTGTGCCATCCACTCTATTCATCAGATTAGCAAACTCATAAAAGGGTGTGGCCCCCAATACTAAGAAGATCCAACACTCATGTGGGACACCCTACTGGAAATGGTGCGGGATGCGTAGGCTCACTGTTGATACATTTATGGGCCACCATCATCTCTATGTTCCATCCACCCTATTCATAAGGCAAAGCCCACAAGGATGAATTGAAAAACCAAATATCAGCCTCATCTAAAACTTTTATTGGTCCCACTAAAGTTTCAATGGTATGCATTCAATCTTACTAATTTCCTATGGTGTGGCGCACTTGAGTTTTGAATTTGGCTAGTTTTTTTAACTCATGTCCTTTTATAAGCTCGCAAAAATGACGAAGGAAGTGAATGTCACAAGGACAAGACAGTAGGCTCCACCTCATCAAAACTACAGTAGAAAAGGGGGGCAAGGTTGTCTTTTTAATTGCTAAGGACTTTTTCGACTGTAGATTGATTGAAAATGGTAAGCGGTTACTCAAAGGCGGTTCCTAATCCATTGACAAAAATATATGCAGTGATATAAGAAAATCCCTAATTTCTAAGTGCTGCTTATCACCCATTGCACTCTGCCAGAGTATCAAAGTTTTTAACAATGAAGATTGGCAGTCCTCGGTGGCAGAAAATGATAATGTATGCCAATTAAGCACATCATACTGCCATATTGGTGTACAACGATTGGACGGTTAAAAATGAATACCCAATGATCTTATTTGGACAACCAACTGTCTAAGAATGAGAAGTCATGATTGTTCAAGCAGGGATCGTTTCATTGGGAAGATGAAGCTGCACACCTGACCCACGGAATGGATCTCATTCACTTTCTCAGCAAAGCGGAAGGGAAGCCCATATTCTAATATTTAGGCTAACACGCTTCTACTAGTTAGGGGGGGCCTGTCTTAACCAGTTGGAACTGTATAACATCAGGTGATCCAAACCGTTGATCTCACGAGATACATAGTTGATTGAGCTTTGCCTTGAAAATCTTCAAGATTAGAAGATCAAAACCTATCGAAAAATATTTAAATATGAGAAATGCTCATATATAACTAGTTATATATCCAACTACTAGCCATGGGCCCCATCAAGGTGTTTGTATGACATCTTGCTTATCCAACAAGGTTGTCCCACTATGAAAATGGGATGCCCTAAAACCTTGTTGGATAAGTGAGATGTCATACAAACACTATGGTGGGCCCCACACTGCAACTAGTTGTGCGTGAGCATTTTTATCAATGATCCAAAGGTTGAAAAATACCAATTTGGAATTTTTTTTTTTGGGTATCACCCATCCACATGAGGCCCTTGATATAAATGGCTCAGATTATTGAAACATGACCCAATATCCAATGGCTGTAGGATAACATATCCTTCAACAAAATGATGGTAGGTTTTGCAGCAAACCTGGGGGAGGAAACCTACCTTTTCAACTACACTTCCTTACTACTTGGCAAACTGCTCCACCTTCCTCAACTACAAGGGAACTGCATGATACAAGGGTGCACAATACATGTGATTATTAAAAGTCTTGATCAAGATCCTAGCTTTTGAACATGTGGACCCCACTCTTAACATACACTAGCCCAAAAACTAAGCAAGGCTGGACATCATGTGGGCATCGATCAAACATGTATTGTATTGAAATGTGTGTCTATGTAATTAGAATATATTATTCTTCAGTAGTCCATTGAACTACCAGGACTCAAAAAGCAGTTAGTCCTACGTCCTCAAAAGATGGTGGGGGTGGTTAAGAAGATAAGGAAACGAAAAAGAAAAAAGTAAAAAAGAAAATTGAAAGGAGCTATGGAGACGTACGTAAGTTTTCTTTTATTAGAATGGATTCATTAATTAAGTCCATTGCAAGAAATCATGCTCCGCCGTTCCACACTATCAATGGTCATAACTATAGTTAGACCATAGGTCATTGTGTCTTTTTTTCTATCTCCACTTACCTTCTTTCCGACTATTTCTTATTTTTAAGAGCCTCCCGCTTGTACCATGTTAAGAACCTATCCAATATGCTAAAAGCTTCGGGACTAATGGAACGTGACAAGCTAGTCTCTTTAGGCCATTGGGATGGTAGCATTCCACCACGCTCTGCAACCGACATCTATGGTAGCCTAATTTGTGGCAGCACTCACTTTGGCTTTTATTCTAAGTAGCCCTTTCCAAGGTATGGTAGCTGCACTCTGGCTATCCAAGTAGCTCTTTTTACTTGCTGGTTGCACTCTAGTTGCTCAAGTAGCCATTTACATGCTGTGGGGACATTCACTCTAATTCAGGTTGCCCTTTCAACATGTCACCTCTTTTGTGATTTAAACACAAGATGTGGTGTTAGCTCTATTACCAATTGTTAAGAAGCTAACCAATATATCAAAAGCTCTAGGACTAATATGCGTCAAGTTAGGGTCTTTAAACCATTGAGATCGTAACATACCAACTCACTCCTAATGAGTTCATTAGATTGGATTGTGTATGCCAAATTCACTAGTTGTATTAATGAGTGATTCCTCTATTTTTACCTATTGAAAGGAAATCTAATTTTCAAATCCGTGGGCCACTAAGCTAACATCCATCTTCATATCATGCTATAATGGTCGACTGCAAATAAACAAAACTAAATCACAACAACAAAACATCCATCTTCATGGGCCTAGGTTTTCTTTTTCTCTTTATTTTAAATCAATCCATCTCCATGGACGAATGGACCATGTTTCTATTTTTTCTGAACTATAGTATGGTCTTCATGGACCACCATTGAAAAATGGAACCCATCAGATGATCATTGTAATCCAATCAGTGCCTTTAAATGAGGAAACAAAAAGCAAAAATACTAAACAAACTCAGGGCGAAAAGCTCGGCATAGGTGGTGTCTGAGAAAGTATACTATGGCCTGCTTGGGTTTTAAAAAATGGGCTTCTACAGTGCGGCCCACCGGAAATGATGGTCCCAATTCAATGCCAATCCTCCGCATGAAATGGGAGCTGGATGGCATTGGAGCCCCCATTCGACAATCGAAAGGGAGCTTGGTACTACTCTCTTGTATCATGCTCCATTTCCAATTGAGATAGCTCATAGAAAATGTATGTATTCCAGTGTATTCACTGGAATAATAGACATTTCAGTGAATAACATTAAGGGGGCGCTTCGATTGTAAGTTACTTAGGATAATCTACTTATGCCTTAAGTAGCTTATCCTAATTTCTACTTGTTAAACTGAAGTAATTAAGTAACTTTAAATAAAAAAAGTTACTTATAAGCTTTCATAAACCAAACCACACCCAGGTCCATAGATCAAGTGGCAGACTGAGTGAAGACAGCCTCTTTTCAACACTGAGGTCATGGTATGGATTCCCAAAGTGGGGGTGGCTAACATTGCGATGTGACTAACAGGGATGAGTGGGTGTACTAAGAGATTGTAAACCAAACTTACTCATCTCAGATAAGTTACTTATCTACTGCTGTAAGTAGAAAAAGTAACTTATTTGGTGGTATCCAAACGGGCCCTAAAAAACTTAATAATCGTGAGGTTGGATCAACTACAACTGTTGTAGATCAAGCTAATCTACAAACTTAATCATATGCGTGTAAATCGATCGCCTAAAACTTATTCACATTCGTCTGAAACTTATTCATATGCCTACTAAGCTTATATGTTTTGGCTGTTTGTTTTATAAATTTCTTTTTCTCTATGGGGTGGCCCATCTGATCATTGGATTGGTCTGATTTTTCGCGTCATCCCATCTTTCTTGTGGGGCCATCCTGTTGGATGGGTTGGATGTTATACACACCATGATAGGCCTCGCAAGCAGTTAGTTGCATATAATTTCCATCTACAACAGTTGAAGGTGAACCAGTTCCAAGTGCTATCCTATATGTATTCCAATGCTGTGGAAGTAAACTGAAGTAGCTTTGCATTTGCCGTGCCTTTATTTCAAGCCCAAGTTGACACGCCTAATTACAATTTAAGGCCCCAGGGCCTCAATGTGGCTACTAATGAGGGATGTGGCAATTTGGTTATTTCCACTTCAACTAAAAAAATTGCAATTCAATTTGATAGTGCATCCAAACGCACCCAGTTTTGAAATGGTGCATTGATGTTCCAATCAGCTGAATTAAAAATTGCACCTGTCTCATCAGTTCCCCAGAATACAATTATCTGTGGACTCACCATACCTAACTGATTGCATTGTCATACAGTATAGTGAGAAATGATCTAGTGGACCAAGTGTATGAAACCTTCCCATACACCCAGTTGCATTTGGACTTGTTGGCATCCACATCAGCTATCTGGACCATCCATTTATGTTCAGTCCACTCTTCTTATGCGACTGTGCAAAAATCACCATCGCTAAACACATAACTAACTAGACCTATCTTCAATAACGATCTTGTCCATCAATTCTTGCATGCCACCGAGTGGATCGTTTGGATCATTTGATCAGTACAATCTTTTCAAGACAGCCTAGGAAGAGTCAGTGCGGCCTAACGAACGGTTCAGATTGATAATATGAATTGTTCAAATGCTAAAATACAACTAGGTGCATGGGAAGTTTCAATACAGTTGGCCCATTAAAATTATTTCTCTAAGTTAGTAGCTCATTAAGATTAGTAACATTTTAAAAAGAAAAGGGCATTTTGGTCATTGAAAGATAAAGGAGTTGGAAGTGTCCATTTCATAGATGGTGAAGGCTGGTGAGAGATCACGTACCGTTTGGTAAACCCAACTACCAAATGCCATTTCAACACTGGCTTTGAGAACTCTGTATTAGATATAAAACAGTTCTTGAGTTAGGTCGCACATGCACTTCACGTTCCTTTGCCATGGTTGTGTCAGTCGACACAGTTTTACAACAATCAAGACCGTCCAAATCTCTGGCCCAGCTGTGGATGGAGCATAAATGATAAAAAAAAAAAAGAAGCACTGAGAGTATGATATTAACCATTCCCTTAGAATTTGGACCGCTCACTATCTTAATTTTGACCATCCCATTGATTGGATGGTTAGGATTGGTTGATCGCTGTGAATTTTTAGATGTACACTCGATCCACTATTGGACCCACAATTTGGATGGTTTGGATAGTTGTACATCAGTGCCACGTGTGCAAATCCAATATACGAGTCCCGTTCTCTCTCTCCCCAGGAGAAGTACAAGAGCTATGACCGTCGATGGTGATTGTGATGAGGAGTCGTTGGGTACTGAGCCTAAAAAATGTACGCGGATTTCCTGCGCAAGTCTTTCGCAGGAAGTTGCTGCGCCTGGAACATAGGTGGGCCCCACCGAGATGTTTGTGAGAAATCCACCCCGTCCATCGGTTTCGTGAGATCATTTTAGTAGGTGAGACCAGAAATGAACTGGATAAAATATTCTAGTGGGCCGAAAATGTGAGGATTGAACGTCCACAGTTGAAATATTCGTGGGGCCACAGAAGTTTTGAATCAGGATAATATTTGTGTTTTCAGCTCATTCCAGTACGAATGACATTATGAACGGTATGGATGGCATATAAACATCACTGTAGAACCCAGAGAGGTTTCAACGGTAGGAATTTCCCTACCCACCTTTTCTTTCGGTGCAGCCCACTTGAGTCTTGGGTCCGGATCAATTTTGGAATAAATTCCCACCGCAGGAATTGCCTTCGCACGAAATCTGCATCCACTTTGGTCATGATTCGGTACACGTGTCACCCATTTTGTGACGGTCCACACCGCTGATATGACAGGCCCATTGAGGCAATGGTTTCCTGGAAACTCCCAGGTTGCCCTAACAGGGAGTTCCTGCAGCGGGAAGCTATGTGGGGCCTACTGCTACGTCTGTGTGATATCCACTCCGTTCATCAGTTTTGAAAGCTCATGTTAGGAAGTAAATAAAAAAAAATTAGGGCAATCCAAAACTCAAGTGGCCCACTGGTGGGCATTTTATTATCACTATTTCCTGTGTCATGGCCCACTTGAGTGTTGGATTGCCTAACACAAGCTTGGGAAACTGATGGCCGGATGCCAGACAGAATGGTGTGGACCCCGCCTAGCTTTCCCCTATAGGAACTCTACACGTTGGCAGGGGCACAGTCAATTCGCGTAGGATTGAAGAACCCACGCTTCATTCCGTACTTATCCATGCACGACCAGGATCTTTCCGTACTTATCCATGCACGGCCAGGATCTAAGTACCATGTGCAGTATACGGCACATGCACTGCGAGGAGAAACAACCAACAGAATCTAAGTACAGATAAGTGATCATCGGCAATCAGCAAGCTAGGGATCGAATTAGATGCAGCCCTATCCTCACCCAGCACGGTGGGGCCCACCTTGATGTATGTATTGTATATCCATGCCGTCCATCCTTTTTTCCAGCTCATTTTAGGGCATGAGCCCAAAACTGAAGCAGATCCAAATCTCAGGTGGACAACACATCAGGAAGCAGTGGTGATGGACCATTAAAAACTTTTTTCAATGAATGGAAAAAAAAAAAAATAACAAATATCAGCTAGATCCAAAACTATTAAAAACTTTTGTCAATGAAGGGAAAAAAAAAAAACAAATATCAGCCAGATCCAAAACTTTTGTGACCCATAAGAAGTTTTTAAAGGTCCATCACCACTTTCTGTAGTATGGTCCACCTGATATTTGGATCTGCTTCATTTTTGAGATCATGCCCTAAAATGAGGGGTCAAAACCGATGGTGTGGATGTAAGGAACATACAGTACAGTCTGCCCAATAGTTAGGGATCCACTCACCGGGCCCTAAGAGAGCTTTTTTGTTTGATTTTTTTGAGGCATATGCATGTTAAGAACGAACATCCATACCTTTGGTACAGTTGTAGACTTAGTGAAGATAACCTTGTTCAACACACTGAGGTCTAGGTATTGAATCCCAACATGAGGGTGGCTAACATTGGAGGGTGACTAACAATGCATGTTAAGAATGGATAAAATAAAAAATAAAAAAAATATGCATGTTAAGAACGGATAACAACCTTGCATAACCCTAGATCATGTAAAGTGCTATTTTTAGCATACGTAAGCCTGCTCATTTTTCTTCCTCTTCTTTCATTTATTATTATTATTATTTTTCTTTTATAGAGAAAACAGAATGATGATTAAACTAAAAGAGGGAAAGGGAGCTCCCAAAACAAAGATAGGGGTGGGTTGCCCCACACCACAGGAAACAGTGGTGATTGAACACCCACAATTAAAAACTTCTTGGGGCTATAAAAGTTTTGGACCAAGCTGATATTTGTGTTTTGCCTTAATCGAGATCTGTGTGACCTAATCAGCAGGTTGGATTGCAAATAAACATTATAGTGGGCCTTAAGAAGTTTTTAATGTTGGATGTTCAATCCCCACTGTTTCCTATGATGTGGTCCACCTGAGATTTAGATTTGCCTCATTTTTGGGCTCATTTCCTAAAATGATCTGATAAAATAGATAGGTAGTGGATAAAACACATACATCATAGGTGGGCCCCACATCACCGACCAGTACCGAGATTTGTGTAATGGAGGGGTGGTCACTGCCGAGTCTGGGTCCATCCTTGTGAGGGATCGCTTTCACAACGACCAGCTGGTGAAAACTTTTTGTGAAAAATGCCAACCACCTAACAGCTAAGGAGACGACGGCCTTAACTTTGGTGTATTCTATTTTCTTCATCTGATTATTAACTTTTTCTTCTTGATTTTGACTGCTCAAGGAAAGGTAGTCTAACTACATATGAGAATATCAACCACCTGATGAGTGGGCAATCTTGATTCTTGGGATATTAGGTGGGCAGTCATGATTTCTGCGTCCCTGGACGGACATATATCCTACACAAGTGTGATTTTTCATGTGCATGCAAAATGCTCCCTCCATCATTAAAAAGCTAAAAGATCCTGTTAGGCTGTTAGCGTAACTCTTTTTTGTGGCGAACATCAGATTGCTATGATTCTGGGTTAGGAAACAAGGGAACGGATTAGGTGAGACCCCGGAATCACCTAGGCGGTTGGGACCACTTACTGTGGGGCTCACAGTGATGTATTTGCCTTAAATCCACACCGTCCAACCATTTTCAAAGCTCATTTTAGGGCATCATCCCAAACATGAAGCATGCCCAAATCTTAGGCGGACCACACCACAGGAAACAGTCATGATTGAATCTCCACCATTAAAAACTTCATGGAGTCCATCGGAATGTTTATTTGCCATCCAACCTGTTGATAAGGTCACAAATACCTATATGAAGAGACCACACAAATATCATCTTGATCCGAATCTTTTGTGGCCAACAAGAAGTTTTTAATGGTCAATTACTATTTACTACTGTTTCATGTACTATGGTCCATATGAAATTTGAATCCGCTTTATTTTTTGGATCATGCCCTAAAATGAGTTTTCAGTAAAAATGGACGGCATGGATGTACTCACATACATCAAGGTGAGCCCCACAGTCAGGGGTCCCACGCACCTCTATGAATCCGGGGATCCACTGAACCGCGCCCAGGAAACAAACATGGCGGGGACCGCCTGCCGAACAGTTTGGATCTTGCACAATCTTTTTAGATTGGAATGTGTTAATATCTTTTTTTATGTACTGGGGCTTTCTGTAGCTGCTTCAATTGTTTTTTTTTTTTGCATCCTGTTTGGTTGACACCAAAAAACTCATTTTTAATTAACAGAAATTATGAATTAAAGATCTTCATCTCTAATACATAATTACAATTGACATGAACTCATTTATGTTTTAGAATCAATATCTCTAATGCATAATTATTGTTAACTAAAATGAGATGAACTCGTTTTTTGGTGTCCGCCAAACAGGGCCTTAGTTTTTTAAGTCTGTTTCAAGCAAAAGCCAAAAGTACATTGGGAAATGAAGTCATGTGTGATCAGGGAAAAAGGCTATGGCAGGCATTCAGATTGGGATTCGTTGTGATCTTCTTTTGTGGAGAAACGAATGATTCGAAGAGTTTTAAACAATTCAGATGATCTTGTAAAATGCTTCAGGCCTCTATTTACTATGAAAAGAAAGGGCAAAGCTAGAAAAATAAGGTGCAATGATAAAAACAGGGAGGATGGGTATTTTAAGTCAAATAGCATGTTTCACGCATAACTAGTGTTGCAGGTGAGAATTTTGTGCAGTGAGCTACCGACGGGCCCACCATGCCTCAAAAATCAGGTGGACTGCACCATAGAAAATAACCACCAACCAAAAACCTCCAAATTCATGCTGCGACCCCCCTCATGGTTGGATTGGTGTGGTTTTCCGAACATCCCAAGTTCATGGTGAGGTGACCCTGCTGAATGGTTTGGATGCCATACACGCACCATGGTGGGCCTTACATACAGCTAGTTGCACACATTTTCTCATCTACAACTAGAGGTGTGTGAGCAGGAGAAGCCTTCAAAAACCAATCTACAATGACTAATAACAAGCACTGGTTACATGCTGTGTTGGCAATCGACACAACATGGTTATGAATCAAATGATCCGATATGGCTCTACCACACATGATTTCATATAAAGATAATAATAAAAGGGAGACTATTTACACCATCTGGATTAATTAGCATAGACCCATATTTCATTTTGGAAATTGAAAATAGTTGAAGTGAACTATTCCAGTTCCTGCAATTTGAAAATGCGTGTGCTCAAATCCAACAGGGTGTGGGTAGATATCAATTTCCTAATAAAACATAACCAAGACTTGCATAATAAGTATTTTAATAATATTCTAAAGCAATACATATACAGCCATGAAACTGTGCCTAGAGATTTTGGGTCAAGCAAGTCGGAATACACCTCTATATAACAGAAGAAGCCAAGGACATTTTTGCCCATGCAATTAGTTTTAGGAGAGCCGTGGTGAGATTCTACAGGACATTAAATGGGATTTTCAATATAGATCAGTGATACTTCTGGAATTTTGAAAATCTGTGTGCTTATAAAAGGATGGGTTGGATTTTAAGCGCGTCAGGGCACAGCTTGGATTTTACCCGCTCCATTTTCATGTGCGAATAGCCATCTCCCACTTCTCTTTGCATTCGCGTGTAGCCCACACAATGAGCCCATCCAAGAAAGGCCAAGCGAGGCCACCATGATGACTGTGTAACATCCATCTGTACATCTGTTTTGTGTCCTCATGTTAGGATGTTAGCCCAAACAAGAGACAAACCAAAACTCGAGTGGGCCACAAAATAGGAAAAGGTGTGGATGGGTTGTTGACCGTTGACGACCTTCTTTTTCTCTGTGTGTATAGCTGCATCCTTTCCTCCACCAGCATCGCATGCGCCAATTACCCTAGTGCTAAAAAAGTCATCCTTCATCTTCTTTTACTTAAAACCCATCATCATCAGCCATTCCCCCAGACTAATCCCCTCCTTTCTTCTAAGAAAACCAGGTCCACAACACACATCAACGGAAGTTTTTATGTTTCCAACTACGTAGTGAAGCTATTCTTTTGCTCCATGATTCTTGATCTGTATCGTCTTGATCTGTATGGCCGTCAGTCTTCCCCTGAGAAGTAACTAACCTTGTAAGATTGAGCTCCCAACACCATAAAATTACGAAGAATATCGACTACATGGGATTTCGATATACCCCAGAAAGTCAATCCAACAAGGCAATGACTGGTAAGGCTGTCTTTTTTGGAGATGATGTATGATTACTACCAATTTCTCTATCACAACTGAATAAAATCATAACAAAGCCGCCCTTTATCATTTCCTCTAATCAAGCTATGGGGACGTCCTGTCTTATTATATTTTCAAGCTAGGACCCTGACTAATATGTGCAGGAATTTTTAATGACCATCCCTCAGTTTATAAAGTCTACTACTTAAAAGGCTTAAAATCTTTTGATTTTAACCCCTGAGTCACATTTCTACTTGTTGTCAGCGATTGATCTTTTGCTTCTTGCTGGTTTTGGTAACTGACTTCTCCATCCTTGCTGATATGACGACAGTGAATTCTCCCACCATTTTTTACGCATGTCAACCAGCATTTGGTCTCACGTGTTTGTCTCATCTGGTCATCATCTAACTGCAATGTTTAAAATGAAATATTCTCCATCACAAGCACCGCACACCCAGACCCAGAGACAGATTCCATCTTTCAAAGTGGAGTTATCTAGAGAGGCCTATCATATCTTGAGAATTCAACCGATTCCAAAATGTGATTCCTGCCCTCACATGAATTAGGGAAGTTGGAAAGCTTTAAATCAAACTTGTTTTTTATAAAGATTTTTTTGAAAGGTTATGATTTTATTGATCAGAAAGCCAAAAGGCCAAAAGAATTACAAAGCAACCCAAGAATTAGAAGAGACACAGTCGTCAAAAGTGATTGAGTTCAAGGCCCAATCATTATATCCAATTTAGCCTGCCTAAAAACATTCGACACTGTCCCATTGAGATTGGGGAAACAATGATTTGTTCCTTTCTTCCAATAAGGCCCAAAGACCATCAAATAAAAGCCAAACTCCACAACCTTCTTCCTTTCTTCCCAATCCCACCCCCACGCCAGGCGGTATTCATAGCATTGGTACTGTTACATGTATCACTAGCTGGGGATACAAAAACATGTATCGATATTGCCGATATTATTGCTGATAGCCGAAATATTCTCCATCACAAGCACCGCACACCCAGACCCAAAGATTCCTCCCTTCAAAGTGGAGTTATCTAGAGGGCCCTATCATATCTTGAGAATTCAACCAATTCTGAAATGTGATTCCTGCCCTCACAGGAAGTAGGGAAGTTGGAAAGCATTAAATCAAACTCTTTTTTTTTTTTGATAAAGATTTTTTTGAAAGGTTACGATTTTATTGATTAGAAGGCCAAAAGGCCAAAAAATTACAAAGCAACCCAAGAATTAGAAGAGAGAACACAATCGTCAAAAGCGATTGAGTTCGAGGCCCAATCATCATATCCAATTTAGCTTACCTAAAAACCTACGACATTGTCCCATTGAGATTGCGGAAACAATGATTTGTTCCTTTCTTCCAATAAGGCCCAGAAACCATCCAATAAAAGCCAAACTCCTCAACCTTCTTCCTTTCTTCCCAATCCCACCCCCACGCAGGTAGTATTCATAGCATTGGTATCGTTACATGTATCGCTAGCTAGAGATATGAAAACGTGTATTGATATTGCCGATATTATTGATGATACCCGGAAATGTATTGCCGACTGAGGGAAACATTGAGGACAAACGAGGAAATGGTAGAATTTCGCAATGAAACTTCGGGAGATGCTAAAATATACATATTTGCATATTTAGGAATCAAATAATTGCAAAAAAGATGCATACATAATAAGTTTCTCTTTAATGGGGGTCTAAAAGCATGTAACGGTGACTCGGGAAAACATTAGAGAAACATGGGGGAAATGGTGGAATTTTTCAATGATACTTTAGGACATGCTAAAATACACATATTTGCATATTTAAGAATCAAATAATATTGAAAAAAATGCATATTTGCACATTTAGGCACTAAATAATAAGTTTTCTTTTAATGGGACCTAAAAGCATGCATTGTCGACTTACAGAAACATGGGGAAAATGGTGGATCCATCCATCTATCCATGCATGCACATGCATACATACATACAAACACATATGCATGATTCATCCATCCATCCACCTAAGAATCTCTCCCACAACTCCCTAACAAAAGAGAAGTGAATGAAGAAATGGATGACCAACTCCCCATTCCACAGACAAAGTAGGTGGACATTGGTGATCATCATCCTCCTCTTACAAAGATTAATGATCAGAAGGACCTTATTCCTACCTATCATTAGAGCTGAGCATGAGCCAAGCCAGCTCGGTTAGCTCGCTCGACTCGGCTCGAACTAGCTCGATTCGAAGGCTAGATTCGAACCAAGCCGAGCCATTTTTCCAAGCTCGAAATGATTTTCAAGCCGAGCTCGAGCTAACCCAAGCTCAATTCGGCTCGACTTGAAGTTCGGCTTGATTGAAGCTCGATTCGGCTCGGCTCAGCTCAACTCGGCTGACTCACTTGTAAAAAACTAAAAAAATATATTTTTTAGTCCCACATCGGGAGTGAACAAAGAAATGAGAGATGAAACTCTCTATAAAAGTAAGTGGGGGGTGTCAATGGGCTTTGGGTTGCCTTTGGACCCAATTTTGAACAGTTTTAAGCCCGGCTTTTGGGCTGGGCCTATTTAAAATTTTGTTTTCTATAGGCTCGAACTCACTCGAAAGCTCGGTCGAGCTAGCTTGAACATGTTAGTCCAGCTAGAAGGCCGAGCTGAGCCGAACACGAGCTAGGGTGGTCATTGAGAGAGCCTAGCTCGAACAAGGCTCAGCTCGGCTCGTGCTCACCTCTACCTACCATCCATGCCAACGCAACAACCTTAGGAGGAGCCCCATAGAGCCAAATGAAAGAGGTGAACACTACTTCAGGAGGGTAACCCCGAGAAGCAACCTGTAAAAAAGATCATATTGAAAACTGCCCGAACTTATCCTTACTCCAAATCGACAAACTGTAGCTATTGTAGAGGGACTAATTCCATGGAGTCGTTTCGACAACCTAATGAACTCGGTCACTTCCTATTACAAAAGGTTCCTACAGTAAGGAGGGGTCTAAACCGCCCCAATAGTGGTAACCAAATAGCAATGAGCAATAGTAACATCCGCATCCGGAGCCAAGCTAGACAGCCTTAGGTAGTCTTCACACAAAGTTTTATTGCCAAGCCAAACGTCCTCCCAAACCCGATCTTCTTCCCCATCGCCCAATGAGAACCCACTTCCCTCCTTGAGCCTGGTGATTGCTTTCCACAACCCCGTCACCCTATACAAAGAAGATTCTTTTCTCCCCCCCCCCCCCCCCAAACCCAACTCCGTGCTTCCTGGCTATTACTTCCTTCCAAAGGCCGCCCTCTTCTTTGCAGAACCTCCAAAGACCCAAAAGCGTTGCATTTATTACCTCCAACTTATATCCACACCCCCTTCCCTAGACGGCTTACAAACCTATGATGGAACTTGTTCTTTTCCTTTGCGACCCCCCCCCCCCTCAAAACATCCTTCGGGCACCAGAATAGGGACAAGAAGTAAATTGGGAGATTCAATAACACTGCTTTGATTAGCGCTAATGTACCCTTGAGATGCCAGCGTTTCCATGAAGACAAATTTCCTTTCAACTTTCTCAATTAACCTGTCCCACAAATGCTTCGTCGGCTTTCTATGCATAGAGGGAGATCCATATATGAAGAAGGAAATGACCCTGCCCTGCAACCAAACACCTCCGCAAGTGCCTCCACCTCCTTTGAAACAACAATGCCCAACATTTCGCTTTTGAGGATATTCACACTTAGGTTAGACACCTCTTCGAACCACCGAATAATTTTCCTTAAATGTCCACCTCAGCTGCATCTACATCACAAAACAGAATTGTATTGTCGGCAAACTGAAGATGGGAAAATTGAAACTCTCCTTTGTCAACCTTAAACCCACTTATAAGGCCTACAGATAACCCCTTTGTCCAGCATCTTACATAAGGCTTCAACTACTGCCATGAATATGAATGACGACAATGGATCCCCCCTATCTAAGCCCTCTTGAAGATTTGAAAGACCTTTTGGGCAATCCATTGACTTGGATTGAAAACTTGGTTGACCTTATGCACGAATTCATCTCCTCCATCTCTCTCCATACCCAAACCGACCCAACATGTAGTCCAAGAAATTCCAATCAACATGATCACGCCCTTTCAATGTCGAGCTTGCAAACTATGTGCGAGAGAATTTGAGAAAGAGACTAAGGAGGATTCCATGGTGTATGCCCTTGTGGCAAGAGAGATTACACCTGAGGTTCCATCAGAGTTACCCCATGAGGTAACATCGGTTTTAAAAGAATACAGTGATGTATTTCCTGAGGATTTACCGAACGAGTTACCGCCTATGAGGGACATTCAGCATGCCATTGACTTCATCCCAGGATCAACTCTACCGAACCTTCCTCACTACAGGATGAACCCTGCAGAACATGCAGAGTTGAAGAGGCAAATTGATGAGTTTCTGCAAAAGGGTTTCATCCAAGAGAGTATGAGCCCGTGTGCCGTGCCTGCATTGTTGACGCCAAAGAAAGACGGCATGTGGCGCATGTGTTTGGACAGCCGTGCCATAAACAAAATTACTGTCAAGTACAGGTTCCCCATACCTAGACTTGATGACATGCTTGACATGATGGCCAGGTCCACTATATTCTCTAAAATAGATCTCAAGAGTGGATATCACCAAATCCGTATACGCCCAGGGGATGAATGGAAAACTGCGTTTAAAACAAAAGATGGGTTGTATGAGTGGTTGGTCATGCCCTTCGGCTTGACTAATGCACCCAGTACGTTCATGCAGGTGATGACACAAGCTTTAAGGCCGTTCATGGAAAAGTTCCTAGTGGTGTACTTTGACAACATTCTTATTTACAGTACCACTAAGGAATTACACCTTGAACATTTAAATAAGGTTTGTAGCGTCCTTAGGAAGGAAAAGTTGTACGCTAATCTTAAAAAATGCGCATTCATGTCTAGCTAAGTAGTGTTCTTAGGATTTATAGTATCATCTGAAGGGATGCGCGCAGACCCTGAAAAGGTCAGGGCCATAGTTGAGTGGCCAGAACCGAGGAACATTCATGAAGTGCGAAGCTTTCACTGCCTAGCAACTTTCTATCGTTGGTTCATTAGGGGTTTTAGCACGATCATGGATCCCATTACATAATGCATGAAAAAGGGAGAATTCGTGTGGTCTAAAGTCGCAGTCAAGGCTTTTAAGGAGATGAAGGGCAAAATGGTAGAAGCTCATGTCATGCGTCTACCTGACTTTTCTAAAGTCTTTGAAGTAGCGTGTGATGCGTCTGGTGTCGGTATAGGTGGAGTGTTGAGTCAAGAAGGACACCCAATGGCCTATTTCAGTGAGAAGCTGAATGAAGCAAAACAAAAATACTCCACTTACGACAAAGAATTTTGTGCGGTAGTGCAATCCCTGAGACATTGGCGACACTATCTCCTACCGCAGGAATTCGTCTTGTTTTTTTACCATGAGGCTTTGAGATATTTGCATTCTTAGAAGAAACTCAACCCAAGGCATGCCAAGTGGGTAGCGTTTCTTCAGGAATATTCGTTTGTTTTGAAACACAAGGCCGGGGTTGAAAACAAACCAGCGGATGCCCTTAGTAGAAGAGTGGCGTTGCTCAACTCCTTGAGTGTAGAGGTAGTCGGGTTTGAGCAACTGAAAGATGAATACCCCACATGTCCTGATTTTGGGGGTACTTACGTGTCGCTCTCTAGTGACCAACGTATTATGGGTGAATATGTTCTTAAAGATGGCTTCCTTTTCAAGGGAGACAGACTTTGTATTCCCCATATGTCCCTTCGTGAATTCCTCATCTGGGAGCTTCATTCAGGAGGAATAGCTGGCCATTTTGGTCGTGACAAGACCATTGCCCTTGTGGAAGATCGTTTCTATTGGCCAAGTCTCAAGCGAGACGTAGTCAAAGTTTTAGGGCAGTGTCGTACATGTCAACTGGCAAAACAGAAAAAGCAAAATACCGGGCTGGATACGCCATTGCCAGTGCCACATACTCCGTGGCAGGATATTAGTATGGACTTCGTGCTTGGGCTTCCCAAGACAATAAAAAAGCACGATTCCATTTTTGTCGTGGTGGACCGTTTTTCTAAAATGGCTCACTTCCTGCCATGTTCGAAAACGTCGGATGCGTCTCATGTCACTCGTATTTTTTTTGATGGTGTGGTGCGTCTCCATGGGTTACCTAAAACTATAGTGTCTGATCGTGATGTTTGATTTACTAGCTATTTTTGGAAGACACTGTGGCACATTATGGGAACTCGTTTGCAATTCTCTACTGCTTACTACTCACAAACAGACGGTCAAACTGAAGTGGTAAACCGTAGTCTTGAAAATCTTCTACGTTGTCTAGTGGGTGAACATGTTAAGACTTGGGATCTAATTTTACCAACTGCTAAACTTGCTTACAATGGGTCAGTTAATAGGTCTACAGGGTTGAGTCCTTTTGAAACTGTAAGTGGTTACAAACCTAGAATGCCCATAGATCTCTTACCTATTTCCATTACCCAAAGGTCTTCTGAATCAGCCGATGCATTTGCACGCCATATTCATAATTTGCATACACATGTTAGACAGCGGATAAATAAGAGTAATGATGATTATAAAATTTCTGCTGATTCTCATCGTAGAGCGCAAGAATTTCAGGAAGGAGACTGTAATGGTGCGAGTAAGGCGAGAACGATTCTCTCAAGGAGTCGCTAAGAAGTTACAAGCGCGCAGTACTGGACCATTCAAGATATTACGAAAGGTTGGGTACAACGCATATCGAATTGACCTTCCACCTGAAATGAGCATTAATCCAACTTTTAATGTGGAAGATCTAGTCCGTTCCCATGCTCCCATTATTGATCCATCGTCGCTTTCATGGCCTTTTTCTGACTTTGCTTCCCAACCCCTTCCACCCCTTCCCCTACCCATTACCCATAAAGAAGAAATTGAGAAAATCTTGGAGGATGAGATAGTATCTACGAGAGATGGGGGCTTCCAGAGGTATCTTGCCAAGTGGAAGAATAAACCACCTTCTGAATCGACGTGGTTGACTGAAGCGGAATTGCAGCTTGTTGATCCAGACTTACTAGAGCGCCACAAGAGTTTTAACTCGTCGAAGTCGAGTTTTTCTCACCCGAGGGGAGTTGATGAGGACACAATACCATTTCAAGTGTACCAACGAAGAAAGCGCCAACCACAAGTACCATCCTTGTGGATAGGCGACTATTGAGGAGCTGAAGACCCTTCACATGTGATAAGACACATAGAAGACCCCATCCAGGGAGGACACGTGTGAAGGAAGAAGGGAGAAACAAGACTAAAGAGCTGAAGACTTCGGGCGCCGATCGGGCGCTCGACCATTGATCGGGCGCCCGAGTTTGGCCTTTCGAGCGCCCGAAACTCTCTGGACGTTTTTGGACGTCTTCGGGCGCTCGAACTTTCCCGCACTTATGTTATTTTGCGCGTTTTGCTTAGTTTTAGGGGTAGTTTAGTACTTTTATGTCTTTATTTGGTTATTTAAGAGGGATAAAGCCCTAAACACGAATTTAACTTGGATTATTGATTAATGAAAAGCCTCTTGGAGCTTTCTTCCTGTCTCTCTCTCTCTCTCTCTCTCTTTCTCTCTCTCTCTCTCTGTGATGTTTCTTCCTTTTCCCCGATCCTCTTTTCTTCTAATTGCTTCTTATGCCCCTCTAACCTTCTTCCAGGTAAACCTATCTTTACTAATCTATTTGTTTCGATTCCTACAATCTCCAAATTCTGATTTTGATCCTAGAACCCTAATTTTCAGAATTTCAAATCCCTAATCCTAAACTCCTGATTTTTTGGATTAGAGATTCCTTTTAACTGATTGGGTCATAGCCATGCAAGATCGGGAGGTTTCATCCCTCACCGGATCCAACCATAGTGATACTTGAACATCGTACTTCATGGTTGTGATGAATGGCCCGTTCCATTGCATGTTCCTTGTGATCTTCTTAGTTCATGATGAGGATTACTAGATTTAATATTGTTATTGCTGTTTAATTCCGCTGATTTAATTGTGTTCATGAACATGCATCATGATTAGGGCATCCTGCATCAAGATGACTAACTTAGACATTTGCATTTAGCACTGGGTACTTTCTCTTTTTGTATTTATCACAAAGTATTTAACAACATTGCAATTGTTATGCTGAATACTAGAAACAAAAATCGTGGTCCACAACTCAAAAGTGTTAGGTTTCTTGTGGCAGTAAGTTGAATGTGGGGCCAAATTCATATTCATACCCCACAACGATGAAATTTCTATATTAACAACGATGGAGGCATACAGAAAAAATACCTTTACACCTGAAATATCATCACTTCTGTTCCTCCATGAAATGCAGCACATTCCATATATACGATACAAAATTCTCTACTTTACCAGTTATCCTTTGCTTCTCGGATGACACCTAATGCTTGTGCATCATCTGCAGTGGCCGGTATATTCAACGACAACCTGATTTCCATGCTTGAAATGCGGAGAAACGGATTGCATGACTTCTCCCTCTTCAATGTCGTTGGAATCTAAAAATATAAATATAAGTCAAACTCTAAATATATAATGGAAATGCCACTCTTTCATGTAGAATTATGAGTGATTGTTAGCCAGAAAATCAGACGACCACAATGACTCACAGACAACAAAAGAGTGACTGGAACAAAGGGACATTTTTAGGGCCTGTTTAGGTAGCCAAAAAGTTCTGCCCAGATGGTATTATCTGGATGGCAGCACTATCCATGGTTTGTCAATCACCCTTGGGTGTGAATTCTGATAAAATTGAAGATAATGCTATCCAATAAAGTGACTGTTAGCTTTCATGAGCAAATTGGGATACGAATTTGGTTTTAGCTTATCCTCCACATTTATAGGGAGGAGTATCTACTTCTTGGATGCAAGCATGTCACATGGGCCACAAGTGAGATTCCGTCTTCAAACACCACAAATGTGCCACATCCACCCTTCATGGATCCCACATGTGTCGCATGAGCAAAGTGCACATGTACATATGCCATATGTGGCACCATACACCTTCAAGCATCCCAAATGTGGCACCGTGCATCTTTAAACGACATACATATGTGCCGTGCAGTGTTATCTATGTATGATTTGAATTATAAATAATTGTACAATTACCATTACCAATTTTATGAATATTATGATTATTGTATTGCATCGTACAGATTGTACGATAATAGTAGACTGCATAAATGGGCCCAAAAATACATTAGAAAAAATCAAAATTTCATTTTTTATTCATCTTTTCTTCCTTCCTTTTACCTTTATGCTTAGAAAACATTAGAAAGGCCCACCCCTATTAAAAATATCCTCATTTTGTCTTCTGAGAGAAAGAGAGAGAGAGATTTGGGGATTTTGATATTAGAAAACCCAAAACAAAGAAACACGACATTTTTTTATTTAGTCAGGTAATTGAGAGTCATTTTTTCCAATGCGATTCTACACTCAAGACAGAAAGGAACAAAACTATCAAAGGACTCATGTATGTTTTTTAAGGTAAATATCTTGAAAGGAAAAAAGGGAAAAAGATAAGAATCCTTTACTATCATAATATGTATACGATATACATGTTCTCAATTGATATATCACCCTATATGTATTACTCTTCTTGGTGCGTATTAACGGGAAACGGTTGATTTATGAGTTCTTAATATATTTTTTTCTGATTTATTTACAGTTTTTGGAATTTTTTTCCTTTTATCTTTTTAAAGAAATCAGAAAAAAAACTTAACGATTTTCGATTCGATACGATTCAACCACTGTTATGGTTTGCAATATGATAACGATATTGACAACATTGGTGTCGCATGCTAATATCAATCTACTCGCCTTGCATGTCAACATGTGCCAATATGCGAAATGCATACAACAGCCACATGTACTAGTCCATCCATCCTAATTCTAGCTGTTTGCAAAAAACAATCAATACAATGGAATAGACTATCCATGCAAGCTCCAGACAGGCCTTAGCAGGACAAATGTGTCCAGAATAGCCTATCCGGACAGAACTTTGATGGTAACCAAATGGGCCCTTAGTTGTCTTTACAAGGAAGTTTCCAGAATACATCTCTTTAATGAGGTCCTAGAAATTACCGTTGGCAAGCCCTTACTGCAGAGATGGGTTACATGTGCAGCATAGACTTGGAGTGCCTCATTTTTAGGCTCTATGGACAGTGCGAACTTTGCATTACTCTGTACAGTGTCAAAGCCAACATGGTTTTTATTTAGTCAGAAGTACTCAAGACGAGCATTGAAACAGAAACTTTATAAGCAAATGTGGAACTAATGGAAATGATCATGTACCAATGTGTACTCATGGCCGCAATATATATTTGTGTCATCTGGCAACGACATAATTTTTCTGAGTGAAGATAGCATCTACAACAGAAACAATGAAATTTAAGAAAGCTCGAGTTAGAGAAGTTAATCAGAACTCAAGCATGCAGTGCTCATCTAAAATTTTCATTCAAATACAAATGTGACAGATATTTGACCAAGAGGTTCCTAAATGGAGCTGCTTCAAACCTGTAGTATCACTACTGGTAAATAGACAGCCCTTCAAACTTGTGCTTGACATTGCCATTTAGATGTTTTACAAATATTAAAGGGGTAGATTTATTAAATGCTGTATGGGCAAATACGGAATGGAGGAACAGAAATTAGATCAGAAGCATGCAGGCAAACACATGCACGCAACAAACAACACGCACATGCATGTGCACACGCATATATTGTACGACGTATGTAAGCGTGTATGCATTTTCCCCGGTCTTTGTATGCATGCAAACAGAGAGACAAAACAGCGTATCTAGCTGTGAACAATATGTTGTATGACTAAGGTCTTTCCACTTCTCTTTTGCATCAGTAGCTGTGCTCCCTTTCATTGATCTGGTATTTTCGATGACACAGACATTGACACACATCACATGCATTTAATACATGGTCTAGAGAAAAAGTTATTTGCAAGAAATGCATATTGTCAGATGCACGTGTTGCATATTTACTTGTGCATGTGAGTAAGTAAAGGACCTGCTTGGGGCTTCCTTCAAAAAGCTTGCCACATGACAAGCTGAACAATGTGTCTCCTGTAAATATTGCTCCAGATCCTGGAAAGTAGAAGCTGATATGACCTGTTTAAGATTAAGATTTAACCAAAAGGGAATGAGTTCTGAGACCTTCGAGAGATACTTTAATAAATTGAAATTAGATCTCTTATAATTCTTTTGGCTCTAGCTGATGCCATCTATCTGAACACAAGATACCACAAGAAATAAAGAAAAAAGAGGGTGATTTGGAGATTTCTTTTTGAATTTCTGGAGGGTATTTTGAGGATTTTTATAATCCAGTAAACTTTCTAAGATCCGATGGATTAGAGGCTGTTTTGGATGCTTAAGAGTTGAGTGATTAGGAAACATAAAGATCGAGGAGGAATGCTATTTTTTTATATTTTATTTTTTTTCTGAAGGACGATGAGGAATGCTAATGCCCTAATGTGATAACAGAAGGACACCAGATGGGACCCAGGAGGGAGAAAGACGATCTACGGCTGCCGTTGCTGCACAGCACAGGCGACGATGGAGACTGACACCCATTGATTAGTTCATATTTATAGGCGGGCAATCAAGGAAATGGAGGACACCATACTCAGATGTAGATTCTGCTGCCTATTTGAACCGATCAAAGAGAGTGGGAACCTTCCTTCACATAAAAGTCTAAGTTGAATTATGACAGTTGAAAAGAAATGGTTTTTAGGAAAGATATAAGGGTCTTAGTTCTGTTGGTTCTTCTCTGACTTGATGTCTTTGGCTTGGCCAATGGCTGCTATCTCTTTCTTATTGTGAGATAGTCTGCCTAGAGTACTTTGATTAGCTAGCTGCAACACCTCTTTGGCAGGATTATGTCTGTATTGAAGCTTGGTTGGGACTGATTTGGAATTTAGGCAGCTACGGTTCTTGGTTTTTCCATATCTTTGTTTTCTTGTCCCTTTTTATCGGATGTTTTGGCTGAGCTTCATGCCTTTATTGCTTGGTTTTGTTCATTGGTGGACCTTTGTTTGCAGGGGCTTCATTTGTGCTCAATCTTTGGTACTTCATGCATCCTCTTTTATTCTTTTAATAAATTTCATTTTCCTAGCCCAAAAAAAAAAAAAAAAAGGAAAGAAAGAAAAGCAAAGAACAGAAAAAAAAGACTTCCCATCTTTTTATGCATTGAATTGTTATCTAGCAGCAATATTGTATGTACATGGTTCCCTCAAATAACACATGCAATCACTTTTGAGTTTTTCAAGAAATCTTTCTCTAACCATATGAGCATTTGAGAGTAAGAACCAATTGACACTTTGTGGTTCTTTAGCAAAATTGTTCTCAAAGAACATATATCCAATTCTGTGGCTATTTGTTTAAGACAACTCTGTTAACTCACCTGTAAAATATCTCATACATTTTAGGGTTGATTTCACATGCTGCTGTGTTGTGCTCCTCTCTTTCAGTTTCCTACTTGCACCATCTCAGGTGATCAGATCTGCCAACTCCAGTACTGATATCCTGGTTAAAGATGGTACCCAGCTAGGGGAGCTACCCTTCATGTATTTTTGCCAAGATCAATAGGACTAGTTTGAGTTGGGTTGGTGTCCTTGATTGCCTGTTTGTGAGTGGTTTTGTATAGTTTTTGTCCAGTTTGTTTTTCCTTTTCCTTTTCTTTAATAAAATTTAATTTCCCATTCATTAAAAAAAAAAAAAAAAAACACATACTATATTTATACCCCATACTAGTGTTCTCATAAACTTAAGACCACAAAAAAGAAAGAAAAGAAAGTAAGGAGGGAAGACCAGGAGAAAAGAATGAATAAAAAAGGAGGATACATAGAATGCTATTAACAAGAAAACGAATAACAAATGGGAAAAAAAAAATGATCTGTTTGTTTCAATCTTTTATCTATGGGAATCTACTAAAAGGAAAAAGGAAAAAGGAAAAGAAGAAGAAGAAGCATGCTTTCCATCAAATATTAAGCAACTGTCTCTCAGAAAGAATTTGTATTATAATCTGGAGCAACCACTAGAGTTGGACCTCGTGTATGACCAGGGGTCTCCATCACCACCACTTCGTGACCCGCAAACATCCACTTTTCTCCATCACGGAGAGCTATATCAATGCCAGGAATTCGGTCCTTGTCGGTGATTGAGCCAATTACCTACACACAACACAAGTTAAAATCACTAAATGCCTTAAAAATGCTGAAACTTCACTAAATAATACCACCATGCAGCAAACTGCTTTCCAAAAGAAGGTTAGAACAGATTTTGGGTTTGAGCATGAAACCCCAGACCCTATAAATTCGTTTGGGCAGTATTAGAAGAAGCATTTGGTCCTACATATCCTCGATGCAACTTGGACATGAACACAAGTAACGGTGTCGAGCATGCATACGAGGTCTTGGACATGGTTCGCTTTTGAAAATCGGACTCACTAACACGTCAATACGAGTGCGTGAACTAATAAAATATTATTTTCTTAGTATATTGTGTTTAGTCCAGGGTCCATAACGCAGTGTTGCATTTACCTTTGCAGCCTGACTAAGCATAATAACGGTTGTTTTTTTAACAATAAAGTGGAAGTGTCAGAGGCAGTATTAAGTGGGACTAAGAGATGGGTTCTTTGGAGGGAAAGGTTCTTAATGTTTGTTACGAGTTTGAGGACATTGTGAGGCATTGGGTTTTTTCGCATTTTGTTTTGGATGAATTCTCATCATCCATTGTTCTGCTCTCTCTTTGTTTTTAGTCTCTTTGTTCTTCATATAAGTTAGCATTTTCAAAAAGGAGACATTAGAGAGTAGGTAAGCTGAAGTCGAGAGCATCCTAGAGGAGAGTCACTCAATGGACTGAAAGGAGGAGGAGGTGTCCTATCAGAATCAGATAGAGAAAGGCGAGCTAAGCTATCTCTAGATTACTCGAATCAAATTAAAGAGGAGGAAATCAAGTGGCGGCAGCATTCACATGCGGTGTGATTAAAAGAAGGGGACAAAAACACATGTTTCTTCCACTCTGTTGCCGGTGCTAGGGCCAGGAATAACAGAAAAGTGGGTATTGAAGTGGATGGGATAAGAGTTGAAGAGAAGGCTCAAGTCTGTGAAGCCATTGTGCATTTCTACAAGAACTTGCTGAATAGCGACGAGAGGAGTACGCCAAGATTGGACAATTTGCAGTTCAATCAATTATCCTCAATGAATGTGGAGGCTCCTTGTGGATTCTCTTGGGAGGGACAAGGCCCTGGGGCCAAATGGATTTCCGATTGCTTTTCTCCAAGTCTTTCGGAGCGTGTTGAAAAAAGATCTGGCAAGCTGTCTTGGAATTGTTTGAGAAGGGGCGATTGTCAAAGGAACTTGGAGCTTTCTTAATTGCTATTATTCCAAAGGTTAAAGGCACAACTAAGTTAAAGGACTTTAGGCTTATCAGTCTCATCCGCAGGGGGGGATTTCAGGTGGTAATTGCTAAAATTATATCAGTTAGCCAAGGTGTGTTTGCAGTGATAGGAAAATCATACATAGCACTCTCATTGCTCATAAGTGCATTAATTCTATAGGCTCGCCGAGAGTTGCGTGCAAGCTGAATATGAAGAAGGCCTACTATCATGTCAACTAGTGTTTCTTAGACTAAATGCTTCAGAGGTCAGGATGTGATCCCAAGTGGAGGGCTTGGATGCTCTACTGTGTCAAATCGGCTTCCTTTTTGGTGCTGGTAAATGGGGCTCCACAAGGATTCTTTGGGGCTAGGAGCCTCCGGCAGGGGGATCCGTTGTCCCCATTTTTGTTTGTAGAGGCGCCTGAAGCTTTTGAGGAAAATGTTGATCAAAGGGTGGGAGGAGGCCTTATTCGCAGATTCAAAGTTTCGAGCTCAAGCCCTTTGGTCTCCCATCTTAATTTGTAAACAATACCATCATTTTCTGCGAGGCAGATGATGGGTTGGTGGAAAACTAGAGGAAATTGTGTGGTGCTTCGAGGCAATCTCAATTTTGAAGATTAATTGTTCAAAAAGCGAGTTGTTAGGAATAGGTCTTCCTTTTGAGGAAGTTGAGAGGTTGGCTTCAGTTTTTGGGTATGGTGCTGGTAGATTCCCCTCTACTTATCTCAGACTTCCATTGTGCTTTGGAAAATCGGCTAAACATTTTTGGGACAAGGTCATCAAAAGAGTGGAAAGGAAACTTGCGACATGGAAGCCTCGTTACCTTTCATTGAGAGGTTGCCTTTTGCTTATAAAGGCGACCCTCACAAACTTGGCCATTTATTTCATGTCCCTCTTCAAATGGCAAGGATGATTTTGGAGAGGTTGGGGAAGCTTCGGCAAGACTTCTTGTGGAGAGGGGCAAAGGCAAAGTAGAAATTCCATCTCCTTAAATGGCCCGAGATTTGTTAGCCTTTGTAGGATGGGGTGTGGGAATCAAACTCTTGGGGTATGTTAATCAGGCCTTGTTTCGAAAATGGTAGTGGAGATTCGGGATAGAGGAAGGGAGGCTTCTTTTTTTTTTGGGTGTGTGTGTGTGTGTAAAGGATTCCTCTTTATATAGTGCGTCAGGGTTGTGTAAAGTGATCCAAAGTTTTCTCCCAAAATTCAGGGAGGGGTGTCTTTCGCCTTAGGTGAGGGGCCGCGAATCTTCTTCTAGGAGGCCTCGTAGTGTGGAGGAAGCCCACTAATGCTGGAGTTTCTTAGATTAGCTAGCTCGCCCCCGTTGAAAAACATTATAGTCGATCAGTGCTATTTTATGTAGGGATCAAGTGGTTTGGGCTCCCCTATGTAGGACCGTACAAGGGATCTTCAGGAAGAGGGAGTGGATAATGTGTTGCGGCTTCTTGACTTATTGAAAGGCCATCATCCTATTGTAGCGAGTTGGGACGAGATGGTCTAGCTTAGTCACAAGTCTAGTTGCTTTTCGGTTCGGTACTCCTACGATCTGATTTGGAACATGCAATTAGGGTGAAGGCCAAAACTTGCCACTCATGGAGATATGGTGCAACCCCTAGAGTTGCAGCTTTTGTGTGGTTGGTCGGAAGGAAGTGGGTCCTCACGATTGATAATCTGCAAAAGCAATCTTTGGTCATCCCCAATGTCTTTTTGATGTGGATGAGAGATGTAAAGTCAGCGGACCACCTTTTCATTAATTGTCCCTACGCCCGATTGGTTTGGGATTCAGCCCTTACCCTCTTTAATACAATGTCAGTGATGCCGAAATCCATGGAAGAGTTCATCATGGCCTGGCATGGAGGTAATGTGAAGGCTGGAAAAGCGCTTTGGCACTTAGTCCTTATGATGAGTGTTTGGGTGATTTAGGGAGAGTGGAACAGCCGGTGTTTCTACAACAAGTGAGCTTTAATAGAGTGTGGTAAGGAAGGTCAAATCTCGTCTTTGAGTGGGCTTCTAGTTTGGAAACTCTTGAAGGATTATAATTTTGAGTCCCATTTTCCTACGTATTCAAAAAGCAGAATACTATCTTTCAATAACGCATTACAAGAAGCCCACTCGACAAGAAAGGATTTCACTCTAGGGATGACAAAATCATCATCCTTTTCAAAATTATTAAAGCATCGCCCATTCCTCTCCCCCAAATAGACCAAAAGGCCGCTAAGATCACCAACCACCACTCCGCCCGAACTTGTTTCAGAAGACAAACCCATGACCCGCCCCTAACAAACTATCCACCACAACGGGCGTGCACCATTGCACCTTTAACGAATAGAGGATAGAATCCCAAACCCTCCAAGTAAAAGAGCAATGGGTGAATAGGTGATCAATTGTCTCCTCGCTACCCTTACATAAAGCACGCATGTTCGGAATCACCATTCCTCACTTCCCAAGATTGTCGATTGTCAAGACACTCTTTCTACCAACAAGCCACCCAAAGGCCACCATTTCAGGGGAGCACCATACCACCATTGCATGGTCATTGGAGCACAGCCCTCAAGCGGGAGAGAACACAACAGATCAAAGAAAGATGAAACCGAAGAATATTGAACTTTCAAATCGCCACACAAACATATCTTGCTCTTCGAGAATCGTACAAACCAAATGGATTTGTTGAAGGAGCACAAAGTCTTCAAATTCTTCATTAGAAAGATTTTGACAACGAGGGGGCGACCAAACCCTTGAGGAGCCACTAGCCGACCAGTGTTTTAAGTATCGGCAATATTGGCTGATATACCCATGATATATCTTGTATCCCACCCATGCGATATGAAAGGCACAAGTAGTGGGATATATCCCACTTGTTTGTTCCGATGAGCATTTTCGATTTTCGATCCCTTTTTTTTTTTTTGTAAATCATGTTAAATCATTACAAATCCATGATTTTTCACGTTTTGAATGAAAAATCATGGATTGAGAGCTTCGATTTCAGGATTTGGAGGAGATGGGCCGAGTTGCGGAAAATTGAAAAAAATAATAATAATTTTCAATTTCTTGCAAATCGGTTGCAATCTATGTCTAGACTCTAAACATAAAATCAAACATGTATGTAACCTTATCTAGCGATTCTTCTTTTGATTTTGAATGCATTTCTTGTGTTTTCACACGTCTTCTTACATTTATAAATCATATGAATAGACTTTGAATATACTTGCATCAATTCAATTAAACAACGTATAGATTAGGACCCCATACAAAGAAAACCTATTATGTGCACTTGTTTTTTGTAATGTTTTGATTTATAAGTGTATTGATGTCTTTTTTAACAATCACTGAAGTTTCATTGAAAAATTCGACCAATTTCCCAATGTTTCCAACAACGGCGATACATTACGCGATACAACCAATATATCCCATGCAATAACCGATAAGTATCCGTACCCTAAGGGTGCGATACATAACACGATACTTATATTTCGGCAAACACTGTAGCTGACCAACAAGTCACAACCAAAATGTCAACATTCGTCGATAGTCTAGCCAAACCTGAAAACTTGGTTCATTAAGGAGGAACCATCGCCCAAACATCCTTCCAAAATTTAATCTTTTTGCCATTTCTAAAATAAATAAATAACACCAATCTCCTCCTTGAATTTAGCTTTCATGCTTATGATACCCCTCCACAACCCAAATGCTCTACACAAGGAATCCCTTGTCCACCATCCCCCATCCTCAACACCCAGTGCTTGCAATATCAATAATATTGGCCGACATTATTGATATCGCACCTTAGCAAATATGAAACCTACTTGGAATCAAACATAAAAACATAGATTCCTATGTGTCGAGCGATATATCACTATGTATCACGTGTTATCATGCGATATCGGCAATATATTGCTGATATCGCAATTTATCGCGGTTTTTTTGTTTTGTTTTTATATTGGATATCATCGATATACCCAGCAAGAAGCTTATTCTTTTGTTAAAAAAAAAATCCCCAATGCCAATTTTTTTCCCCCTTTTTTGTCAAATTTCTTCCTTCTAACTAGAGTTTTGAATAGCACCCATAGCGTAGCTACGACACTACGTAGCATTAGCAAATAGCATAAATCCCCTATAGCTTAGCGTATATGTAGCGTATGTAGCTCGTAGCGTACATAGCATATGTAGCATGCATGTAGAGTATGTAGCGTCGTGAGTGAATTTCGGTCTATCTTGTGCAAGGATTTGGAAGAAACCCAAATTTTCAAACTAGAATCATCATCTTCTCAGATTTGGGGCCGTTTCTCAATTGGCGAGGTATTTTCTGTTTCGATCCATTTATTTTTGTTTAGATCATATAAAATGAGTGTGAAATTATAAGAAATCTTCTCGATGTTTTGCATAAAAAAAAACAAGGATTTAACCTTCGATTTCGAGATTTGAGTGTAGGTGGCCTGATTTGGGGAAAATTCGAAATTTTCCCAATTTCTCCCAAATTGCTTGGAATGTTGCACTCCAAACATGAAATCAAGCATGTATGAGGCATGATCTACTAATTTGTTAACTTTTTCTTTCAAATTTTGGAGAAAAATATTTTTTGAATTAAATAATAATAAAAAATTTATTCAAATATTTTTTTTTTCAAAATTTCCCTTCAGCCAGCCACTAATCAAACCATTTAGGAATCTTTGATGAATTCATCATCATAGACACTCTAATCCAAATTTGTGTAGGTTGCCCGATTTGGGGGGGGGGGGGGGATTAGGAAAATTCAAAATTTCCCCAATTTCTTCCAAATGGCTTGCAATGTTGCACTTCAAACATGAAATAAAGCATGTATGAGCACGAATCTACTGGTTTGTTAAGTCTTTGTCAATTTTCGAAAAATAAAATTTATTTTTTAATTAAAAAATTATTAAAATATTTTTTTTTGAAATTTCCCTTCAACCCGTTGTCAATTGAGACTAATTTCAAAATATTTAGAAGTGTTTGATGAAATGATCATCACATACACTCTAATTTCAAAATTCGAGTGTAGGTGGCCTGATTTGGGAAAATTGGAGAAAATTCAAAATTTCCCCAATTTCTTATAAATTGCTTGCAATATTGTACTCCAAACATGAAACCGAAACATGTATCAGGGCTGATCTACCAATTTAATAAGTTTTTATTAATTTTCGGAATAAAAATTATTTTTAATTAAAAAATAATAAAATTTTATTAAAATATTAATTTTTTTTGAAATTTTTTTTGGATGTAGAACCTTGCCTTTATTAACGTAATGTTTTTTTGTAAGTAAAACATGTCAGGAGGAAGAGGAGGGAGACAACCCAATATAGGATGGGAATACGGCCGGGCCACTCCCGATAATTGATTTAAGAGTATATGTAATTTATGTGGCCATGTGTCGAAGAGTAGAAGGTCAACTCGCTTGAAGGAGCATTTGGCGGGAAGCATCGCAATGTTGTCTGCCCTAAGTGCACATAGGATGTGAGAGCAAAAATGAAGGTTGTGTTGAAAAAAAAATGTGAAGATAAGATATGAACAAGCTGCGAGAGAGGGAGATTAGGGAGTTAGGGCAGCCACCATATGTAGGTGATGAGGATCTAGTGGATCTCGATGGCAATGATGATTCTGAATATAGATGCACGGTTCAGTAATCCCTACGGGATCAATGGGAAATGGACCAAGAAAGGCAGTGGGAAGCGAGTAGGCCTAGATTTGAGGAGTCTACCCATGAGCATGGTGGGGGGAGTGGAGCAAGGCCAATTGGGGTAGGGGGTAGTGGAGTGAGGGAGAGTTATGGGGGTGGTGGAGGGGAGAGTAGTAAGTGGGGAGGACTATGGGGTATGGGGAGGAGCAATACCATACGGGTGCCGGATCTACCTTCAGATTCAAGGATGTACAAAGAGACCAAAGGGGGCACAAAAGAAACTAAAGAACATGTTTAGTAGAGGGGATGTGAGGAAGAAGGTGAGAAAGTTTATAGCTAAGTTTTTTCATCTACGATCAAATCCCCACAGATGCCGCAGCGAGCTTGCGCTTCAAAAATATGATAAGTGCAGCATGGGGGTAAGGGTATGCAACCGCCCACGCCCCGTGAGATAATGGAGAAGTATTTGGTTGAAGAGTACGTGGAGATGAAGACTTACGTGAATTCATATAGGCAGTCATGGGAGATGTAAGGCTACACCGTCATGTGTGACGGTTGGACCGAGCAGATAAGGATGTCAGTCATAAATTTTATGATCTACTGCAGGGGACGGGCGGTGTTCCTAAAGTTTGTAGATGCCAATGATAAAATAAAAAACGCGAACTACATTTACAAACTAATGCACACTGTCATGCAAAATGTTGGGAGGAAGAACATTATGCAGTTTGTTACAAACAATAGAAGTTCGAGACGAGGAAGGATATAAAGGACAGGTATCATATGTACTAGACCCCCTACGCAGCCCATTGCATCGATCTCATGCTGGAGGCAATCGGAGATAGGTCGTTAGTGAAGACCATTATTTCTGACGCACGGGGTCATCACGACCTTCATATACAACCCCACATGGTTATTAGCCGCGATGTGCAAGAAATGTAGTAGGGATATAGTGCGCTCGGTTCGCCGCAAATTATATCGCCTTAAATAGCCTCCTCAGACATATGCAGAGGCTACGAGAGTAGCTTGGAGAATAAAGGAGCTTGTGTTGAGCAATATGCTCTGGAAGCACGTGCGTAATGTAGTCGCTATTTTGGAGCCCATTTATGTGGTGTTGAGGATGGTTGACAACAAGACAGATCCGTCGATAAGATCGTTGTATGAGTCCATACAACTGATGAAAGAGGCCATCAATCTAAAGCCCCCAAGTCGTATAAGTGTTTGCATGCAATAATCGATGACCGTTGGAAAATGACACTTTCTCACCCACTTTATTAGGCTGGTATGGTAAGTAATTATGATTTATTTTTTCGTCTATATGCTTCAGTACTTTACTAGTTCTTCGCATATCATGTATCCATACTTTATTGTCCTGATGTATAAATATTTGAATCATGTTGGATTTCAATGTATTTCCTGAATCGCAAATACCACACCAACCAGAGACTACGAAGACAATTCATTGAAGAGGGTTGTATGTGAGGTGTACGATCACTTATTCCCCAACTGTCTAAGGCAAGGTACCTTCGGTAGTGAGGTAAATATGTTCCGGACTTACATTCCCCTATCTTCATCTCAATCATTCCATACTTACCCTTACTGCTATATGCCATCAACAGATTATTAGATTCCATGACATGGTTGGAATGTTTAGGTGCAAGATCGCGATGAGGTCGAGGAGCACCATAATGGCATGTGAGTTGTCGCAGTAAAGTTAGTTTTCATATTATTTTAGCAAATTTGAAACTAATGAAAAAAATTATAATTCATAGGCGAATGGTGGGCCATGTACGAGACTGATGCGAGGTTTTATAGCAATTGGTTGTCCATGTGCTCGCGCAAACTGTGTCCGTCCTCCTTACCCTATGAAAGGAATTGGAGCACATGCTCCCTCATTCATAGAAATAAGTGCAATAATTGGGGCACAAGAGGCTTTAGAAGCTAGTGTATTGCCAATACAACATGAAGCTACGAGAGAGGTTGCTCTGTGCCGAAGGAAGAAGAAAAGTGCAGGAGGATCTATTGGATCCTGATGGTGGTTGAACAACATGCATATGTTGAGGACGATGAGGACCCACTTTGCTAATGGGTTAGGTTGGATGACTTGGATACTTTGGATGGCCGACCGGAGCCGCATGTGGCGGTGGAGGCAGTAGAACAAGGGATTGATGTTAACGCTCATGTGGAGCAACAAAGATCTCTTGATGAGGCTTTCGACCCATTGACAAGGAGTCCGGAGGGCAAGTCCGCGACGCGGGACATTGTGGGGAGACATTATCCGACACCAAAACCGAGACAGAGACTGATACAGAGGGTGGGTCCAGTGATGGTGATGACAATGATGATGGTGCGGATGATGGTGACTTTGGTGATAGTGGTGGTAATGGCGATGAGGATGGTAGCGGCGAGAGCGAGTCTCAGAGGCCTCTTAGCCCATTCACCGGGGACAGGAATTTTGATCATACCACCCAGGACATTGACCATGGTTCTCATCCAAATGAACCACAACCTCGTCTTATCATCAACAAGAAATACACTTGTAAGAAGCCACTACGGAAGAAGAAGACCGAACAGTTGACAGAATTAGAGTGGTTACTGGGGATATCCATGAGGGAGGGACGGTGGTAGGAGTATTAGAGGCTCTAGGCGCGGCTCACAGACAAGGGAGTGGAGCTCAAGTTCCAGGCCATAGCATGGATATGGATCACAGACACAGGAGAGTAACTCGAGTCCTGTGCCACTGTATGGGTGTGGATGTGGAGCTAATGGATATGCGAGGAGCGACTCTAGCAGTTACGACTTGTCATTTTTCAACTACAGTCAGGAATTCACTTTCGCATACAGGCAAAGAAATGGGCAACAGTACGGATACCCAAGAGCTCCATCTATGCCCATCCCATATTCATATCAGCCACAAATTGTGATGATTACACAGTACCCACGGATGGGCGTATTGGTTCAATTAAGGGAGGATGAGTACAAGTGTTATGTCATGGAGTATCTTAACTAGTACCATTCTACTATAACCTAGGCACAATACTATTGATTTGTGGAGTAGCAATACTATTCCCAACCCCGTCAAGATGGAGGCGATGGTTACTAGCCACCGCGCAACTCTATGTGGGTCTAGGCCACAGCCAATCACATCATTCATAGGTATATTTCTCAATTTCTACTTCTTTTGCTTTTGAATAAATTGGTTCTGTTTTCATACATTTATAAATGTTATGCATTCAATTCGAATATAGTTGCATTAGTTCAATTAGACATCGCATAGCTTAGGACCCTATACAAAGGAAACCTATTGTGTGCACCTTTTTTTTTTTTTGAGATGTTATTATTTAAAAGTATGTATTAAGGTCTTTTTTAACAATCCCTGAATTTCATTGAAAAAATCAACCATTTTCCCAATGTTTCCCTATGTTTTCCAAAAAGTGCAATAAATTACCAAATACAAACGATATATCCCATGCGATAACTGATACTTATCTGTATCCCAAGGGTGCGATACGTAACACAATACCGATATCGCAAACATTGTTCACACCAACTCTTGGCGACAACTGTTTTTCTCCAACAAGAGTTTTCCTCCAACCTAAACCTCCACCACTTCCCAAGAAGCGAAATATTCATAGCTTCCAAAACTCTTAATAAAATTTTGCTATCCTTAAAAAAAGTATGTTGCATCAATTTATATGTAAAGGAATTCGAAAAATAAATTGATAAGGATAAAAAAAAAAAAAAAAATCAATTCATCAGCATCATCTTCATTGCCATTGGATCCTTATCCCGACAATGTGAGGTCAGTTTTACAAATCTTGTTTTGCCAAAAGATTCAAAACAAGAACTCTCAATCATTATATGCGAATAAAGCACCTTAAAAGCAAACGATAGTAGACAACTGAAAAGTCATTTCCATAAGAGTCATATCTACGGAGTTGGACAGGCAAGCATAGACATCTACCGACATTGCACAATTTCGAAAGTAGTGTCATTATTATATAGCATGCCTCTTTCTTGCTTGGAGTGAGCAATGGAAGGGAATACCATGTTATATAGTATGCCATCTTTCTTGTTGAAGTGAGTAATCAGAGGGAATAGCACAGTAAGGAAAAAGATGATTGTCCTCGAAAGGCATAGATGAGACAAAGCTTTAACGGATGCAGTAAGGACAACATGGGGTAATTGGAGGATGTATACCTTATTTGTGGTTCATTAGAATTTGGGACTCAACATAGCAAGGTACAAGATCTCCCCATCATGTCCAACAATAAGACCGCATTCCCTCCCTCTCACACCTTAGCAATGCCATCTCTAGTCTGTGTTGCACATCATCGAACCATCTCAACCTGATTTCCATCATTATCTCTTATTGGTACCGTTCCTTCTAATGACCTCCTTGATTTTATCCTTGTCTTGCCACGACGATCTTAACATCCTTTTCTCTGCAACACTAAAATCTCCACCCATGCTGCCTTTTTAACTGCCCAAACTGTCCCTTATAGGAAAGCCGAGCAAATAGTTTATAAAGTTTCGTTAGTATAAGGGGATCACATAACACTCCACAAGTACATCTTCACTTCACCTACCCAGCTCTCATTATATTGGAAATATCCTCACCAATCTTCCCATTCTTTTGAATAATAGAGCCAAGGTAATGAAACACATGGCTTTAAGGAATCTCTTGCTCTTAACCTTTTAACTAAAGCCTCGCCTCTATAATTATTATTAATTGTAGAGTACGCTAAAGTTGCAATCCAAATGCTCCGTCTTGGTTTTGTTAATTTTAATTCCTCCATATACTAGAGCCTTCCTCCAAAACCTCCAATTTAGAATTTGCCCCCTCTTTAGTCTCATAGACAAAGCTACATCCTCCACAAAAAAGGGACCTTGTCCAGAACATAAGCAATTAATTCATCTATCACAAGGGCAAAACAATGTTTCAAATAGCGTCCGTAGAGTAGCGGTAGCGTACGCTACGTAGCATAGCATAGCCGTAGCGCTACGTAGCATAGCTAAATAGCGTAAATCCCCTATAGCGTACGCTACAGGGGTCGTAGCGTGTAGCATTTGTAGCGTACGCTACAAGGGTCGTAGCGTGTAGCATTTGTAGTGTAAGCTACAATGTATTTTTTTATTATCTCTCAAAAAATGTATTTTTTTAATTTTTTTTAATTATTGTTTTTTAAAAATGGTGTAAAAGTTGCAACATAAAAATTAAAAATAAAAACTGAAAATGTAAAGTCAAAACCAAATCTTTTTATGTTTACTTTCACTTAAAATGGTGGTGATCCTTAGTTAAAGTTGGTGTGAAATTCACACACTAAAAAACCTTTAAAACTAAAAAGAAAAAGGGTTTTTGAAAACCCCTCTTAACCTCTAGGATTTTTATTTCTTTTCATACTTGTGAGTTGTGACTTGTGGTTTCAATTAAACATTATTAATTGAAGTAGTTTGCGTAAAAAGTTGTTGATGCAATAATTATTTGATTATTGATTTTTTTATAATTTTATATATGTGGATTAGCTTTATAAATGATAATTAATAACTTGCTTGAACATGCTTATACTAGAAAAAATGAATCATTTGTCAGAAATTTTTATATTTTTTGCTTTTTTTTTACTAATTATCATATTTTTCTTATTTTTAAATTAAAAAAATAGAAGTATCATATAGCTTTCGCTACACGCTACAGAGGGTTGAACGCTATGCAACATGCTACCGCTATTTAAAACACTGATGCAGAAAGGTGAGGGGGTTAATGCCAACCTCTAATGGAGATGCACGCACAGACGCAGGCATACACGCACGCACACCCATGGATAGCACAACACTTTGTGCCCCCAGATTGTGTATCATCCCATTGCATGTGTATGATGATTTGTACTGGACCTCCTACGAGATCCACCATTGACTGTTGACTGAGCAAAAAAAAAATTTTGCTTTGATTGGACCATCTTTATTATCTATTATAATAAATGGACCCCCTTCCACAGAATGGAGCCATTGCTGATTTTTGTTGTTAAGTGTTCATTTGGGCTAAGATCATCCAAATACACTAAGTTTTGGACCTTGTCGCATTCACTTTGGAAATACCAAATGAACTATCTAGATCTCGTCCATGTATGCAATTTTTGCAGAAATGACATGAAGGCATGATAATATTGTGCCTCAAGAGGCACTAGATGCGTGCTTGGCACACTACATGTATCCAACATTGTTTTGAGGGGGAAAATAGTGAAGCAATTCATGATCTTGTTACAGTTGACCATTGGCAATTGGAGATAATTGCAAAAGAAACTAATATTTGAGGTTCCTGCGAGGACTTGAAAGCTAGGAGGGCACCAAAAGTTATATTAAAAAAAAAAAAAAATTGTTTAGCCTACGGTGGACTCATTATCATACCATTATAAGGGGAAATTATCATACCTTTGCACCATACCTTGCTTTTAACTCCATATTCCCACCAGTGTGATCATAATGATGATGGGTGTTGAGTATGTATGTTAGGTTTTGATTTTTCCGACTCAGTGCATCTATCACAGGTACAGCTTCGGAAGGGTCTACAACTCCAACTGTACCCGTACCCACATCATGTAGAAGATATGCATAATTATCTTTGAGGCATGGTACCTGAATACAAGAGTGTTGAACAATAATGTTAGCAATGGAAGCATTTATAACTACAACATGATTGGCTTATAAAATTAGATGATAGAATGAGAAGTTTCCATGGCTTCACATAACCTAAATAGGATATATGTTCAAAATTTTGTCAAAGTAAGATATTGGAAAGAGAAGAAGAATCGAGTTGTGTATCACAAATGAACAATCACAACTATCCATAAATGATTTAGGTTATATATTCAAATTTTTGTCAAAGAAAGATATTGGAAAGAGAAGAAGAATGAGTTGTATCGTATCATGATGTATGATGTATCACAGACGAACAACCACAACTATCCATAAATACAAGCCTTGGCAAGCTTATAATCATTTCACATTGGAAAATTAAAAGGACCTGTCTGCTTATGGAAAGGAATGTACTGCTAGCAGATGGAATAAGAAATGCCAGTGGTAAATAGGAAACTTTTATGCAAGTATTTCATGCGGTGAGCAAGGGCTGATATCACAAGAAATCGAAGGGATAAATTGCATTCTTAGCTTAAATCAGGAAGTAGAGGGGAAGATGAATGAGAAAAACCAAACTCCAAAAAGCATCCACTAAATATGATGATAGATTTCTTTCAAGAATCCCATTTCTCAGTTCATTAAGTAAAACTATTTTCCATGAAATTAACCTCTTTTAAGGTTTAAGTGATCTGTTCGTTAGTCTCAGCTTTATTAAAATCAAAGAGAGTAGAGACAAGCAAGGGAATAAAAACAAGAGAGACCAGGAGGCTACTTACAAAGGAAAATGGGATTCCATAATTAAACCCCCCTCTACCCACTCTTCTAGCTAAAACAACAGGCCCGGAGTTCACATGTACTTTATATGGGTCTGAGGCACAGCCGCATAGGTGTATTGACAGCACATGCACGTTTTTACTTATTTTTTGGTTTTGAAGGTATTGATTATTTTGTTTCATACGTCTTCTATGACTTATAAATAATATGAACTGATTATGAATACAATCGCATCACATTCTGTTAGACAACGCATAGTTTAGGACCCTATACAAGGGAAACTTATTATGTGTACTTGTTTTATATGATCTTTTGAGTTTTAAGTGAGTAATAATGTCTTTGTTAACATCCCCTGAAGTTTTAATAAAAAATTCAACAAATTTCCCAATGTTCCCCCAAAACAACGATACATTCTGCAATACATGCCATATTTCCCATGTGATACTGATGTTTCCATAACCCAAGGGTGTGATACGTGCATCGATACCGATACTTAAATCACTAGTCATATCATGCATAGTGAATTATCTAATAAATGAATCGTCTACGGCTGAGGAAGAACATATACTACAATGCCAGCTCTGGAAGTAGGAGCTACTATAATCTGTGAAGTAAATGGTGCTTGTGAAGTAAATGGTGCTGATAAAGATGTCGTCATTGATTAGAACAAGATCCTTAATGTACATATGGCATAGGATGTTGATTCTTCTAACATGTTCTGTATGTATTACGTGAAGAGGGTTATCAAGCATGATTGACAAACATGCCCCAAGTAGAAATATTTGTGAAGGATTACACACTTGGAGAAGATGGGTATTTCAATTATGTTGTATGTTATGTTTTCATCCTACTCTCAAAAAAATGTTTTTATCCTACTTTCATTAAATCATTTCTAAAATGAAATATTTTTCCTTCCTACAACATCTGCACTGGTGGTGAAAGAGGAAACGATAAGTGGGAAGCAAGATTTGAAATTTGTGTGCTATGCAACGCATTGTTCACCACCCATACCGTCAAATATCACTCGATACAGGGCGATACAGACCTGATATACCTGTATCATTCATGGGCAATACCAATACGTATCGATACGTACTATACGTACCGGTTTTGGACAACACTTTAAAACTTGGTGGGAAGACTAAAAGGAAAGTATAAAGACATAGGAATTTGCAATAAAAAGAAAACTAAATGTTTTCATGATAGCATTTAAATTTTGTAGTGGTTATTATGAATGGATGAATACTGTTCAGAAAAAAAAATTATGAATGCATGAGTAATAAATTGTATTTTCACTGTGGTTGTCCTTTCTGCAGGAAGCTTAGCCTAACATCATCAAGCAACAGTTACAGACTTACGGTAGATGATGGGGCAAATATCTACGCATAAATGCAAGTGGTTAGCAAACTTCCATATTTTTGAAGAAAAACTCATATAATTGCTTTGACATTTAAAAACTCCGTATATTTCAGAAGATAGCAAAGCACTCTTTTTCTGGGCAGAACCAAATTAAACACATTTATTTTATTAAAAAAACCTTTTGTGGGCAACTTAAAAAATAGAGACTAGGGGTTGTAATCCATTGATAAAATTACGAACGCGGAAAATTTTAGAAGAGACAGATCAATTTATATAGGGATTACTTCAAAAGAAAGGATTTGAAAGATGAACAAATGATGTTAACCCACTATTTGATTACCTATATAAATACCACTGCTCGTGCACAGAGAAATTCTAATAATTTTAATTAACATTTTTATTTTTATCTTTTTTGGTATATAATATATACACATATACAGCCATTTCTTTTTTTGCTCCATTTTTCAGTCAAAACTGTATTTAACCAAACTTTTTTGTATTTTTCTATTAGTAACTTTTTTAGAGTTGAGGCGTCTCCAACCCCTAGCCTCCACCACCATTGTTTACTTTGGCCCATTATCGACTTATATTTTGTAATTACACCATTTATTTTCCTCTAAATTCAGGTAATGAGAGTAGAAAAGTTTTTTGCTGCAGCAACTACAGGACCGGTGTTGTCAAAATCCTACGATTTACGATTTACAATTTGAGTCAAATATTAAGCAAAACGATTTGAATCCCTTTTTATATGAATCCCTACAATTCTATGATTTGAATCCTATGATTTACAATTCAAATCCCGATTTATGATTTCAATTAAACTTGTTCTCTACTATTTTAAGATTCACTTGATTTTCAATTTGGTGGAGGCTTTAAGAATAGTTTAGAAATGGTAAATTATTTTATTTTGCTCTTTATAAGAGATTAAATGATATATATATTCTCTTCAAGTTAAATCATGGAGCTTTTTTTTTTTTATGATTTCTTACTTCTTAATTGGTTGAAACACCAAATTGATGCATGACTTATCTGGAATGTTTTTATGAATGGTTACGATCATGTTGACTTATATGTATTGTGGAATGATGGTTAAAAATCAAAATATCTTTTTTTGTCGGTCTACAGAATCAAATGCCACTTTTCCAATGTGATTCTCTATTCAAGAAAGGTAGCAAGAACATAAATTATTAAAGGATCCTTGTATTTTTTTAAGGAAATTTCTTGAAAGACAAAAAAAGAAAAGAAAAGAAAAGAAGGAAATATAAGAATCCTTTAAAACTATCATGACATGGTACTTGGTGCATATTGATGGAAAAAAGGAGGATTTATGAGTTTTTAATTTTTTCTGATTTATTTAACATTTTCATATTTTTTTAAAAATATTTTAAGAAAATCATTAAAAAAATCTTCCAATTTACGATACGATTTGTGATTCAAATACGATTCAACCCCCATTACGATTTGCGATACGATAACGATTTTGACAACATTGTATGGGACTAGCATTATAACTTATGTGTAATGCATAGCTAGATGAAAGACTTTGTGGCCTTGTGATGTTAATTGTGTAAGGCTTGGGAATTTTTTATGTAGTTTGAGGAAATTTATCCTTCTATATATGCTGCATACTTTAATAGAGGGCTTGAGAATTTTTTTGGTTCTTTTTGGATTCATTCAAGGAGCGGGTGCAGATTTTGTGCTGAAGGAGAAGGCATACAAACAGGCATGTGCATGAGCTCACACATGTAGGTATATGTGTTTATGCAAGGAAATAAGTAAGGACTAGAGATATGTTATTTTTTATTGAATATTCAACCTTTTCTTCCAATAATTGGATTCTTTGAGAAGAGTGATTCTTCAATCTTCTTCTTTTTTCTAGCAGTGAGATACCCTAAAGCTGTTGAAGTCTTTCAACAGTGTCCTTTCTTGCAAAACAGTCCAGTTTTTTTAAACTACATCAAAGTTTGTGTGTGTGTGTGTGTAAACAAATTGAACGCTTAGGTTTAACTTTTCTAAGGGAGACAATTTAGGCAGGCATAGCCTAAGCAACCTCAAACAAGCTTGAGACAGCTCAACCCTTCCCATGTGGATAGACAATGAGATGATGATTGATCACCCATCCACTTTGAGCAAACCAGATGAATGGTTTGGATCAACAAAACATGGCCCCACCTGTACAGAAACTCGCACATCAGAAAACTGTACATTTGCTCGCATCAGGACCCTATAATTCCTCTTTAACTGGTAATGTAAGCAAAATGTAGACATAAATCCAGCAGGTAAGAAAAGTAGTAGTGAATCACGTTATAAGCATTTTAGTAAATAGAAATAAGAGAAGATCCTTGGAAGTTTAGCTCTACCTATATACACGTGTGTGTGTGTTCATGCACATGCGTGTATTAGCCCTAGTATGAAAATGATTTCACAAACAAATGAACTTTAAAATGCCAATTAACATACTTTGGCCATTCCCATCATGCATTTACATTTCTTCCCGAAAGTAACAAGAATAAGAAGCTTAACAGGAGCAAGGATGGAGTCCCAAGCACTTCAAGAAAGGAAGAAACACGGAGGAAACATAGATTGCACTATAAGAAACTATGGCTGTATACAATACTGGATATTAGGGGAACTAATCTGTTTTTTTTTTCTTTCCGAAAGGTAACACCACCAGGGTATGAACCCACACACTACAGTCTCCACCAGCTCATCTAACGAGCGGGAGGATTAGGGGAACTAATCCACAAATACAATAATGGAATCTTGATTAAACCCTTTCCCAGCAAGGTCATCAGCGCTGCATCACAATGTCCATTGGACAACATGACATCCAGACAACTACGAGAACAATGAAGTCCTCCAAACGCTGCAAACCTTTACAGAATTCTCCACCAGAAACCCATTGAATAACATTTGAAGAATCCCCTTCAACCACAAGCAGGGTAGATTAAAGGTTATAATTGATTCTGACTGCCTTAAGCAAAGACTACAGTCGCATCAGCCTGGTCCTATCTTTCAAAAAAAGAAAAAAAAAGACAAGAAAACAATCAGCTTGGTCCTGAAGAGTCCTCCAATCCCCGCTAGGCCAGGATTTCCCCTTTTCTTGTTGACTGAAATGATTTTAATACCAACAAGCCACTGAAACAATGACCGCAAGACAAAGCAGCAGCACAGCAGCCACAGAAAGAACTTAAAAAACAAAAGAACAATGGGGAAAGATCTGAAATGGGCCCCAAGCCCGACCGAAGCTATGCAACCATCAACCTTTACAGAGAACTCGCTCTTATTAAGACGAACTCAGAGATTGAAAGGTCGCTATGATTGCCTCCTCCTTTGCCCAATCCATGGACTCAATAATTGGCCGAACAGCAAAAGTGAACAAAAGTCACACTTAAGGAGGCCTTCTCATCTTTGACTTCTTCAAGCATGTGAGCTAGCATCCACAGAAAACAGCCCTGGTTAAACCATTTGATGAAATTCTTTGAATCTCCCTAAAAAAATGATAGGTTGAGCTTATATCTAACGGCTAACTGCAAACTTTGGAAGATGACTGCCACTTTAGCCGTACTTGAGTCTCCCCACCCCAACGGGCCCGAAAATTCCAGAATTATCTTGCCGGTATTATTTCTAACCACTCCCCAATCCTCAGTGGCACTGGACTCCCTATGGAACAACCAACAAACTTGAATGTGAAGAAGTTCTCTGAGGGGTATCTTCATCTATCAAAGAACTACCCTCATAATGTAAGGGAGTTTCTGTACACAACATGTATAAAACACTATGTTACCCAAATGTCATGACTGAATTTCTGCCTAAGTAAATTATATTAAAAGTCTAATAAAAATAATGGGAAATGAAGAACACAAAGTTAAAATAAAGCTCACAATTTCAATTTGCAAAGTGGAGGACATGCTAGAAATGTTGCAAAAGTATTGAGCAACTCCAAAAGACTGACTTCCTCCAGTCAAGGTCTTAAAAGGCTTCATAAAGAATCTCCTAAAACCATACAACAAACTTTTCTGAAACCGATACTGCCTCATGTTTGGCCACGTACAGATTTGGCCCCTCACCTGAAAAAGAAAAGAAAATAAGGTCAAATTCCAAACACCATTAAATAATGTAGATAGAATGAACAACCAGGAGTTTTTTTGAAACTGTTACTTCCCAAAATATGCTAAAATAATACAAGAGCAGAACTTCAATACACAAAAAGAATATGCTTGTGTAGGTCACTAAATAGGTACAGATCAAGTTAGAACTGGAAAATTCGGTGCACACATCTCTCGCTACTTAAAGATGGTTGATAGGATTCTTGGAGGCATTTCAAAATGCTAGTTTTCAAAACAAAAAGAAAAAAATTGAAATTTGTGTTAACTTAAGATGCATCAAGAGTGAGTATTGGAGGGACTTGGTGAAAGATGGAGAGATTAGGGATAAATGGAGAGACTATTTTCAAAGGTGGTTGAATGAAGATGCAGGAGCAAGGATAAAACTAGAAGGATCTTGGGCCCTTGGGGGTCAGGGCACGAGTGTTATCGCAGAATTCGTGTTGGGGAGTAAATGTAGCTCTAACAAGGATGTGGAAAGAATAGGTTGCAAGGTCTAGAAAATATACCAATAAAGTGCAGAAGATACTGAGCAAAATCAGATTTTTTGCTTAAATATTCTTTCGATAAAATTTTGCAGTCAAAGTAAATATTACATGAGTGAAGGAAAAGCAGTTCCCAAGAACAAAGGAGACACAAAGGTGAATGAAATCTGGGGTCAAACTTACGTGTCACACTAAGAAGCTCTGGGAGAGGGCAATGGAATGAAGATTAAGACAAGAATGAAGGGCATAAAAATTAAAAATAAAAATAAAAATAAACCAGTGTGGCTTCATGCCCTAGAACGGCCTGTGGTGAGACTCGTGAGTTCCCTGTATAGTAGGTCTTCATCAGGGTCGACATTGACCCCTCACCTTTTTGCACTTATTATAAATGAACTAAGCGTTAGTGTTGAGGACTGTAATCAACCTATGTCATAGACTATTAGCTGGTGCTTGATTGTAATCAACCTATGTAATAATCTATTACATTTTGCCATGGGGGGTTTTGCTCTCTTTGCCGGTCCCCAGCCCAGATAAAGGAGGGGGGTTGCATCAAGTTAGCAGCCGGCATCAAATTTATGCCATAATAACTTCCAACATTATTGTGAACAATATGACATTCCAAACTCATACTAGGGTGTTATGAAGTTATGGCCCTTGATAGAGTGGAATGCCAAAGAAGGATTCATGTAGCCGACCCCAAATAAAGGAGGGGGATGTATCAAGTTAGCAGACGGCATCAAATTTATGCAGTTACTTCCAACATTATTGTGAACAATATGACATTCCAAACTCATGCTAGGGTGTTATGAAGTTATGTCCTTTGATAGAGTGGAATGCCAAAGAAGGATTCATGCAGCCGACCCCAATTAATTGGGGATAAGGCTTAGATGGCGACGGGGATGATGATGTCAAGGTTAGGTCCCCTGACGTATGTTGTTTACATATGAAGTGGTGTTGGTCAACGAGAGTTTAGAGGGGCAACTGCTAAATTGAAGATTTTGAGAAAGGCCCTTGACTCCAAAAGCTTAAAATTAACAAAACCAAGATGGAGCGCTGGTATGAACAATAAGTAAAACAGTTATAGAGTAAAGCTTTAGTTAAAATTGACGGTTAAGATATCCCTCAAAAGTGATATTTTCATTACCTTTGCTCCCTATTCAAAAGGATGGGGACATTGATGAGGAAGTTTCCAATAGAATTAGAGCGAGTGGATGATGTGGAGATGTGCCCCTAAGACTTATGTGAGCACTGCATGCACATGAAACTAAAAAGAAACTCTCATTAGATAATAAAGTGTTGGGCAATTAATAACGTGTGCGGGAGTTCTGTGCTCCAATTGCTGGTCCCAAGCCCAGACAGAGGGTTGCATTAGGTTGCAGCCAGTGTGAAACTTTCGCCGCAACTTTTATCATGAAGAGCAAAGTATTGCATAATTAGAAAGCAGCATGAGCACAGATTTCAATGTCACAGAGACAAGATTGTTGAGATGGATGAGTGGAAAGACTAGGAAGGATAGAATTAAGAACGATGTCATCTAAAGCAATCTAGGAGTTGTCCCAAGAGGAGATAAAATGATGGTTCAGTCATGTGCAATGAAGGCTGAAGTGGAAGGGCTTGAAAAAGAGGAGAGGAAGGCCTATAAGCTTGGATCAAGGTCATGAGAATGGATAACGAAGACTCGTTCAGTTGGCGATGATAAGACATTAGATTAAGACTGGCTAGCGAAACAGGATTCATGAAGCTAAGCTGACACTGCTTTGATGATGATGCTAAGGGCCTGTTTGTTTCAATGTAATTACCTGTATTTGAATGTAATTTGACATTTATTAATTACAAAGTTAGATGTCAAATCATCACGTTAACATCTTTACATTTTGACAGGTCTTGGCTCAAAATCGAAGCAGACCATATGGGCCCCGAGCATTGTATCGATGCCGTCCATTCATTTTTTAGGGTCATTTTAAGGCCTGAGCCAAAAAAAAGGGGCAGATCCAAAGATCAAGTCGACCACATCATAGGAAACAGTGGAAATAATGATGCCACCATAGAAACCAATATTTTCTTTGGTGTGGTCCACTTGAGCTTTGACTTTGCCCCATTTTTAGGCTCATGTACTAAAATGATCTGAAAAAATAAATGGACGGAGTGGATACAACGCATACATCATTGTAGGGCCCACACAGTTCCCAAGACAAAATAATATTGAGATTACCTGAAGCAACTCCAACTTTTTCAAACACAGTACTTACCTAATAATAACGCTTTTATAATGCAAATACAGGTAATTACGTCAAAACAAACAAGCCCTAAGATTTCAACCTACCAGTCCACCATCATAGGATGGTGGGACCATTGCAAACCTTGGTGCATAGTTTGCACCCACAAACTTTTCCCATAGTACAACACATTTGATATTCAACAGAGAATGGGAAAAATGGTATCAGCTATCAAATAGCGTTGGTCCAGCAAGACCTACCGAGCTTGGCCAATGTTTGGACTGGGCTTGGGCTGCACATTAGGCCCATTGGGCTGGGTTCTAAATTCAAGGCATGATATGCGGCAGATTGGGCTTGGCCACAAGTTTAACAGCTTTTCTATTTAGGTCTATCCATGGATTTAAGTAGCAGTTTCAGTGACTCGCTGGAGGATTGAAACTAGTATGACTCGCCCCAACTCGGTCTAACTTAGTCCCATATCAGTGTGGCGACTCATTGTATCAATGTGGTAACTCATTTCATTTAGGACCGAAACCGATACAACTTCAACAATACCAAGTCATATAGGATGATTTTTCAAATAATGGTCCGCCATCCAAGAGTGGCTTAGGCCTGAAATATAGGGTCTGTATGTTGGGCCAGTGCCTGAATTTTACATTAAAAAACTAAATGAGCCAGGTGCAAAGGCCAGTCCCAGCCTGTTGACAGCTTAAATATCAAAGAATTTTACAAAATCATCATCTAAGCCTTAGACCAACAAACTGGGTCAGCTACATGAATCCCAGACCATTCTACCCTATCAAGGACCATATCCTACCCTATCAAGGACCATATCCATAGTTAAACCATAGGTCACCTTATCTTTTCTTACTATCTCCACCCACGTCCTTTTGGGCCTTCCTCTTGCCTTTTTATAGCCTTCAACTTGAACCAACTCAATCCTAACCAGATCAATTTTTGGTCCAGCCCATTAGCAATATCAAAATTTTTTGTAAAATAAATTAAATAATATTAAAATTTGCAGGAATATTTATATTGTGGAAATGGAAAGTGCGACGGTGCAGAAACATAATGTAGTTCAGTCCCATTACACGTGTGACCCAATGTAGCTCTATCTTTCACCACAAGAGTGTGGAATCAGTCCCCAAAAGATGTGGGCTAAGAATAATATGCATATGGTGAATATGCTAATATGCATATGATGAATAAGCAAAAATTACCCAAAAGATACACTATATGACGGTTGCTCGACTGTCCATACAGCCTGTACATCATGCCAAACTATTTTAGTAATTGGATATTTCTGGGAGTATTTTCTTAATTGTGTTTCATTAGTTTAGGGAAGTTCAGATTTTTATCTAGAGAGAGAGGTTTGCTAATTTCACAAACATGTAAAGTTGTCCACATCTACACACGGGCACACATGCAAATATGAAACATGTGTGAGAACTAAGCTTCCACAAGCCTAGAAAATAATGCTTAGATCCTCCCTAAAAAAATCAGACAATTTCACTCTGCAGGTGGCCACGACATCCAAAGTAGATTAGCGGCTAAAATGTTATTTTCTAGCCATTCATTTGTTTTAATATGCTTTGGCTCACTGGAGGTGTGAAATTCACTTCCTTTATGCTAGAAGACCTAAACTGTGCATCACACCTGAGGGAAGCTCAAATCTCAGTTAGCAACGTCACATTGTCACTCATGCACCCACATGTGGATGCGTATGGCTCCCACATACATGTGGCATTCGCAAAGCTCCTAGTGGGAGTATTTGAAATAAAATTGGAAGCTTTTGCTGATGTCTATAAGCGTGGTGCACATGCTATGCTATGATTTTTTTTTCTCAATAGGTAAGCTAGGCTTAAACCAAAGACCTCAATGTTGAAACACGCCCTGTCTACCATTGAACTCCGGGCTCAAATTGTTGGAATGTATGGCCATTGATGGCCGTGTAACGGCTGGAATGTTTTCTTGTAACGCCCCGTAAAACCGCCTGCCCTTGAACCCGAACATGCCCTCGGGCCAAGTCACGCTTACGTCATTCCAGGACGGTTAATTGGCCACTAGTAGCTTATCCAAACCAAGGCATCATGAATTCAGACTCCATGCGTGCACCTGGCGAGCCGTTGCGCTACCCAATCCGAGTCAGGTGAGCCTGAGACCCGAATAAGTCGACCTCCATGTCGGGCCTGGTGCCCTTGGATGGTCTGCACGCTGAAATTGGTATCTGAAACCTTAGTACTACGAAGCACTGCAGATACACCTTTAGGCGCGAGTACACTCTCACCAACACTAAGTAGTGTAATCATTACCAGAAACACTTTTCTTGTGTGGGCCACTTGCACCCTTGCATGGCCGTGAGATAAGGAACCCAAAACCTAAATATAACATTGACCATGATCCCAAACTTGCAACCCCGATCGGTGGGCGATAACCGTCAAACAGATCCGCCGCCGTATCCGGCGAATGCTACATCAGATTTTTGTGAGATAGTGCATGTAGCCAGATCTCGGGCCAGGAGAACTATTCCCCGGTCCAGATCGAGTTAGATGGGCCTGCTAGACCCCACATAACCAAAAGTACGCCCAAAAGGCTACTTGTAGCAACTTAAATCATAGAGGGCTATACTTCCTAATTGCCTAAAGTTATAAAGGCCCATTTTTTCTCAGCCATTCTCATTTCTTTCCACACCTAGTTGAGAAAAGAGAGAGAAGTGAGGGAGAGAAATCGGGGAAGAAGAAAATCAGCCCAAGGGGGGGGGGGGGGGGGGGCTTGTGCATGTCATCCCGGAACATTTCTCTTGCCATCGTCATTAACATAGGAAGTAAGTGTGCCCGAATTCAACTTGATTCAATCTCCCAGGTAGCTGAAATAGAACTCACACCTAAAATTGTTTGATTTCTTGCTGAATTCATGCATTTTCCTGACATGCAACCCCTCTTGCAGGAATTGCAAGAGATCTCAGGAAAATGAGGTGTGTATCATTTCCTTATAGGTTGCCTTGCATCAAATGCAAGCACACATAGATAATACCTTCATTTCTAGGTAGATATGCTAAGTAGAGGTAGAAATTCTTAGGAGTTATATCTTTGACTGTCTCTAAGGATAGAAACTTCCATATATATACTGTTTGACTATCCTGCATGCTTGTTACTACATTTGTATTTTTCAGCATTCATATATATGTTATAAATTGGAAAGGATTGCCTAATTAGTTGCATAATGTTGTTGTTTCCTAAGATGCATGAGTATGTTGCTGTTGCATCCTTAGGAAAATTTGTGATTTCTTGTTGACTTATTTGAAAATTCTGGAATATTACCACCTGCATGCACAATGTATAATAGAGTAAGTTAAGATTCTATTACTAGCATAGTCCTATGGTTGTCTCCTGTGTTACCGAATTGGGAAAGTCGGAGTCCTCAGGTGTGGTAGAATTCAGGTGTTGTCCATGGTTCGTGAACCACGCGGGACATAGTTTCCTAAGGTCGGCTTCCCATTATCCCATTGCCTAAGGACCGCTGGCCTAGCAAACCCAGATCAGGCATAATGTGTGTTTTAGATGCTTAGACTCGAATCCACGTACCAGCACGACCATTGAACAGGCCCATTAATAATTATATGCCAATCGATCCTTAAAGACTCATGAGCCGGGCATGGTGGTATGGGACCTATGCCCGTGCTGTCGGCCTACGCCGGGGTGGTGCCCCTCCACAGTGTCCATTGAGCACCCATGGAGGCGACAAGCCATCCACTTGTTTGACTATGGGGAGACGGCATGACCAAGCCTTCCCCGCCTGAGTCGGACATGGCTGACGAGTCATGCCCAAATCAGGCGCTCGAGTTATCTACCAGAGCTAAGATCCATGGGGGTTAGTGGCGATGGTATGTACTCGCCCACAGGGAGCCAGATGGTCCCAGATTGGTCGAGTAACACAATGATGGTACGGTGGCTTCGCCAACCGGCTGGATGTAAATGACATAATTAAGGGCTTGGCTAATCATTCATGGCTCGGCATGACATTCATTACGGGCGAGTGACTGGGGTAGTGCCCCTGCCATGGTGGCCCCGTCTGTGCGAGTGATGTGGTAGTGCCACTCACCATTCGCTGTGACAAACCGGTGTTTAGGGCATACATGAGCATTCCATGCATTCATGCATCTAAATAACTATGCTTTGTTGATGTGAATGTCCTAGTTAAGAATCATGTGCAGTAAACTCATTATTTGAGTATGCTTCCATTTGTGCATTAGTAACTTATATCAAATGTTACCACTGAGTTGGCCACTCACTCCTATTTCTGGGACAATGTTCTAAAACACCACCCAAACGCCGCGTGTGACCCAAGTTTACAGGAGGAGAGTGAAGCGGCAGAGTACGAGGAGTTAGCCTCTGGCGAGGACTCATACATTCAGTATGCAAATGATCAGTATAGAGAGTGATGGATGTTCATGTAATTTGAAGCACCGAGATGTGTGTCCGGCCCGATTGCAGAAGGTGCACATAAACCTACCACGACCACGGCCTCGTCCTCTGATAAAACCTCCTCAAGAATTTGAATTACCACTACAGTCCCCAGGTGGGACGGTGGTGGAGACAAATGCAATCCTCTCTTGAGTAACAACGGGTACTGACATCACCCGCCTGCGAGCCTCCTCAATATGGACAATAGAGTATGTGGCTTAAAGTGAGGGAAATGGAGTTAACAACAAGTTAGGTCCGGAGGGCCTCATATTCACTGTTCAAATCAGTAAAAAATTTATATGTTTTTGCTTCATCTTCTCGTAACTTCACATCTCTGCACTGCGTCTATCTGGAAGCTCACTTAAGGGTTGCAAATGGCTTAATTCTTCTCTACTCTTTAAAATACCAAAATATTTAGTCACTAACAAATTCTCTTGGGTGAGAGAATAGAGTTTAGTAATCAACTGAAAGATACGGGGCTTGTTAGATATGGTCTCATATGTCTCATTGAGGGACTTCCACAAATCGACAGCAAAATCATAGAAGAAATACGAAAATGCAATACTCAGTTCCATAGAATTGAGGATCCAGCCCAATAACAAAAGCATTGGAAGACTCCCATACGTCAATCCTGGATGGATCACCAGATTGAGAAGTAGACGGCCTCTTCGATGTGCCCGTAAGGAATCCAAGTTTCACATTGCCAGTAACATACATGCGGACAGCCCAGGACCACAAAAGAAAATTATTCTCATTAAATTTAGTGGACATAATGGAAAGGGGCCCCTCTAAGCTATATCCAGATGAGTTGGAATCCATAGATGTATGAAGGAGAAGTGGAGAAACAGTACAAACTGATGTAAACAACACAAACTGAAGAGAAAATAGCAGCAGAGATATATACCAAAGTCTAGTGTATAAGTTGGACCCTCAAAACACCGAAAAGAGGCAGTCGGCCCCCTTTTTGCTCAAAAATTGCAATAACAACAAAAAAAGTTTTGAAACGGCACAAAAGTAGCATCACATGATAGATTTAAAAAAAAAAACAGCCCATAATAAGTGGATTCCAAGGATTATAAACCACTGATTCAGAAGAAATTTGAGAAATTGAGGATTTGGAGCCGTTTTCCAAAACAATTGGTAAAATCTATAAATAAAAAAAAAACATCAAACAATTCCGGAAAATTATGAAAAAATCTTCATAATTCTTCTCATGTATAGTCACACTTGATGGTGTAGGTTTCGAACCGAACTGATCTGTACAGGGTCGTACGACTGCGTCAGTGTTCGTACGGCTGACATCAACAAGCCCCTCTGTCAAAAACTGTTTGGGCTTTGATCCTCCTTCTGTATAGGTCTTCAATCTCCCTTTGATCTGATCGAACAAGGCTTTGATACCATGTAGAGTTGTTGATTTTGTAGAGAGAGAGAGAGAGAAAGAAAGAGATGAAAAATGAGACAGTTCTCAAAATCATGAGCTCCCCTTTTTTCCTTATTCTTTTTATATATAGGATTTCCCCTATTTACAAATAACACCTTAATAAATGTGGAAAATACACATAAGCCCCTAGTTACATATTTACAAATAAACCCCTATTTAATGAATAAATGTTCCAACATTGACCATGATTTCCTTGTGAAGTTTCCGGCACCAACGAGTTTAGCAACAACGTTTGGTGCTGCTAGAATGCGATGAAGTCATTGGTGGTGATTGAGAAGGGTGAGAGTGGAGTTGTACCAACAGGATGCCCCACTGTTGTGAGCATGAGGTCGAGCAGTAGTGGAGCGTTGATCTTGCTACGCTTTGATACCAATGAAGTTCGTGGAGGAGTGATTTGAATAGCCATTTAGCGACAGATCACCAGTAGAATGTTTTCGCACAAAAATGGGTGAAGATCGATTCTTCTTCTCACCACTATGCTATTAACTACAAATTGAATAAATAAAAAAATGTAGTAAACTTATTCTACTTATTTGCAGTAGCAGAATTGGAGCACAAATAGCTTTTGTGGTAGCAGATATTGTGAGGAAATATATCTATGTTCTTTATTTCCTACATGTGAATCTCTATATTCATATGTGATTTCTTTAGGGCCACAAACTGGTACAAAAGCTTTCAATTTTCTGAAATCTAGTAGTCTTTCCACCCTAGTTTTGCATTACAAAACCTCATCAAGTTCATGAAATTCATATGCTAAATAACTAATAACATCATAAACCAGAAGAATTCCTCAACAAAATACAGAATTCACATTTCTACCAGTTTCGACATTTTGCGATCAGAAATTCCTGATCATTAATAACCAAAAGAATTCCTCAGAAAAACACAGAATTCACATTTCCACAATTTCAACATTATGCGATCATGAATTCCCCAAAAAATGCTAAAAAATGAGAATACAATGCATGTAAAATCCCATCAGAACCGAAAAATCTACATCTAACAGTAGAAAATAGCGCAGAATTCTCCAAGAAAGAAATAGGAAAAATCAAATGAAGGACTTCTACTGGAGATGAGAAATGCAAAAACCTGAAACGGGAGTGCTAGGAAAGAAAAATCAAAGACAAATCAAAGCAGAGATGAGAGAGAGAAAGAGAGGCAAACCCTAGAACAAGGGAAGGATGCCATGGCTGAAGAAGCTCTGGAGAACATCGCGGAGAAGATATGCTGCTCCCTCCCTCACAGAGTACGTGTATTTAGTACTGAGTTCGTTTTGCATCTGTCGCGACTCAGGATCCATTGTATGTCGCTGCGCCCGATGGAGTCCACGTGATGAGATAATCCGATGATTCCAACCGTCCATATCGTCCTTACTATCTTAAATGGGAGCGGATTAGGTGCGGCCCCGGCCTCACCCAACATGGTGCAGCCCTGACGTTGGGCCCACCTTGATGCATGTACTGTATATCCAGGCCGTCCATCCATTTTGCCACCTCGAATGAGCCTAAAAATGAAGCAGATCCAAATCTCAATTGGACCACACCATAGGAAGAGTGGTGATTGAACACTCACAATTAAAAACTCAGTGAGGCCCTTTCGCAGGAAGTTCCTAACATGGTAACCTAGGTGGGGCCCACCGTGATTTTTGTGAGAAATCCACACCGTCTATCCGTTTTGTAAGATCATTTTAGGATATATGAACAAAAATGAGCTGGATCCAAGACTCCAGTGGGCCGCACTAAAGGAAAATGTGGGTAAGGAAATTCCTACGGGATGAACTTAAAACACAAATATTAGCCTGATTCCAAACTTATGTGGTCCCACGAATATTTCAACTGTGGACGTCCAATCCTCATGTTTTAGGCTCACTTGAGCCTTGGATCCGGCTTGTTTTTTGTCTCATTTCCTAAAATGATCTCACAAAACGGATGGACAGGGTGGATTTATGAAAAACATCAAGGTGGGCCCCACCTAGATTCCTAGCCCTGAAACGTCCCTGGGAAAGGCTTTCACAGGAAATCCGCCTCGGCAAAAAACAAATATCTGATTAAAATATTTTGTGGCCCATGTAACGTTTTAATAGGTCAACCACCACTGTTTCATGAGGTAGGGTCCACCTGAAATTTGGACATGCTTTTTTTTTTATCCTGCCTAAAATGCACTGCAAAACAGATGGAAAGCATGAATATACAGTACATGCATCAGGTGGGGTCCATGGTCAGGACCACATCATGTTGGTTGAAGGCCGGGGCAGCACCTAATCTGCTCGCATTGTAAATATGATACTTTCATACAATCAACCTTCATCCTTCATCGATCATCTTAAACTTTGATTTTTGGCTGTTGAAATTTTTTTTTTTTCTTTTTTTTCTTGGGTTAGTTCACACACCCCATTGGTAGTACACCCACCCACCCCTGTTAGTCACATATCACAATGTTAGTCAAGGAATCGACACCATATGGATACCATGACCTCATCGTTGAAATGAGGGTTTCTTCACTCAGTCTGCCACTTGAGCTATGGACCTGGGTGTTTTTTACTGTTGAATTTGAGCCATCGAAAATGTCCCTTTATTATTCTAGATTTCATCTGCCCAGTGATGGTCAAAATCATACGGTCAGCGTATGTTTATTATGGTGGCATGTGTAGCAAAGATCCACGGTTCTGATCATTGGACCACTCTGCATGTGGGCCTCTGGCGACACATACATTGTAAGGGGTGAGATAGAATTTATCGATCCCAAAATTACTGAGGATGGTATGTGTACGGCATAAATATGCATCCATTATATTAATTTTCTTGAAAAAGTAATTAAGTCATTAAATTTTGAGACCTGGGCTAAAAATCTTTTTAATTGAGCTGCGGGTATATTTTGTGTTTTCAAATAGTGTATACTATTTTTATGGTGCAGCTCATCTTATGTTAGATTGACAAAAAATTTAGTCCTTACTGGACATCATGGTGAATTAAATCTATTGGTCATCGGACATCATAAAAACATCACATGGGCCCCATAACTCACAATTTTATCAGTTGATGTAGAAAAGAGCATAGTGTGCACCATGGTAATTTGGCCAATCGAAATGTGCTTGAAGACTTTTGCCATAAAAAATCATTAAGGCTCTTTCCCTAGGTGAGTCTAGGGTAAGCCCAAAGAGCCAAATAACATTTCTTTTTAGGGGCACTTAGATGGGAGTAAATGAAGTTTAATAGATGGAATTGGGATTAAATGTAGGTAAATGATATTTGGGGTGTGTTTGGATGAAAGTAAATGTATGTTAATGAAATGAAATGAGAGTAAACGTGCATATACACGTGTCACGCTAATGGTACTCCCCAACAATCCAAATATCAGCTATACCACTAAAATCACGCCAAAATAATAATCCAATACATCTAAAGGATGGCCATCTAAATGTACAGTTAAAAAACGTCAGTAATTGCTTGTTTGTGATCCTTACATTTATGGCCTACCCAAGGCTCAAAATTTCCTCATTTTTTTTAAATATATATTTTAGTGGGCTTACCATAATCATTTTATTAAATATCACATATGCACACTAAGTTGGGATATTAAAGTTAATGTGGGGTATCACATATATTCATATGAATACATTGAAAAATTCAAATGCATTCCAATACCTCCTATTTACTACCATCCATGTAGAATAATTTGATTTCAAATACATTTCATTTACTTGCCATTCAAAGATAACCGTGTCAAACCATTTACACCCAATTCATTTACCTCTAAATCCATTTTCCACTTACTTCCATTTACAAGCTTCCAAACGAGCCCTTAAAAACTTATTTTTTATCCTTGTTTTTTTATTTTTTTCTGAGAGGAAAATATCCGTAACTTTTTGCTCCATATCTTCTTCTTTCATCACTACTCTCCAGCTACCTCTTCTTTTAGCACTGTACTCCGGTGATCTTTCATTCTTTCCGACTACTCTTCGGTAATATTTTGTGCTTTCTGAAACAACAATTCCCACTTCAAACAAATAGGTTATGAGCTCGTTTGAAAAGAAGATGAGAGAGGAAATGAGATAAAAATAAAAAATAAAAATTCGCTTTTAAAAAGATGGGTTCTTCTTTCTTCAAAAGATTCAGCTTAGATGGGTCTTTGACAAGAAACAAATATAAGGGAAAAAAATATAGCAAAAACTCCACTTATAAAAATGAAAGCGAATGCAAGATGGACTCTAAGTTAACTTTTGAAATGTCACATGATGTCTAAATGAAATAATTTCAATCCTATTTAAAAGGTTGTCGAATTATTTTTCAATAAGCCCAACATTGCCCCAATCCGACTTGTAATGATGGAGTTATGAGCATTTTCATGAGATCACACTATGCTGGAAATGAACACAAATGTCATAATGGACATTAGGCCCACTTTTAAAAGGTTAAACGGTGTACATATGAGAAGATTCTAGCCCAATTTGAAATCTTGTCAAATTATCTTTCCAACGAGCCCAATATCACCCCAATTATCTAACCTATAATGAGGGGGTTATGACTGCTTTGTATGATTGCTCGATACTAGAATAACCCCTATCAATGAAGTGTTAGAACCACCATCCATGCAGTGTTGGAACCACTATCCATCTAATGTTACAACTATTATTCATGTACTGTTAAAACCACTATCCATGCAATGTTAGAACCATGACCCATGCAATGTTACAAGCACTATCTATGTAGTGTTATAACCACCATCTATTGAGTGTTAAAACCCCGATCCATGCAGTGTTACAACTCCGATCCATGCAGTGTTAGAATCCCGATCTATACAATATTAGAACCCCAATCCATGTAGTGTTAGAATCTCGATCCATGTAGTGTTAGAACTACGATCCAGCAGTGTTTGAACCTCGATCCATGTATGATGACAACCAACATTAAATGTGGGGTCCGCATGATGGATAGTCCACATCAAAGGTGGGCTTCACATGATGTGCGGTGGATATTGAAGGTGGGCCCTAAGAACACGTATTAGGTACTAACCTCGTCTGTCCTTAACTAGGAATGAGGAGGGGCTATGAGGAGCCATCATGATGCATGACTTTTATCCACACTGTGCATCCATTTTGCCGTATCATTTTATGGTACAAAAAAAAAATCATGCAGATCCAAGGCTTAAGTGGACCACACCATAGGAAGCATTGGTGTTAATGACACCCACCGTTGAAACCCTTATAGGGCCCACTATGACGGTTAATTGCCATCCAACATATTGATAAGGTCAAATAGACCTAGATGAAGGAAAAACACTCATATAAGCTTGATCCAAAGCTCTTATGGCCCCTAAGAAGTTCCCAATGGTAGGTGTTTAATCCTCACTATGTGGTCCACATAGGGCTTGGATCTACCTGAATTTTGGGCTTATACCCTAAAATGACATGGGAAAATGGATGGACAATGCGGATAAAACCCATATGTCATAGTGACCCCTCAGAGCCCCCGCCCGTTCCTAGCCAGGGATGGGCGGAGGTAGTACCCAATCAACGTTCGAGCCCTACATGATGGACAATATCATTGATGGTGGGTCCCACATAATGGATGGTCCATGTTAAAGGTTGGCCCCTAATGATTAATGGCCCACATCCAATGTGGGCCCCACATGATTGATGGCTCACATCAGACGGGGCCCACATGATAGATAGCTCACGTCAAAAGTATACTCCACGTGATGGGCAGTGGATATTGAAGGTGGGCCCTACGCAATAGACAATAACACAGATGGTGGCCCCCACATGATGGATGACCCACATCAAGGTGGGCCCTACATAATGGATCGTGGTTTTAACACTACATGAACCACGATTTTAACACTACATGGATCAGTGTTCTAATACTGCTTGGATTATGATTCTAACACTACCTACATTCTGGTTCTAACATTGCATGGATTCTGATTCTAACATTGTATGGACTAGGGTTCTAACACTTCATGGATTGTGGTTGTGACACTACATAGATAGTGGTTTTAAATCTGCATAGATCATGGTTGTAACATTACATGGATTGTGGTTTTAACACTGCATGGATCATGGTTTTAATGTTGCATGGATAGTAGTTGTAATACTACATGGATAATAGTTCCAACACTGCATGGATGGTGGTTGTTATAGCATTATGCAATCCCAAAAAAATAATCATAACCAACTCGTTATAGGTCTGATTGGGCAATCTTGGTCTCGTTGGAAAGATAATTCGACGAGCTTTCAAATGGGATCAGAATCATCTCATTTCCACACTGTTTGATCTTTCAAAAAATGGGTCCAAAGTCTATTATGGCGTTCATGTTCATCTCCAACATTATGTGATCCCGTAAAAACACTCATAACTCCCTCATTACAGGTCGGACTATGGGCAATCTTTAGGCTTGTGGGAAAGATAATTCAATGACCTTCTAAATAGGAATGAAATTATTTTATTCGGACATTGTGTGGCCTTTTTAAAAGTGGACCTAAAGTCTATTGCATTTTCTTTCATTTCTAAAAGTGGAGTTTTTGCTATCTCTTTCATTTCTTCTATTCTTTTTTTTTTTTTTTTTTGGCAAAAGACCTATTTAAGCAGAATATTTTAATGAAAGAAGAATAATCCATCTTTTAAAAGTAAAACTTTTATAACATTTTTTCATCTCATTTATTCTTTAACATGATCAAAACTCATTTTTCTAAGATAGCATAAATGTAAGTTCCTTAGCTTGCATGAGATGGACAAGGGATTCTTTGCGGCATATAGGCCTGCATGATATATATGTGAAAGATATGGATCACTCAGCATAAAGGAAATTCTATAATAATATCCATACACCACAGTAAGAACTCATCAACTAAGCCAAATATGAACGTTGAATATGACTATTGTTCTTTATTTTTGAACTGTCTATTTTTCTCATACTACTATTACCTACTGATAATGAGTGTACAAGTATGTATTTGGGCCAGTCTATGTCATAATTTTTCCTAATTTGACAACGGTCAAGATCTTGTATGCATACGCTACCTTTTCACATGCACCAAAAAGACGTGAGTCCCATTTATGAGAGCTAAGGCCTAGTCTTGCATCCATGGACTACTAAAGTAAATTCGTAATATGCTAGTCAAACCATTCATATGGATGATCTAGACCATTCAATAGCTACGTTGCACCATGACTAAGCCTGTGAATAAGTATTATTTTCCAAAAGGACAAAATCTATCTGGAACATATATGGATAAAATCATAAATGCTTAACATTTTACATTTATGCCTATTTCTTTAATAGTTAGGATCATATTTATCTTGAAAAAAGACTATCCATGGTCCATCAATAGTGGGTAGTGCTTCCTAAAGTGGGGAAAGGATTAGGTGTGGCCCTAACCATGGTGCCCATCTTGATGTATGTATTGTGTATCCACACCGTCCATCTGTTTCCAATTCATTTTGTGGCATGAGCCCAAACACCAAGCAAATCTAAATCTTAGGTGCACCACACCATATGAAACAATGGTGATTGATCATTAAAAACTTCTTGTGGGCCACAAAAGTTTTAAATCAAGCTGATATTTAATTAGTTTTTTTCCTTTATCTAAGTATGTGTAACCTAATCACGTTGGATGGAAATATAATCATTATGGTGAGTTTTTACACTCATTTTTGGCGCCCTGACATTGACTAATAAGAGGATGCCACGTGGAAACACTACATGTTAGACATATATAGAATTCGTACTTGCACTCGAAGAGATTTGTGTTTGATCGTCTTACAACGTTACACATTATGTCATTATTACGATGGTACAGACTCTTATCGGGCCCTTTTAAGGGAATGAATTATCGTATGCCACGTGGCCAAGATCAACATGCCCATTAAATGTGTCAGCATACCAAGCATGCTTATAAAAGACTGTTTGAGTGAGTGTATCCTATCTTACAACTGGATATGATCTCATCTGCAAGATCATCTCTCACAATCCTTTTAAAATGAGAGATTTCCCCAAACATGTTTGAAGAACAGGCAACGATTCAGAAATTTTCGAAGACCAAGAGGTCAAATTGACATGCGAGCTAACCCGAATATGGTCCTAGACCCAAATCATAAAGGGATGACTAAGCCTATAATTAGGTCCCGTTCTTCACAATGATTGGAATCAAGAGAATGAGAGATCTGGTCTATCCAAATGACAGATCAGTGCCAGGGGTTGAATCCCTCCAACACTCTAAACCATCATCATTTGAATGTTTAAATGAAGGAGGTGGTTTGATTCAAATCATCCAACGCCTAAAAGTTGATAAGGTGGGTCATCAGTATAGGTGGTGATTGGCCATGATCGGTCTAAGTCTACGCCTTGAGGTTCCTAGACTTTGGTTTGGTTGTCTTCATTAGAGAAACTTTGGTGGTCCTAAGCCTAATCTTTAATGGGACATGAACATCTTTGCGAAGGATCAACTATGAAAGAAGATTCGAGAAACCAACAAGTTCAGAAGTTTTTTTTTCCAAAGTCCAAATTTACTAAGGAGAAGATTACGTATATAGAAAGCACACACGAAAGATCTAAAAGCTCAGCGAGGGGCTCTCACTGCCTCGAGCAAGCTTTAAAAGGAGTAATAGAAGAAGAGTTCGAGGCCCCACACCAAACACATCTACCTACTTTTACATCTGCATTACTTTCGTGTCTATCTTACTTTTCCTAGTTTAGTTTGATACTGCCCAGCAACTCTCGTTGTAGTGCATTTTATTAATGCACTTTTCTATGGCATACTAGTGCACCTTATTTGTCAATTACATAGGTCCGTATGTCTAGGTGTTGGTAAAGAAAATGAAGACTGAAGACATGAAGACCAGCTGCATCAAGGCCGGAAGAAACAGGTAAATCCGAATGCCTTGGTAAGCCAAATCCCTTAACCCTAGTCAAAACCTAACCTCTAAATGAGTTAAATCTATAAGTAAACTTTTAGTCATCTTAGATTGCCCCTTAGGTGTCCCAAAAGTCCACCCAAAAGAAGGCCTAAGAGGTTCTTAAGCTAATGTAAAAATACAGCCCAAACAATGGTTTTCTGGGCTCTGTTGGACCGTCCGACAGGCTTGGTCAACCGGTCGCCCAAACCACAAAACAGGACAACAACCACACTATTAGTCCTATGAAAATTCGGCCGGTCGACGACCAAATGCGACTGGTCAACGGCCCTGTCGGACCGTCCGACAGGTAGCCAATTTTTTACCATTTAAGTTCGTTTTTTATATAAATGAAGCTCTGATCTTGGGCATTAGAGAGAGATAATTTAGCTTATTAAAAGTCACTCATCTTGTTATCATTCTTAGGCTCTAATCCTAACCTATCAAAGTCATTATCCTTGTGATTCATTACAAGCATGAAGCATTCAAAGCTCAAATGAGAATGAACTTCTTCTCTCTTGATCTCTAGATGTTTAGGCACCTTCACCATAGGCAGAACCTTCGTCTGAATCTCTATAAAGATCCTAATAGGTGAATCCTTCTAGACTTACAATACACAACCACTTGTAGAAGATTCAACCCATCTCATATCACCTTGGCCATCTCAAGAAGATCATATGCAATGCGATTGATCATTGGAACTGAGGCATTGGCAATGCATCTGCAACAAGATTGTGGGAGCAAAGGGGAACTGATTGAAGCACGTGAGAGCCGAGATCAAGCAACCCAAGAAACCGCTGCACAAGGGGCTCATCCAACAAGTAAGAGTGTCAATTAGAGTCCATTGCACTCCTTTTGTAGGAAAGAGTGTGTGAGCTTGAGATTTAAACTCTAGGTCCTTTAGTAGGTCATTAGTTCTTTTGAAGAGCCTTAAAACCTTTGAGGTCCTTTTGTAGGCCCTTGGCTCTTGTGTAGAACCTAAAACCTAAGGTTCTTGAGTAGAACCTTGACTCATGAGTTGAGTCTAAAACAAATCCTTGTGTAGGCCTCCAACATGGGAGAATACGTGCATCGGGTTGAGAGGATAACCCTTGTCCAAAAACTCTGTTTGGGTTGAGAGGTGAACTTATGCAAAAACTTCCAGTGTAAAGGTTGAGAGGTGAACATAATTTAAAACCTCCGTATAGTGAAATTCAGTGTACTCATGGGTTGAGTACGTAAGCCAAGAATGGAGTAGGGAAAGCGGACCACTATACATGTTTGTGTTTGGGATTGATTTGAGCACATTGTTATTCTAGCATTGTCTTGTTAATTGTTGAATTATATGAATGCTTGAATGAATGATATGCTATACACTTGATAGGTAATCACACACACAAGATGTATATTCACTATATAGGCTAGTTGCTTAATTTTCATATATATTGTAGCCTATGTGATTGGACCCACTTAAGCTTGGAAGGTATGTATTCTTACTTAACTACTTTAATTACTAATTATTTTAATTGGGCGTGAAGTTTTTAAAAGATTTTAAATCGATCGTAATCACTCCCCCTCAAAGACTTAATCATAGTTCTAGTAGCTCCGCCAAGCTTCTGCACATTGCTAAGGGTGTCATGTTAAACAATCCGATGTAATTTCACATTTATCTTAGGAGTAGGCTAAATATCGGTTGGGGTCCTAAAAGGTAGGGGCCCTCAAAACAAGTAAAACGACCATATACTTCTGAAAGAATCCCACAAAACGCCTTCCGGTGCACTTAAAACGGAGATTTACAAAAATTCTCTTACTTAGCCAATTTTTGCTGAAATCTCCAGCGGGCTCCGTCAATCACCGTGATCAGAACCGTCCGGAATCGAACCCATAACTTCATTATCATTTATGATGAATAGTGCATGTGATCGCACGATCCAACGGGCCCCACAAACTCATCAGAATTCAAAACCCAATTTAAAGTGTTCAAAAGTCCGTCCGTGCACCCATAAATTCGGGTACCCACGCACCCTGAAAAATCAGCAAAAACAAGAATTGGTTTAAAGGTTGCATGGAATCCCACGCACCCCAAAAAAAGGTCCACGCACTCTTAAATTCAACAGATTTCAAGATTTTCATTTAAAGGTGTTTTGGAGTCTCACGCACCCCAAAAATAGGTCCACGCACCCTTAAATTCGACACATTTTATGATCCTCATTTAGAGGCATTTCGGAGTCCCACGCACCCGAAAAAAAGGTCCCACGCACCCAAAAAATTAGATACTTGCATAACCTATTTCTGGTGCGTCGGACCTCCGCACATCAATTTTAAGGTGCGTTGAGGGTATTTTAGGGGTGCGTGGCACTGTGGCAGTCCCTCATTGGCGGAGTTCCGGTATCTTCGGCTATAAATATCCCGTCTAACAAATCATTTTCACGTTTTTTCAGAGAGAGAGAGCTGCCATCTTCTGGGTATTCGAAATCCCCGCCGGAAGCCTTCGCCGGAATACTTTTCCGATCACCGAAAACCCTGCCCGGTCGCCGGAATACCTTTGCAATCGCCGATATTCACCACCGCAGGTCTGAATCCTAAAAATCACTAAGTGTGAGCACGCACCCATAAAATGGTCTCACGCACCCTGAAAAATAGCCCACGCGTCCATAAATTCGGTCCCATGCATTCATAAATTCGATGTAATTTAGATCTGTGCATTGGTGTCCCACGCACCCGAAAAATGGCCTACGCGTCCATTAATTCGACGAAATTCAGATTTACATATTCGGTCCCACGCACCCGAAAAATGCCCAACGCATCCATAAATTTATAAAAAAAATCCGGTACTTTAATTTAAAGGTGCGTTGGAGCCCACGCACCCAAAAATTCAGCCAATTACCAAAATGTTTACGGGTGCTCCGGACTCAATTTTAAGTGTTTTCAAGGTCCGTTTGAGTCTATTTTGGGTATTTCGAGCGTTTCGGACGCAACGGGACAGCCAAATAATCATTCCGGGATCCCTAAATGAGTAGAATTGAGCATCTTCAAGGTTTGACCCGATTCGACATGATGAATGAAATAACTTATCGTAAGAAAGCCGCTAGCATCTAGAATTATGCGAATATAGCATCATTTAAATTTACTGTAAGATATGATCCCATTATGGTCAAAAGCTAGGCAAACGAGGCTATGGTTATCACGATAAACCATGTCAAAGAGTTTCAATTCTCCACAAAACAATTGCTATAAACTGCCACGACACAACAGTCGATGCCCTACCCATCCAAACGGCATTCGTCGGTTGGGCTACGTAGGTACACACAACTGTAGATTGGACTTTCCGAGGTCACTTGTCCATACGTGACAGGCGCGGGCCCAGAGTCGTCATTCTTAGTCATAAACCCTGATAGTCTCAGCCCGGATCTCCGATCAAAACATGGGACATAGACATCTGACTAATGCAAAGATGGTTCAGTACATAACAAAACAAATACAGGTCTCTATGACCACAAGCTCTAAGACCATAGTCCTTGCTGACTAGTCTTCTGCCTTTTAATCAAGGGTCATCGATCATTCGATGTAATTAAGGGCTCGAGCCAGATCACGACCTGGAATGTACAAGATCTCAGGATCTCTGGAATAAAATTCGCCTTGCGATATCTCCTCTTGTGTACTTTTGTGAATACTTGTGATTGTCTATGAATGTTTTCATTACTCAGAACCCCAGAGCAACAATATAATACCCGAAAAATGCTAGTAGTCCATTTTCTAGTTCTAACAATATCTGCAACCTTAAGTTGCCAGATCACCATGTTCATATGAGTTCCAATTCAATTGTTCATACCTTGGTCATATCCTGCTAACCACTTACCTCGATCGTTTATTTCGATAGGTGCATCAGGTACTTATTTTGTTTCTCGCTTTTATTTATATACGATTGTAGAGCACAACGGTTATAACATGACTATGATATTAATAAAATTGATCATGTTTAGTCTAACATCTATTTATTTATGTGCAAATCCTCCATTCTAATTGAGAAATACCGCACCAAAGACTTGGTGTAATAAAAAGTCCTTAAGCCGGTCGATTTTGCATTTGTCAGCACAAGGCAAAAAGAACCCATCTATAAGGGCTAACCCTTACGCATGCATAAATTTCCTAAGTATGGAGCACATCAATCAATAGTCGAGAGGACCCTGGATCTCGACCCAGTCCCCAATTTGTCCATCTCACCGCGGAGGCACCAATAATTCAGCTAAGAAAAACCTTGAGTTAGGGCAAACTCTGGCACCCCCGCGCAATCATACATGCAGATGTACATCCGATCTAGTCCTTCAGTTACACGAACGATCTTGACTAGCTGAATTGAGGTCAACACCCGTTTCTTAACACGCCCGGTGGGATCTAGTGAGTGTGTGTATTTCTCAATTGAAAAGATTTGCCATTAAAATTGAAAAAGGTGAGTTCTATGGCCAATGCTGTAGAAGAGCAACAAGACCTAACTACGTCAACGTTGATGCAGGAACATCCTCTCAGCATGCCTCGTGTGATTTTGTTGCATTCTTTAATCAGTTCACGAAATATATACAGTAGATCACTAGGGATGCTTGGTTGCGATCTGATATAAACCAGAGAAACACTAAGAGTTATCTCTGGAGACTCGAAGTTGTTGAAAGACATTCTCTCATTCTCCATCCCAGTGGACATGAGGCAGAACAACCCGCTGAGCTCTTGAACAGAGCTAGCAAAAGCGAGCCACTAAATCATTCGCTACTGCCTTCACTAGTGGTAGAGCAAGAGTAAGACAAATGCAGTTATGACCAACCGGAACATCTCAACTGGCAGAGTAGTCACCCTATTGGGAGTCACACCCCGGTTGACTCTAGTAATCCTGTTAGCCAAATGGTTACTTTATCATTATTACATGGCCCAACAACCGATCTGCTTAGGGGGCAACCCCAGAACAAATCAGTTAATTATCATGGAGCCCAGAGGGTCGCATACCCTCGGAGACAACCCCAGGTTACACAGGCTTCGTACCAAGGGAAACACATGGCACAAGCGCTCGTAGGGCAACCTTCAGTCGTGCCCCAACTGTTCAGTGACTCATATAGGCTTGGGTGGATCCCTGACTATGAGGCCTACCATAATGTATATGTCTTATGTCCACGCGGCCCATCTACTTTGCTAAATTATTTTTGGGTATGGTCTAGTCACTGCTATTTCTAGTGGTGTGGTCCACTTGAGATTTAGGGTGTGTTTGGTAAAACTTAATTCCGTGACTTATTACGGAAAAATGATATTTTCCGTGATTTTAGTAATTTAGACCGTTTGGTAACTAAAAAAATTTAAGTGCTTAATTGGAAAAATCACTTAAATTAAGTGGATTATTTTAAGTCATGCCAACTTGACTTAAAGCTTATAGATGAATGCGGTAAGTGGTTTTTCTTTAAATTTTTAGATAAAAATTAACAAAAGTATCCCTATTAACATTTAAAAATGGCAAGATTACCCTTCTTTGTTTACTTTCCCATACATGAAACCATCTCACGCAAATACTTGAAGTCACCAAATTCTATAAGCCCCAACATAATGAATGTATTATATCTACATAGTTTATCCATTTGGAAAGATGATTTTAAGGCATGAGCCCAAAAATGAGACAGGTCCAGACCTCAGGTGGACCACACCACTGAAAGCAATGGGGACAATGATGCCTACCATTGAAACCTTACTAAGGCCCACCATGATGTTTATTTACCATCAACCCTGTTCATCAGAACACAAAGACTTAGATTAAGGGAAAACAAAAACATTAGCTTGATCCGAAACTTTTGTGGCTGTGATAAGTTTTCAATGGTAGTTTTCAGACAAATCACTAAACAGATTTTTCAGTTCTTATAAATACTTAAATTCAACCCTTTAAGTTTTCAGTACTCAAAATTAATTTTCATAGTTAATTTTTCAGTTTACCAAACAGCACCTTAGTTCTGCTGTATTTTCGGGCTCATACCCTAAAATGACATGGTTAAATGAACGGATGGCTGGCTTATAAGACACATACATTCCGGTTGGGCCCCACCGTCAGGGACTCACTGAGCTGAGTGAATCCGGGGATCCACTAAAGCTGCGTCCATATGCCCTAAATAATGATCCAAAATGAATAGACCAAGGGCTTAAGACGCATAAATCATTGTGGGGCCCACAGAGCACTGTGCAGCAGCTACATGGCCAGTGGCAATGTCAAAATCCCTGATAGAGGGCTTCGTCAAAGCGACTTAGTATAGTAATACTGTCAAAAGGAGATGGCCATTCAATTTCTCTTTTGCTTTTTTCCCGTAACTCTTTCAAGTTCTACCCGCACATCGAAGGACGCGGATTTCCTTAAAAGGCTTTCGGAGGAAGCTTCTGTACTAGGAACGTAGGTGGGGCCTACCATGATGTTTGTGAGAAATCCATCCGTCCATTCATTTTTTGAGCTCATTTTAGGACATGATATCAAAAACTAGCTGGATCCAAGACTCAAGTGGGCTGAAAATGTGAGGATTGAACGTCCACAGTTGAAATATTCATAGGGTGACAGAAGTTTTGAATCAGGCTAATATTTGTGTGTTCAGTTCATCCCAGTAGGAATGAAGTTATGAATGGCATATAAACATCACTGTGGACCCAGGAATGGTTTCAACTGTGGGAATTTCCCTACCCATTATTTTAGAAGAGGAAGCTTGCCAAAGCAATAGCAGGAACAAGACTGCCTTGAATTGCTCAAAAGCCAATCTTGGTGGGCTCAATATGGCTCTAGCAGAAATATTACACATTAAAGAAAAGCCCCTTCTAACGTACCCTGGGGTTATGATTTCGATAATGGGCTCAGTCCTAGTGGGACAGGGTTTTGGGTGGAAGGGAAAGGTCCTCTCCCAGGCAAGCAAGGTGGACCCTATCAGTATAATAACTGGGGGATTACCCAAGCACCCCTTGTAAGATGATTGATGGATTGGAAAGAATTCAAAGGAAAGTCCTTTGAGATCCTCTTGAATCCCACGCCTTTCACTTAAGTGGGCCTTAGTTACCAGATTACAAATTGATAGTGGGCCCTTATCATTGCATCTAATATGAAGGCTAATCAATGCAGAGCCATAGGCAAGAGTTTTAAGAGACATGTACATGGAGGTAAGTAAGTTTTGGAAGGCTGGCTCAAAGTCCAAATCTTTTTTTATGACCATCTTAATGGATTTGGATAACCTAAGACCAATTTGTGGCGATCCTGTGTGATATGAACTGATGATGATTTGGGATAGATTAATCCCTACCATTAGACATTCAGTTGCCATCGTACGAATGTTCATCTATTGATTGGGACATAGTTCTAGGCTGATTCAATATCTTTATTAGATGGATTGCATCAAGTCTTCTAACAAAAATACCTATCATGCTTGGATTAGATCAACTTAATTATGCACTAGCTTAGACTTAATATGAGATTGTAAAAGGACTTTAAGGGTCTTCATGTGGATCTATGATACACCTTTTAAGGCCACATGGCTGACATATATGTATTATTGAATTCCCATGTTAAGATTCAGTTGAAGCCCAATGTACTTTAAAAAGAAATTTGCTTGTCACTCAGGAGTAAGTTTATGAATTTGTTTGAATTGTAAATCAAGTAATCAACTAATTAAGTAGGTGAGAAGATAAGCTACTTAAGGCATAGTAGCTTACCTAAAGTAGCTTATCTGGGTTTCTATTCATCCAGTGGATAAATACGTTTGGTAAAATACATATATGTTTAGTATTTGCTCCTCAAGTTTGTTTAGTCCACCCTTAAATATCCACCAACTATCATGTGGCCGGGGCTAACCTTTGATGTGGATTGTTCATTAATGTTGGGCCCACCTTGGCCCTATCTTCGATGTGAACCATTCATTGTGTGGAGCCCACCTTTAATGTGGACCATCCAACTTGCAAGGCTCACTTTCGATGTGGGCTATCCATCTTGTGGGGTCCCGCTTGGATGTGAACCATTCATCATGAGGAGGCCACCTTTGATATGGACTATCCATCACGTGGGGCCCAAGTGGGCCATCCATCATGTGGAGCCCGCGTTGGATGTGGGCATTCATCATCAAGGGCCAACCTTCGATGTGGACTGTCCTCACGTGGGACCCACCTTGATATGAGTCATCCATCCATTTTGCAAGATGATTTTAGGGCATGAACCCAAAATTCAGACAAATCCAAAGCTGAGGTGGACCACGCCACACGAAATAGTTGGTTGAGTGCCTCCAGTTAAAAACCTTTTACAACCATGATTTCCTATGGTGTAGGCTACTTTAGCTTCGGATCAACCTCATTTTTTGGCTCATGCTCTAAAATGTTGTGAAAAAATGGATGGACATGGACATCACAGTGGGGCCCACAAATGTACTAAATCCTTTTCAAAGGCTTTTTACAAAGAATAAATACGCTTTCTCTCAAACAGAGGTAAATGATAACAATTACCAACTTACATATATTTGCATGCATTTACCTCTGTTTACATCGAAACAAACAGGCCCTAAAATGAAATCAAGACCAAGTCTTTGATATCCCTTCTCCCTCTCCCTTGGTGAATGTCCACACTAGAGAGAGAGAGAGAGAGAGCAACTATTCTCTCATTTCATCACTTTGTTCTTCTTCTTTTTTATTATTACTTTTTTACACATGCACTCACACCTAGGGCTAGTCATGAGCCAAGTCAGCTCGAGAAACTCGATTGACTCGACTCGAAAAAGCTCACCTCGGCCCGACTCAACTCAGTAGAACAAGCCAAGCCAAGCTTCATTTTGGAGCTCGAGTCAGAAATCGAGTCAAGTTCGACCATTGGGTCACTCGACTCGACTCGACTCGAAACTCTACTGGATTCAAGCTCGACTCAGCTCGAGCTCGACTTGTTTCATATAGATATTTGTTAAAAAAAAAAAAAAAAAACCCTAATATTCTTATTTCTTGGTTCTCTCTCCCCCATCCCCCACACACATATTGAGGTCCAAGCTTAGGACATATAAAACCCTAACATGTTGGGGGGTTTCTTAATCTTATTATTTTGTTTAGGTAAGAACATTCTTTGTTGAGCATATCTGATTGATTGAGTAATTTCAAGTACAAAACATGGTGAGCACACAGTGGTTGTGTGTTTTACACGCTACACAAACACAGTTGCTATGGTGAAACCACACACCATACATATCTACAAAATAGGGGCTATGGTTAGACCATACACCATATGCAGCTATTGATTGCAATTTTACGAGGGAGGTGGTGCATCTGATCCATGAATCAGCTGAGCCTCATCGTGAAGATGGTCCGCACAATAATTAGGGCAGTCCATTCACGTGGTGAGCTATGCATGTACTGTATTAATTATGGTTCATAAAATATTACTAGTGGTCTGCATTCAATGCATGTGTGACTTGGCCAAAGAAAAAATCGATCAAAGCTAAGTCATTTTAATGGTGGTGGGTCCCACTCGTAGAAATACTATTCTCCCCTAATATATGTGTGACTTCTTGAACTTAATGTTGTTGACTTTTAATTTGTATTTTGTAGTAAAAAATATAATAAATTGAGGTGGGGGCAAGCTCGACTTGACTCGAGGTAAGCTCGCCTCGACTTGATCCACTAGCTCGCCTCGAAAGTTTTAGCAAACAAGGCAAGCTCTAATGGTAAGCTCGAGGGTGAGCTCGAGCTCGAGCTCGAACTCGAGGAGAGCACAGACGAGTCAAGCCAAGCTTGGCCCACCTCGACTCGACTCGGCTCGATGTACAGCCCTACTCACACCCCACACACACCCACACGCTCACTCCACCATAGTGAAATTTCACCACAATGGGTGCTCGAACCAATGACCTCATGTTGAAACTCTTGTGAGTCTACCCACCCAAGCAACAGCGAAATTTCCCTTTGCTCTCTCTCTCTCTCTTTCAGTGGCTCATCTAACCGTTCTCCAAAATATGTGCAGGAGCGTCAACAATTCATTGCATCAAAGTTTGTGGCATTGAGGTATGATCTAGACTATCCAAATTAAACACAATATTAATGTTATTTACCAATAAGCATGCGCGAGCGCACAAAAACACTATATAAATTATATATGTAGAATCATAAGGAGAAGAGAGAGCCTTGTATTATTGATCAAGGCTAACAATATTAATATTTAATTACAAAATTACCTCTTACTTAATTCCTTACAAAACAAAGGCCCACCATGGGCCCAAACATATGGAACACAAGCATAAGAAGACTACCCAAAGGGGACCACTCATCACCACACTGTAGCGGACCCCAGATGTTGTCCACACATGCCTAAGCTCAGGACAAATAATAAGATAAATATATTTTTACCTTCGAAATTTTCACATCAATACACCCGACTGAACTGGTCATTTCGGCAAGAAGTATCATATCATGTATCAGTGGTTACTGATACGGATACAATACACAGTAATTTGCACCATGGGTATTACACAATGACCAGACCCAACTGCACACAACTGTTTGGGCTTTCAAATTCTAGTTTCTATGTGGACCTCACTTACCGATGAAGGGCCCGATGTGCATAGTCAATTCGCCACAGATTTCCCAGATGGAAAAATCATATGCCCTGTGCATAGGCGGCCAACGAAAAAACAATCAAGGTGAGATGTTCCCACTCAACCAAAAAAGATCTTCCAATTTCGGAGATTTTTGGTGAATCGACCATCCATGCTGTGTTGCATTGCATCAATGTTATGGATCATGAAACAATGAACACCAATAGTATAAAATGAACCCTGAAACACCCTGTACTCTCTCAACTGAGCATTGTTAATATATCTCTATGCAAAACATTCATAAGAAAATGCCTCTTATTTTTCCTTCAGGAGCATTCAAAATGTTGCAGAAAAGGGAAGACAGTGCCCTAGCTCTATCATCCAAGACAAGGTGCCAGCCCAAATTTCCTTGAAGCGGAACCAATGCCTGAATGGAAATGGGTAGGGCTGTAGAAGCCCATTGGAGTACCCAGTCTAATTACGGACCTGAATATGACAACTAGAACAGACCTTGACATCATATTACAGTATGAAGTAAGAAGTAGAGTTTTCACTACATCACAAGCAAAATGCTGTAAATATAACACAGCTAGAAAAATCTTTGCTACAAAGAGAGGCTGCTGCAGAACTCATAATTCATCCTGCAAGCGAAAAAAGAAGGAAAAAAATGTTATCCAGCTGAAATAAAGGTACGAATGGTACCTAGGATGATTTTGCTTCCTTTCGCTTGGGAGGCAAACATGTACAAGGTCCAAACTGACAATTCAAATACTTGGATTCAAAACTTTTTGGGGGGGGAAAAAAGGGACAACGGAAGGGAACTTTGATTGGCTGTTCTTATTGCCGTCTATTTTCTGGGATCACCAGAGGATCAGATCTTATACATGTTTGCCACATATGCGGAAGTGGAAAGCAAGTCTCTCCAATGAGTAAAACCAAACTAAAGAGACAAACATCAAAGTCTAGGATTCAAGACGTTTTGGGAAGTTTTTTAAAAAGTCTGAAGGCTTACATGGTAATCGTCATCCATGTAGTCGCGACGCTGCAAAAACCAGCTTTTGAGTCAGAAAAGCATTTTCATTTAAGCAGATATAACAGATTATTGGCACACCTTTGAATTCCACAGGAATGTTTATTTTTGTGAAATACCTTTGAAATCAAATTGATTCAGTGAAATCTTACTTTACCCTGTTTGCGTTACCAAAAGAAAAGAAAAAGAAAAAAGAGGCACAGGATATATTTTCCATTCCCGAGCCGAGAGTTAGAGAGAGGGAAAGAAGAAATGGGAGAAGGAAGAGAGAAAGTGGAAGAAAGAGATGGAATTAAACCTGCACTGATAAAATGATAGATGGATAGATGGATGGATGGATAGATATTAATAACTTTATTCATAATGAACCCCAAAAACATATTATATGGTGTCATGAAGGAGCACTGGGATTCCATACACACGCACAGACACACACTCTCTCTAACATCAAGCTTATCAACAATAAATGTGGATAATGATGTCACCCCAAAATCGGTTTCCAAAAACAGGAAAGAAGTGGGTGACCATTTGACCATTGACATTTTTACATTTCCACATGAATCCATGTAAGGCTGCAGCCATGAACCAAACAAAAGTTTGCCTCATGGAATCCACTGTTTGTCACTCCCTGCAGAGTCCACATTCAATAAAAACAAACACCTCCCCAAATATAAATCATCCTACGAATGGGCTACAATACTATTCAAATGGTCAGTGGACTGTGGTTGGGGACTGCATTTTTGTTACACTCAACAGATATTACAAACATCCCAACCAATAGTCTTATTTTGAATGGTCAGAGTTAAAGGGAAGGGTTCACAGATATCCACTGATAGGATGGTTAGGACCTTTTGATTAGTGTAACTTTTAGGCCATATCCCATATGACATTATTACGCCTCGATGGGCACGCATGCCTGTTAGACTAGAAACTGATGAAAACGTTTCACTATTGCTCCCAAAACCAGATGTTCTCCCATGATGATTATGTTACACAGCATGTGAATTAGTATACTCAAACCTCAACTGGGTAAAGACATGAGCCTGAAATGTATCATTACTTCTCAGGTATGAGCCTTGGTTTAAAACTCGATAAACACAATCAAGAACGATTCGAATCTCAGAAGATTCTCGAAGCGGATCAATAACTCATAAAACTCTGTCCAGCTGAAGCATGATTCAATAGAGTCACCAATTTTGAGTCCAAGTGAGGTCATGACTATATAAACATTGATTTAATAGAGTGGATTTAAATTTGTAAGGATGAACGATATGACATAAAGGCAAATAACATACCCTTCTGTATCTATCCTTGTAGCGATCCCTATCTCGGTAATGCCGGTCACGACCCCTCTCCTTTCTCCGCCGTTCACCTTCCTCTCTCGCCCTTCGAGATTCCTATACAAGTAGTAGCTCAAAACATTAAAATAGATTCTTCAATTGGAGGGCCTTCCACACCCTACCAATAGATTTAGTACTGACGGAGTGAATGCAAACATTTTTTTTGAAAGATAAATGCAAACACGGTGCATAAATACACATACAGGAAGGTAAGAGAGAAAGAGCATGGTTTTAAATCTGCTTAATTAAATAAAATGGAAGTCCAAACAGAGAGAAAAGGCAATGGAAGTTTCTATTACTTACCTCTTCTTCTTGAGCCCGTCTCACTTTCTCTGCTTCCTCAAAGGCCTCTTTCTCAGCCTGAAATTCCAAACACAAATGAAGAAGGGAAAAAGAAGAGATCGTAATTTAGAATTTAGCCCTAGGCTGAACTTAACAAGCAATAGAGATAGAAGGCTTTGGCCTCACCTCCTTATTTTTGGCCCATGTCTCCTCCACAACCTGTTTTGCATACTCCGGATCATCACAAATCAGAATGTTGTCGTAAACGGATCCGGCCTTCACCTGCATATTTCATTGAATTATGAGATTAGGCCATTCCAAGCACTGGTAAATACATTTTATGGAACAGGAGCAATCATGCACCAAGGCTTTCCTTCCATGATGCCTGTATGAGTATACAACAAGGTGTGTGTGTGTGAATTATAGCTTTCAAAACATAGATACATTGCTCATTTCAAAGTACCTGGGATCATATCTTTTACTCTATTATATATACTGATTTCAGTTGATCGTGCACCAAGGCTTCCTTATTATGATACCAAGATATAAGACAAGGATAATGCATCAGTATGACTTTTGCAGCATAGATGCATCACCTATTCGAATTATGAGATTCACCAAATTCCAAACACTTCAAATACACTAGGGGTATGGCTTGTGTGACAGATGTGGAGAGAGGAAGGGAGAGAGATAGTCAGCGTTGCTTTTTGCAGAAGAAATCTTAACCATACACTGGTGGCAGCTACATTCTTAAGTTCCCAAAATGCTCCTAACCTTATTTAAAATGTATTCCCATATCCCTTTAAAACTGAAAATTGATGTCTCATTCAAAAGAGTAGAAACATCCATTCAACAGAGGGTGTCACTGTTTCCAGTGTTGTGGCTCACCTGAGCTTTAAGATATTTTATAACAAGATGAAATAAAGACAATGGATTTCAAACTTATTCTTAGGTAAATCAATGTGAAAATGCTTCTGCAGAATGTCCAATTTCTGTTTTACATCTTCTATGCAAAAATGTTCAATTCTCATAGCATCGTCTTGGCTGTTACTCTTCAAGTCCAATAATGTATGTCTATTGGACATTTTTGAGACAACCATAGGTCCTAGAAGGCAATTCCAATGTTGTCAAATGGACTAAGAGATCCGTGCAACCCAGGAGGCTACGTGCATATGCGAATATGGGTCACACACCCCCTGAACTCTTTTCTTTTCTTTTTTTTTGAAAAAATAAAAAAAAATTTGAAAAATGCAAAAAATTTATAAAAAGTGAAAAAAAAACATGTAAGAAATACTGCAAGTGTAGAGAATTATTTTTATTGCTTTATTAGCAATTTCACTACAATTTTATTATGTTTATTACATTTATTAGACTATTAGACTATAACAAGTCAACTAACAATTTTGGGCTAGTGTCCTAATATGAACTATAGCATCTGATGGACAGAGCATATGTCACAAAGGCATCACAGAGGACCCCACATAATCTTTCGTTGAATGATCAGCCTTGCCAATCTGCCCTTTCAAGATAGCATTATAATAGAGAGGATGACACACAACTGGAGAGATTATGCACCAAGGCTTTCCTTCTGCAATGCCTAGATACCACGAGGATAAGATTTGAGTATGGACAATGACTTTCACAACAACATAGATAAACCACCTTTCTCTTTTGAATGGTAGATATATTACCTACCATCTTTCTCAATAGAGGCTTCCCTTCTATGATACCCAGATGTGATAAGAAGACAAGGAGACAGCATCAATGTGACTTTTACAATAGACATAGATTACATCTAGGCATCATAGCTCTTCTCTATAGTATACGCTGATGTCTTGAGAACCACCTTGGACTGCCTGTTACAAAAGAATGAAACTAGAAAACAACTGGTATGGCAGTTGTCTGCTCCCAAAATCCAGCTCTTATGGCAGTTAGGCCAATTCTTATCCAAAACAGCTGGTTCATAAGAGTTTTGCTTCAAAGCCATACAGGATGGTCCCACCACTTTCGACCGGAACCGTCCATGAAAAAACTCAATGTCACTAGAAACCCGGACAACAAGTTGGTCAACTGTTTTTTATTAAAAAAAAAAAGGTTAAAATATCATCAACCACAGTTTGAACCCACAATCTCTGCTTGTAAAGCAAACACCCCCAACCACTATGTCAAGTATCTTTCTTATTTATTCATCTTATTTTAAATATTTTAAGTAGATTCCTGGGTCACATGGGTTTAGATCTGATTGGATCAGTGGTTGGATCAAACCGCCATCAAGTCCACTTTGAATTTTAAAACAGCACATGAAATTACCCCTTTTTCTCCCTTTTTTTCAGAAAAGAGGAAAGAAAATAGTTCTGCACTTCTTTCTTTTGTTGGAAGTTCACCTGCCACTTTTTTAGGTTCGTTTCCAATCAGACAAGCACAGAGGCAAAAACTACGAAAACAAATGAAGGAGCCTAATCCATTGAAGTTCAACTCCTTTTTCTTATGATTTTCTTTGCTATTTAACTTCTTCCTTTTCACTTAACCTCAGCTCTGTAGTTAATTGATGAGGCAAAAGAGAATTGATAACCACTGTTATTGGAGGAATGTGAATTCCAGAGGCCCCATATTCAAGTGCCAAATGCAAAAACACTGCATGTGTATGAGATTCGGGACATTCATAGGGATCCCAACAGACAGTGTTCCTTACCCTAAAAGTTGTTGTGTCCTTTCATCAGGTGGGCCACACGTACCAAGAATAGACAAAAATAATAACCATCGGTCTGCATTTTTGTGGTCAAACTGTTCTGAACGGCTGCCTTGTGATTTAGGTGGCAAGTCCATTCTTTAGAACATTTCTTTATTTGTTAACTGCTATAAGAGAAGATTATGCTGAACCAATGCCCTTACCTGCCAAACTTCAATGCCTACATATCTCAGTGGCTTCAGCACATAAAGGTCAGGGTCATCTTCAAACTCTGTCAAAAAATACAGATGAGAATGTTATGAACGGTTTCATGAAATGCTGAACACAATTCGTCCTCAAAATAGTAAACATGCAACTGCAAATACATTCTAGGCTCATAGCTTTATGAACAATTACATGTCAGCTTTGAAAAACTTGAAATGGTACTGGAGAAACTCACTGTGCCAACTCAACCGGTTACAAATTAAGTTGGGTTAAGGGTGCATGCTGTTTTACTCAAGCATCAGAGAACTAGATTGATTACTCAAAAGCTCAGCCAGGAACTTGAGAACTTGAAAAGTGCAACAATATATGAATGCTTTAATTCAATTGAGTTTCAAGTCAACTCACAATTGTGCACTCATTTAAAACTCAATCTATTTCCAACATTAGCAAATCAGCAGTGGGAACTCAATCATCTGTGTGTACATGTATTGATCTACACATTTCATTCTATATTCTGAGATACATTGAAATAGGCTAAAAACAACAGACCTGGGTTATCAATCCATGGAATTTTCCACTTCCCTTGATAGTTTGGATTCTTGATCCTCTGTGATGTTACAAAAGAACATATCAAAAAAAGAGAAAAACAGAACCGTTGCAAACTGTTAAGCATGAAATTATCAGCACTAGTTAAAACAGAACCAAATATTGCACCTTAGGCTTCCATGGTCCCTTGTACTTTGGATTTGGGATCCTTGGCGGTTTCCATATTCCATCTTCATCTTCATCCCACGTATCAGGCTGGTGAAAGAAAGGAATAAGAAGTCATTTTTTTTCTTGCAATTAGAGAAACATGCATCTATCCTGTATAGAACATATGATTTCAATAGCAATGCATAAGATTTGGTTTTCCATATGCTCAAGCTCTTTCATCCAAGTGGTTGTAAGAATAACTTTTAAAGAACCGTCAATACATCACATATGCATATGCAACTCAAAAGTTTTGGTTTTTTTTTGCTAGATTTAACTCCAATGAAATTTGAGCCCAAAAAAACATAAAAATAAAAAATAAATAAATAAAATCAAAGGAATCAGAAAATGAAGCATGGTGAACGGATTGAAGGGAAAAAAATAGTGTACAGCACAAAGGGTAAATTAATAATAACTTAATCAGAAATGGGAGTAGGATGACATACATACATACATATACACACAACCAGGAATCTGGTTGGCTTCAATTCTAAGTCCCTCTTATTTTATTCTTTCGACCTTGAACCTCAAGATAAATTCGAATCATAAATCAGAAGAAAGACAAATCTAGATGTTTCTAAATGATTAACCAGTGTTTTAAATAGTGAATAGCAGTGTAGTGTAGCTCTCACCCCTCCAAAGCGTGAGGTGTAAGCTACATACCGTGTAGCTACACGCTATAAGATTTTTATTCAAGGTTGCGCTTGGTTACTCCAATTTCATTATATTCTGCACCAAATTATACTGATTAATAATGAAATTTAACAAAATTGCATGATATTTGGTGCAACCATATGCAACCTAAAATAATAAGAAAGGATGATGATTAAGTAGAAAGGTAAAGAAGAACAACGAACTGATTTAATATTTGTTATTAATATTATTTTACTAAAAGCGTTGAAAAGATTTATCTAATTTTTATTGAAAATAGAAAATGTAACAATCCATTGACAACGTTAATTGATTTTAATGTTGTAGTAAAAAATAACTTGCAGTGTAAGATACATAGCATGTAACATATTTATGTAGCGTCTAGCATATGCAAATTATCATGTAGTGTAGGCTACATGCAACTTAAGCTATTTTCATGAGCAATGTAGCGTTAAGGCTAGGCTACGCTACGTAGCCTAAGCTACATGCTACATAGCATCGCTATTTAAAACACTGATACAGATTAACAAAAAGATCATATCAAATAACGAAGGGAAGATCAAGCAATACATTCCAGAAATCAAAGGCAACACATGCCTCGCATAAACACATGCAAGACATGAGGTTACCTTCAAGAGAAGGATGAAAATTTCCATAAAATCAAATTTTAGTCGGAGTTACATGTCCCAAAAGGGTTCTTTTACAGGCATCAAACAGGAAATAAAACCCTGCTCTCAAGTAACACTTCTCCCTATAAGGGAGGGTAATATGACAGTCCCTGTTCATGTTAAATGCAATAAATAAACCAGCAATTTAAGTAGATATTAATCCTTATGTGATCACATGAGATCCCAAGTGGAATTGGGGCATTGCTTGCATGAGAGAGGGGGTGGGGGCTGGGGATTAGACAAGGGAAGGAAATATATATCTAACCATTGCTGGTGAACAACAGAACATCGATTCAATAACTGTAGGAGATGAGGCAGAGTACGAGTTGAGAGAGATGAAAAGGAAATAGGATAGAGAGTGGTGCTTTAAGAGGGTTACAAGTTCATCAGTCATCTACACATTAGGTAGTGTAATGGAAAGTCCAATATCTGTAATGTACGATATGTTAATTTAAAAAAAAAAAAAAAAAAAAAAAAGTAGAAGCAGAAATTAGTAAACCTTTTTAGCCTTTGGATCAGGAATTTCTCTTGGAATAGAATCATATCCCTGCAGTGTGATTCATAAGACAACATTATTCAACAAAAATTAGTTGAGAGTTAGAAGGATGAGGACCAACAAATAACAATATTATAAATAGAAAGTGCATCTGACTACCTCTGGTTTGACATTATTAGGGTCATCGATATAGTCCCTGTCATCCCAGTCCTTGGGCTGCAAACAGAAAGAAGAGGTATTGTAAGACAACTATAGCACAAGCACTGAACTGAAGGAAATCACACCTCACTGCCAAGATCTTAGAGTTGAGCTCAAACCTTTTTGGCATTGACATCTTTGATTTTCTGAGGAGGTAGAATATCCCAATCGGTGTACATGCTTCCAGATTCTCTCTCTCGATTGTCAACTAAGACACTGTAACTTGCATCTGGCCTAAGAATAAATGTGTAGACATGCGTCAACTTGTCATTTTCACATTGTAAATCCTTCTTGATAGGATAGTTTTGGCCCTGGTAGGAAAGTATAACATGGAGCTTCTTTGTCTGTGTCCCGCATAAATCTGGCCCAAACATCACACTGCACAAATAAACATTACAAATTACGAGCAGCCAAATGTATCATTACCGAGTCTAAGCAAATCTATGTGACAAGGACACTCCTTTTTTTCTTCTTATTTTCCAAATTTATGTATGAATACAAATCATTAGCCTAAAACCTCAATTACTCTTTCTTTTCGGCAAACTTATGTACTACCTAAACAATTTTAATAATTTGCTTTTACATGTCAATATATTGTCTTTACAAATTGTTATTTGGTGCCAAAAACATAAATCCCCAAATTCCCAAACGTGTACCAAATATCAATTTCCCACACCACTTAAACTGACAAGAAAACACAAGCAATTTGCAAGATGTCTACAGAACAGTAAGAATATATGAAGCATATGCATATTTGAGGGAACAAGGGGCCTGGCTCCATGGCTCAGTGGTAGACAGACTCCTGTTTCAACACTGAGACCAGGGATCGATTGCCCATGTGGTGTGGGTTGGTGGGGTGTGGGTCAAATATATATAGTGAAATGCTCACATGGGAACCAGTTCTCACGAAAACTCGTGAGCGCTTTTTGACACGTGATGTGTGCACAAAATCTGAACGATCCATTGGATGAATCACCTCATAAGACCCCCAAAGCCCAAATGTTACCCTGATCTAAAAAACTGGTGGGCCATAGTAAAGGGAGAGGTAATTTTCTCCTTTGATTTGCCTCTCACTTCACTATGGCCCAATAGATTTTTGGATCGGTCTAAGTTTTGGGCTGTAAGGGTTTCACGAGGTGACTCATCTAGTGGACTATTCGGATTTGCATACACACATTATGTGAGATGAGTCCTCAAAAAGTGCTCTTGTGAGCACTTTTTGACATGTGATGCGTGCACAAAATCTGAACGATCCATTGGATGAATCACCGGATAAGACCCCCAGAGCCCAAATGTTAGCCTGATCTAAAAAACCTGGTGGGCCATAGTAAAGGGAGAGGTAATTTTCTCCTTTGATTTGCCTCTCACTTCGCTATGGCCCACTAGATTTTTGGATCGGGCTAAGTTTTGGGCTGTAAGGGTTTCATGAGGTGACTCATCTAGTGGACTGTTCGGATTTGCAGATACAGATTATGGGAGATGAGTTCTCAAAAAGTGCTCACAAGTTCTTATGAGAACCGGTTCCTAGGTGAGCATTACTCTCTCTCTCTCTCTCTCTCTCTCTCTCTCTCTCTCTCTCTCTCTCTCTCTGTGTGTGTGTGTGTGTGTGTGTGAAGGAATGACAAAACAAACCTGTAGGGAGTATCGCCACCAAATTTCTTCTGATTGACATAACCCGAAAGAAGTTTAATGTAACCACCACCACATTCGATTTCCTGCTCCAATTTTATAGAGTATTGGAGCACCAGAGTTCTGTTCTTGTTGCTGAACTCTGGTATCTGTGCGGATATGGCAAAATGCCTAGCATCAGTATACGTCTGAATACCTGCACATAGTTTCCCCAGTAAGAATCATCTCAGAGCATACGACTTGGGGACCAGAATATTCTAGAAATTTGAAACTGGTATGCCATACTCATCAGCTCTAAAATTGACATGAAAAGATTGTTAGAACACAATTTTCCTGATGCAAATACCAAAACAATAACCTGAGTCTACATATAGGAATTATATAATCCTTGGCGAAGGATGCATCCAGTATCTTTGGCATGGAGTTTCTACAAGGGGGCCCCTCAGTTTGGTGATCTGGACAGATGGACATGCTGAAAAAATATCTCCAAGATTGGAATATCTTGCCATTCAATATTCGGCTTTTCCCAGTGAATGAGGACCCTTGCTATATTACTATTATTTTTTTCTTAAGTGGTTTTCCAAGACAAATTGATTGGTTACAATTGTCTCATTGGAGAAAATCTTTTAGCACGGCCCACCAATTGAGGGGCTCATCAGGTCAACGGTCTATAATAGATCAAAGAAATGTGGTCATCAATTGTAAAAACTTAGGGCCCATGGATCTTATAAAAGACTTGCACTGCTCAATCAGTGCCCTTGGTAACATTGGTTACCAATAAAGAAGAAATCATTGGCAATGGGATATCCCCAAAACACATCAACAACTTGAAATTGACCTTCACAGGCGTGGCAATGGGACATTCTACAACTTCCATTAAAGCACATGGACATTCTACCAGTTGCATGATTGGACTCAGTTTGTGATTGAGGGCAATTCCCATCCATCGCAAAGTGGAAATTACATCATTTTCCACCTTTTAACACATGGGAGTTTAGGTCCTCAGCTATGATTGTGTTTCCTTCCCATTTCAGAATTGGAATTCATTTGCTGCAAGGAATATGAATACATGATTTTTCACTAAAGAGGGAAAAATTGTACCTTTATCGTCAGGATCACCAGACCACTTTCCTGCGGTATGCTTAAATGACCCAGCTTTCCCTTCAGCCCTTTTCCAGTCTGACTTGACCCAACGTTTCTCCCATCCGTCTTTTGCATAAGAATTTATAAAAAGAGGAGATAATCAAATCCAATCAGCACTTCACATCCAACAGCAACCAAAAACCAATATGGCAAAAAAAAAGCAAGCAAGCATATCCACTGTTGGATTATTGCAAGAAACAACAAGGGGGAAAGAAAGACGATCACCATAGGATATTGGCAGAGCTAAACAGATCATGCTCAATACCATGGCAATGCATCGCAGTGGGAGTTTAATCGTGTCTCCTATGCTTCACTAGTAGTCTTTTTCTTTCTTTCTTTTTTTCTTTTAATTTCCATGTTATGAAGGGTATGAGCACCTTGACATTTTCATTTTGTTTCTTCAGTAAAACGAAGAATCAAGTTTTCACATTCACGGTAATGGGACATTGATAATAAATTACTACAATAATGGTGAAGAAAAAGAAAAAGAACGAAAGAAAAAAGGCAACAGGATATTTAAAATCAAACGACAGGGTCTAGGAAATTTTCAAAACATAGGGCAGTCAATATCCAAAATTACAAAACTCGAGCATTCTGATAAAATCCAATACAATTCTGCAATGACCTGTGCCAAGCCCACATGCGTGTACAAGTCAGCTAATGCACATGCCACTAAATATGCCAGCACAGCAGATAGCTGCAATATCCAGGCCATTCATTAGAAAGCTACCACTATGTAGATACCCTATCCCAAGAATCAGGTGGGTCCATAGAAATGTGGGTCACAAGGAACAAATGTGCGGTTGTGAAAAAATGGGCCAAAATTTTCTAACCCATCCACTTTTTTTTAATATAATGGCACATCTACAAAGCACATCACCTTTATATTTGGAAATAACAACTACATGGTGGAGCCCCCCTGATGGATAGCATAGATAGTTCACCTATCTGCCATGCTATAACTGGCATATCACATGTGGCAGCATATGCATTAGCTGAATTGTACACGCATGTGGAATTAGCAAAGCCCTTCCACGATAATATGTCAGACTTTGGGTTTCAACTATTTGGTCCTTAGTTTTTGTAATCCATGACAAACTATAGTCGTTGCAAAAAGCGTGAGGCAAAGCAGCAACAAATTTGGGTGTTACAGTGGGGAAGAGTCTATTGAAGGCTTGAAGCAAGGCTGATGGAGTGGGTGCGAAACTCTAAAGTTTGTCTCGAAGCAGGCGGGGCATCGATTTAGAAGGATTGTGCAACTAAAAGCTTGCCTAAGAGGCTGGTAACACCTGGGGTACCCCAACTTGTAGTTCATTGGACCCCTGCTGCATGTGGGGGCCGCCTTCACAATGATTTGAGCCCTTCATCCAGTGAGTTATACCGCATATGGCCCACTGCTGACATCCTACCAGCTGGAAAACCATATGGACCCATGGTATGCCAAAGCGGACGTAACAGTACCAGTCATAACTATTATGAGTTACGGGGCCATAACAGCCATTACAGAAAAAATGACCTGTCATGGCCCCGTAATGGTCCCTAAACATTTTTATTTTCTGAAAAAAGAAAAAACACTATAACAGCCATTACAGCCCATTTATAACAGTAACGGTGGTGGCCATTACGGGGACCATTACCATTATGAAATACCTTAGATGGACCTCAGTTCAGACCACTATTGAAGAACCCAAGAAATTTGACCGTTACTGCCTGTATTGTAATAGTAATAGTGGTGGCCGTTACAGCCACCGTTACCCTTATGGAACACCTTGGATGGACCTCACTTCAGACCACTATTGAAGAACCCAAGAAATCTGACTCTATTTGAAAGACCACTAGGTTGAGTTGAGTCGAAGACGTGCCGAAAACTAGAGTTGACTTGTGAGGGAAAAACTAGGTAAAATTGGTTTTAAATAATAAAAAAATGTATTGCAAAATCATAAATTACAAAAAAAAAAATGAAAAAGTACATAGAAATTTCAGAATTTTTCTTCTTTTTTTATTGACTTGGTCAAGCTTTATATTCAACTCGATGAGCCCCCCCCCCCCACCCCCACCCCCACCCCCCCCCAAAAAAAAGCCTCAATGAAAACAAATCCCTCATCCACTCAAACTCGGTTCAGTTTCAAGTCAGCTCAAAGAGCTCTTAAAATATGAGATGGACTGTAAATGGGTAGTTACATAGAAGGTCAAACATGGGTAAAAGACTTGGTGAGTCAGACCGACTCGTCCGATCTTGATTCAAGTCGCCAACTCGGGGGTGACTTGTGGTATCAAACCAGATCAAATCCAACCGAATCCATGTCAACTCGGGCGAGTCGCATGGGACCCATCCGAGTCTTAGAACCATGAGGACAACAGAGCAGAAGTCTGTTAACTTGGCCTACTATGATCAGGCGCTACGTGCAATTATGCACTGTGGAGCATCCATAGTGGTGTCCACATGACCACGGTCACCAACCTCAAATGGGCACAATGAAGGATCAGAGGACTACAGTTTCATGTAGTCACGTGGACTATTGAGTCTCTGCAAGCCTCCAACTAATTGTCTGAACTTAGTCAAGATACACCCAAACCTTGTAATACATACACCCTTTTCTCTCTACTCAGCCCCATTTCCTTTGCACATTTGATGATGCATATACCTTGGTTTTCTAAAGGCCTGCGTGTGGGCCCCACCATGGTGTGTGTATGGGCATGAAAAGAGAACGCCCCACACCGATCCAACCATCAGGTGGGCCACCGTGAGAATTTGGAGGTTTTTGGGTGGTTGCCCATCATTTTCTATGGTGTGGCCCACCTGATGAATGGATCGACCCGATTTTTGGGGCATCCGCCTTTCATGGTGGGGCCACCGTGCTGGACGGGCTGGATACTATACAAAGGTGGGCCCACATGCTACCAGTTGCACGAGATCCTCATCTACAACAGCTGCAGCGGAACCGACCTCGTTCAGCTGTAGAGAATTCAAGAGCTGCAGAATAACTTCTGGTGTGATGCAATCATATACTACTGCATCACCAAGAGTAGAAAGAAAGGGTGAATCTATCAAAAAAGAGGGCCGTAAAGAGTCGCCCCCAGAAGAAATTCAATTCCACGAAAATGAAAAAAGGCAAGTAGCCCGCGAACTACTGAAGCGAGATCGTAGCCCGCCAACTGGGCCATGTGATCAGTCTACCACCCACTCTAGAAAGAATACTCCACCATTGATACGCCACGGACGGTCATATTTTTCTGTACGATAATCCAGAGCACTGGGAAAATAGACTTGAGTGTGAACCGTTGAGCACTCTCCATAAATCAAACGGCTGAGATTTGTTATGGCAACTCATACTTTTGCCCACGGCCTCTTAAAGGTGGTACCCAACTTTTCAACGGTTATGAGCATTCATATGATTACTCCAACTTGCGGGCCACCAATTACTTTAGTAGTCCGCGGGCTACAAGACGAGGCCACTTAAAGAGAAACTAGCTAAGATTCGAATGATCAGCAACTCTTAGACTACCAAACGCAATATCCGAAATCGAGAAAAGGGTAAAAGAAGAAAAGAAAGAAGAGGAGAAAAACGGGTTTTTACCTTCGAATCTCTCCTCAAAAATGATTTCCGAAATGGCGGAAGAGAGTAGATGGAGCAACAGAAATGCGAGCAGAAATAGCCGCGTTTCCGCCATTTTTGGCCTTCCCGAGAAAAATGGGTTGGAATGGGGCTCCTTTAATAGGTGAAGTCTAGATAAATGCCCTTGTTGATGCATTGAATTACGGGAATAGCCCTGGTTTGATTTTGAAAGAACCGTGACCGGGATCGGCAGACTAATCGGGTATTCTACGCAGCGCGTGTAACACACGACTCCGTGGGGCCCACCGTTGTAAAATACAGCCCCTTTCCATGTGCCGTCTTGGATGGTAGGCAATTTCGGGGAAAAAAATAACCAGATCTTCAACTCAGGTGAACCATGCCTTGAAAAGTAAAATGGGGATTTTTTTAAACTACTATGTTGGTCAATTTTTTTTTTTAAGGTGTTAAAGAATATATTAATACACTGTTTTTTTAACACCCACTCGCTAACACATAGGCGTGATTAAGTCGGTGGGACCTTAATGTGTTGCATGAGCATTGGTCCATGTGGGCGGCGCATGCAAGAGGAAGAGTGTGGATTAGTTACTATCCTTGCCTGTGCAAAGATTGAGATAGGCTAGTATGTGGCACGTCTGCATGGGTGGAAAGCAGGCTGTCAAAAGAAACCCGTCATATTAGCAAATAGAGTTTGTGGGCCCTTTTAGAGCTCTCCACCAATACCAATGTGCCACGTATGTGCAACATCTAGTTTGTCCCAAGTTTTGCACAAGCGGGGTAGTACCTAATCCAAGCTCCAAGAGGAAGGCACTTTCGAGAACGCAACAAGCGTTAGAGACTAACGGATGTTAGAGTTGGATTCGAGGTGCCCCCCCCCCCCCCCCCCCCCCCCCCCCCTCTGGTTCTCCCTTACCCCTCTTGCGAATTCTCTCCCCTTCTCGTGGTCTCTCTCTTCCTTCATTGCACGCGTGAGAGACTCATCTCTCTCTCTCTCTCTCTCTCTCTCTCTCTCTCTCTATTCATCTTGTGAGATAGGGCGGGAGAACCAAGGGGTTCAGACCCCGAACCCATCCTAGTGTCCATTAGCAACTAGCAATTGTCGCACTCTCGCATGTGCCTTTCGCTCGCACGAAACCCGTCTATGTGGACGAATGCTCATGTGACACATCAATGTCCATTTGAGCTATGTTTAGAACCCACGTTAATACACATTAAGAACTCAAAATATCACAAATAAATAAATACACATGATAAGTTTCTTTTATATGAGACTATAAGCTATGCATCGTTTTATAGAAGTAACGTGAATATATTACAAATCAATTTATATAATTTAAATCATATAAGACATGTATGAAACACAATGAATACATTCAGAAGCTACTTATTTAAAAATATGTTTTTAAATTATTTTCTATAATTAAAAAAATAAATTTATCTTAAACATAAATAAATGATTATGGATGATGTTAAGATTAGCATATACTTGTAAATACAAAAATATAAGGCATAAATAACATATATCAATATGAAGGTAAGCTTCCAAGTACTCTCACATGGCTTTTCTACACTCTACGTGCAAATTAAGTTAGTGAAATTTATAAAATAAAAAAAATAATTTTATTTAAATTTATCTATTTTTTCTAAATTTGAAAATCGAACATCTAAATCTATAATTGAGCATACAAAGCATGCAAAACTATCGATTACTAACTTCACTCTAAATATTTCAAGCAATTTAAACAAGAGAAAAAAAGTTTAAAATATTAAACACTTACCGATTGGGTCTTTAGTACCGTACGCTCTCCGATCCCAATTTTTGCACCTAAATTTCTTTCTCTCCAAACAAATAAAAGGATTTGGTAAAATCCGTTTACTAACATAATTTCAACAAAAAAATTGTTATTTTTTACGAATTTTTAATTTTTTTTAGTTTAGAACTTAAAAAGAATTATGAAGAAATCAAATTAAAAGATCTGAAAATAGTCAGAAATTCAAAATTCAGAAATACAGAGTCATAAATTTAAAATTTGAAAAACGTAAGAAATAACCTCACAGTTTCGTTGGACATTTTTTGTGAACTTTGATCAATCGAAGGTTGGAGCTTGATCGATCAACAATCAATCGAATTATAAGAATACTCGCTGGACATTTTTGGACATATTCAATCGATCGAGATAAGGAGTTCGATCGATCAAGAAGCATCGAGGAATCCCTCGATTGATCAACTGATCGATCAACGATGGCGGTGACTTCATAAGTTTGTAAAAATTTCAAGTCGGGATGGAAGTTTGGAGCTCCTATCTATTTAAGAAGATGTTCCTTATGTTCCTATCTATGCTCTAGGGTTTAGAGAGAGAAAAAACTTAGAGGAGCACCGACAATGCTTTCCTTTGTCAATATCTTCTTCGGTTCTAGTAGTTTTTATGTTTTTTCTTTTGTTTTTTAATTAGCCGTGTTAGGCTAATCTCTTAGCTAAGGTTAATGGGCGAACTTTTAGTTGATTTATGGATTTAAGTATCTGGTTTGAACGATGAATTATTGATTGACCAGTTTGAATAAAGCATTAGTTTTGGTTTACCTTTTGATCCATTGTCGACTCCAAGTACATTGGATGTTTTTTATTCTTTAAGATTAATTTATTAGTTTTCATGAAAGTATTGATTTGTAAAATCCCTTGATTCATCATAATTTTTTGACACGTTGAATGCTTTAGATTCCTTGCGATCAATCTACTTTGTTATGGATGTGGGAACCGATCAATTGAAGTTCAAATCTTTGTTGGGTTTTGAATTATGAATTAACTACTCTATCTTCTGATTGGATAAAATAGGACTTTGATTCCAATTTGGACTCCATTATTTGGTTTATCTTTGTTGGGTTTTGGTTTATCTTTTGAAGTTCATATCTTTGTTGGGTTTTGGTTTATCTTTTGAAGTTCATATCTTTGTTGGGTTTTGGTTTATCTTTTGATCCATTGTTAATATTGAATCGATAAACTAGTATTATGGATTGATTAGAAGTAAATCATCGGTGCCTTAGTTCGTAGTTATTACTGTTTTACTCCACTTTATTCATTGGATTTCTCTAAACTTTAATATTAATTTACACTAGCTTAGTCGTGTTCTCACATTTCTTGCTGACAATCTTGGTCTCATCGAGTTATTACCACATTGTAGCCCTACACTCGGGGTTATCATCCCTTTAGATTGATCAACTCTTTGTACAAATATCAAATGTGAGAGTTGATGGAGTTGGCCATTGGGCAAAAAGCGATTGAGTGTAAGTGGATTTACCAAAAAAACTGGATATGTATAAGGCCAAATTGGTAACAAATGGTTATACTCAGAAGGAGGATGTCGACTTTAGTGAGATATTCACGCTAGTGTTAAAGCAAGTATCCATCAAATTTGTATTGACTTTGGTTACTCAATACAATTTGGAACTGAAACAGATAGATGTGAAGACTACGTTTTTACATGGGGAATTAGAATAGCAGATCTATGTGAAGCAACCTTGGTGCAGGGAAAAGAGTTAGTTTGCAGGTTAAAGAGGTCGTTGTACGGCATGAAACATTTGCCTAAGCAGTGGTATAAGAATTTTGATTCTTTCATGTTAAGCTAACGATTTATGAGAAGTGAATTTGATCATCGTGTATATTTTAGAGCACTGAGTGTTAGGGAATTCATTATTTTTATATTGTATGTTAATGATATACTTATCGCTAGCTATAACATGTCTGAAATCAACATATTGAAGGCTCAGTTATCCGGAACATTTGAGATGAAAGATCTGGGGCCTGCAAATAAGATTTTTGGTATTGATGTACACAAAAACAGGGAAAAGAACAGGCTATAGTTATCTTAAGAAGAATATCTTGAAAAGGTCTTAGTTAAGTTTGGACTGAAAATGCAAAATCGGTTAACACTCTCTACACTGCTCACTTTCGACTTTCTTCGGAGTTATGTCGGTACATGTCTTGTTTGCTTTGCTCGAGTGCATTTGGCAATCTTATGTATGTTATGGTCTGTACTACACTAGATATTTCACATGCGGTTGATTTTGTGAGCAGATATATGTCAAACCTTGGCAAGCAACATTGGGAAGCAATGAAATGATTACTTCAGTACATACGAGGTATAACAGACTACGTCTTGATTTTAAAAAATTCTTAGAAGAAACTCATAGGTTATGTGGATGTAGATTATGCAGAGAATGTAGATAATATAAGGTCAATTTTTTGTTATTCATTTGTGTTTATAAGTGGAGTTATCAGTTGGATGTCGAAACTTCAGTCTGTGGTTGCACTTTCCACAATCGAAGTTAAATACATGATAGTGATGGAAGCATTCAATTAAGTTGTTCGTTGAAATGGATGATGAATGAGTTTTGTAACGTCTCGTAAATTTCCGTACAGGTAATAGCATACGGATGACAGTACATCTTAGTTACTTGGATTTCCTAATATAGAAAAGGAAGATTAATTAGTACAAAGTGGACTAGGTTGTTAACATTTTGTAAAAGATATGACCCTTGCTCTGAATAGCCTTCTGGAGGGCTACCTATCTAAACCATTAACTTTACCTGGGTCAGAAAACTAACCACTAATTCCTGTAAGGCCATTTGGACTAATTGCCCAGCTTTTATATAAACCCTTTTGCTGAGAAATCCCCAAATCGAATTGGGAAATTTCAGGTTTGAGAGAAAGAGAGAGAAAAAAAGAGAAATCAAGGGAAAGAGAGAGAAATCGAGAGAAGAAGAAGAAAGGAGATTGAAGATGTCCTTCTTCCTTTTCTTTTGAAGTAGGAGGTTGTTCTAGCTTGTAGTTTTCGTCGCTGGAGTGGTTCTTTTTGCGATTTGAGGTAAGAATCAAATCCTATCTTTCAACTCCGAGCTATCTTAGGTTTGAGACTGAAAATCTCATCATAATTGGGTTTTCTTGTAGGAATAGCTGATTTTCTTTCACCCTAACCCTAGACCATTGGACGAACGAGAAACCCTAGACCTTAAGATGCGGGCTATACTTCAACTCTTCTATTTAACATTCCTAAGGGTATTAGACAATGATTCTTGCAGTCATAGTGTAGGACTTGAATTTCTATATCTGATTGTATATCTCAGTACAACATGCATGTGTGTTACATGGCTTTATTGTTTGATGAAATGGGTAAATGACTCAATTGTTATAACTGATTTGTGGAATTCGTTGAGATGATGGAATTTGTAGATGATATGCTCTCAACGATTATAACTGATTTAAGAAGGCATGTTATAACGATTATAACTGCTTTGTGGAATTCGTTGAGATGATGGAATTTGTATATAATATGCTTAATTGTATGATTATCGCACACGTACTGTTTGTCATGAGTAAAAGGGGCCAATCGATTAATGTGGATATCTTAGTTGGATTGGATATTCAGGGTTGGCTGGTTGACGGGGTGAACTTGATCGATCGACAGTAGTTTGGACTACACGGGTTGTTTGTGCCCAATGCCGGTTTGATCAATGTTCTCCCTGTATCAAATGGACATATCCAAAGCCAAGAAATGTTGTGTGGTAGATAGATTGTATTGAATGTCTCTTCTAGAATCTGAAATACTAATGTTATTAAATGAAGCGTCCAATGATAAACGTATGTGCGACACGATCCTATGAAATCTCCTTGGGCCGGGCATGGTGGTATGGGACACCGTGTTTGTGCTGTCGGCCTACGCTGTGGCATTGAGCCTCCCCGTAGTGACCATAAGCTATTGTAAGGGCGCCGGTCTATTTTGGATAAATCTGAATAGCTGAGGTACTGATTTGAATAAAATGTTCTTGTGTTCTAAAGGTATTGGAAGTTGGAGATGGGATTCGTGGGCTACTGGCGATGATAGACACTCGCACCGTCGGGAGCCAGATGGTCCTGTTCAGGACCTACTGTATGAAATTAGCAATTCAGCATCACCAATCTTGCTGAATGAAAATTAATATCAATAAAGGCCAAACTAACCATGCATACATGTCATCGGCAATCTCAGTGACTGGCTGACTGCTCGAAAGGCCAGGGCATTCGTGAAAGCCTTCATACTTGCATTATGTGTAGCTGGTTTATAAGTGAAGGGAATACTGTATCTATGTGGATTCTGTTGTGACTGCCCGGGACATGCATTGTGTGCGAATTCATAACATTCATGCATTAGTACAACTATTCTAGGACTCTTGTATGTTTTGTTTGTTACATTACCTATGCCTGAATGCTTGATTGATTGTTAAACTTAGAATTATAGTAGCATTGAGTTGATTATTCACCCCCTCAATCCTGGGTGGTGTTTGGAAAAACATCAACCAGACTCTAATGTAGAAACAGGTATTATGGATGATGACGTCCTTTAGAATGAGTTAGAAGACTTTGTAGAAGACGTCAGTTACTTTCAGTTCTCGGATGGCCGAGAATAAGATGCACTGGCATCTTTTAGTTGGTGTTTTGGGGCCGTTTGATGGCTAGATGTATAATGGCCAATTCTTTTGGACTTGTAAATTTGGGGCTTCCTGTTGCGTGGGCCCTCTTATTTTAGATGATAATGTAAATTTATAAATGATGGACCAGGTATGCACTTATCTTTTGTCCTTACTTTAATGTTTATTTAAACATGCGTCTTGATATTATTAATTATAAATGCATTAATCACGCTTCCGCATCAGCATAGTGACACCCGAAATCTCAAGGGTCGAGGTCATGCTCGACTTCTGAAATTTGGGGCGTTACAAATTGGGGCTTCAGTAGGAAGCCATGCCTGTGCATTGTGACAGCAAGATCGCAATCAATTTGGCAAAGAACTTAGTGTATTACTCCCACACTAAACACATTAATGTTCATCATTACTTTATCCCAAAAATGCTAAAGGAATGAGATGCCACTCTTATGAAAATATAAAGTTTTTCATAAGAAGTTTAAGTTTTGCTCAACTTCTCTAGGCTTGACAAAGAAAAAATGAAAACGGAGGGTACACGAAGCGATGATGACATTATGTTGAAGATGATTAGAGATTGTGATAACAGCTTGGAGCAGTAGAGCTGGAGGATTCAAGCCACGGTTGAGGTTATTGATCGAGTGTCTTTAATCATAATGTAGAGAAGATAATTTTCGGTTCAACTGGAGCCTCTGCTGGTTCGATCGAAAATTTTAAATTAGATCCTGTTGTTGATGGGGTTTTTCCTCCTCAATACAGAGGAGAGAGAGAGAGAGAGAGAGAGCAACCTAGTGAGATCGGGCGCCCGGACCAAATTCTGGTTGGGTGACCGAAATTCCATCAGATGAAGCAGTTTGCTGTTAGACTGTTTTTACAACATTCAGGCGCCCGATATTCAGAATTTTTCTTTTGAAACCTGCTGGACAAATCTTGGCTTGGGCGAGCGCTCGATGGTCCACTGGCCGGGCGCCCGACCCGACGCAGACTGCTTATACACAATTTCCTTTTCTAAGTCTAATACATCCAATTCTCTATTTAAGGGAGTTCCAAAATGGGATTAGTGATTCCTAATAAGGGTTTTGCATGTCCAAGGTGAGAGAGATAAGAGAGAAAAGAGAGAGAGGAAGCTTGTAGAAGGGAGTAGTTGCTTGAAGAGGGAGTTCTTCTGCACAACCGTCAATTCAGCGCTTGTACATCCTCAGGATCGGCGAGATCGCTCTATTCTTATTATTCTCTTGTTGTTTATCTACTTTTACGTGAGTAAAGAAGGTTTGAATCAAGCGGTGTGTGCTTGTGATCGGTTGTAAACGATTATCTAAGATAATGGATTGTTTGTCTGGACGAGGTCCCATGGTTTTTTACTTCTTTGAAGGTTTTCCACGTAAAAACTCCTTGTGTTGTGTGGTTGATGCTTTATCTTCAATTATTGCATTATTACATCCCATAATTCTAATGTTTTGGGGGGCGGATCCAAAAATTTTAGTGCAACACACCCAACAGCTACATGCTGTGATATTTTACACGTTTTCAATTCAACTTTCGGTTCGACTAATGGATGTCGGTTCCAGTCAGTTTGATTGAAGATGCAATAAGTATGATTGATGGAAACGCGTAAGTTTTTAGAAAGTGCGGTTTTTGTTTCCTAATCTTGTACGAGAGTATATAAGTACCTCTCTAGTTACGATAAGGGCTAGCATGTAATGGACAATAGAGCCTATGGTTTAAAGAGAAAGCTAAAGTTTCTACTGCAAATTGTTCCATCTCTTGTAACTTTATGATTATAGTGGATTGATCATCAGTTTGTGCCGTGGTTTTTTCCCACAAGGATTTTTTTCACGTAAAATCTTGCGTTCTCCATGTTTGCTTGAATTTTCATTATCTATTGCTTGTTTGATTCAATATGAGGTTGTTTCTACTCCCAACACTCATTCATCTAACAAATTGTTTAGATTCCTAAAAATAAAAAATGTGGATGTAGATAATCTAACATCACATTAAAGAAAGAAAAATATATGAAAAAATCCACATTAACGTGTTTATTTTAACATAAATGATTTCTATAAAAATGTTAAAAGGTTAATTGTTGTTCTACCTGGTGAGCTGCAAATACTTGTAAAGTATGGTAAATAAGTAATAATAGCTTGCTTGGTATTTGCTGCAACTAAGATGTTGGCATGTACGATTTATTAGAAGCATCAAGTAAACTCTATTAGGCCCACTATGATATATATGTTTCATCCATGCCATTCATTCATTTTTTAAGACCATTTTAGGGTATGAACCATAAAAAGGAGACAAATCTAAAACTTCGGTGTCCCCAACAATTTTTCAATGATCGGCATTCAATCCTTCCTGCTTTCTGTAGTGTGGTCCACTTAAGATTTGGATTTGCTCATCTTTGGGCTCATGCCCTGAAATGATATGAAAAAAGGAATAGAAGATGTGAATATAACATATATGCACTCAATTTTTGCGGTAAATTTTGAGAGCTAAATAAAAAAAGAAGCCATTGTCTTAATACTTATTTACCATTGTTCACATGCATTAATAGTTAACCAAAGGATTTCTCAGATTTACAAAGAAATAAAAATTATTATATTTAAATAAAAAGACAGTTGAAATGAAAATTGTTTTTCATATATAAAAAATTTATTCCTGTAAACCGAAGTAACATTACATGAGTAGAAATCAATTTCATTTCAACTATTTAGGGGATTCCACCCATCCAAAACTATCCTAATTGTCCATTTAAAAGCTTCAAAATGGCAGTTTCCCTAATTTGCAAACGTGGATTATGGACCACTTAAATTCCAGTCCAAAGAGTGTGTGTGTGTATTGGGTCCCATCGTTTGGACGGTTTAACTCGAATCACACGTGTGCCAAGTGTTCAATTAATGAATGCATACATGTCGAGATCATGATACTCTAGTGTTCAAATAATTCCCTAATAAAATGGCTGAGGTCAATGTGATCTGATTATTTTATTTACCAGCGAATTTCTCGTCTCCATTAAGAGGCCGGTTCCTATGCGCCTAGAATAAGCTTATTCTATGATGCAGTGTGGGGCCCATCTTGGTGTCTGTGCATGAAATCCAATCCGTCTATCATGTAAGCCCTCTCATATTATTATTGGGTTCCAATAATATAGTCGATTCAAAGTTTAGGTGGACCACACCATGTAAATTCACATCCAAAACCTCTAAAATCATGTTTTGTAGGGTGTGGCCTACCTAAGTTTTGTAATGGGATGATTGTTGGGATGACTGTTCATCCTGGTGGTTCACACGTTCTAAATGGATGGATGGAAAAAAATATAAAACACTTTGGGCCCCACATAAAATTCGAAAGGTTTTAATAGTGAGTATTCCCATCCAAACCGTTCCTCGTGGTGTGGCCCACCTCTATTTTGGATTAGATCGATTTTGGGATGACAGGGATAACTTGAATGGGCACACATCATAGATGGATTGGATTTTGGCCACCATCATGGTGGGCCCCGCATACCTATAGAATAAACTTATTAATTGAGTACATCCTGAAGTATTAGAAAAGGTGCAGCGAGACTTTTAGCCATTCCATGGCTTTTTTTCACACCGGTCTATATTCGAAACAAAGGAGACAAACTGGGGGACGCGGTTTGGCTGTTGACCCCAACAGCATCCAGCTAGCTGATGTCAAAGTTCTTTGGAGCTCATCATAATGTATGTGTTTTATCCACACTGTCCATACACATTTCCAGATCATTTTAGGGTATGAGCCCAAAATTCAACCATATCAAAAGTTCAAGTGGACCACATCACAGAAAACAGTGTAGATAATAATGTCCACCATCAAAACTTTCCTAGGGCCCATAGTGATAATTATTTGTAATCCAATCTGTTCACAAGGCAACAAAGACCTGGATGAATGAAAACAAAAATATCAGTGATCCAAAACTTCTTGGCCCCAATTTTTTTCAACGGTAAGCGTTTAATCCCCATTGTTTCCTGTGGTGTGGTCCACTTAATCTCTGCATCTGCTTTATTTTTCGGTCCATCCCCTAAAATGACCTGGAAAAATAGATGGACGGCGTGGATAAACTACACAAATCATGGTGAGGCCCACAGAGCTTTGACACCAGCTATTTGCTGGTGTGGGGTCACGAACCAAACCGCGTTCGATTTTCGGAGCTTTTATTTGCTGTTTTTACTCCATAGATTAGAAATCGAGACTTCTCATATAAACGGTTTGGATCATTGGACAATATACCTATATTCAAAGTCTAAGATTCCGAACGTATCCTATTACGATACATCGGGATGTATCGAGCAAACCTCTGCCAAAGAACCGGCGTCCTTCATTAATTGGTTCTCCCGATACTACCCAATGTTGGTTCAGTTGACTTCACATGGGCCCGCCGTGGTCTATGATGTATCGCATCCAAACCGTCTATCATCGTCATCCCACCATGAAAACGAGATATACAAAAAATTCATCCGATCCACTCATCAGGTGCACCATAACTCGAATTTAAAGGCTTTTGGGTGGTTGTCCATGGTTTTCTACAGTATCCGATCTGATCATTTGATTATCCCGATTCTTGGAAATGGATATCTTCATAGTTCTTAGACCATTATAGACGGACTGGATGCAAAACAAACACCACGGTGGGCCCCACACGTAGCTAGCTGCACGGAAGTTTAGTCTACAACGGTTGGAGAGTAATCTACCGGAAGGGCAGTTTTGTAGTTTTAGGCATAAGAGAGGTTACTTATTAGTTTTGCTTTAAGAAGACTTTGGTCTTCGTCGCTGGTGACTTCCCTTTCTTTGACTCTTCAAGTCTTTCCACTCGCTTTTGGAAAAAAAATGCAATAATCCAATGAGAATAACTTCTTACGTGTAAGCGCTTAGTAGCAGCCGTCCGATCTTGATCGGACGGTTGTAGATGACAGAGACATTCCTTTCACAATTTATCATTGGGCTCGGATTGGGCTGTCCGTACCAAGCTTGTCAGAGCCACAACGTGGCCGAATTTAATTGGACGACAGGTCTATTAATGGACGTGGATTATGGGCGCGGTTTGGGTGGATCCGGGGATCCACTGAGGTCGGTGATCCCCAACTGTGGGGCTACTGTGATGTATGTGCCTTATATCTACACCGTCCATGCATTTTGAAAGCTCATTTTAGGACATTATCCAAAAAATAAAGCAAATCCAAATCTTAGGCAGATCATACCACATGAAATAGTAGTTATTGAATCCACACCATTAAAAACTTCATGGGGGCCATTAGAATGATTATTTTCCATCCAACCTGTTGAAAAGGTAACAAAGACCTGGATGAAGATACCAAACAAATATCAGCTCGACCCAAAATTTTGTGACCCACGAGAAGCTTTTAATGGTTAGGTACCATTGTTTACTGTATTATGGTCCACCTAAGTTTTGGATCTATTTCATTTTTTGAATCATGCCCTAAAATGAGTTTTCAAAATCAATGGACGGTGTGGATGTCATATACACACATCACACAGTAGACGGTAATGGATCCGTTGATTAGGTATTACCCCTGCCTGTTCGGATCTAGGGACAGGCTGGTCTCCAAGGCGCCTCCGCAATGTATGTAATTAATCCACACCGTCTATTCATTTTCCAAATCATTTTAGAGTATAAGCCCAAAGTAAGGAAGATCCAAGTCTTCAATGGTGGGCGTCCTTAGCACCGCTGCTTCTGTGGTGTGGTCCACTTGAGCCTTGAATCTACCTTATGTTTGAGCAAATATTCAAAAATGATATGGAAAAATGGATGAACGGTGTAGATAAAAGCCATAAATCACAGTGGTCCCCAGGAGCTCCGAACAGGGGTAGTACCTAATCCATCCGTAATTGGTGGGCCGGTCGAGTACGAACTCACTAAACAAATTTCGAATATACTTTGTGTTGTCCCGCATCTCTGACAGAGGAGCAGATTCGGTGGGGCTCCGGCCTCATCCAACGGACACAGATTGCATACAGACCCTCACTGCTTGTTACTTGTACAGTGCTCTGTAGGCCTAACCAAGAGGGATGTGCTTTATCCACACCGTCCATCCATTTTGGATTATTATTTTAGGGCTTTACCCTATAAATGATGCAGATCCAAATCTCAAGTCGACCACATCATAGGAAAACATTGTTGATTAAACTATGGCCATTAAAAGCTTTCTAAGGCCCACTGTAATGTTTATTTTCCATCCAACCTGCTGATTAGGTCACACACACGTGAAGGAAGGGAAAACACAAATACCAGATACAAAACTTTTGTAGCTCCTGAGAAGTTTTTAACGGTGGGTGTTCAATCACCACTTATGTGGTCAACATGAGATCTGTATCTACCTTATTTCTGCCTCTTCACCTCACATGAGCTGGCAAAATGGATGGACGGTGTGGATAAAATACAAACATCATAATGGAGCACACAACGCACCGGCCAATGACGTGTCTTCCAGTGGTCCTCACGCGGATTGCTTGTTACCCCGGGCACAGGGATATATGCCTGTGCATGGGGCTGTGGGGTCCACAGAGATGTACGTGGTAAATCCTCTCCGTTCATTTTTTTGAAATACCACAATATGATAAGATTCTAAAAAGCAGACAGATCCAAAAATCTAGTGGGCCACACCAAATGAAACAGTGGGAATAAAGACGTGCACCGTTGAAACCTTCCTGGAGCTGGCAATGATGTTCTTATGCCATCCAAACCGTTTATAGGGTTATAACCACTCAAACAAACGGTAGGCACAAATATCATACTGATACAAAACTTCTGTCACCCCAGGCATTCAATCCCCACTGTTTTGTGTGGTATGGCCTACATGAATTTTGGATTCACCTGTTTTTTAGAATCCTGCCCTTTTGTGATCTTGCAAAGCAGATGAACGGAGTGGATTTGTCACAGACATCTCTGTGGCCACCACACAGCCCCGGGTACAGGAATATCCTTGTGCCCGGGCCTGTAGGCAATCCGCTTCCTCACCCACCATGGTGATGTCTTGGCTAGTCCGTGTGACATCCGAATCAAGTGACATAACCACTTTCAAAAATCTTTGCATGGCTCGAGCGCGACTTGGCTGCGACCTGGAACCAGCTAGATGGGCGACATTGAATATCCATGCCGTTTATCTGTTTTTCCTGATTATTTAAGGAGAAGGCCTAAAAATGAAGAAGATGAAAATTTCAGGTAGACCACACTACAAGAAATAGTGTTCATTGAACACCTACCATTAAAAACTTACTGCGTCTGTCAAAATGTTTATTTACCATCCATCTAGGGTTGTAAATGGTAGGGTTTGGGATGGATTTAACCAAAACCAGACCTGCCTATTTTTTGAATGGGTATGGGTCCAAATTTTAGACCCGGGGCCTTTGACTAAATGGGTAGGTCTGGGTCAAGTCCATCAGAACCATTTGTAAATGGGCCGGGTCTAATGGATCTAGGTTTGGATCCGGTATGCAAGCATTTTCACCAGGTTTAAAACTGAGTTTGGATGAGTCTAGGGCTGGATGGGTCCTTTGCAACATAGACCAAATCCACCCATTTATTAAATGAGTTCGGGTTGGGCCGAGTCAGGCCTAATATAAAAGAAACTACATTCAAACCCATTTAGCAATTGGGGTTGTTCTTGGACCTAGACCCGTACCATTTAACAAACCAGTCGGGATTTGGGTACGCCATTGGGTCCACTGACTCATCTATGACCCGACATCCGACCTATTAATAAAATCACATAGACTTAGATGAAAGAAAAGAAAACAAAAAACAAAAAATATCAGCTTGGTCCAAAGCTTTTGTGGCCTACAAAAGGTTTTTAATGGTCAATGACCATTGTTTCTATGGTGTGGTCCACCTAAAATTTGTATCTGCTTCATTTTTAGGACCATGTCTTAAAATAACCTAGAAAAAAGATGGATGGCGTGGATATACAAGACATACATCCAGGTGGGCCCGATCTCATCTACATTGTTGGTTCCAGGGTTAGAGCCAATTCGCACGTGCCTTGCTCATTTCCAACAACCCCACATAGCACAATCAAAACTCTTCATATCGTGGTCTTACTATTTGTGGGTTGAGGCCTGGGACTTGTAGCCCAATAAAATCCTCCCATGTTGTGTGCAGTGCCTAATTTGTACGTCCTGTAGTATTTCGGTCTAAGCATGGAATTAGAGGTTTTATGGATAATCATAATTCTCTCATTACATGTTTGATCTGGGTAATCTTACACTTGTTGGAAAGTTAATTTAATAAACTTTCAAATAGCGTTGGCATCACTCCATTTGGACTCTATTTTATTGCCCCAAAAGTGGGCTCATTTTCGTGGAATTTGCGACCCACATGAAGTTATGATAGTTATGACCGTTCATTCATTTCAACATTTTTCCGGTATAACATTCATCTGTTACAACATTCATCACATTCATCCATTACAACATTCTACCATTTCAAAATTTATCAATTACAACATTATTTCATTACAAAATTAATCCCCTTCACAAACTCTCACTCTTTATACGCATAAAAAAGCAAAAAACAAAATTATAAAGGGAATCACCACACCTTCCTCCCTTTCACAAATTTCCATCATTGATACCCACAAAAAAAGCCACTATTATCCTAACCTAGATCCACCTTTGGCCATCATAGCTTCTATGTCGAAAGTTGTAGCGATAATCTTTAAAAAACACTCAAAAGCTTGCTACAATGGATGCAACGACGCTGGAAGTTCAACAGAGTAGGTCCCACGGAGGCGGCAACGGTCCTAACAGCCAAATGGTCATCTCCTGGGAAGAAATGACGGAAAAGACCAAATGACCTTTTCCGGGAACCATCTATTGAACCCATCTCACGTCTTATGTGGGTTCTATCGATAGTCTTGGAGCAGATTCAAGCTGTCCATATGAATGTGATTTTAATTTTATGCTATTGTTGGGGTCCCAAAAGTCAGTACCCTCTAAAACAAATCAACTAGGCACGTGCTTCGAGGAAATCCCACAAAATACCATCCGACGCACCCAAATATCCAGATTTGCAAAGGATCCAGTACTTAGCCATTTTCTCTAGTGGGCCCCACGAATCATCGTGATCGAAACCGTCCAGAATCAGGCAGACACCTTCTTTATGAATTATGATAAGCAGTGTATGACGATTCGCCAAGAAACGGGCCTCGCAAGCCCTTCGTTTCGCAAAACTCAATTTTGCAAAACACGAGTACGTCAAGCGCACCCATTTATTCAGCCCAACGCACTCTTAAATTCATGAAAATTCAAAAAGCATTTCGGGATGTATTTCGGTTCTGATGCACCCGAAAATAGCTTGACGCATCCGAAAAATACATTCAACGCGTCCATAAATTCAGAAAATACGAAACTGCAATTTCAGTGTGCATTGGACCTTGACGCATCCAAAATCGTCAAGCGCATCTGAAAAATACCTTCAACACGTCCATAAATTCAGAAAATACGAAACTGCAATTTCAGGGTGCATTGGACCTTGACGCATCCAAAATTGTCAAGCGCGTCCATAAAATACCTTCGACGCACCCATAAAATCACCAAGAACCAGCATGGTATTTTTTGGATGCATTGGACTCCAACGCACCCAAAAAATAGTTTGACGCACCCATAAAATCAGCACTTTTCAAAATATTATTTTGGGGTGCGTCGGAGCTCCCACGCGCCTATTTGGGGGTGCGTCAAAGACTTTATGGGATGCGCCATACGTGGTAACCCCTCATTGGTCGATGTCCGGTATTCTCGGGTATAAATACCCCTCCCACTGCTCATTTGAACAGATTAACAGAATAAGAGAGAGAGAGAGAGAGAGAGAGAGAGAGAGAGAGCTATTATCCCTTGAGTATTCGGGATTTACCGTCGGAAACCCTCGCCGGAATCCTGCTCCGACCGCCGGAAAACTTTCCTGGTCACCGGAATCCCTTTTCGATCATCCGTCGGAAGATCACTCCGACCAATACCGCCGCAGGTCCGGATTATAAAAATCATAAGTGTGGGCGCGCACCCGAAAATAGCTCGATGCACCTGAAAATTCAACATAATTCGGACTTGTATTTTTAGGGTGCATTGGACCCTAACGCACCCGAAAATTCAACATAATTCGGACTTGTATTTTTAGGGTGCATTGGACCCCAACGCACCCGAGAATTCAACATAATTCGGACTTGTATTTTCAGGGTGCATTGGACCCCAACGCACCCGAAAATTGTCCCACGCGTCCGTAAATTCAGCAAAAATCAGGCATTTAATTTAAAGGTGCGTTGGAGCCAACGCACCCATAATTAAGTCCCACGCACCCAAAAAATCAGCGAATTACAGAACATGTTCATGGGTGCACCAAACTCAATTTTAAGTGTTTTCAAGTTCCGCTTGAGCCTATTTTGGGCATTTCGAGCATTCCGGACGCAATAGAATGGTCAAATGGACGTTCCGGGATCTCTAACAACAAGCAGAACTGCGTATCTTCGAGGTTCGACCCGGTTCAACGCATTGAATGCAATGACTTCTCGAAAAGGAGCTGCCAGCATCCAGAACTATGCAAATATGTCATTATTTATATCTATTGTAAAGATGTGATCTGATTCAGGTCGAAAGCTAGGCAAACGGGACTATGGTTATCACAATAAACCATATTAAAAGAGTTTCAATTCTCTACAAAGTAATTGTTATGATCTGCCACAACACAACAGTCAATACCCTACCTATTCAAACGGCATCCGTCGGTTGGGCTACGCAGGTACACACAACTGTAGAATGGACTTCCCGAGGTCACCTGTCTATACATTGACAGGAGTGGGCCCAGAGTCGTCCTTCTCAGTCATAAAACCTGATAGTCTCAGCCCGGATCTCCGGTCAAAACATGGGACATTGACATCTGACTAATACAAAGATGGTTCAGTCCATAACAAAACAAATACAGATCTCTACGACCACAAACTCTAAGACTATAGTCCCTGCTGACTAGTCTTTTGCCTTTTAATCAAGGGTCATCGATCATTCGATGTAATTAAGGGCTCGTGCCAGATCACGGCTTGGAATGTACAATATCTCAGGATCTCTGGAATAAAATTCGCCTTGCGATATCTCTTCTTGTGTATATTTGTGAATGCTTATGATTGTCTATGAATGTTTCCATTACTCAGAACCCCAGAGCAACAATACCCACATTTCAGGAAAATGTCCTTGAAGTTCATTTTTCTAGTTCTAACAACTATCTATATAGGTTTGAGGGCAAAACTCATCATAGATAGATCACATCGGAGGAAATAATTCGAAATTAACTCACAACATTAATGTAGGTGTAGGCCATAGAAAGCTCCAAATTTTGTTTGAAATAACCCTATTATGGGTTCGAAACTGTCTAATTAAAGTGAACGGATCCGATCGGCCGAAGGGTGGCCCCAATCATTGATTTAGTGGGCCCACACTTCCATTCTCAAAAAGCCCTCTTCACTTCCGTGTTCCGCTACAATCATACAAGGGTACGGCTGGGCAAATGGGGCATTTTTGTCTGAAAAAGTCGAATAGTGCCCAAAAGGCTATAAAAAAGGCTTCTGACAGAAGGGTTAACGTCATAGTTACGTCACTAATCAAGGGCTTTATCAACTAATATCCCAATAAGATAGTGCAACCCTTACCATGGGTTTACTATGGGGCCTATCTTGATGTATGTATTATGTATCCATGCTGTCCATTTATTTTTTAAATCATTATCTGAAAAATGAAACAGATCCAATTATCAGGTGGACCATATCATAGGAAACAATGTTGATTGACCATTAATGGACTACAAAAGTTTTGGATCAAGTTGATATTTGGTTTTTTTCCCTCCATACATGCATATAAGCTTGTGTGACTTTATCAACATATTGGATGGTAAATAAACACTACCGAAACGATAAGGTTCACCTAAGTAGTTTTTAATGACAAGATGATCAATCACCATTGTTCCTTATGGTATGGTCCAACTGATCATTAGATCTGCTTCATTTTTTATGTAATGCCCTAAGTTGATATGAAGAAATGGATGTACGAGGTGGATACATAATACATACATTAAGACCGCCCCCATAGTAGCCTCACGGTGGGTGTTCAATCACCACTTGTGTGGTCTCCCTTATTTCTGCCTTCTCCCCTAACATGAGCTGGAAAAATGGATGGACGGCGTGGATAAAACACATACATGATAATGGAGCACACAAAGCACCGGCCAGTGACGTGTCTTCCAGTGGTCCTCACGCGGATTGCCCGTTACCACGGGCACAGAGGTATGCCTGTGCATGGGCTGTGTGGGGTCCACAGAGATGTACGTGGCAAATCCTCTCCGTCCATTTTTTTAAAGACCAAATAGGATAAGATTCTGAAAGGTAGACAGATCCAAAAATCTAGTGGGCCACTCCAAACGAAACAGTGGGAACAACGACATGCACCGTTGAAACCTTCCTGGAGCTGACCATGATGTTTATATGCCATCCAAACTGTTTATAGGGTTATAACCACTTAGACAAAAGGTAGGCACAAATTTCATCCTAATACAAAACTTCTGTCGCCCCAGGCATTCAATCGCCACTGTTTTGTGTGGTATGGCCCACATGAATTTTGGATCTACCTGATTTTTTAATTCCTGCCCTTTCGTGATCTTGCAAAACAGATGAACGGAGTGGATTTGTCACAGACATCTCTGTCGCCCCTACACAGTCCCGGATACAGGAATATCCTTGTGCCCGGGCCGCAGGCAATCCGCTTCCTCACCCAACATGGTGATGCCTTGGCTGGTCCGTGTGACATCCAAATCAAGTGACATAACAACTTTCAAGCATATTTGCCAGGCTCGAGCGCGACCCGGAACCAACTAGATGGGGGACATTGAATATCCATGCCGTTCATCTGTTCTTCCATATTATTTAAAGAGAAGGCCTAAAAACGAAGCAGATGAAAATTTTAGGTGGACCACACTATAAGAAATAGTGTTCATTGGACACTCACCATTAAAAACTTCTGGTGTCTGCCATAATGTTTATTGACCATCAACCTAGGGCTGTAAATGGTAGGGTTTGGGATGGATTTAACCAAAACCTGACCCGCCTATTTATTAAATGGGTCTGAGCCTAAATTTTAGACCCGGGGCCCTTTGACTAAATGGGCGGGTCTAGGTCAAGCCCATCAAACCCATTTATAAATGGGTCGGATCTAATGGATCTAGGTTTGGATCCAGTATGCAAGCATTTTTACCAACTTTAAAATTGAGTTTGGATGGGTCTAGGGCTAGATGGGTCCTTTGCAACATAGAACAAATCCGCTCATTTACTAAATGAGTTCAGGTTGGGTTGGATTGGGTCAAGCCTAATATAAAAGAAACCAAATCCAAACCCATTCAGCAATTGGGGCTGTTCTTGAACCCAGACCTACACCATTTAACAAACATGTCGGGTATAAATGAGTCAGGTCTAGTACCCTATCAGGTCCGCTGACTCATTTATAAGTTATAACCCTACATCTAGCCTATATATAAAATCACATAGACCAGGATAAAAGAAGAAAAAAACAACAAATTCAGCTTGGTCCAAAACTTTTGTGGCTTACAAAAGGTTTTTAATGGTCAATGACCATTGTTTCTATGGTGTGGCCCACCTAAAATTTTTATATGCTTCATTTGTAGGACCATGTCTTAAAATAACCTGGAAAAAAAGATGGATGGCATGGACCTACAATACATACATCAAGGTGGGCCCGGTCTCACCCACATTGCTGGTTTTAGGGTTGCAGCCAAGTCGCGCTCGCTTGGCTCATTTCCAGCAACCCCACATAGCACAGTAAAAAATCTTCACATCAGGGCCTTATTATGTGTGGGTTGAGGCTTGGGACCTGTAGCCCAATAAAATCCTCCCATGTTGTGTGCAATGCCAAATTTGTATGTCCTATAGTATTTCAATCCAATCGTGGAATTAGAGGTTTTATCAGTGGATAATCATAATTCCCTTATTACATGTCTGGTTTGGTTGATCTTGTACATGTTGGAAATGTAATTTGATGAACTTTCAAATGACTTTGACATCATTCCATTTGGACTCCATTTTATTGCCCAAAAGTTGGCCCATTTTCGTGTGATCTGTGACTCATATAGAGTTATGATAGTTATGACTGTTCATCCATTTCAACATTCTTCCGCTACAACATTCATCACATTCATCAATTATAACATTCTTTCATTACAAAAATTAATCCCCTTTACAAACTCTCACCTTTCATACGCATAAAAAAACAAAAAATAAAATTATAAATGGAATCACCATACTCTCTTTCCTTTTATAAATTCCCATCATTGATACCCACCAACAAAAAAGAAGAGGCCACTATCATCCTAACCTAAATCCACATTTGGCCATTATAACTTCTACGTTGGAAGTTGTAGCCTAAAATCTTAAAAAAAAAAAAAAAAAAGCTCAGAAGCTTACAAGAATGGATAGAATGACGCCAAAAGTTCACCGGAGTAGGTCCCATGGAGGTAGCAACGATCTTAGCAACCAAACGGTCCTCTCTCGGGAAAAAAAATAAGGACAAAAGAAAGAAAAGACCAAATGATTTTTCCTGCGCAAGGGAACCATCTATTGCACCTATCCCACGTCTTATGTGGGGCCTACAGATAGTCTTTGAGCAAATTCAAGCCGTTCGCATGAATGTGATTTTAATTTTATGCCATTTATTTAAGTTTGAGGGGAAAACTTATCACGGATGAACCACATCGGAGGAAACAATTCGAAATTAACTCATAACATTAATGTAGGTGTGGGTCATAGAAAGCTCCATTTTTTTTCTTTTCGAAATGACCCTACTATGGGTTTACGATAAGGGTGCACACAAGTTAGTTCGGTCTGGATTTGAGGTGAAATCGGAACCGAACCGTTCCCAACGGTTTTAGGAAAATCGGAACCAGAATCGGACCATTTACACCCTAGAACCGAAAAACGGACTGGTTCCTGTTCGGTCCCACGGTTCTGTGGGCTTTTTATAATCCAGCCCAATTGCATTGGATTTCCCTTCACCACCAATATTTCCTTCAAAATACAAGATGGTACATGCACCCTACTATAATCTATACGGGATAATCTAAACCTTAGACAATGAAAACGTATACAATTCCAACAACTAATCAAGACCGTCCATACAATCCATGTCATCCTCCAAGATTCATCTTATAAAAAAGTAGATTAGATTGACTTTGATTTCAATTAATCCCGGAGCTCATCATCAATCTGAAAGATCAATCCATTATTCGTTCCTTTCATCTAGCTACATGTGACCACAAAAGTTTTGAATCAAGCGGTTCGAATTTTGCAAACAACTCGCTAGTCTGTACATGAGATGTGCTCTTGCTCTTGTGATATTAAATCGCAGATGTTCATCTGGTGGAAAAATCTCAGTTGTCCAGTTGATGCCACAGTTTGATTGGATTGTGTACATTGTTGCCCCAGAAATGAAAGGCCCGGATCTCATTCATGCGTGTATAATGACCTTAGTGCTACAAAGATGTGATTAGATCACCAAATACAATCAGGGTTGTTGATCTGGCAGTGTAAGATGCTAACCGTCCATCTATTTGTTTTCATATTGCATAGTGTCCGGAGATCGATGCAAAGTTGAATGGGATGGACATGTGCTGAGTCCAAAATTCATACCTTAAGGCCCACCATCGGCGTACCTTGATGTGTTTGTTAGATCTACACCATTCATCTTTATTGTTAGGCAATGATTAGGTGGGCACATTAAAAAAATCAAATATATCCAAATTCTAAGTGGACTACTCAACATGAAACAGTGAGGGTTGAACACCCACCACAAAAATCTTTTAGAGCTCACAGTAATATTTATTTATGAGGGGTTCGGTTCCAAGTTTGGTTCAATGGTCCAGTTTGGTTCTATAAAACTCCAAACCGAAAATTGAACCGAACTAACCGGTTCTTTGGTTTTTGGAACCGAAACTGGAACTAGTGTGCTTCAGAATCAGATTGAACCTAACTTAACTAACCAGTTCCGGTCCAGTTAACCAGTTCAATTGGTTCCATGTGCACCTCTAGTTTACGACTGTCTGATTAAAGTGAACGGATTAGATCAACCGAGGGGTGGTCCCAATTGTTGATTTAGTAGGCCCACACCCCCATTCTCAAAAGGCCCTCTTGACTTCCGCGTTCTGCTACAATCGTATAAGAGGATGGTTGGGCAAATGGGCATTTTTGTCTAGAAAAAGTTGATCAGTACCCAAAAGGCTATAAAAAAGGCTTCTAACAGAGGGGTTAATGTTATAATGATGTCACTAATCAAGGGCTTTATCAACTAATATCGCAACGAGACGGTGCAACCTTACCATGGGGCCCACCTTGATGTGTGTATTATGTATCCATGTCGTCCATTCATTTTTTAGTTCATTTTATGACATTATCTAAAAAACGATACATATCCAATTATCAGGTGGACCATACCATGGGAAACAATGTTGATTGACCATTAATGGACTACATAAGTTTTGGATCAAGCTAATATTTGTTTTTCGGGTTTTTTTTTTTTTTTTTCCATATAACTGCCCACCTTTTAAGCTATTTCTTGAAGAATGCCTGCTTTCAAAATATTTAAAGCAAACCACTTAAGTTTTGGGTTGTTAGACATTCAAACACCTATGTGATATTCCGTTTATGTTATATACAGTTCTTAAACCATATTTAATAAAAAGACAAAACTGCCCTCTATGTCAAAACGGAACCATCGTGAGAGGTAGGGTTGCACATCTACCCCATTAACCTGTTTAACCCACCTGACCCGACCCTGGTAGAAACCTGATTCGTCCTGACTCGGTTAAGAAAATGGTCCGGTCTCGAGTAGATGCAGCTGAACCATTTTAATTTAGGTACGGTTTAGGGTACATGCCAAACCTGCCCGACCCGACCCGTACCCCGACTCATGTATACTCGACCTGAACCGCCCTGTTTATACTTAGTTTATTGCTTTTAGAAATATCTATATAGCATTAACAATAGGTTGAATGGTCAATAAACATTATGGTGGATTCTAGAATCTTTTAATGGTGGAAGTTCAATGACCACTAATTTTTGTGGTGTGGTCTACCTAAAGCTTTTATCTGCTTCCTTTTTGGGACTATGTCCTGTAATAAATTGGAAATGTAGATGGACGGCATGGATTTACAATATATACATCGAGCTGAGCCTCATGGTTAGGGTCTCACCCACATGGCTGGTTCCGGGTCTCACTGACTCTCACCCAAGCTGCGCTCATCTCACACTCACAGGGAGCGGATTAGGTAACATTTGGGATCCACCAAGGTGGGTGGCCCCTGACTATGTGTCTTAAATCCACACCGTCCAACTATTTTGAAAGATCATTTTAGGATATGATACCAAAAATGAAGCTGACCCAAATCTTGGGTGAACCATACCATAGAAATATAGTCCTAACCCGACCCGACCCGACTTGACCCGGTTTAGCATATGGGGTCAGCCCAACCCGGTCACGACCCGAGCTGAAACCGGAACTTTAAATATATTTAGGTTCGGTTGGCCCATCCCAACCCTAACCCGACCTGTTTGCAGGCCTAGTGAGAGGGGCCTGTTCACGTCCAGAGGTCCAAAGCTAGGTGGTCCACCATGGTGTTTGTGAGAAATCCACCGTCCATACGTTTCGCCGTGTTATTATAGGGTATGATAAAAAAAATGAGACAGATCGAAAGCCCAATTGGGCCACAAAACAAGGAAGAGTGGAGATTGTACGCCCACCATGGAAGCATTGTATTGGGCTAATATTTTTGTTCTTTCGGTCCATCCCAATGGGAATGACTTTATGGACGGTTTTGATGGCATATAAACATCATGGTGGAGCCCAGAAAGCATTGAACGGCAACAAACTCCTTTCCCTTGTTTCCAGTCAGTGTGGCCCACTTGAGTTTTAGATCCACCTGAGTTTTGGTCTCATGTCTTAATATGGGCTGCCAAAACGGATGGACGGGGTGGATTTCTCACAAACATCACAGTGGGCCCCGCTTTGGTAGGGTTAGCGTCCCGTCAGCTTGAAATTGCGCAGGGAGAAGGGAGTGGATTAGGTGCCCCGCCCTGACTGTGGGGCCCACCTTAATATATTTATGGTATATCCACGCGGTCTATCTGGTTTTGCATATCATTTTAGAACGTGGTCCCAAAAATGAAGCAGATCTAAATCTAACGTGTACTAAAACACTGGAAACAGTGGTGATTCACCGTTAAAAACTTCTTGTGGGCATAAAAAGGTTTTATCAAGCTGATATTTATTTTTCGTTTTATCCATGTCTGTTTGACCTTATCAAAAGGTTAGATTGCAAATAAACATTATGATTTATGATGGTCCCTAGCAAGTTTTAATGGTGGGCGTTCAATCATCACTTTTTCCAACGGTGTGGCCCCTCTGAAACATGGATATGCTTTATTTATTTATTTATTTATTTATTTATTTTTAACTCATGCTCTAAATATAGCAGTAAAAACCGATGGATGGCATGGATATACAATACATACATCAAGATGGGCCCCACTGTGAGGGTTGCACTGTGGTGTGATAGCTCAATTTAAGCCATGAGCCAAGAAATGGGGCAGATGGAAGGCATGAAACTGTGGGGAGATTGATGATCACCGTTGAAAATTTCCTAGGCCCACCCTGATATTTATCAGGGCCATCCAACCTGCTCATAAGGTCACACGGACCTGGTTTTAGGGAACATACAACTATCAGCTTGATCTTAAACTTCCTTTGCCCAGCATGTTTTCAATGGTAGCCGTTAAATCACCACTACTTCTCCTGGTGTGGTACACCTGCGATTCAAATATGCCTCATTTTTAGAATTGTGCCCTAAAATGCAATGGCAAAACATATAGAAAGCATCGATGTCATAGAAAGCGTCCGTCGGCGCCATTGCATCTTACGCACGCACAACTCCTTTAAATGGGTATATTTGTGAAATTGAAAGGAAAGAGGGGTAATTTGGACTTTTTGTACAAGCTAACTCCATTTTCCATCTCAAATCATTACTTAAAGTTGGTGGTGCATTTTTTTTCTCTCCATATTTTAAAAGGTTACGCGGTTTGGTAGGAATATTTTAAAAGCTGACGTTTTTTACTCAATAACCCAGAACATAGGTATTTCTATAGAAATAACACCCCTTTTTTTCCCTTCATACACGCTTTTAGGCTTATGTGACCTTATCAATAGATTGGATGGTAAATAAACACTACCGAAACATTAAGATGTACCTTAAGAAGTTTTTAATGGTAGGACAATCAATCACCATTGTTTCTTATGGTATGGTCCACCTTATAAATCTGCTTCATTTTTTATGTAATGCCCTAAAATGATATGAAGAAATGGATGGACGGTGTGGATACATTAAACATACATCAAGATGACCCTCATAGTAACTCCTCGGTGAGGCCCGCACCATCTTAGGTGAGGTCGGGGTCTCACCTAATCCCCTCTCCTCTAAGAAATGGCATGAATTTTTAGTGTAATAACCCCCAATTCTTTCTAAACTAACGAAATATTCAATTTTTGTGAGGCCATTATTTTTAGTCCCACATGAGAAATTGCAAACTTTTCGGTTGAAAATGCCCCTCTCACCACCACTTTGGATTTCAGCTCCCCCCCCCCCCCCCCCCCCAACATCCCCTGAACACTCATAACACTGTGCATCATACTTAGAAAAGTTAGGTGCAACCAACGGTGTAGCAGGTGGTTAGAGGGGCATTTTCGACCAAAGTGTTTGCAAATTCTGGTGTGGGAGCTAAAAAGGATGAACTTCACGAGAAATTGGACTTTGCGTTCAATTGGCAGACCTGGGGCTATTACACTACAAATCCCCACACCGGAACGTATTAGGTGCTACGGTAACAACATAGTGGGTGTTACCCTTCGCGGGCCGACCTTGATGGTGCGTTGTATATCCACTTCGTCCATTATGCAAATCCAGATATCAGGTGAGCCACACCACAAGAAACAGTGGTGATTCAGTGCCCCACCATAAAAAATTCCAAAGGGCAGATGGTAAGATTTTCCTAATGTTTATTTAGGTCTAACCTGTTGATAATTTTAAGAAGATTTGTATGAAGAAAAAATACAAAGATCAGCTTGACCCAAAACTTTTGTGTCCCACAAAAGGCTTTTAATGGTCATTTATCACAGTTTCCAGTGGTATGGTCCACCTGAGATTTGGATCTTCTTAAGATTTGGGATCATGTCCTAAGATGAGATGAAAAAACAGATGGACGGCGTGGATATACAACAAATACATCAAGGTGGTACCGGAGAGTCCGGAAGAACGGGCCAAAATGACTCATCTGTTTGGCAAGACGCGTTGATTCTAGACCGTTGTTTCCACACATGTTAACCTGATGAGTTGGCTAGCCTAATTTTGGGGCCAGATCATCTGCACAGATCGGACGATCCGGTGGAAGGTTGTAATGAAAACTTGTCAACGGTCCGGATTTAACAAGAAAATGTCCCACTCAGAAATAAGGATCGTTCATTCCATTTGATTTTGGAGTAGCACAATTCGGACGGTTGGTTTTAGTTAATGTATGCCACTTGTACAATTCTTTTGAGTGCCTGTGTATCAACCATCCAACTCCTCTAGAGCATCAAATCACTTTCCTCCTAGGTTGTGACGTACGTGAAAGACTTCACACTTCCCATCATATTCCTATGGATAGAATTTGATAAAAGGTTTTAATATGTGCTTGTTCACATTTCCTTTACAATATTCCATAGATGTTAGGTTTATATGTATTTTAAATTCAAAACTACAAACTGTATGTAGATTTGGCGTGAGCCGAGTCGAACCAGGTCAACTCAGCAAGAGTAGTCACTGCACGTTGGATTTTGTGAGACTGAGAACCGTCGTTGATCAAGGTAAGTGGGTGTTTATGCTCTACTCTAGCTTAATCTCCTTATTAGATTTGGTGATTATTTCAATCTTAACCCTAAGCCGTAGAATAAACCTTAACCTAAATCATGATCTAATCATATGATTGTGTGTGAAACATGTTAGAATTCGACCCTATAATATATACATTTAATTCTAGCAACACAAGAGGACAATTCGACATAAAAGGTGAAGATTTCCCTTCAAGCTTTTCACTTGAATCATGGAAGAATTATAGTTTATGTCAAATGATTTATTTTAATTTATCTCTTGGTTATATGTTGTACTTGAGCTAACATGGATAGGGATTATCCAGGTATGCTTTAAATTTATTTTACTTATAATCTATACTTCATTGTTAGTCATGTTTATGTGTGGAATATTTGCACAATTTTTGTTAAGTGATGGATCAATATTGATTCTAGATTGTTCCTTGAAAATTAGTGGGCTACATTATTGGGAACCTAATACCATGATGGGATATGAATTTGGATTGTTACTTTCTGATTTACTTGATCTCTTATGTGGTTTAGGGTGACGAGCCCTTACTTTGTGTCAATTGTGACTGATTTTGATAACTTACGTGATATGGGTGATGAGCACTTTCATGTTTTGTCCATGATGGACTTTCATTGATGTTATTGTTACCTCATCATGGTATGTTGACACAAGAGGCCCCTAAGAGTAAAGGTTTTCATAATTTATTGTTTTGTAAATCAAACTAATAAAGGATGGATTAATCATGCATTCATAGCACGTTTTGAATTTCACCGACACCTATGTATTTTCCTGTGTGACTTTCGGGCCGTGATGCCAATGTGTGTCCTTTGTGACTTTTAGATCATTGTGTGGTAGTTCATTTGCATTGTGACTCCGATAATTGTCCTTAGTGATTGTCGGTTCACATGTTCCAGCTGGATGTATATCCCCAGGCTAATGTGCACTCATGCATTTATGCATTAATTAAGATTCACATTGTTAAGTGAATGTTGTAATTATTTTATTTTATATTTGAAACTATACTTGATTATGGGGATGGATGTGTAATCTTAGGTGGAATTTTCATTGAGTTGGCCACTCCCTCTTTTGGTATTCTAAAACACCAATTAGTTTATGCAGGACTAGAAGTTACAAATATGCCTGAATAACAGTTTGAGGATCTACTGGATAAGATGTCTTACGTCAGGTATTGGAGCCCAATCAGTAAATAAATGATTATTGTACTACCTTAGTGGACAAATAGTTGATGTATGTGATATTAGAACTCTAAACTCAAAGTTCAATTCCTCTCTTTTTTGTTTGATGCATACCATGTGAATGCGATTGAAAAGAAAAAAAATATGTGATTATAAAGCATTCATTTATTATAGTTAACACTCGAAATTTTCGAGCACGAGTGTATACCCGGGCTGCAAAAATTTGGAGCGTTACAGATACATTCTGAGCATGGCTCGACTAAAAGAAGGCCAAATGAAAGTGAAAGTAATTCGTAAAATTTAAGCTCAGTCCAAAGTAGGGCATAACGTAACTGGGGCCTAAGCATATACAGTCTGAAAAAATTCATTTCGGATAGAAAGAAATTGTTGTTTGAAGTGTGAACCATAAATTAACCATAGCTTTTGATCTGAGTATCGTTATAAGATGTATAATATATCAATCTTTATTATAATGACTCATCCGAGGTTAACTGACCCATATAGTAGGTCACGTTTGTCCGTTTCGTGAGAAAACGCATGCTTCTAGTTTAAAAATAAGATTTTTGAAAAAATTTACTATTTTTAGTGATTTTGATTAATGTTGTATTTCTTTATCTTTAGAGTTTTAAATTTCTACCTTTTTTTAGAGATTGATTGTAATCACATGGGAGTACCCTAATAAAGTGAATTTAAGACTTTCTAATTTTAGAAAAAACTTACTATTTTAGGTGAGTTCTATTCTAATGGAATTAGAACTTATATTAGAGTTATAATTTTGTTATTTTTGATAATTACGAATTAAGGTTTTATTTTTTCTTTATTAATGGTACAATCGAGAATTATACATATTATGCATTATTGATTAATAAAATTTTGAATATTCCTTTTTATCTAGTGGATTCAAGAATAACCTCGTGGATCAAGGTTTTGCATACTTGCGGTAGATAGTATCTTCCTCATTGCATCCTTTCCTCCTTCACAATCCCCATTAGTCTTTCATGTGCCCGTTTGTCACTTCCAAAAGTGGCCTTCAAGAAAGGCAGTTACAAAAGGTAAAGTTAAAAAAAAAAAAAAAAATCTTTAACTCTTGCATGTGTGCATGCTACACACTTAGATCTGCACACACACCCTTACATGTGTGCATGCACACACTTTAATCTCCACTTGTTTCTCCTTGATCACCCTTATGTAGCCATAAAAAATAAAGCCCAGCTGAGCCCAACATCTATGTTTATAAAGGGCAGTTATTGATACTCTGGCAGCATAGGACGCTTGATAGGCAGTACTTTACAATTGTACACGTGGAGCACATTCACTAAAATTAAAAGGACTAAATTGTCAAACCCTCCTTTGTGGTGACATTCCCAAAATCTATGTCCCAAAATCAGATTTGTGGAACAATCCCAACCCCTGATTCTTAGATACTTGTTTGTTGAAATAGGACATTGGATGTTTCTCACATTTAAGTGTCCAATAAATGTCCACCAACCCCATGGTCGGAAAATAAACTCACATTGAAGTGGAACCAATAGTTTTAGATAGTTTAAATGAACTGATGGTCCACTCCATGAATGCGCTGATTTTGTTATGCATAAAACTAATGGTGGGGGCAGCAGTAAAAAAATTTGCAGGGATTGGCACCGATTCGACCAATGGACTTGTCCAGGCCATTGCTCTAAATTATTGATTAATCTGGATCCCCATATATAGAGCACCAATCAAGAGTAGGGAAGGCCAGCTCGATGTCATCGATGTCTATTTATTTCACAATTACGACAATAAGATAATTGACATGGGAATTGATTACAAAATACTTTACCCATCTTTGGATGGCTGATTTCTATTTTTAGTTTATCATAAGTAAAATTGTAATAATGTCACATTTCTTAATGTATGAATCATCACCAGAATACATTAATGTCGTGTTTTTTTTTTTTTTTTATTTGAGCTAGTACACACCCACACTGTAAGTCACCCTGCAATGTTAGCCATCCCCATGTTGGGAATCATTACCTATACTTAAAGAGTTTTGATGGGATCCGTTGCATTAGTATTGGTATGATCACACGTAAATACACTAATGCCGTTGTTTGTATTGGATTCAGGATATTTATGACAATGTCATAAAAAATGCCAATGATCACAAATTCTATTATCAGCAGTCTCTTGAATACATTTGCCCATCCTAGTACTACTCTCGCCCAAGTATGCTTAACTCTAAAGTTCTAATAAGATCCGGTGCATTAGTATTGGTATGATCGAACCTAAATACACTAATGTCGTTGTTTGTATTGGATTCAGGATATTTATGACAATGCCATAAAAAATGTCAATGATAAAAAATTCTATTATCAACAACATCTCTTGAATACATTTGCATTTGATCAATAATTCCCATGTTTCATTTTATACGAAAATCATAATAATAACAATTATTTTACGTTACCAAGGTATTTGGTGAAACAAATAAACGCTTGGGCTTAGATCTTGAATTGGTTACAACGGCTTCATTCAAATTTCAATTTCCATGGCCCACCTCCGAGCCCATTGATAACCCTGCAGGTTTGTATGAATGGTGTTTACGTGCAAGAGATCCACTCCGTCCAGCAGGTTGGACCTATGTCTAAGTCTTTGCTTTACTCCAACTAGAACGGCATGATTTCTATGTTGTGCATTCATCCAGCCCAGGGCAATTGGATGAATGAATGTGAAAAGCTCAGTTGTGCACTCGTGAGAACTATTTGAAAACTCATCTAACTTAATATGAGCACAAAATCTGAACGGTCCACGTGTTGCAACACTGCATGAAACCCCTAGAGCCCAACTTATACCCTGATCCAAAACAATTTCCTCCCTTGATTTGTCTCTCGCTTTGCTATGGCTCACCAGAGTTTTCGATCAGGTTTAAAGTTAGGCCCTAGAGGTTCCATAGGGTGCCGCATCAGATGGACAGTTTGGATTTTGGGCCTATGACAAGTGTGCAAAGGTTCGCAGGTGAGCATGACTATTGGTTGGAATATAAACACTAGTTGACCCCACACAACTAATTAGGGGTGGAAACCAGTTAGGTCAACCTGATGGGTCATTGGAACTGTCCAAAAGCTTGATCTGAATTGCTAAATGAGTTTAGTCTAGATCCTCTCAAAAGCAACTAGGCTTGACCTGACCCAAACCCATTTTCTAAATGGGCCCAATTTGAGTTACAGTAAAATGGACCTGACATAGATCCAAACAGAAGAAAAAGGCAACACGCGGTGGGAAGAATTAAATGCAAACCGTCTATCAAGTGGGATTGCGCTAGCTTGGCTGGGGCAGGCATCCAATGGGCCTGATGTGTGCTAATTGAGAGCTTGGGTGGAACATCAATCAGATCCAACCCGTCCATCAGGTGCATTGCCACATTTACAACATGGATCCAAACAATAAGCCAAATCCGATGCTAAGGTACGCCACACCATAGAGAACAGTATAAAATCATAACCAAAATCTCTAGACTCACACGGTGTAGCCCATGATAGTCTTGGAATGCCCTGATTCTTTGGGGGCGTCCCTACGTACTAATGAAGGCTATAAAAACATCCCCACGTGAGCCTTGGAATACCTTGATTCTTTGGGCGTCCCTTTAGATGAAGAGATTGGATGGCATATATACTAAGGTGGACCCTGAAAACAATTTGAACGATTTCAATGGTGGGATTTGCCATATCAACTTTTCTACGTGGTGTGGCCCACCTGAGAGCTTATCTGCACGGAAGTGAAATGTTCTTAAAGCCAAAACTATGAAACAAAAGAGGGTCCTGTTCGTTACATAAAAATCAGATTCATAAAAACTTTCAATAGGCAGTCGAACCCATGACCTCAGCTTCATAAAAAACTTCAATAGGTCATTCTCTCATAGGAACCTCACATGGCACTCGAACCCATGAGCTCAGTGCCGAATCGCACTGTTTAACACTGAGCCATGGGTTGGAACCAATGAGAACAATGTAAAATTGCTCTTAAAACATCTAAATTCACAAGGTGTGGCTATGCCGTTGTTGAGAAAAAAAAAAAAATACTATTTTTAGACTGAATGGTAAATGATTTTCTTCTTAAAGATTTGAGAAAAATAGTGTAAAATAATTAGGTTAACGCATTGGTAGGATGAATCCTACTTAGAATTTTAAATTATAGCAGTTTCTGAGTCAATCAGGCAAATAGAACTCAGGCAATCCAATACAGCATTCTCATCAAAGAATGACCCATTAACTATCAAATACTTGTTCAGAACCAGAAAAGAACACATACTTTAGAATTCTCTTTTATATATTCAATTCAACATGGTGATTTACACCCTATTAAGGGGTTTGATGAATGAAAAACTTGGGCTGTCACGTGAATTTAAAGGTTTTTGGATGGTTATAAATTGTTTTCTATGATGTGATCCACCTAAAAACTAGATAAAACCTGATTTTTGAAGCATCCCATCAGCATGGCTAAGTTCACTTTGTATAGATAGGAGTACTTAAATACAGAGAGCCTAATACAAGTGTAGGCAGGTAAAATAATAGGCCATGAAAAACCGAGCAAGACATGTTTCTTAAAGCAAAAATTGTCACCTGGGCAATCTAATCCTCCACAACACTGTTTTACTTAGCAAGCAAAACAAACCAAGCTTGTGGGCCCACCATGTTGTATATGTAAAATCCATTCCGCCCATCAGGTTCTATCCTCCAGTCTAAGATCTGGGGTTGAAAAATCAGCTAGATCCATAACTCAAGTGGGTTACACCACAGGAAATGATGATGGCAGGATGCCAGGCATAGGTTTATGTGTGGGGCCACCATGACATGAATCTTTCATCAAACCTTTTAAAGGGGTGTAAATCATCAGGATGAAGTGAAAATACAAAGATTCAGCCTAATCCAAGTACCATAATCCATTCCCCCCATCAGGTTCTATCCTCTATTCTAAGATCTGGGGTTAAAAAATCAGCCTGATCCATAACTCAAGTGGGTCACGCTACAGGTAATGATGATGGCTGGATGCCAAGCATAGGTTTATGTGTGGGGCCACCATGACATGAAGCTTTCATCAAACCTGTTAATAAGGTGTAAATCATCAGGATGGAATGAAAATACAAAAAAAATCAGCCTAATCCAAATACCATGCAGGCCACACCGAGTATACTTAAAAGGTTTAGGGGTAAAACAAGGTAGGCTGCAACAGCTTTGGGCTTTTTAATGCAGCTGTCTGACAGAAGATTCACAGCGAATGTGTTTCCTCTTAAATTTTTGGCTAAACCATATCAAAAGGCAGTTAATTACCATGTGAGTCTTTTATATTCTTTTTGGCCGATAGACCATATCACTAGTTCCCAACCCTTTTTTCTAAAAGGTTATCGATCCACGAGTCTTCTTGTGACAATCTGGACCATGCAGATCTTGGATCCACTGTCAACAGCAAAAATACAAACAATCATAGTGTACCATAAAGGCCATTATCTTAAACCGTCACGGCTCATAAAAAAAATGACTTGTAACTTCCATTAAGAGGAGTGGTAGCCCCCATAATGGTCTATTATGAGACAAATACAGGTTTTTAGCATTTTTTTCTAATAATAATAATAAAGATTATAATGGCTGTAACAGAGTACATAACAGCCATTATAACCCATATCATAAAGGCAACAGTGGTGGGCGTATGACCACCATTACCATTACAGAATGCTTTGCATCAATGGCACAGAATTGGATGGTTTAAGCAAAATGACTTATGATCCTAATGGACCCTAATTGGATGGTTTGGAACATTATCTACAGGAAAACTCGATTACAGTTTCTATACCTTACCCATTAAATTAATGGGTTGGCCATACCTGCCCTGGACCCAACCCAAATTTGAGTCTGGGCCCAGAATTCTGACCTGATTATTATATGGGTCAGGTCTGGAACCCCCCTTCACCTGACCCAACCAATCTACATCCTCACAACTAATGGTGGGCTGTCCAGATCCTAGCTGTTGCCTATGGTGTGCATACTTGAATTTAGCTTCATTTTCAGGATCTGGCAGAGAGCAAACTGCAGCTGTCTCTCACTTGCACAGCTATTCCCTAAAGGCAGTCGAACCCATGACCTCAGCTTCATAAAAAACTTCAATAGGTCATTCTCTCATAGGCACCTCACATGGCACTCGAACCCATGAGCTCAGTGTCGAATTGCATTGTTTAACACTGAGCCATGGGTTGGAACCAATGAGAACAACGTAAAATTGCTCTTAAAACATCTAAATTCACAAGGTGTGGCTATGCCATTGTTGAAAAAAAAAAAACTATTTTTAGACTGAATGGTAAATGATTTTCTTCTTCAAGATTTGAGAAAAATAGTGTAAAATAATTAGGTAAACGCATTGGTAGGATGAATCCTACTTAGAATATTAAATTATAGCAGTTTCTGAGTCAATCAGGCAAATAGAACTCAGGCAATCCAATACAGCATTCTTATCAAAGAATGGCCCATTAACTATCAAATACATGTTCAGAACCAGAAAAGAACACATACTTTAGAATTCTCTTTTATATATTCAATTCAACATGGTGATTTACACCCTATTAAGGGGTTTGATGAATGAAAAACTTGGGCTGTCACGTGAATTTAAAGGTTTTTGGATGGTTATAAATTGTTTTCTATGATGTGATCCACCTAAAAACTAGATAAAACCTGATTTTTGAAGCATCCCATCAGCATGGCTAAGTTCACTTTGTATAGATAGGAGTACTTAAATACAGAGAGCCTAATACAAGTGTAGGCAGGTAAAATAATAGGCCATGAAAAACCGAGCAAGACATGTTTCTTAAAGCAAAAATTGTCACCTGGGCAATCTAATCCTCCACAACACTGTTTTACTTAGCAAGCAAAACAAACCAAGCTTGTGGGCCCACCACGTTGTATATGTAAAATCCATTCCGCCCATCAGGTTCTATCCTCCAGTCTAAGATCTGGGGTTGAAAAATCAGCTAGATCCATAACTCAAGTGGGTTACACCACAGGAAATGATGATGGCAGGATGCCAGGCATAGGTTTATGTGTGGGGCCACCATGACATGAATCTTTCATCAAACCTTTTAAAGGGGTGTAAATCATCAGGATGAAGTGAAAATACAAAGATTCAGCCTAATCCAAGTACCATAATCCATTCCCCCCATCAGGTTCTATCCTCTATTCTAAGATCTGGGTTAAAAAATCAGCCTGATCCATAACTCAAGTGGGTCACGCTACAGGAAATGATGATGGCAGGATGCCAAGCATAGGTTTATGTGTGGGGCCACCATGACATGAAGCTTTCATCAAACCTGTTAATCAGGTGTAAATCATCAGGATGGAATGAAAATACAAAAAAAATCAGCCTAATCCAAATACCAGCCTGATCCATAACTCAAGTGGGTCACGCTACAGGAAATGATGATGGCAGGATGCCAAGCATAGGTTTATGTGTGGGGCCACCATGACATGAAGCTTTCATTAAACCTGTTAATCAGGTGTAAATCATCAGGATGGAATGAAAATATAAAAAAAATCAGCCTAATCCAAATACCATGCAGTAGGGCTGAAAGTTGGGCGGGTTCAACCCGACCGACCCGTGACCGACCCGACATTGGGTTGGGCTTGGGTAAGAAGTTTTGAACCCGATCTCAAGCTTGGGCTATGAAAACACCAACCCGATGAAGTTTGGGTCGGGCTTGGGTTGAGGTCTTGGGTTGCCCGACCCAACCCGAACCCAATCTATATACAAGTTACTTATAATTTAGTTAAGAAAACCTATTAGTTTATATTACTTCAGTAAATAAACTTATGATGTTTGAATTTTGATATGCTTGAATTTGAAATGCTTGAATGTTAAAGGAGTAGTTATCCTATATTTTAACTTATTTGTTTAGAAAAAAGTAAAGTTCTTTACCTAAATAACTACATATATAATTAATAAAGTCATAGGTGCAAAAAATAAAGCGTGTATTGAAACATAATAAACTAATGTAATAATGAAAATATTAGCATGTATCAACCCGACCAACCCGATCAACCCGACCGAGCCCGCTTGGGTTGAGCTTGGGTTGAGAATTCCCAACCCGAGGTTGGGTTGGGTTGGGTTAGGTTTGAGGTAGAGGAACCTTGGGTTGGGTTAGGGTTGAGCACTAACCCGACCCAACCCGCCCGACTTTCAGCCCTACCATGCAGGCCACACCAAGTATACTTAAAAGGTTTTAGGGGTAAAACAAGGTAGGCTGCAAGAGCTTTTGGTTTTTTAATGCAGCTGTCTGACAGAAGATTCACAGGGAATGTGTTTCCTCTTAAATTTTTGGCTAAACCATATCAAAAGGCAGTCAATTACCAAGTGAGTCTTTTATATTCTTTTTGCCGATAGACCATATCACTGGTCTATCACTAGTTCCCAACCCTTTTTTCTAAAACGTTATCGATCCACGAGTCTTCTTGTGACAATCTGGACCATGCAGATCTTGGATCCACTGTCAACAGCAAAAATACAAACAATCATAGTGTACCATAAAGGCCATTATCTTAAACCGTCACGGCTCATAAAAAAAATGACTTGTAACTTCCATTAAGAGGAGTGGTAGCCCCCATAATGGTCTATTATGAGACAAATACAGGTTTTTAGCATTTTTTTCTAATAATAATAATAAAGATTATAATGGCTGTAACAGAGTACATAACAGCCATTATAACCCATATCATAAAGGCAACAGTGGTGGGCGTATGACCACCATTACCATTACAGAATGCTTTGCATCAATGGCATGGAATTGGATGGTTTAAGCAAAATGACTTATGATCCTAATGGACCCTAATTGGATGGTTTGGAACATTATCTACAGGAAAACTCATTACAGTTTCTATACCTTACCCATTAAATTAATGGGTTGGCTATACCTGCCCTGGACCCAACCCAAATTTGAGTCTGGGCCCAGAATTCTGACCTGATTATTATATGGGTCAGGTCTAGAAACCCCCTTCACCTGAACCAACCAATCTACATCCTCACAACTAATGGTGGGCTGTCCAGATCCCAGCTGTTGCCTATGGTGTGCATACTTGGATTTAGCTTCATTTTCAGGATCTGGCAGCCAGCAAACTGCAGCTGTCTCTCACTTGCACAGCTATTCCCTAAATGCTGTTAGCCTTCTGATAGATGGTTACAAATTGCCAATTCTACATGCAGCCACCTGCTTAATGAATCAGGCTGGAGAGGTGTGCCTGTCTGATCAATCACCTGAACTACTGAATGTGGGCAAGTGGAGGATTTTCATGTGGTTCACCTTATAATAGAGTATATTTAGCTACCGGCATCTGCACTGGCACACCCGATGGGCGGCATAGATGTGACACTTACATCCAATGGCAGTATGCAGAATTAGCAAAATCTCATAGTGCTTCATAGGCTGCCTCAATCAAACTGGTCTTGCAGACCCTAAGCAGTGATGGGGTGGGAGGTTAGACGGTCCCAATCCTTAAAATTTTAGCTATTCCTTAGTATGTGGAAACACTTCAATAAATCATTTCAATGCAAGATGTCTACCAAATTCTCTAACCAATGATGGAAAAAAGAAAGGAAATTAGTCTCTAACCAATGATAGAAAAAAGAAAGGAAATTAGTCTCTAACCAATGATGGAAAAAAGAAAGGAAATTAGTCACTGATCATTCTCACAAAGCATCAAAAGTATAAAATCCATACCAAAACAAACTACAATACCAAAACAATAGTTCCGACCACCATGCTCTTCAAGTTCTACCACGTTCTACCAATGCATTCTCACAGATCCTGGACACTCAGACCTGCATGACAAGATAAAATGGTAAAGGGTTAAAAAAAAATCAAGGATAACACTGGCAGATTCAACCAACATACTCAACTCTGGCCAGTCATGAGCCCTTGTTAAACTAATAGCAAGGGGGAGTTATTTGATACTCTGCCAGCATATGAATCGTAATATACAGAGACAAGAAAATTGCAGGTGGAATCCACTGTAGGCTTGCTGAAATAGGACAGTTGGATATTTCTTTAATTTCAATTGTCCAATTAATGTCCAATATTCCAATAGGAATATATGGTCAAACAAGTGTAATTTCTGGTTCATGATGATTCTAAACTGAAACCGCATCTCAGCCAATTCAATTCGAGTTTACTAGTGTGGCCCCCAAGTATGATTTATCAGTGCCTGCTTATAATCCATCACAATATGCCAGACAAGATAAACTTAAAAGATGCCTACAAAGATCAAAGGGATGGTATCGTTCCAACAGGGGAAGTTTTGGGGAATACCCGACCCATGGTGGGATCCATCAGAGTCTGCACCGCCAACACATGGGCCTCACTTGTAAGAACTCAAGAAGTTGTGGGTCTTTTGGCAGCATAGATCTCGGGCAGTTGGGAAATGGAATCTAGGATTCTCAATCCAAATCATGTTTGGCACACCCCAAAATCCAGGATTTCAAATCCAACTTGGATTGAAAATATTCTCAAAATATCCCCTTACAAGATCCATGAGAAAAGGTGTGGTACAAAATCTTGGATTTTCAATAATCTCCAACTGTCATAACTGCTCTCTCCTCTTCAAAACCTGAAATCCAGGCTGACAAACATAATTTTTGGATTCCATGGGATTGAAAATCCAAGCTGCCAAATGCAACTGAAAGAATCACAATACAGGATTTGGATTCAAATCCATGTTATGCATCCTAACAACCCCTTGTACACTCACATCAAGGATCGTCATACAAAACACTCAAGCAAGAAACTGCAAAACAAGTATAACAGTGACAGGTTGCTCGCATATGCATATGATACTGATTACTGGGACAGATGATATGCTAAATATGTCACGGGAATGAATGATGCAGACCAGCAAACCATCAGTTTTGTAGATGCAGACATATGTACTAACCTGGTGGAAGGGACTGCTTCAATTTATCAGCCTTTTCCGAATCAAACACGCAAAGCGTGTACAGGTATTTGGAGCACCGGACCTTAAACTTCACGACATCCTTGCTCTTCTTGATCTTAACTGATCGAGCATCTTTCCTTCTCGCAGTGAGAAGGAAATCCTTGATCTCATGGATCTGCTTTGGCTGTGGAGTCCAAAAACCAAAGATGTTCAATACATTTACAATATCAAATGAGCAAAAGCAATGGCTAGATTGTATAAATAAAACAATGCCTCATGAAACAACACAAAATTAATTAAATAGGGGCGCGCTCCAGTGGTACCAGTACCACCATAAAACAATGCCCCATGAACGAGTAAGCAAGTCTATTTTAATGATGAAACTTCCTTTATTAATTATCCAAAAGATCAAAGAGTGTCAAAGTCCTTCATACACAATCTAAGTACTGCAATTTCGATTCATTCCCACTCAAAAACATTTCACGACTAGCTACGAATACCATTCAACAAGTTTATCTTGTGGGTTGAAGGGAGACACAATTGAATTGCAAACACACTAAAGCTAGCTTTATTCCCTTTTCTATCTGGAAGCTCTATAGAGGTTTGCTAATTCACCACATACGTAGAGCAGTACGCATCCACACGTGAGTACACATGGAAATATGAAACGTGTGTGTCAGATCTGAGCATTCCATATGGTTGGAAATAAATTGTTAGATCATTGGTCTGAAAAATCAAACAAAGTTCATTCTTTAGGTGGATTGCAATGTGCAAAGTAAATTGACAATTAAATATTTTTTCTAGTCATTCATTCGTTTTCATATTCTGTGGCCCACCTGAGGAGTAAAATGAATAGATTTTTTTATGCCAGCAGATCTGAACAGTGTAGACCTGATGGAAAGCTCAAAGGCTTTCAGACGTGTCACACACCTTCACGTGGATGTGTACTGCTCTGACATACATGTGAATGCGTACTGCTCTAACACACATCAAACAGTGTGATTGTTTTAGAAACTCTCTCCAAACCTAACGCAAAACCCCATTTTGGCATCTTCTAACAAAACTTCCTGCATAAATAAAATACAAACGAAACAAAAAAGAACAATAAAATACTACATATGATGGGGAAAAGAAAACTCTACATTTAACAATCTGCTTCAACCATGAACATAAACCCTACCTAGCAAAGGGAAAAGAAGAACCCTAATCTAAAGCCCTCACTTTCCATAAGCATTGATGAACAGAGAAGTAGACCCGAGACAGGGCCCACCATCACATGTGTAACACATCCAAGCCAATCAACAGAATGCACACTGCCTGACTGCCCAGAAAATGGTATACCCTAAATCAACCAAATCCATAGCTTAGGAGGACCAGGACCATCAGGAACAGTGTAAGATCACACATAAAACCTCTAGATCGCATGGTGTGGCCCACTAGAGTTTTGGAATGGCCTAAATTTTGGGACAACCCTTCATCTATATGGGGCACATATAGCGAACACATTTGGAGGCATATAAGTAGGGGCGATGGGCCGAGCTGCCTGGTCCAGCCATGTAACTTGGCTGTGAAGGGGTAAGGCTTGGGCCACTAAACTTGGTCCAATGGCTGGGCTAGGGCTTGAAATCTAGGCCTGTTGTTCAGGCCAGACCAGGCAGGGACCAGGGCCAATGATGAATAGCCCGGCCCATTTCCCTAGTGTATACTACATAGCACATAGGTATTAGTTACATAGACTACGGAGTTCGTAGTGTATATAGTAATACGAAGAACTTTGACACTCTAGCAGTGTGTGATGGATGATACACAAGCACTTATAAACTATCTACATTGTGAACCCCACTTTAGATAGTGAACAATATATTGATGCACTTATTGAGGTCCATGCATATGGTGGATGACTGGCTGGGCCATATGCTTAGTTGATAAATCATCTTATTTGACACAAGGTGTGCCACAGAAATTTTTTTGATTCTTTGGAAGAGCATGATGGTTCATAAACACGCACTCACCAATTGTACATGTAGCATACATAGAAGTTATCTTTAACTTATAGGACTGGCCCTGGCCCAGCCTTGCCCAGTCCTAGCTAGACCCAGGCCTCTAGGGTGAGGGCTCTAGGAATGGCTAGGGCCACGGCTTAGGGCTCTAGGAATGGCTAGTGCCAACATTGGCCCGGCTCATTTCAACCCCTACATATAAGCAACATGGTGTGCCCCACACAGAAACCAACATTAAAAGTTCCTCCAACATTTCCTGAGTTATGGAACGAGCTGATTTTTGGGCTCTAGGAATTTGCAGGTGGGGGCACCACATCATGGTGGGGCTCACAGAGGTCAATTAGTATGTGATCTTTCCCCTTGATGAAATATAAAATCTTAGATTGAGAACATACTCGGCCCAAAATACTGTACGCTTGCTCAGTGCCTTACGATGATCCAAGCCGTTCATATGGTGGGTCCCACCATGGACACTTCCCCCCCAATCCCCACAGCATGCAACTATCAGATCACTCCCCATTTGAACGTAAACCACCAGAGGCAATCGTCCAATTGCAGTCCACAAATAGGATTAGGGAAGATACTGACCCACGGTCAAATTCCTTGGCAGACCCATCTCTAACACTGCTAGGTCGAACAAAACAAATGCTATTTCTTTTGATCCGGCATCGATCAACAAACACAAATCCAAGAAAAATAAAGCCTAGACTTAGCTGCAATCAACAATCCTATCTTTTATATCGTCCATCAAAACAGATCGGACAATCCTCCTTCCGATTGAGTGAGAGGGGTTACGGACTAGGGCTGAAAGTCGGGCGGGTTGGGTCGGGTTAGTGCTCAACCCTAACCCAACCCAAGGTTCCTCTACCTCAACCCTAACCCAACCCAACCCAACCTCGGGTTGGGAATTCTCAACCCAAGCTCAACCCAAGCGGGCTCGGTCGGGTTGATCGGGTTGGTCGGGTTGATACATGCTAATATTTTCATTATTACATTAGTTTATTATGTTTCAATACACGCTTTATTTTTTGCACCTATGACTTTATTAATTATATATGTAGTTATTTAGGTAAAGAACTTCACTTTTTATTAAACAAATAAGTTAAAATATAGGATAACTACTCCTTTAATATTCAAGCATTTCAAATTCAAGCATATCAAAATTCAAACATCATAAGTTTATTTACTGAAGTAATATAAACTAATAGGTTTTCTTAACTAAATTATAAGTAACTTGTATATAGATTGGGTTCGGGTTGGGTCGGGCAACCCAAGACCTCAACCCAAGCCCGACCCAAACTTCATCGGGTTGGTGTTTTCATAGCCCAAGCTTGAGATCGGGTTCAAAACTTCTTACCCAAGCCCAACCCAATGTCGGGTCGGTCACGGGTCGGTCGGGTTGAACCCGCCCAACTTTCAGCCCTATTACGGACCATCCTTTCCATTGATCGGATCAAGAGAGCTATCCGATCCTAGCCAGCAGTACTCCTCTATCTCCCGTTCAGTCTGCTCCGATCGAGTTGAATAGGACATGATTCTTAGCCAGCCTTCCACCGCCCCGATAGGGCGCCGGGTAGACCAATCCAATGAATGGTCCAGCAGAAAGGTTGGGGAAGGAGGATTCGACGGATCGATCACCCGCTAATGAAGCAGTTGAGGGGACGAGGCGACATCACCAAAATAATAATCCACAGAAAAACCATAAAAAAAATGCAGATTACAATAATAAGAAATGAATAAAACGATTTAGAGCAAAACTAAAAGAAAAATCTGAATCCAAAGACAGGAAAAAAGAAATCATAGAATAAAAAATGCATGTGAGTAAGAACACAAGAATCTAATAGATCTGAAGTGAAATGAAATCGTACCATTTTTGAAGTATTCGGAGGAGCTCTTCTCTGCAATCCCTCCAACCCGAAAAAAACAAACCCTAGCTCTTGAAGATGCCGGAAGATTGGTATTTATAGAGAGTAACGCAAAACCCTAACATTTTGGGAACGGATTGCCTGTGAGCACAGAGATATCTCTGTAGCCGGGGGCTGTGTAGGGTTCAAAGGTATGTCCGTGACAAATCCACTCCGTCTATCTGTTTTGGAAGACCGAGTTAGGACAGGATTCTAAAAATACCTGCATATTCAAAGCTCAAGGTGGGCCATACCACACGAAATAGTGGGAAGCGGATTAGCTGGTGCACCGCACACCAGCGAGCTCGCTGGTGTATTGACGTCACCAATTTCTGTGGGGCCCACCATGAGGTTCATCGTATAGCCAAACCGTCCGTCCATTCGGCGACATCGTTATAATGGTTTAACCAAAAAATAGGATAGATCAAATGATCAAGTGGACCACACTGCAGAATGCAGTGGGATATTGAACCTCTACCATTGAAACCTTCTTGGTGGTCACAGAAGTTTTGGATCAATCTGATATTTGTTTTTACCCTTCATACAGGTCTATGTGACCTTATAAACAGTTTGGATGGCTAATAAACATCATGGTGGGCCCTAGAAATGTTTTAACTGGTGAAAATCATTGTCCCCACTACCTTTTATGGTGTGGTCCACTTGATATTTGGATATATCTTATTTTTTGGTTCATGCCCTAAAATGATCTTGTAAATGGGATGGACGGTGTAGATACGTTAAATGCATCATCTTGGGGCCCACATGATCTTGATTTTCTTTGAACCATTGGTATGAACACGAAGCTGTCTGCAAGCAACACGTACTCACACCAGCAAATTAGCTGGTGTAGGGTACACCAGGCAATCCGCTTCCGAAATAGTGGGTCTTGTACAGTCAGCAGTGACAATGTTCAGAATGAGGATGGTATTTTTTCTTAGTATATCTGAGTGTTAATAATTCTGTGAACGGTTTGGATGGCATATAAACATCATGGTCAGCTCTAGGAAGGTTTCAATGATGGACGTTGGTGTTTTCACTGTTTCGTTGGTGTGGCCCATCTGAGTTTTAAATGTTTCGTTGGTGTGGCCCATCTGAGTTTTAAATATTCTTGATTTTTATATTATTGATCTAATTTTGTCTTTAAAATAAGATGGACGTAGTGGATTTAGAGATATCTCTGTGCTCGGGTCATAGGCAATCCGCTCCTTAATATTTTGTGGAAGATACTTAAAAGCTCCCCTTACTTTTGTTACAATTGTAAACATGTCCTTCTTGTTGGAATTATTGGAGTTACCTTCTCTTTGTGTAAAGCTGTAAACGTTCGGGTGTGAGGCGGGTTTAGCAAAAAACTGACCCACCCATTTACTAAATGGGTTTGGGTCCTAAATTTTAAATCTAAACCCTTTTACTAAATGGGCGGGTCTGGGTCGAGCCTGAATCAACCCATCATAAATAAGTCTGGGTCTAGCAGAGGGAGATCCATCCAGGCCAGGTTGGGTCTAATGGGTTTGAGTTTGAATTTGGTATGCCAGCATTTTTATTAGGTTTAAAATCGATTCTAGATAGTTCCGGGCCTGGATGGGTCCCTTGCAACATAGGCCAAACCCACCCACTTACTAAATGAGTTCGGTCAGGCCTAGTATAAAGGAGATTATATCCAGGCCCATTTAGCAACTGGGTCTATTCTTGGACCCAGACCTGTACCATTTGATCTGGTTAGGTCTAAATGGGTTGGGTCTGGGTACCCTATTGAGTCCAGCTGACCCATTTACAACCCTCTCCTTGTGGGAGTGAACAGAGAAACCTACACCAAATGACAAAAATACCCTCATCTTAGGAGTGTATTTTATCCTATGGTAGGAAGTTCTTATGCTTAAAAGGCCAATGGGGCCACCATTATGTTGGTCAGAAATTCACCTCATTCAATTGTTTTGCTGGCTCATGTTAGGACATGAGCCCAAAAATAAAAGAGATAACAAAAATAAAGTGTGCACACGGTAGGAAAAAATAGGTATTGACTTGTCCATTGATGAAAACCTATTTGGGGTCATTCACACCATTGAGAAGTTCACTCGTATTGGGATGAATTGAAAACACAAAAATATTAGCTTGATTCAAAACTTTTGTAGCCCCCACAAATGTTTCAATGATGGACGTACAATCCTCACGGTTTCCTTTGATGCAGCCTACTTGCGTTTTGGATCTGCTTAGGGCTGTTAATGGGCCAGGCCAGTAGGTCTCGGCCCGGATTTTGACCTGCTTTGGGCTGGGCCTACACAAAATTCTGATTTTTCAGGCCCAAGCTCGGCCTATTGACAACCCTAGATCTACCTATTTTTTGGGCTCGTGTCCTATCAAGCAAGGTATAACAATCAATTTCTAAGACAACCGTACACTGTAGGTGGCAGTGGGTTGAGTAGCTTGGCAGGCCAACCTTATTTAGGCCAGGCTTAAACCTATTAGCTTGGCCTGTGGGTCAAGCTTAGACTTCACATGCATTGCCCAATCAATTTTAGGGCAGGGCTAGGGCTAGGGCTCAAGTAATTTTAGCCTGGCCCATCCAGACCTGATCCGGCCTTTATGCTAGGCTTGCGTAGGCCCGACACATAAGACTAGGGCCTGAGTCTAGATTGTATGTCCAAGCTCTAAAACTTTATCTGGCCAAACTTGACCCAACACTGCCCAAAATTTGATAAAACCCCGATTTTCCCACCTGAATGTTCTTAGCCTATCCGCTGATTAAGTGGGCCACTAATGCACAAAAAGGATGGCAATGGGCTAGATTTGGGCCTAGCTACGTTTGTCGTGGGCCCAACCTGCCATTAAGACCAAAGGCCCAGCCCAACCCAAACCTAGAATGTGCCTAGCATAGTAGGTCGAAGCCCAATCCTAAAAATTGTTTGGGCCCAGCCGATCCCATCCAGCCCGAAAATGAAAAAAAAAAATCCTATTTCCCCCTTGAATTTTCGTCATCCCGTCTATTTATCAAGTGTGTCACATGCACAGAAATAATTTTTTTTAAAGGAATGAATCCAATCAGTAGAATAGATAATTGTTTAATTAGAGATTAGAATAACATATTTGTAGAATACAACATATATGAAGTCTGTTGGCTAGCTAGGTCAGGTTGGGCTAAAATGACTTGAACCCTCGCCCAACACAAAAATTGATCATGTTATGCATGTGACGCCCAAGCCCAGCCCATGGACTAAGCTAGTAGGCCCGAGCCTGATCCAAATCAGGTCAGGGGGTAGCCTGAGCCCATTGCCACCCTTATGCACAAAGAAATGAAAACCTAAAGTAGTAAAACAGTAGTGGTCCACATTCAAGATGCGTGGGATATAACACATGAACATATGAAGTCATCTCCGGTTGGAATAAAATGACCCACGCCCAAACCCAGCCCAAAAATTGACTGGGTGGTGCATGGCCCGAGTCAGGTTTATGGGCCAAGCTAATGGGTCCAAGCCCCACCCGAATCAAGGTCAGGCTTGGAAATTCCATAATAATCATGCAAGGGTGGCAATGGGCTGGGTGGCTTGACTAAGGCTTGGGCCACAACTTGACTTGGTGAATGGCCCGGCTAGGCCTATTGGCCTAAATCATAAATCATCAAGTGGGCCACTACTATACAAAGAAAATCGACGGTTTAAAGGAACTTAGGCGCAAAACCCATTCAGTATAGTTCGTCCACATTATTGGATCATTTAAATCTTTTACTTATAGGGCTGAGGCCTTTTCAGCTTGATTAGGGCTAGGGCTACGCTATAGCCAGGGCTTAGGAAAGCCTGAGCTAGGCTAGGGTCAACCATGTTGTGGTCCTGTCTTAGCCCATTAACATGCAGAGATGGTTGGAAGATCTGAACCGTCCATCTTCTGTGATGTAACTCAGATGAGCATAGTCCAATTATCGAATGGAAGTATCTTCATAAATTGTTTTCTTATTGAGTTGAATAAGAAACAGGTAAATTGTTTTCTTATTGAGTTGAATAAGAAACAGGTGAACTTCAATTGTAGCCAAACGTATCCGTTTTCAAAACCATTCTAGAAAATGGTTCTTTTTTCTTTTTCAATGGAATGTGGACCGTTGCTGTACTCTTTTTTCTTTAACCGTCTATTTGTTAGCCGTCAATACAAAGGTTACAAACGGGAGAATATCTGGAGCATCCGCCGTCCACGCTGAAGGACAGGAGATCAACGGTTTAGATCGCCAATCTATGGGGCCCAAACACAGCGAATCCTGTGCAGTTGCAAACTGAGGGTCACCCTTCGATTCCTCAATCACAGATAAATGTTTGTTGCTCTACCATCTTTACCACATATTTAGCAATGATGTACGTTTATCGAAACCTTCTATCTGGTGGGCTACCGTGTGGATGGGACATAGCCTTAAAAATCTGGTGATTGGACGATCTTTGTCATCTGATTGTTGTGAATTTCACCCCTTTAAGTGTGGATTGTTGATCTTTTTTTAGCCTATTTGTACGTCATTAATCTGATGGCTAAGATGACTGAAAACCAGTGACCTTGGGCTACGGCTTGCTCATGTAACATCCTGGTTGATCAACAGTTCACTGTTGGATGGAGCGTTCGTTCAATCTGTGCTGAAAACATGATGTTTGACAGTTGACCACCCTAGTTAACCCATTGATCATGGGTATCTGGATAATTATCTAGGGTTTTGACCCGTCGTCGACCTCTGTCTCGACCTGTTGACACTATTTGAAATTTTAGCAAAACTTTCTAGACAGTTCATGGTATGTTGGACCTGGGCCATCGACCGGTCAACTCTTATATTGACCCATTTCAACTGGTTTATGGTACGTGGCTCTAGACGTACAGCTTTGCAGTTTTGTTTCTAACTTCAGTTTTATTGCTATATAAATGAGTATAATCGGGATTAGGGTAAGGATACGATGTGTTTAAGGGTTGAGAATGTTTTAGAGAGAAAAAAAGCTAAGGGTTTTCTTTTGGAGTTTGATCGAGTAAGTTTCATCTCTTGTGAGTTTGTTATTCATATTGCATTATCATTTTATGCTGTGATTATTTTCCTATTAAGTTTTTGCACATAAATTCAGTGTGTTCTCTATTTGGATTTGCTTGTGCAATTGTAGTTTGTTTGATTCTTCTCTGTGTGCTTACGTGAGTCCTGTGTTCACTGCTCTGAAGTTCGAAGTCCAAACTATTGTCTATTGGGCCCCACTATTGGCTGAACATGCCCCAAAAATCTCCGAGACCTGAAGATTCTGGTCCCCAATCAAGGGTAGCAATGGCCGGGTAGCCGGTTCAATCAACAACCCCAACCCGGTAATGAGCTGGGCATGGGCCTTGCATGCATGGCTAGATCAAGTTTTGGGTCGAGCCCTGGCTTAAGTTTTAGCCTGACCAGTCCCCGCCCAGCCCGATCTGACTTGATATGTAAATGTGTTATATCCCACAGACATGCCGTTCTAATCCTCTTTTGGGCAGTCCATCTTGGTTTCATTCTTCTGAAATACCTATTCTTTGTGCATGTGTGGCCCACTGCATCAACGGATAGAGCATGAGCATTCACGTGGGAGGTAGGGATGTTATCAATTGTGGGTAGGCGGGATTGGGCTTGGGCTTGCTAGGCTACACCCATCTTGGGCTGGGCTCAAGCTTCAGGTCGAAAGTGTCGGGCCAGGACTGAGCGTATCCTAACCTAGCACGGGCCAAACCCAGCCCATTGCCACCTCTAATCATGAACGTGGACCTGCAACCCATCAGTGCCCAAACCCAAACGGATAGTGAGTTGTATGTAAACAACCTGTTACATCAACTTCGACCATCAGTTTCTCCAGCTCATGCTAAGATGCGATCCCGAAAATGAGGCAGATCCAACATTAAGGTGGGCTAAACCACATATGTTGAAATTTTATTGGGGCCCACCGTTGAAATTGAATTTCCACCGTTGAAATTTTATTGGGGCCCACCATGATCTTTATATGCCATCCAACTGATTCCCACCAGGATGACTCAATCCTCTTTTTCTTTTTTCTTTTGCTGTGGTGCCACCTGATTTTTAGATCTGCCTCATATTTGGGATGAGAAACTGATGGATGGAAGTGAATGTCATACGAAGGGACTCGGTAGTGATCTCTCCAGTATCGAGATCTCCATACTCATCGGTGCTGTGGCCCCACTATGATGTATTTATTTTATCCACTCCGTCTATCCATTTTACTAACATGAGCCATAAAATGAGGCAGATATAAATCTCAGGTGGACCACACTACAGGAAATAGTGGTGATTGAACGCCCACCATTAACAACTTCCTAGGGCCCACTATAATGTTTATTGGCCATCCAACCTGTTGATTAGATCACACATGCTAGAGCGAATTAGGTGAGACTCTGGCCTCAGTACCCAAGATGGTGTGGCCTTTACCATGGGGCCACCTTGATGTATGTATTATGTATGCCGGCTGTCCATCCTTTTTTCCATATCATTTTATGAAATTATCCCAAAAATGAAACAGATTCAATTATCAGGTGGACCATACCATCGGAAACAGTGGTGATTGACCATTAATGGGCCACAAAAGTTTTGGATCAAGCTAATATTTGTTTTTTCCCTTCATCTGGGCTTATGTGACCTTATCAACAGATTGGATGGTAAATAAATACTACGGAAATAATAAGGTGAGCCCTAAGAAGTTTTTAATGGTAGGATATGGTATGGTCCACCTGATAATTGGATCTGCTTTACTTTTGGGATGATACCTAAAATGATATGGAAAGATGGGTGGACGTCATGGATACATAATACATACATCAAGTTGAAGCCTCATTGTAACCCCAGGGTAATGGCCAACATCATTTTGGGCGAGGCCGGGTCTCACCTAATCGGTTCTCCACACATACACATGAATACCTGGATGAAGGTAAAATACAAATTTCAGTTTGATCCAAAACTTTTATGGCCACAACTTTTTTTTAATGCTGGGCATTCAATCAATATTGTTTCCTATGGTGTGGTCCACCAGAGATTTGGATCCGCTTCATTTTTTAGGTCATGTTCTAAAATGATATGGTCATTCAATCAATATTGTCCTATGGTGTGGTCCATCAGAGATTTGGATTTCCTTCATTTTTTTGGTAATGTTCTAAAATGATATGGGAAAATGGATGGATGACCTGGATAAAACACATACATAATGGTTGGGCTCAATGAAAATTTTCCCGCACTAACCACTAAAACCTAGGTATTAGAGGGGTCCCTACTAATCCAAATCCCACACGAACACTGCAAATTTACAATAGCCCCACAAAGTTTAATACTATGCTAGAATGCGATGGATGATACATATGCGAATAGTAAATAACTTAAAAAACTTTTCAGGGGCCATAAAAGCTTTGTATCAAGATGATATTTGCACTACATTTGGCACTATAAATAGAGCTCATTTGGGGCTTTCTCTTCCAAATTTGAATTTGCTAGGTTTGAGAGAGAGAGAGAGAGTGAGAAAAAATAGGGAAAAAAATGAAGAGAAGGAGAAGGAGAATGAGAGAGAGAGAGAGAGAGAGAGAGAGAGAGAGGGGTGTGAGCTCGTTTGGGAGTTCGGGTGCGGATTGTCGCACCAAGCTGTTCTTCACTAATTTCGGTCCATCTTGCCACACGTGGGAGCACTTTCCACGTGCATCATCATAGACAGGTATTTTATTAAGTTAATATCTAAAAACTCGGGATCAAAGTCTCCGTACTCGGGTACCGAAGTTCAGGACATTACATTATGGCACAACTCTAACTCGGCTCGAACTTTTCTTGAGTTGGCCCGAGCTGTCGACCGAACCGAGCTGAGTTCAAGTTAAGGTTGGCTGTTGGCCGAACCGAGCCAAGCTGTGCCAAGCTCGATTTGGTTCGACTTGTGTACAACTCTATTTCTCACCCTAATAGCTTTAACCTACTAGGAAATTAGGAGAAGACAAAGGAGAAAAGCATGGGAGCTTCTTACCTAGCAAAGGAAGGGGATTCCGACTGGAAAACAACACGGAGCGAGACGCATAACCCCAAAGTGAGGGAAACAACTCGATTGGCAAGAACCTTCTTTCCCGACCCCTTCTTCTCTCTTGATTTCTCCTTTCCCACTATCTCTCTTTCTCTTTTCTCTTTAAGACTTGATAAAATGCCTCCAAATCGTGTGTGGTTTAAGTGACTTACGCGAATCTTCAGTCGGACTCGTTGGTCGGACTGTCGGTCAGATCGATAAGAATCGATACCACGTTAGTCGGACCGACAACGTGATTTTCCTATCACATATAAATTCTAAAGGCTAGTTCTGGCTTCCTATGGACTATCCTAGTGTGGGAGTTCACATGCAAGTCGTTGTTAAGGTCTGGGCCCTCGGACCTAGATTTCGTTTCCTACTCTTCCAAGTGCCCGTGTTTTGAACTCACATGGGTGCGTGCGCATGTGTACACATACTTAATTGAATTTTTATAGCATAGCACCTGATGACATCCATCACCTGAGTGTTGGAGGGCTAGGGTATTATACTCTTCCCCCCCCCCCCCCCCTCATTCGCATGCCCTAGCCCAATTCTAACCCTTTTAAAAGTAGAAGAAGCTCTATCTCTCGGTAGCCCGCGAGTATAAAAGAGTTTGTGCTCTCTCTCTTTCTCTCTCTCTTTCTCATAGGAATATGATCCATATTCATTTTCTCTAAAACCATAGCATGTTTTAGCAAGACTTCCACGAGTTTTATTTTGCTTTTGCAATTTTTAAGAACATACTTCAAGCGACCATTGTATCGCCCATTAACGAAGTCAGATATCTTAACAGTATTAAGGTGATGCAGAAGATAATAGAATTATGATTTTTAATATCTTTTTATATCAAACTTATGTTTGTCCTTAAAGGTTTGATCTAAATATAGTGGATATTCATGAAATTTGTTAATTACAAGACTCTTAAGATCAGGTAAACTCCTCAACAAATGAGTTATACTTAAAAGTTTTTACTTTCCTAATGTTGTATCTACTACCAAACACTTATGCATAGAGATGAGAGTTGACAGATGCTTTAATTTCTATAGACAACATAAGAATGCTATAGTTTGATGAACATCTTTTATAATCTTCCACATCATTTTATTGTCGCATCTTTTGATAAACTAATCATTTCTTCTGTAAAACTTAAGATCAAGGTATGTATAAGTTAGTGAAGATACACTTTCCAATGAATATTTACCATGAAAATAGGCATAAGGATGTCCAAGGATAAAAGATTTGGGGCACAAATATCCAACTCTCAAGGAAGACCTTGCAAGGACAAGTGCTTAAGCTGCCTATTTGTAGAAGAAATATGAATGCCGATATCACAAAATTCAATAACCGCCAAATCTTCAAGCATTGAAGAGTAGGTTAAGAGCTCTCCCACAATGCCAGCATTAGATACAAATGATAGGGACATCGTCTTGAGATGTTTGAAGCCTTTAAAAGCCGGAAGAGGGAGTTTGATGGTGCAATGATGGAGCTTCAACACCTCCACTGACCCCATGTTGAGTAGAGGGGTTTAGAACATAGCTGGATTCCTATCTAAAGTCTAATTCAAGCTCATCGGTGTTGGTGCGGTTTTCGGCCACACGGTACGTGAGTGTATAATTGTTGTTGTACGCAGGCGTACCAGGATCGATGTGGGCCTGATCCAAACTGTAATCACAGATGACCCTTGGCGCAGAGATAGAGCGGTTCTGTGTTGATCGACCACCATTTACTCGGCCAACAATTTTACGGTCATCGTGATGCCAGATGACTTTCAAAGGTGCAATAGTTGTTTAATTGAATAAAGAATGATGTGGAATATGAATGAAGAAGAAGATGGCGATGTAGAATTTGATTTGCTTATAAAACTTTCAATCTGGGTTGAGAGCAGTAATGTGCTTCTTGAACATCGGCTGATGAGCAAGGTATTGACAAGTTCTAATGACTTTAAAATAAAGGAAGTAGTAAAATTAACTTAGCGTATGAGCATATGCTAATTGATTCTAGAGCTAACAGTTCTCTTCTTAATGTGACTCTTGGACGTAGATAGGAAGGAATTACCGCTACTTAATTACGAACTACTGGTTAGTCCGGTGTATGAGCGTGACGAATTTATATTACTTCTAATCTAATGATCCACTGTAGTTGACAAAAACTAAAATATTATGCTAGAATAGTTCATCAGTGTCGTGTTGGAGATAGATTTGATCTAGTATTTGAGTTGTTGATTGATTGAGTTATTGTGTTGTTGTTATCGCATTGCATCTTTTATTTATAGCATTTTTTGTTGAACGTGGGGAGTAACTGTCATTCCACGTGGCATTTTTGGATCCTTCCGGAGATGATTGCTTGTTCATGTTAACCCTTTGTCGATCGTGCTCTCTAGTTATATATATCTTTATCCGATACTAATGTGGCACTGCGCAGAACCCACCTCTTTATTCAGCGTATCGAACAAGTCTTGTGTGCTACGTGGATCGAACCTTACATTGATTTGATTCGCTATTTTTAGGTATAAACATTGTCCCCTAATGTTTTTTGTCATTCAGCAAAGAACGACGAGAAACGTGTGTATGAATTTTATTTTTTTATTCACGTGTCGAGTGTCCTGTTCATCGAACCTTTCAATGGCATCTCTGTCTTTCATTCCTTTTACTTCATACTCTCTCCTTTGCCTCAGTTGGTAAAACTACTTTCCATACCAAATCTCCTTTGGCAAATGCTTTACCCTTTACTTTTAGGTTATAAGCCTTGACTACCCATTCTTTATGTTGTTTTAATGCATCCAATGCTTTTAGCCGAATGTCATCCAATTCTTCCAATTTAATGAGCATAGCTTCTGTAAATTCTTCAAGGGTCAAGTAGTTTTGAAAAACAACTCTTATTGATGGAATTGTAATTTCTATTGGTAACACTGCATCTTGTCCATAGGTCAGAGCGAACAGAGTTACATTCATACCTATTTTAGAGAGTTTCTACATGCCCAAAGTGCTTCAGATAACTTCAAATGCCATGTCCTAGGATTATTCGCTATCGTTTTTCTAATAATATTCTCTAAAATTTTGTTCGTTGCTTCAGCTTGGCCGTTAGCTTTTGCATAATACAGTAAAGAATTTAGTATCTTAATATGGTATTCTTCAGCAAAATCCTTTACCTGGATAACATTAAAAGTTGAGCCGTGATCCACGGTAATTGATTCAGAAATTTCAAATTGATGAATGATATATTCCTAGTGTAAGTTTTCTATATGGTGGGCTCAATTGATCAATGGCTCAGATCATTATATGGTGTCAGTTCTATAAGAGGACTAATCAGTGGACCTCACTACAGTGTGATCTTGCAGAGATAACAGGGGTGTACGTCTTAACTGTCTGGAAGCAGTATTACAGCAAAACATGGACTCTTAAGATATGAAATTCATGTAGAGCAAGGGTGTCAGTGTTTTGATAGGTTTCAAACATTGTTACACCCACTACAATCCCTATTTAAAGGGTGCTGGGTCCTTAATCCAGAATTACACTGAAAACAAGCCCCATCTAAGGTTTTCGCTACAACTATTCTAGAAGAGGAAGATCCAGCTTAGAGATTCGAGATAGCCCACCAAACAGGTATGTTTTGTGTTTTAGATTATCTGATCTACGTATTCGATGCCCTGTACGGTCCTATGAATTCCGCAATATACAGATTCTCACAGTTGGTATCAGACCTGACAGTGTATTGGCTATAGAGGATAAAACGTATTATTAAATTTGTTTTAGAAACCCTTTTGGCCAAACCTGAGTTCTAATTTTTTGCCATTGGGTGTGATTTCAACTAGCCACATCCAGCGACAACAGCGGCATGGTCCGCCATTGTTGCCAGATTATGAATCTATCAATAAAGCAAGGGATTGTGGCATTGTTGGAATCCAGCATCTGAACCGTCCTAACCCTAGAAGTTTAGCACTCTCGCTGTTGGAGAAGACGGTGGCTGCAGTTAAATAGAAAAATAAAGAGGGATTTTCAATCACCTGTAGTGGCCGGTTCTAAACCCTAGCCACATCTTCTCCGGCAGCGACAAGTAGAAGGGTGCTTTAGTCACTGAAGGGCTGCCATTGAAGCAACTACATAGGGTTTTTCAAAACCCATACAGAACAAAACCGTACCTCTATTTTTTCGACCTCTGCCCAGCAGAAGAACCCGTTGGCGGCCACCCTTCTCAGCCGATGGAAGCGTCACTATGCTCTCTAATAGTGGTTTCAGGCCACCCGATCCTTTCTCGTCTCCATTTCTAGTTCCTGCATCCCTCAGAGACGGTGACGAAGGTCGCTGTTGTTGACCTGTAATCCCGGAGGGAGCCGACCTTGAGAGAGATGGTGGTAGCAGATTAAGGTTCTAGCCTCTCTCTTTGTGTATGAGATTTTAGGTTTTATTCTTTACCCTTAAAGGTAGCGGGTTGGGCCACCTGCCTTGTTGGCAGACTGGGCCTAGGCTCGTTATCTGTAAGCTGGGACTTGTTATGGGCAATCGGTTTGGGCCAACGCCCATTTTGATATTTCTTTGAGTCCATCCTTTGATATCATAAATTCAGATTGATTATGGTGGGCCCTGTTAATTGACCTATCAAAAGGTTTTGATGCTTGACGTTGAACATACGTAGGTCTGTTTGAGTAAGCTCGTTTTAGCCAGCGCCCTTTGTACTCGGCGGGGTCAATGGGCACATTAGTTTTCAGGTAGGCCATGTTAGTGGGCTGGGTTATCCAGTGGGCCAATATCAATTTTAGTTGCAGCCTATCTCTAGGCCCTGTTTGTGGATACAGATCTGGGTTGTCTATTTAGTATGTAATGGATATATCATTTAGATCATTCATCAGATGGACACTTGAATGTTTGAGATTATAATCATATGAAACTTTAAGTATCAAGTCTGATCCTTCCATCTTATGCCTTTTTTCTTGGAGGATTTATTAGTCTGTCTAAATAATATTTAACATTCTATATAGATTGTCCATCTTGTGACTATTGGGTCTAGATCTGAAATGCCCATCATTGACGTCCAAATCACCTTTTGAGTTCTATTAGGCTTAGTTATGGGCCCATTACCCATTTTTTAGAAACTGGCATGGACTATTGAAGTAGGAAGTGAAACCTAACTGTTCGTTTCACCTTGAGCATTTCTTATCCTTTAATAGTTAATGTCGGTTCTCACTGGGCTAAATTGAACTACTTTAGATTAATCCGTTGAGGACAGGATTAAATCGCAATCCTAAGTCTAAATTTTTGTGGGATTGGATCTAGTTGTGCTAGCCATCATAGTGACCTCAATTAGTGAAGATTTTCACAATTCTGACCTTGTAATATTAGATTTAAGTAAAGCATTGCATACGGTTGCTTTGTTTCCCATGCCGATGGTGACGAAAACACAGACGTTCACAATTTTAGTAGAGATGAATACATGATTGCAATCATGAGTAAAAAATCATGGAGTTGGATCTGGTAGTGTTAGCCACCACAGTGACCACTATCAGTGAAGATTTGCACAAATTCAGACTCTTAATGTTGGGATTAAGTTAAATGATTGCTTACAGTTGCGTTCACGTCCAATATAGACGGTGATGAAAATACAAACGATCACCACTTTAGCAAGGACATGAACACATGCAGACGGTGACGAAAACACAGACGATCATAGTTTAGATTCAAGTTCAGGAGAACCATATGCATGTTATGATTACCACCCACAGGTGGAGTTATGATGATGTGGTCGATTCTCACAAGGATTAATTATTTAGGCCCACCTTCATCCTGGATAATTCAATTGAAAGCCCTCAATCAATTGAATGTTTAATCGCCTAAAACTTTATAATATAAAGTCTAATGTGAGTTTATTTTACAGTTAACATTCCTGTTAGAACTAGAGAATGGATCACAATGACATCCTCTGAGATGTGGTGTTTTTGTTGCTCTGGGGTTCTGAATAATAGAAACATTCGTAGAGAATCACAAGCATTCACAAAAGTACACAAGAGGAGATATCGCAAGGCGATTTTATTCCAGAGATTTTGAGATCTTGTACATTCCAGGCCGTGATCTGGCACGAGCCCTTAATTACATCGAATGATTGATGACCCTTGATTAAAAGGCAGAAGACTAGTCAGCGGGGACTATGGTTTCAGAGTTCATGGTCGTGGAGACCTGGCATCTGTGTGGTCGTGGAGACCTGTATTTGTATGGTCGCGGAGACCTGTATTTGTATGTTTTGTTATGGACTGATCCATCTTTGTACGAGTCGAATGTCTATGTCTCATGTTTTGACCGGAGATCCGGGCTGAGACTGTCAGGGTTTATGGCCGGGAAGGACGACTCTGGGCCCGCGCCTGTCAATGTATGGACAGGTGACCTCGGGAAGTCCATTCCACAGTTGTGTATACCTGGGCAACTCAACCAGCGGATGCCGTTTGGATGGGTAGGGCATTGACCGTTCTTGAAGTGTCAGTCTTTAACAAATTGTGTGTGATAGTTTAGAACTCTCCTGGTATGGTTTATCGTGTTAACCATAGTCCCCTTTGCCTAGTCCGGACCTAAATCTGGGTCATATTATGATAGTGCATGTAATGATGATGTATCAGTATGGTTCTGGGCGCTGGCGGCCTCTTTTTGGGAGGATTGCTCCATTCAGCCCGTTGGATAGGATTGGACTCCAAAGGCTTGTATTCTGCTCACTGGGCTGGCCCGGATGGGTCATTTGACTGCTCCATTGCGTCCGGAATGCTCGAAATACCCAAAATAGGCCCAAACGGGGCTAAAAAACGTCATAAAATGAGGATTCAAAGGTGCTGGAATGAACGCTCAAAGTGCTGATTTTTATGATCCGCTAGCCTGATTTTACTGATGCGCTGGGGCCAGCGTGTCCAAAAATGACTGTTAAAAAAAATTATTTATTTTTATGATGCGCTGGGCTATTTTTCTAATGCGCTGGGGCCAGTGCGTCAAAAAATGACTTGTTTTTATAGACGACTTATTTTACTGATGCGCTGGAGGATTTTGTGACGCACTGGGGCCAGTACGTCCGAAAATGACTTATTTTATAGATGACTTATTTTACTGATGCGCTGGGGGGTTTTGTGACGCGCTGGGGCCAGTGCGTCCAGAAATGATTTTGTTTAAGAATTTATATTTTTCTGATCCGCTGGACTATTTTACGATGCGCTAGGGCCAGTGCGTCCGAAAAAGATGACTTAAGTTGATGATTTATTTGATCCGCCGAGGATTTTTCCTGATGCGCCGGATCACTTTTGTGATGCGCTGGGATCAGCGCGTCAAAAAATGATGACTTAAGTTATTTCATCTCCAGACCTGTTATGGTCGGAGGCGCGATTTCCGGCGAGGGGTTCCGGTGATCAGAAAAAGGGTTCCGACGGTCGGAAAAAGGTTTTCCGGCGACGAGGTTCGGCTCTCTTTCTCTCTGAATCAGTGCAAATGAGGTGGTGGGAGGGGGTATTTATAGGTAAAGTCGTCCAATAGGGGGTCGACACGTGTAGCGCGTCGAGAAAATGGGTCGGCGCGTCGATAAAGTCGCTCGGCGCATCTCGAAATGGTTAGAGTTCAGAAGCTGATTTTCAGGACGCGCTAGCTGTCAGTGCGTCTCGAAAATGCCTGAATTTTTTGGACGCGCTGGATGAATTTTTGGACGTGCTGTGGGCAATGCGTCCTGAAATTCAAAATGATTAAATTACATGATGCGTCGGACGAATTTCTGGACGCGCTGGAGGGTCCTGAAATTCATTTTGTACAAATGGTTGAATTTCACGATGCGCCGGCCAGGGATTTCCTTGATGCGCTGGACGTATTCGTGCTTCACATAATTGGGTTTTGCGAAACAGAAGGCTTGTGGGGCCCGCTTTGCGATGAATGTCGATGCACTGCTCTTATTTCTCCATAATTGAGGTATCCCTCCCAAATTCAGGGGGTTCTGATCATGATGACCGGTGGGGTCCACCACTGCCTAAATTTCCCATTCTTGGTCAAGTCTGATGCGTGTTGCGATCTTTGGTACGATCCCCGATGCACTGGTCCTGAATCCAATCAAGTAATGATTTGGACGCTCAGAATCACTGTTTTGAAGACTTTCACTTTTGGGACCCCAACAGATGCCCCTCTGATGCGTTGGGATGGACTCGCGGCGGTCCATGGTGACGCGTCGGATTTTCAGGGTCCCACTATAAATAGGGAAGCCCAGGTCATTTCGTCATTTCGCTTTTATTTTTGACGATCAGAGCTCTCGGCCGAGCGCATCGGATAAATCTCCAGCGCATCGAATAATAGTCGCCAGCGCGTTAAACAATTAGGTAGCGCGTCGAGAAAGTCGAACTCTAGCATTTGTCTATGCGCTACCCATAGCGTGGCTATTAATTGGACTTGATATTTTCAAAATTTTTGAACGCGCCATAGCGCAGCGCGTACACTAAGTGGTCGCGCTAACCCTAGCGCGTTGGCTAACTTAAAACCCTACCTTTTATCGACACGCTAGGGTCAGCGCGTCCTCACGTGCTTTGTTAAAACTCATTTCACGATGCGCTGAGTCCAAGGCGTTGTACTTGGGCATTTCCCGATGCTGCCAACCCCAGCGTGTACTCGCGTGCCTGGGAAAACCCATTTCATGACGCGCTTAGTGTGGCGCTTATGAAAATTCGGACTTGGTGGATTTTGGCATTTTTTGGACGCGCTGGGGCCTGACGCGTCATGTTTTTTGGACTTGCGGGTTTGCACGATTTTCGCGACGCGCTGGGCTCTGCGCGCATGATTTTTGGGACTTAGTGAAATTCATCAGACTTGTTACACATACCGCCTGCTGAGCGTGTTAAGCCCATCGGGTACTGCTTTCTGAGTTTGAGAAGTTACCCGATTTTAGTGTCTTAATCGCATACGCTTATCATGGCTTGATGCGCTCGCATTCGAGTTCATTTGATCATTGCTCGCGATACTTAGGGCTGTCGTTTCGGGTGCGTGGGGCTTCGCACACCCTTGTATTCAACCTGATCGCCTCTGAGCATCACTAGGGCATATGAAGCCTTGCGCACCCAGCCCATAAGACTTGGTGGAATCTGGGGTTTCTGCGAATTTCGCACCGGCGGTCCGTCGTGTCTCCAAAGGGTGTGAGCCCCTATACCTCTGCTTCGTATTTGACGCAGGCGTGTCCGTTGTCCTAGGGAGGCGTAGGGTCTCACGCACTTAAGAGATTGCCAGATCGCATCAGTTCAATAGGCAATTCTAGTGGTTATTTTAAGTGATGTTTCGAGCATACCTTTGCATGTCTTTTCTCGGCTTTTCTGACTTTACGCGAGTGGCTTCATGTGCTTTTCTTTTGTCGGACTGCCTCATTGGTTCATCCGTCTTATTTTTAGCAGACAATGGCCATAACCCGCGCTTCTCTTCACGCGGCCCGGGACTGTATGAGGCGGCTTCTAAATGCTCTAGACCACCCTAAGGCTTGGTCATCTCTCGCCGATCAATGTGACGAGGTGGCCGAAGCCCTGACCCATCTCGGCACGGACTCCCGCCTCATTCTTCGAGCTATCCAGAATGTCTCGGCGATGGCCTCTATCTCCGACGAGCGTAAGGAGGCCATCTCTGGCTTTATCGGTGATTCTTCCCTCCTAGAAGAATTGGCTGTCCTGGAGGCGGTGGAGCCTTCTCTGGCTTCTTCTTTCCTATCTCTGTCGAAGCGACTCAGCTTCCTAAAGGAGGAGAAGAGGGAGAGCAGGCGATTTCTGGCTTAGCTTGTCCCTTTGGCGGAGGCCGAGTATCCGGATCGCCGTGCCGGCATTTGGAGGATGGTCAGAGAGGCTATTCGGGAGCATGACGACCTGGCGATCGACGTCTCCATTATAAGGAACTACGCCAATGCCGAGCACCTGAACTTTGATCTTGTGCAACTATGCATTTCCATCCTGGTGGACTTGGTCTTCAAGGAGGTCCAGATTCAAGCGAAGGTCGATGAGTTGAGGGCTCGAGTTCTCCCTGCTGACGCAGGACTGAGATCCTCGCTTTCTGGCTTTGGGGAAGGGTCCCCGCAATTTTGAGTCGTCTTACATTGACTGTTGATTTTTAATCATTTTAAATAATTGACATTTAACGATTTAGGCTTTGGAATAGCCCTCGCGGTTTGATGAATGCTAATTATACTTTTCCACTTTACTTCTGTCTTTCCTCGCTTGTGTGTTTGTGACGATGTTGTTGTGGATGTTGTCGTTTCATTTCTGTTTCCATTGGCTTCGAATGTGTTCCGCAGTGGCCTGGATCGGCGCTTGTACTTTGTTTACTTGCTGCTTCGTATACCTTTGGATTTTGTAAATGTTTGATCGGTTTTATGAGGATATTTCTCTTTGCTCTGTACTTAAGCCCTTTCCATGCCGTTGCAGATTATAATGGCCTAGCAATCCTTCTCAAGCCGGTCCCTCGGGTCCGCCTCAAACTCCATCAAAGCGTAAGCGTGCTGCCGCCAAGCAGGTTTCCAGGACGTCAGCTGAGAATCCGTAGTGGTTCCTCCCGCCGGAGACATTCAACTTTTATGAACGCATTTTGACTCTTTCGAAGAATGTTCAGCGAAAGATACTCTGCGACAAGGCCCTAACGACCCCTCCTGATGAGGGTACTCAAGAAGAATGGGATGCGTGGTACGCTCCTTTGCAAGGTTTCCGGACCGACGAGGTTGTTGGGTCTGAGGAGGGTGAAGCGAGCCCTAGTTGTGCCTACTCAGTCTGCTAAGCGAGGTCGCCCAAAGACGACGGGGAAAAGCGCTAAGCAGGTCTATAAGGAGAACCAAGCCAAGTCGAAGTCTGATAGAATGAGGGTCGTCTGGTCCTCCGTGAAGCTGGCTGGTGTCATCTCTCGTGATCCGTAACCCCTACACAAAGCAATTCATCCGATTTCCCAAGAGCTTCCAGATATATCAGTTCTCTACCGAGTATCGAACCATCTGACGTGTGTCGCGCAAATTCATTTTACAGCGTCGATTCCTGGACGTCTGTTCCAGAGACATTCGTTAACTGTGCTGTATCCAAGAACGGTACACTGCAGTCTGTCCTTGGGGAGAAGGACATGATATTCTTGGAACCCAACCATGATCCTCACCTACTGTTTCCAACACATTACTACGAGACTTTACATCAAAGGTTTCGCCCTCTGTCCGGGGCAGAAATTTGGCAGACCGGGGGCTTCAGGACCCGAGGACACCTGAGCCCTCACCCTGGCTATGAAGCTTGGGCCAGCCGAATAGTTGAGCAACATGAAGAGACTTTGAAGCAAGTGGGCCTCCTAAGGGCTATTCAGGCAACGTCGAGCTACTTTCATCGAGAACCATGCGTCTATAAAGGGTTCCTGAATCACTGGAGCTCTATTACAAACTCCTTCCACCTGCCGTACGGGGAAATGAGCATATCGCTCTGGGACCTGTACCGGATAGCCGGTCTTCCCATTCGCGGCAGAATTTATGATGAATGGACGCCCAGTGACGAGGAGCTATCCAAGAAGAAAAAGGGCGTTGATGAAGGTTTCTATTCTGAAGCCTGCTACGAATTGTTCGCGGAGCTACCGCAATTTCTAGGTTCCAGGGACAAAGTGCCTTTCGAGGACTGGCTGATTTACTTCAGTCACGGCCTGAAGTGAGCTTCTTTACTTGTCTTGCACTCTTCGCGTCTTGCTCCATCCTTTTCTTCCACTGATGGTTTTCTTCCTGTCTCAGCTTAAATTACGGACCGTATGATGAAGGTCACAGGGACAAGTTGATTCTGGAGGCCAAGATGAAGAAGAAGTTCCTGCAACTGAACAAGCTATCTCCCACCTGCGAACTCGCTGGGTTTTTAGCCTACTGGCTGTGCTGTGTGGCCCTCCCGAGCTTTAAGCAGGCAGATAGTGTGAGGGTCTCCTGCTTCGCCGTAGTAGGGAGTCTGGCTAACGGCCATCATTATGCATTGGCCCCGGTGGTATTGTGCTCCATATATCGGGCCTTTAGGTGGTGTCATCAGCAATAAGGGCTCGGCTTCCCTTTGGACTAAATTCTTCTTATTGCGGGTGGCATTTCTTCTCGGGATGGCTCGGAGTTTACTTCCCATGGGTCTATGGCATAGAACTCAAAGACTTCATCCGGAGGGGGTTGGTTCCGTTGCATGCCTTTCAGAAACGGAAGATGATCAGTGGAAACATGGCGACTATCGAGGCAAAGATAGCTCGTCACGATGATGTCGACTTCTTCCTCTTCTCCGGGACCAATAGAGAAGATCCTGAATTACTTGATGATGATGAGAGCCTTGGCTCCTATGGGCGTTGCTTTCTGATATCTATTCGTCCGGGCTCACTGCCTTTAAGAGAGGGTGCTGAGTTTTGGAGAGAGCCATACTACCCGAACCGGTTTGCCAGGCAGTTTGGTTATGACCAAGGGGTACCAGAGTCGCTCGAACCAGTGACAAGAGAGCAGCGGGCATACGGCACAGGACCGATCCATTAGAAATGGATATGGCGACAGCTCCTGCTTACTAGATCGGGTTGTTCTTTCATTGTTCCAGGCACAGAGTATATCCTTGGCGCCACATACGGATGGATGAGGTGCTGGGCTGACCAATATTCTTTGATCCGAAACAATCGACATGTAACCGATCCTGTCTTCGTCTCTCCTCCGATTGTCAATCCTACTCTCGCCAACGGCTTGGGTTATGTGGCAGATCCGCTCCGTCAACTGGCTACTCTGGGCGTGCAGAAGTTCATGACCTCTCTGAATGTTATAATAGATCATGAGAAACCCGAGCACACGCTTGAAGGGTGGGTCGCCTACGGGCAGAGGGTCACACTACAAGGGAATTCGGATTCCCCGCTCGTCGGTCTCATGGCAGAGGGACAGAGAGAGCGTTATGATGTCGGCGATGATAACGATGACGAGGCCGACGTGGCGGGTGATGCCGGTGGAGAGGAGGATGCCGGTGATGACGACGGAGGGGACGATAATGATGATGACTGCTGGTGATGGCAATGATGGAGGAGGTGATATTCGTGAGGGGGTCGTCAGAGAGGGTGATGGCGAGGGTGGTGGAGAGGGCGATGTTGCGGCAGTAGGTACCCCGCCGTCCGGTGGTCAGGGAGGTCGCGGTCAGAGTCCAGCAAGTCGGACGAGCTTGTCCAGACGTTCTGTTCCTGGGGATAGTGATTCTGAACTGTCTCCTGAACGTTCTGGTCCTCGACTGAAGACCGCTCATCGCGTCCCTGTTTCTGATGGAGGCAAGAAAATAAAGGACTTATTGAAGCTGTACAGGGCTGAGAGGGCACAAAGCCGACTCCCCCAGGCTGCCGGTAATGTCCCGACTGACGACGCGAGCGGACCCAGGAAAGAAGGGGAGATGAGCTCGCAGGCGGGCCTCAGCGGAGATCGTCCTAGGGAAGAAGGTGAAGGTAATGAGCCAATATATGAGAGATCTGTTCCCGAGGCAGACATAGAACCCGTCCCCATGGACATCGACGGTGAGCCACGAGCTGAAGATCCCCCTCTTGTCGATTCTGTCAATACCGAGGCTGCAGCGAACCCTAGCCCCACTCCTGAGGCGAGACCTGTTGTTGCTACGAAAGAGGCATCACTCCCTTCCCGAGGAACCAGTGCCTGCAGATGCCGCTAGCGCACCAGAGCCTCTGGCCGAAGTACCCCTGACCACTGAACCAGTTCAAGCTATCTCTGCCCCTCCGATCGTTGTTCTTCCTTCCCCTGAATTGCCTGAGCCGGCGGCGGAAGTTGCAGCTGGATGTGCCCCTAGCTCGTCAATACCTGTTGCCTCCACTAGTGCATCGGGTGATGAAATCCCTACTGGTATACTACTTTCCTTTATTGCTTTGCTTGCTTCTTTTCTTTCTCCAGTGTGCTAATGTTTACCGTTTCTTTTGCCAGCCACTGCCCCTACCAGCGTCTCGGTTCCTGTAGTCTTGCCTGAGGCATTCCTTTCATCTCTCCGAGGCCTGTCAAGGACTAAAGCGAATCTTTTCAGGAGCTTACTGTCTGATATCATTGATTCGTTGAAGAATGGAGATGAATGGTCTATCTTGGACGAGGCATTGCAGGCGTTGGAGCTTAACACCACGTGGCTCGGGATTGACATTTCTTCGATAGTCAGCCGCTGTGTCCCAATTCAAAGATGGAATGGCTCAAGTGAACGAGGCAAGGCACCTCAAGGTTGATCCTTCTGTCGAAGAAAAACGTGGTCACTTGCGGTCCCTCCTTCCGGAACTTGAGTTACAAGAGGCGGATGTGGCCGCGGTATGAAGGGATTGGCAGGCTGTAGACGCTGAATACCAAGAGGCTGCCGGACGTCTTGCGGAGATTGAAAATGAGATGGCCAGATTACGAGCTGAACATTCTGTCGTCCATCTCAAACTTTCGAAGTTCACCGGTCAGAAGGCACGCCTGCAGTCTTCTATCGACCAGCGCGAGGCGAAGTGTGATGCCGTGAGGGCACAAGTTACAGAGCTGAAGCGGTCTCTCCAAGACACTCTTGACCCCCCCAAGTCTTAGCCGCGGTTGAGGCGAGATAGAAGGCGATCGCAGAATCTGCGGTCAACTTGTTAGAACAATGCTTGAAGACTCTAGATAGTTGAACTGTAATAATCTTCACTTGTAATTTGAAACACGTCGGAATATGTTGAGCGAATGTTGTAACGATATGTATGCTATTGCAGTCTCGCATTTATATTGTGCCTTTAGCCTGCTTGTTGTTTCATTTGAATTTGAATGCAACTAGATTGGGCCTTTCGGAAAGGAACGTCCCCCTGTTAGGACTTAAATCCATGCTTATGGGAACAAAGACTTAACCAGGTCTTGGTTCAGGGCTTATCCCGATTCTGGGTGTCCTTGGAAAGAATAGGGTGCCATGCTCGACGTGTCCGGAGTCTTATTGGCTTCTCTGGTACCCGTGTAAGCACAAAATAGACGATTAGCGTTTTAGTTTAGTGATTGCGTGGTATCCTTTCTTTCGGTATCTACTTTATTACACTTTTCCCTCTATCGGGGTGTGTACAACTTGCGACGACAAGTCTTTGTTAAGTGTAATATCTTTTTAGGAACCGACCATTCACCAGCGAACTGATGCCCTGCCCTTTGCAATCTATCACTCGATAGGCTCCGTTGGAATATACTTCATTGATAATGCAGACGGGATCCCATTTTGGGTTGAATTTACTTTTCAGCCCTTGGGTCGGTGCCGGACTGCTTCATCATTAGCACAAGATCGCCCTTCTTGAATGATCTGCCCCTGACACGCTTATTGTACTCGGCGAAAATTTGCTTTTGATATATTTCGAGCCTTTGTTGGGCAGCGAGCCTCTTTTCATCTAAATCATCGAGTTCGATCATCCGGCTCTTGGCGTTATGCTCGGTTGTCAGGGAGTGTCGGAGAGCGACCCGTAGCGACTCAACTTGTATTTCCATAGGGATCACAGCTTCCGTACCGTACACCAGTGAGTAGGGTGTAGCCCGGGTGCCGTGCGGTGTGTAGTTCGATATGCCCATAATGCCTCGGGTAATCGTCTGTCCCAATCCTTCTTATTGTCTGCCGCTGTCTTTTTTAAAATCTTCACAATAGTCTTGTTGAATGCTTCGGCCAGTCCATTCGCAGGAGGATAATAGGGCGACGAATAGCAATGCTTGATTTTGAATTTTGCGCACAGCTTAATAATAGCGTTCTTGAAGGGTGTCCTGTTGTCCGTGGTGATCCTCTCAGGGATACCATGTCGGTATAATATGGTGTGACGGATGAAACCTTCAACATGTCTGGCTTTCACGTTTCTCAGGGCGACTGCCACAGCCCATTTGGAGAAATAGTCGGTCGCTGCAAGGATGTACTGATGCCCCTGGGAGGATGGTGCACTAATCGGCCCGATCACGTCCATGCCCCAGGCTGCAAAAGGCCAGGACATTACCGACTGATGCAATTCTTCCAGTGGTGAATGTATGATGTTGGCATGAACTTGACATTGGTGACACTTCTTTACGTATTCTATCGCGTCTTTTGCCATAGCAGGCCAGTAGTAACCCATGTGTCGAACGCGATGATGTAAATTCTTTCCTCCCTGGTGAGCACTGCACTCTCCTCCATGAGCTTCCTTCAATGTATCACGTGCTTCATCTTGGCTTAGGCACCGCAGCAGTACTCCCTCGTAGGACTGTTTGTAAAGTACGTCATTCTGGAATACGAATAAGTTGGCATGCCTTCTGATTTGTGTGCGCATTTTGGGATCTTCCGGCAGGAATTCGTACTTCAGATAATCAATGAATGATTTTCTCCAATCATCTTCCTCTGTGATCTCGAAGCAGCAAATGGGATTGGCACTCAATTCTCCACTACGCAACGCAGTCGTCGGCAGGATTCTTCTTTCTTCAATTGTTACTTGAAGCGGGCTGCCTCCAGGGTTAGCCAAAGCAGCGGCTAAACTGGCGAGTCCATCTGCTTGTACATTCTCCTGCCTCGGTATATGCGAGATACTACTGTTCCGAAACCAATCGAACATGGACTGTGCTTGGTGGCAATAGGGCGACAACTCGGGTTTGCGGACTTCGTACTCTGTCGTTAGTTGACCGATGACAAGCCTAGAGTCACCGTAGATATGTATTTCCTTGATCTGCATTTCCAGGGCCAACTGTAACCCGATGATAAGAGCCTGGTACTTTGCTTCGTTGTTGGTGCATGCTGGGACTAACGTGAACGAGTAAGGTAATAAGTCTCCTTGCGGACTGATGAATATAACTCCTGCCCCTGACCCTACCGCTCTGGCTGCGCCGTCGAAATACATTTCCCAATGGCGTGCTTCATTAATCATCATAACCTGATCGTCTGAGAGGTCATATTCTATTTCTTCACCGCTCGGCACTGGATGGGCGGTAAGGAAGTCTGCAATTGCTTGCCCTTTGACGGCCCGAGCCGGCACGTATGTCAAGTCAAATTCTGACAAGAGTACGGCCCACTTGGCCAGCCGCCCAGACAACATGGGTTTGTTCATGAGAAACTTGAGGGGATCTGCTTTGGATATCAACGTTATCTGGTGAGAAAGGCAGTAATGTCTAAGCTTTTTGACAGCAAAGATCAGTGCCAGACAGATTTTCTCGATCGCTGAGTAATTAAACTCGGCTCCCACTAGCGTGCTGCTCAGGTAATAGAGCGCGCTTTCCTTTCCTTCTTCGTTCTTCTGGGCTAGGAGGGCTCCAAGTGAATTTTCACCGACGGCAATGTAGAGGATTAGTGGCTCCCCTTTGATCGGTGCTGCAAGGACTGGAGATTTGTCGAGTAAGTCTTTCAGAGAGTCGAACGCTTTCTGGCAAGCGTCATCCCACTCAAACTGTACCCCCTTCTTGTTGAGGCGCGAGAATGGTTGACAACGACCGGATAAGTTCGAGATGAACCTTCTCAGGTACGCGACTCGGCCTTGGAAGCTTTTCAGCTCTTTGAGACTCTTCGGCGGTGGCATTTCCCTAATCACCTTAATCTTCGTTGGGTCGATTTCTATGCCTCGGTGTCTGATAATAAATCCTAAAAACTTGCCAGAGGAAACCCCAAATGCGCACTTCAACGGATTCATGCGGAGGCTTTTCTTTCCAGTCTTTGGAACACTTGTCGTAGATGCTCTCTATGCTGCTCATGTTCGGCCGACCTCACTACCAGATCGTCTACATAGCATTCGACATGCTTGTGCATCATGTCCTGGAAGATCACTTGCATTGCATGCTGATACGTTGCTCCTGCGTTTTTCAACCCAAATGGCATCATGCGGTAAAAGTATATGCCCAACGTTGTATGGAATGCTGTCGATTCCTCATCCTCTGGGGCCATACGAATCTGGTTATACCCCGAGTAACCGTCCATAAAGGACATCACTGCGTACCCTGTCGTGCTGTCGATCAGTAGTTCTGGGATAGGCAGTGGGAAATCATCTTCAAGGCATGCTTCATTGAGGTTCCGAAAATCCACACAGATTCGGATTTGACCGCTCTTTTTCTTGACCGGCACAATATTGGAGATCCATTGTGGGTATTTGAACTCTCGTATGAACCCGGCTTGGATTAACTTTTCGACCTCCCCTTCGATTTTGGGCAATATGTCTGGGTAGAATCGTCGTTGAGGCTGTTTGACCGCTTTCTTCCCTTTCAAGATGCCCAACTTGTGCATTGCGATTGTTGGACTGAGCCCTGGCATCTCTGAGTATGTCCAAGCGAACACGTCCCTGTTCTTTTTCAACAATTGGATGTATTTCTCTCTCTCTTTTTCTGGGATATTTTTATTCAGGTATGTATTTCTAGGGTCTTCTGGGGTTCCCAGATTTATTTCTTCAAGCTCATCTATCGTGGGCTGTCCCCCGTCTTCTATCTGTGCAGGTGCGGCGCTGGGTTGAATGATATCGACTACCTCTTGTGGCTGTACCTCTTCCGTGGGATTGATTGTCACCATGTTGACATGTCTAGTCTTCATTTTTGCCCCTAACCCTTCTCTTCCTTGGTAAGCTTCGGTGTTTTCTTCGAACGGTGCTAACATTCTACCATTCGAGGCTGATTCCGAGTAATAGAAACCCATATTTTTCATGATGTTACGGCTAGCTTCACTGTATCTTCCCTCTTCTATCGGTTGTGGTAAGCGGAGTGATTTTTCGGCCTCGTCTCTAGACTGCGCAGATTCACTTGACACTGAATAGAATTTGATTTCTTTCTTTGTATTGGCATTTGGCGGTACCACAAACTGGCTAGGAGCTTTTAGGAAAGGTCTAACTCTTCCTATTTTCGGTACTGGCATATTGAAGCTAGATTTGAGCACACTCATGTGCTGATTCGATATCATCTCTAGGACGGACTGCTCGGGCTGTCGCAAGTGCTTCGGGATTATGTAAAATTTCTTGGTAGTCCTTTGAGGTCCTTCAACTGACTGACCTGCGGCTTCTTTCTGAGTAATGAACTGAGGTTTGCCTTTCTGTTCGAACTTGCTGACTTTAGGTTTTGCCCCTTGCCCTTTCTGCGTTACGACAGGCTTCTTTGTGACCTCTCTTTCGTCGACCAGGTCATAGTACCGGGCATCCGCCAAGAATGATTCTGCAATTGTATATGGCTTTGGGTCTGCTACCACTCTGTACTGAACTCCCTCTCTGTTGTATTTGAAGCACTGATGATAGGTTGAGGGAACGACGCAATTCTGATGGAGCCACGGCCTCCCTAACAGAAGATTATACGTTGTTACTGCGTCGATCACTTGACATGTTACTTTCGTCTTCAGCTTTTCAATTTCTAGCATCACAGTAATTGACCCTAGAGTGCACTGGCTGTCTTGATTGAACCCTTGAATAACCATGGTGGTGGGTCGCAGGGCTGATGGTCTGTAACCCAACCTCTGTAGTGTCTTCAACAACATGATGTTTACTGCGGACCCATCGTCAAGCATGCATCGCTTAATTTCCGTATCTCTAATCGTTCCTGTGACCATCAACGGACGGTTGTGGTATTTAGCTTCAATCGTGTGATCTTCTTCAGAGAATGTGATTACAGAGGGGTGATCTATTTGCATTGCTTGCTGAATTGGTGCGTTTCCTTCCCAAAACTTGTCTGGATCGCTCATTTCTGCTTCGATTTCTGTCATCATCACTTCTCTGGCTTCACTGTCTAGCAGCGCGTTGATCAACATTTTCCCGTACGCCTTTGAGAGACACAAGGCGTCGTATATGCTCAGGCGAGCCGGGACCCTTCGCAGGTGTGATACGACATCATATGCTACTGGAGCTGCCCCTTGCCTTGGCTCCGACAGACTGGACGTGGCCTCAACAACCTTCTCTTTCAACTTCTGCCCCTGGGGCCTTGTTGAGGGTATATCCGGGTTTCGTCTTCTTGCATCGGGTCGACTGGTTCTGGCCGAACACGTTCCGGCATTTGCCTTCCGGATCGGAGGATGACGGCATTGACTTCTTCTTTATCTACCCGCCATGTCTCTTCCGTTGATGGCTGTTCTGTAAATGACACCATCGCGCAATGTACCCGAGCCTCTACAAGTTGGCTCTTCTCTTGGCTATCCTTCTTTCTCGTCCCTTTCTTCTTACGGTCGAGGAATCTTCTTCGGTTCTCGAGCCTTTTTCGGCTGCTGACCAAAGTCCAGGGTTCTTCAGGTTCGGGGAACGAGATGTACAATTGGGTGCTTTCGTCTGAGGGGAAGGCTGAAACTACCCCCGCTGTTTCCTTCGTTGTCGTTTCCGGTGCCTTCATACTAATCACCCGTTGGTTGATCAACCCTTGTATTCTTCCTTTTAGACTAAAACAGTCTTCTGTCTTGTGGCTCAGACACCGATGGTATTTGCAATACTGGGGATCATCTACCTTCCCAACCTCGTGGGGCCGAATTGGTTCTGGCAAGCAGATTACCTTTTCTTCCACTAATTGTTCCATGATGGGGATCAGATCGGCCATGTCGAAGGTGTACGGGCCGTTGGCTCTTTCTCTCTCGACTATTGTTATTCTTTGAGAAACGTAAGGCCTCTTGCCTCTGTCTTGGGTAGGTGTTGCTTTCGTGTCTGTCTTGAGATCCACGGCGGGCCGCTTCCGATCTATCATACTTTTACCTTTGTTTATATTGTGCGTTTCAGCAATCCTTACTCCTTCTCTTTTCTGCCTTTCGGGCTTGAGGTTCACTCGTGCTGCGGCTTCTTCTACCAGGTGTGCTTTGGTGGCCAGTTCTTGGAAAGAGTGAAAACTATTCCCTGATAACCCGTACGATATGATTGGGTCCAGGGCTCGCATACACATCTTTATCTGTTCTTTCTCACTGGGCAACTCTTGGCATTGAGCGGCTATTGTCCCCCATCGGTCCATGAATCTTTCCACGGGTTCACCCTGTTTTTGTCTGATCAAGGCCAGGTCTGTTACTGATGTTTCTCTTTCTATAGAGAAGAATTTTGAGATAAAACTGTCTCGCATCTGCTCCCACAACTTCACTTGATCCGGCTGGTAGCGACATGTACCATTGAAAAGCTTTCCCTGTCAGCATTGACCCGAATAACCGCATACAGTATTACGGGACGGTCGACCAATTTCCCAATGCTGTGAGGAAGCGAGTGATATGTTCCTCTGGCGACCCCCTACCGTCAAATTTTTCGAAATCCGGACATCTGAAGTTGACCGGAAATGGTATTTCTTCTATCTCCAGCGGGTATGGGACCTGATATTTATACCCGGTTCCTCTTTCCTTCTCCTTTTCTTGTCGCATGAGACTCGTAATTGTTTGCGACAGTTCCTCTCTCGTCATTTGCCGCTATTCGTTCAATTGGAACTCTCCTGACCTGGTGTTGGGGTCCCAAAAGTAAGGATCCCCGAAACGATGATTCCAAGTGCCCAAACCATCACTCGGTCAAATTTAGGGCCAGTGCATCGAAATCGCGGCACGAATCGCGACACACACACCAGACTTGACCAAAAGCAGGGAATTGGGCCAGTGGTGGACCCCACCGGTCATCATGATCAAAACTGTCAAAATTTGGGAGGATTACCTCAATTATGAAGAGATAGGAGCAGTGCATCGGCATTCATCGCAAGGCGGACCCCACAAATCCCCCAATTTGCAAAACCCAAGATTGGAGGGACACGAATACGTCCAGCGCATTCAGAAATAAATTTCAGGACGCACTGCTTCCAGCGCATCACAAAATCCTCCAGCGCATCAAGAAATTCGGACGACTTGAATTTCAGGACGCACTGCTTCCAGCGCATCCACAAATTCACCTGGCGCATCACGTAATTTAATCATTTTGAATTTCAGGACGCACTGGCCCCAGCGCGTCACAAAATCCTCCAGCGCATCCAAAAATTCAGCCAATTTCAGGACGCACTGACAGCTGGCGCGTCCTGCAAACTAGCTTCCGAACTCAGCCAATTTAAGACGGCCGAGTGACTTTAATTGACGCGCCGACCCATTTTCTCGACGCGCTACACGTGTCGACCTCCTATTGGACGACTTTACCTATAAATACCCCTCCCACCGCCTCATTTCCACGTTCGGCGAGAGAGAGAGAGAGAACCTCGTCGCCGAAAAACCTTTTTCTGATCGCCGGAATCATTTTCCGATCACCGGATCCCCTCGTCGGAAATCGCACCTCTGACCATAACAGGTCTGGAGATGAAATAACTCAAGTCACCCTTTTCGACGCGCTGATCCCAGCGCATCATAAAAGTGATCCGGCGCATCAGAAAAAAAAACCATCGGCAGATCAAATAAATCATAAAACAAAGTCATTTTCGGACGCATTGGCCCCAGCGCGTCACAAAATCCTCCAGCGCATCAGTAAAATCAGCCGTCTATAAAACAAGTCATTTTCGGACGCACTGGCCCCAGCGCGTCACAAAATCCTCCAGCGCATCAGTAAAATCAGTCGTCTATAAAACAAGTCATTTTTGGACGCACTGGCCCCAGCGCATCGCAAAATAGGACAGCTGATCAAATAAATCATAAACAAAGTTATTTTTCGGACGCACTGGCCCCAGCGCATCGCAAAATAGGCCAGCGGATTAGAAAAATACATTTTTTGGACGCACTGGCCCCAGCGTGTCACAAAATCCTCCAACGCATCAGTAAAATCAGTCGTCTATAAAACAGGTCATTTTTGGACGCACTGGCCCCAGCGCGTCAGAAAAATCAGGCCAGCGGATCGCAAAAATCAGCACTTTGAGCGTTCACCTCAGCACCTTTAAATCTTCATTTTATGACGTTTTCAAGCCTCGTTTGGGCCTATTTTGGGTATTTCGAGCATTCCGGACGCAATAGAGCGGTCAAATGACCCATCCGGATCACCCAATGAGCAGAACGCGAGCCTTCTGGATCCGACCAGATCCGACGAAACGAATGGAGTAATCCTCCCGAAGAGAAGCCACCAGTGCCTGGAGCCATACTGATGCATCATCATTACATGTACTACCATAATATGACTCGGATTCAGGCCCGGATTAAGCAAAGGGGACTATGGTTAACACGATAAACTATACTAGGAGAGTTCTAAACTATCACACACAGTTTGTTAAAGACTGATACTTCAAGAACAGTCGATGCCCCTACCCATCCAAAACGGCATCCGCTGATTGAGCTATTCAGGTACATACAACCGTGGAATGGACTTTCGAGGTCACCTGTCCCCACATTGACAGGCACGGGCCCAGAGTCGTCCTTCCCGGCCATAAACCCTGACAGTCTCAGCTCGGATCTCCGGTCAAAACATGGGACATAGACATCCGACTCGTACAAAGACGATTCAGTCTATAACAGAACACCACAAATACAGGTCCCCGCGACCATACAAATATAGGTCTCCGCGACCATACAAATACAGGTCTCCGCGACCATACAAATACAGGTCCCCGTGACCATACAAATACAGGTCTCTACGACCACCAAAACACAGGTCTCCATGACCAATGAACTCTGAAACCATGGTCCCCGCTGACTAGTCTTCTGCCTTTTAATCAAGGGTCATCGATCATTCGATGTAATTAAGGGCTTGTGCCAGATCACGGCCTGGAATGTACAAGATCTCAGAATCTCTGGAATAAAATTCGCCTTGCGATATCTCTTCTCTTGTGTACTTTTGTGAATGCTTGTGATTGTCTACGAATGTTTCTATTATTCAGAACCCCAAAGCGACAAAACACCACGTTCCAGAGAATGTTCATTCTCTAGTTCTAACACCTGGGTAAGTGGCTCGGCACTAGCTGGCCCTTCTGCTGCCCCTTGAGATTCTTCGGCTAATGGGCGCATAGGTGGTACAAGGCTTCGAGTAGCGTTCTGATCTATTAAAGTGGTCAATGCCTCCTGAATTACCCTCATTCGTTCATTCGTTTCCCGATTAGCCTGAACTAATCTGTCGATCTGATCTTGGACTGTAGGCAATTCGTCTGCTTCATACGATCCCTCTTCTGTCTCTGCTACTTGGACCATTGCGATCAGCACCGGTCGGGCCTTCTGAACCTGCCCCTGCCCTGGCTTGAGAACTGTCATGGGCTTGGAGCTCTTCGCAATTGTGGTCCCGGTCGACTTTCGTGTGACACAGGTGGTCTTGGACAATGGTGGAAACTGTTCCATCGTCATCGCAGGCACCGAAGACTTGGTTGATGCGACCTGACCGCTGATGGAAATCTTCTGCCCTTGTTTTGGCTTCCATTGTCTCTTGGTCGCAGGGTGAGGTTTTGCAACATTCACTTTCTTATACGCGGCTAAGCTGGCTGCTTTCTTCTGCTCTTTCTTCTGTCGACACGTTTCGACCAACTGCCATCCTGAGTTAGAAGCGGTTGTCGTGGTTGGGGTGAAGCGAGGGAAGCTGAAGCCTCCGGTGGCAAGGAAGGTGCACGAGCTGTTCATTGAGCACGCCATTTCTTCTGTCTGTCCTAGTATCTTGCTAATTCTGCTACGTCATAAAAATCGTTAGAACAGTTCACAAGTGCGGTCGGGAGTATGAGCCCATCGATCGTAGTGCATATACCGACAAAGATAAGCAAGACGGAGACAAATACGTGTAGTCGTGGAATTTGTGGGTTCGAAAACCTTTTAAATGTCTATTGCCTTAAAGATGAAGGGAAGAACGTTCCCGTTGAGAGTCGCCAGTTTGACGCCCGTGGGGCGCCGAAACATTACGCCTCGCGGAAACTTTCTTATGCGTAGATTCTGTTTGCAAGTAATTGTTCTTAGAGTGTCCGTATATTCAGACATAACCAGAGATTCTGGTATAGTTCGATCCCCAGCAGAGTCGCCAGTTTGTTAGAACTAGAGAATGGATCACAACGACATCCTCTGAGATGTGGTGTTTTTGTTGATCTGGGGTTCTGAATAATAGAAACATTTGTAGACAATCACAAGCATTCACAAAAGTACACAAGAGAAGAGATATCGCAAGGCGATTTTATTCCAGAGATTCTGAGATCTTGTACATTCCAAGCCGTGATCTGGCACGAGCCCTTAATTACATTGAATGATTGATGACCCTTGATTAAAAGGCAGAAGACTAGTCAGCGGGGACTATCGTTTCAGAGTTCATGGTCGTGGAGACCTGGCATCTGTGTGGTCGCGGAGACCTGTATTTGTATGTTTTGTTATGGACTGATCCATCTTTGTACGAGTCGAATGTCTATGTCGCATGTTTTGACCGGAGATCCGGGCTGAGACTGTCAGGGTTTATGGCCGGGAAGGACGACTCTGGGCCCGCGCCTGTCAATGTATGGACAGGTGACCTCGGGAAGTCCATTCCACAGTTGTGTATACCTGGGCAGCTCAACCAGCGGATGCCGTTTGGATGGGTAGGGCATTAACCGTTCTTGAAGTGTCAGTCTTTAACAAATTGTGTGTGATAGTTTAGAACTCTCCTGGTATGGTTTATCATGTTAACCATAGTCCCCTTTGCCTAGTCCGGACCTAAATCTGGGTCATATTATGATAGTGCATGTAATGATGATGTATCAGTATGGTTCTGGGCGCTGGCGGCCTCTTTTTGGGAGGATTGCTCCATTCAGCCCGTTGGATCGGATTGGACTCCAAAGGCTTGTATTCTGCTCACTGGGTGGCCCGGATGGGTCATTTGACTGCTCCATTGCGTCCGGAATGTTCGAAATACCCAAAATAGGCCCAAACGAGGTTAAAAAACGTCATAAAATGAGGATTCAAAGGTGCTGGAATGAACGCTCAAAGTGCTGATTTTTATGATCCGCTGGCCTGATTTTACTGATGCGCTGGGGCCAGCGTGTCCAAAAATGACTGTTAAAAAAAATTATTTATTTTTATGATGCGCTGGGCTATTTTTCTGATGCGCTGGGGCCAGTGCGTCAAAAAATGACTTGTTTTTATAAACGACTTATTTTACTGATGCGCTGGAGGATTTTGTGACGCGCTGGGGCCAGTACGTCCGAAAATGACTTGTTTTATAGATGACTTATTTTACTGATGCGCTGGGGGGTTTTGTGACGCGCTGGGGCCAGTGCGTCCAGAAATGATTTTGTTTAAGAATTTATATTTTTTTGATCCGCTGGCCTATTTTGCGATGCGCTAGGGCCAGTGCGTCCGAAAAAGATGACTTAAGTTGATGATTTATTTGATCCGCCGAGGATTTTTCCTGATGCGCCGGATCACTTTTGTGATGCGCTGGGATCAGCGTGTCCAAAAATGATGACTTAAGTTATTTCATCTCCAGACCTGTTATGGTCGGAGGCGCGATTTCCGGCGAGGTGTTCCGGTGATCGAAAAAAGGGTTCCGGCGGTCTGAAAAAGGTTTTCCGGCGACGAGGTTCGGCTCTCTCTCTCTCTCTGAATCGTGCAAATGAGGTGGTGGGAGGGGGTATTTATAGGTAAAGTCGTCCAATAGGGGGTCGACACGTGTAGCGCGTCGAGAAAATGGGTCGGCGCGTCGATAAAGTCGCTCGGCACGTCTCGAAATGGTTAGAGTTCAGAAGTTGATTTTCAGGACGTGCTAGCTGTCAGTGCGTCTCGAAAATGCCTGAATTTTTTGGACGCGCTGGATGAATTTTTGGACGCGCTGCGGGCAGTGCGTCCTGAAATTCAAAATGATTGAATTACATGATGCGCCGGACGAATTTCTGGACGCGCTGGAGGCAGTGCGTCCTGAAATTCATTTTGTACAAATGGTTGAATTTCACGATGCGCCGGCCAGGGATTTCCTTGATGCGCTGGACGTATTCGTGCTTCACATAATTGGGTTTTGTGAAACGGAAGGCTTGTGGGGCCTGCTTTGCGATGAATGTCGATGCACTGCTCCTATTTCTCCATAATTGAGGTATCCCTCCCAAATTCGGGGGTTCTGATTATGATGACTGGTGGGGTCCACCACTGGCTCAATTTCCCGTTCTTGGTCAAGTCTGATGCGTGTTGCGATCTTTGGTACGATCCCCGATGCACTGGTCCTGAATCCAATCAAGTAATGATTTGGACGCTCGGAATCACTGTTTTGAAGACTTTCACTTTTGGGACCCCAACAATTCCAAACGATTCTAATATGGTAACTCCTTTGACCAACTCCGACTATACCCAATGGAAAGAGTCCATTGAGATTGCCCTGAGGCGTATGAAGTTAAGCATTGACTCTCCTAAGCTTTTAGATATCAGCAGTGGGGAGGAAAAATTGGCTACCGCAGGACAAGGAAGAAAAAAAGAAAAGAAAACAGACTATAGAAAAATGTTCTTTGGGTACTAAAGGTAGTATTAAATCACAATTCGATGACAAAATTAAGAAAAGAAAGCGAGGTCCTGATAATGGATGCTTCTTCTGTAAGAAGCTAGGACACCAAAAGGAGGACTGCAAAGGCTTTAAAGAATGGATGATAAAGAAGGGTAATCATTCTGTTCTTGTCTGTTTTGAAAGCAATTTAACTCATATATCGGCAGATTCCTGGTGGATAGACTCTGACACTTCTATTCACATATACACTTCTATGCAAGATATGCTATAGAGCCGACCGCCAATTAACATGGAGCAATCAGTGTACATTGGCAATGGCATAAAGGTAAACGTTGCGGCAGTAGGACTTTGCAGACTTAAATTAACATCTGGCCATTACTTAAGCCTAGTAGATACTTTTTATATACCTTTTATAAGGCGAAATTTGATTTTGGTCTCTCGCTTAGTTAAATATGTATACACTTTTAAATTTGAGAATGAAGATTTTAATATCTACTTTGGTTTAAATGAAGTTGGTCATGGTACTTTAGTGAATAATCTATATCAGTTAAATTACATGCCGCAAACGTCCTGAACGTGAACCTGCAGCATAATAATAGATCAGGAAGCGAAAGAAGAAAGAGAAATGAAGTTTCCTCCATACTGTGGCATAGACGGTTAGGCCATATCTCTCGTGAGAGAATGGAGAGGCTTGTGCGGGATGGAATACTTCAATCCTTAGACTTCTCCGATTTTAAAGACTGTACAGATTGTATTAAGGGAAAACAGACTAGAATGAAGAAAAAAAAGGGTGTAACCTTCTGCTAGAAGTGATACATACAGATATCTGCGATTCATTCCCTACAGCTTCATGGAGTGGACACAAATATTTTATCACTTTTATAGGTGACTACTCTCGCTACCGATAACTGTACCTAATAAATGAGAAATCGGAAGCCCTGGATGCTTTCAAAATCTATAAGGCTGAAGTCAAGAACCAACTTGACAGAAAAATTAAGGTCGTTAGATCTGACTGTAGTGGTAAGTACTACGGGAGATATGACGAATCAGGCAGGAATTCAGGACCTTTTGCTAGGTACTTTGCAGGAATGTGGCATTGTCGCTCAGTACACCATACCTGAGACTCCAGAGCAAAATAGTGTGGCCGAAAGGAGCAATCGAACCCTTATAGACATGGTGCGAAGCATGATAAGTAATTCGACATTGCCACTATCCTTGTGGGGTGATGTCATTAAGACCACAGTCCACATCCTTAATAGAGTTCCTAACAAATTTGTCTCGAAAATCCCTTTTGAATTATGGAATAGGAGAAAGCCTTGTCTTACTTATTCTCATATTTGGGGTCGTCGTGCAGAAGCTAGACCCGATAACCTGCATCAAAATTAACTTGACCCAAGAACCATAAGTTGTTTCTTTATAGGCTATTCTAAAAGGTCAAAAGATTACAAATTCTATTGTATTTCCCATTCTATAAAGATCATTGAGACTGTGAATGCCAGATTTCTTGAGGACATTAAAATCAGTAGGAGCAAATTCATCATTTTGATTCTGTACGTCAATGACATATTGTTAGCCAACAGTGATATTGGGATGCGTCGTGATACCAAGAAGTTTTTTTCTCAAAAGTTTGAGATGAAAGATCTTGGTGATGCTTTCTTTGTCATAGGCATCGAGATTCATAAGGATAGATCTCGAGGACTGCTTGGTTTGTCACAGAGAGCCTACATTAGTAGAATACTTGAGCGGTTCGGCATATATAATCGCTCTCCTGCTTAATCACCTATAGTTAAAGGTAACGAATTTAGAAGTTTTTTTAGTACCCCAAGAATGATTTGGAAAAGGATTGCATGAAGAAAATTATGTACGTGTCAGCAGTAGGGAGTATAATGTATGTTCAAGTCTGTACATGCTCGGATATTACCTTTACGGTTGGAATATTGGGCAGGTAACTGTAAAAAAAATGTTGCGCTACCTGCAATGGACGAAAGACTTTGTACTCCCTTACAAAAGAGCCGACCATTTGAATTTGGTCAGATATTCGGACGCAAATTAAGCTAGCTGCGTCGATACAAGAAAGTCCACGTCCGATTATATTTTCCTCATGAGTGGAGGAGCTGTGTCCTAGAAAAGTGTAAAGAAATCTACCACAACTTCATTCACTATGAAAGGAGAATTCATTGTATGTCACGAAGCCACAAATCAAGCGATGTGGCTACAGAGTTTTCTTACTGATTTATGGGTCTTGGAGCATATCCTGAAACCTATGAGAATATTTTGTGACAATTCAGTTGTGATGAGTTTCTCGTATAAGCAACAAGCACTCATCAAAGTTGAGACATATCGACGTAAAGTATTATGTTGTAAAGCATAGAGTGCGGGATCATCAGGTGTCTATTCAAATTATTAGTACTAAAGAGATGATAATCGATCTTCTCACTAAAGGGCTTCCTGTAGCACCATTTCAGGAGCATATAGTGTCTATGAGAGTCATTGACCTCGCAGATACATTCAGTTAACGGGAGTTTTCTTATTCAGTTTAGATCTATTTTGATCAGGCACTCATAGAGATTTCATTTACTTTGATAATTACATCTTTTGATTTATACTATTTATCTTATTTGGTGTGCACGATGTGTTTTGAGAATAGTAGAATTTCAGTATTGTTTTATTGGAGACATCTTAAGAAAGCTCCTAGGACCTCTTGAAGGTAGGCACTTTCGATCACACTTGAGTGTAACCTTTATACCATACGACCATGTTCACAATCTACGTCATTAAGATTGATGATACTAGTGACCGTTATTCGTCTCACTTCGCCTCAATTAATGTTGTGTAGACTACCACGATCCGGTATTAGTAGTCTTGATGGATTAGATTGGAAAAGATGTTGTCCATAGTATCTGACATATTAGTTAACCACTAAAGTAAAGATAAGGTCCGCGGCATTGAACAATATGACCCAAGTGGGAGAATGTAAGTTTTCTTTATGGTGGGCTCAACTGATCAATGGCTCAGATCATTATATAGGTGTCAGATCTATAAGATGACTAATCGGTGGACCCCACTACAGTGTGATCTCACAGAGATAACAGGGGTGTACGTCTTAACTGCCTGGAGCAGTATTACAGTGGAACATGGACTCTCAAGATATGAAATTCGTGTGGAGTAAGGGTGGCAGTGTTTTGATGGGTTTTAAATACTGCCACACCCATTACAATACTTATTTAAAGGGTGCTGGGTCCCCAATCCAAAATTACACTGAAAACAAGCCTTATCTAAAGTTTTCTCTACAACTATTTCAGGAGAGGAAGATCCAGACTAGAGATTCGAGATAGCCCACCAAACAGGTATGTTTTGTGTTTCAGATTATCTGATCTAAGTATTCGATGCACTGCACGGTCTTATGAATTTCGCAATATACAGATTCTCACACTTAGATGAATTCAATTGCATTTATGTGCTTGACTTTCTTCATAGGTTTGACCTCTACCCATTTAGTGAAATAGTCCGTTGCGACTATGATAAACTGGTGACCCATCTTTTAAAAGGCCACAATTTTATAATTAACGTAATTCTTTGGTCGGAACATGTTGTATTGAACCATGCTGTTGACAAAGTCTGCAACTCCGATCATACTTGATACACCAATCTATAATCTGAGGCCAGCAATAACCGTATTGCTGAATCAGTGCTCTCATTTTCCTTCCAGCCTGATGCGCACTGTATATACCCTCATGAGCTTCTCCCATTACTCTCAGGGCTTCACCCATGGATGAACATTTTAACAAGACCATCATATAACTTTTGAAACAGCTTGTCATTAATCAACACATAATTGTGGGTTATCTGCTTCACCTTGCAGTTTGTTTTTTAGTTAGGGTTGCTTAAATACTGCTTGATCAGCAAATGCCAGTTGTCTGAAGGAATATTTAAGTTACAAATTCTCAAGAATGGTTTCCATTCAGTGACCGACCGTAATGACACTTTCTGGAGAGAGACAAACCTTTTTTTTTTTAATTCCTTTTGGGGGTTTCAACCCTGAAGATAATTGGGCCACAACATTAGGATCACCATTCTCTCCTCCAGGGACATACATTAAAGTGTACTCCTTAAAACACTGAAGTAACTTCCATGCTATTTCGACGTATGAGATTAAATTCTCGTTTGTGCATTTATAAATGCCATCAATTTAGTTAATAACTAGCAACGAATCACCAGATACCTCTATCCTTTGCGCACTGAATTTACGCAATACGTCTAATCCGATAATCAAAGCTTCATATTCTGCTTGATTATTTGTGCATTCAAACTCCAACTGGAAGGCCAACTCCCGAATTTCACCAGTGCGGGCCATGATGGTTATTGCAGCACCTGCTAATTGATCCGTCTTTGAACCATCGAATCAAAATGAGAAGGGTAACATGGCATATATGAGGGATATCTTGCAATTCTTAATCAACATTCTTGATTGGGTGATCAACCAAGAAATCAGCTATGACTTGGCCCTTTACGGCCTTTTAGGGCACGTAATGGAAATTGAATTCAGACAATGCTAACATCCATTTACCAATTCGTCATCGCAATATAGGTCGAGTAAACATATATTTTATTAGATTGGTTGAAGCTATAACATGTTTTAATTTCCTTCTTAACAAACGAGTTATACTTAAAAGTTTTTACTTTCCCAATGTTGTATCTAGTACCAAACACTTATGTGTAGAGATGGGAGTTGACAGATGCTTTAATTTTCATAGACAACATATGAATGCTTTAGTTTGATAAACATCTTTCATTATCTTCCACATCATTTTATCGTCGTATCTTTTAATAAAGTAATCATTTCTTCCATAAAACTTAAGATCAATGCATGTATAAGTTAGCGAAGATACACTTTTCGATGAATATTTACCATAAAGATCGGCATAAAGATGTCTAATGATAAAAGATTTGGGGCACAAATATTCAAATCTCAAGGAAGACTTTGCAAGGACAAGTGCTTAAGATGCGCATTTGTAGAGGAAATAAGTGTTGATACCGCGACATTCGATAACCACCAAATCTTAAAGTATTGGAGAATAAGTTAAGAACACTTTTACATTGTTAACATTAGATACAAATGATAGGGACAACGTCTTGAGATATCTAAAGCCTTTAAAATTTGGAGGAGGGAGTTTGATAGTGCAATGGTGGAGTTTCAACACCTTTACTGACCCCATGTTGAGTAGAGAGAGGTTTAGAACGTAGATGGATTTCTCTCTAAAATCTAATTCAAGCTCATTGACTTTCCTTACCATTGTAGAGTTAATCAACTTGTCAATATGCTGGTCATAGAAATCTTTGCATTTGGTGTATTTGACGAAGAGCCAGAATCTTTAGATATTTGAGCATTTTTGGAGAGAAAGTGAGTAGTAGACAAAGCGGATGAAACTCTCAACTCTTATGCATGAGCAATGCACAAAGTTAAGAACTAGCGTTTGGATCCAAAGGTGCTTACAATTGGTGGACATGCCGCCTTTTTTATTGCATCATTCATCTCTAAGTGAGAGATGATTTCATGGATGAGAAAATCTGATAAATTGCTAATTTGATTTTCTTTTTTTCTTCTTTTCTTTCTTCTTCCATGCCTATCCTTACAAAATCAATAATCACATCTTCATCTTGTTCTTTTTCTTCATTTCTTCATTCTTTATCTCTGTTTGTCTTGTTGGTTTTGTTTTTCTTCACACTATAATGTTTATATTATATTCACTCAATCCATTCGGTTCTCCAACTCCTTTTCGAGCACGATCCTGTTAGTGCACTTGTTTGTGTACCTTATTTGTGCACCTTTTTTGCAATGGCGTGAGTCCGTGTGTCAGTGAATCTGTTGAGCTCTTAGAAGCTGAAGACCGAAGACACAAGTAGATAAGAAGCATTAAGGAGTGAAGAAACAGATAAATCAGAGGTGCTTTGTTGATCCTAACCCTTAACCCAAAACAACCTAGCCTTTTGGTAACTTGAACTTAATAGGTAAATCTTTAGTCATTTTCTTTAGTCTTATAAGATTCATTTGAACATGATAAGTAAGGTTAATAAAGAGTTGCAAGCTGTTGTAAACCAAACAACTCAAGCAACAATTTTTAGTGGAATTTGATTCCATCGAAGTTTCTGTCGATAGGAATTCAATCACATCAAAGACCAGAGTTCGATCGATCGAACATCCTGTCCAGCAATCATCTAAGCTCTTTGGAGAGTTCTTCGATTCCCTTAATGGCAATTCGATCCTATCGAAGGGCAGTTCGATCGAATTGAATAGTACTTCAATCCTATCAAAAGAGCCATTGGAACACTTTGGCTATATAAAAGTTATTCGATTTTTGGGCAATTGGATGAGTTTTTAGTGCATTAGAAGCCATCACAACTTTATATCCATAGAGAATCCAATCTTAAAAAATTCAAGTCATTTTTCTTGTGATTCATCACAAGTAAGAGCATTTTAAGCTCATGTTGAAGATGGATTTGGTCTCCGCCCCTTTCTAGAGATTAGACACTAAATCTAATAGGTAGATCATTGTCTAAATTCTCTAGAAGACCCATCTAGGTGAATTTACAACTTAGAACCAACTCTCATCCTTAGGTTGTAGAGATTTCACCAACTCTCATTACCTTGATCACCTCACTGGAGCATTGCATGCAAGGTGTTTGATTGTGGAGCTAAATCATTCGGCATCAATGATCGGGGGAGCAATGATGAACTGATTCAAGCACGAGAGATCATGAAGAAGCAATTCGAAGAATGCGTATTGAAAGGGGCTCAATCTGATAAGTAAGTTGTCAATTGTAAAAGTCTATGTTACACTCTTTTCTTATGTAGAGTTTGTGATTCAAACTCATTAGGTTCTTATGTAGGACCTTGGTTCTTGTGTAAGACCTAAACCAAGTACTTGTGTAGGCCTTCGACGGGAGTATATGTAGTGGTTATTAGTAGGTCGATAGAAAACCAACTAAGACTTCATGGGAGTCGATCCTTATGTAGGATCGAGGTTTGTCATGAACCTATTGAAAACCAAGTGTAAATGTTGGAATGAACCTATTGAAACTCCTAAATAGTGAAATTCGGTATACTCGAGAGAAGAGTGTGTTAGCCAGGAGTGGAGTAGAAAAACTGAACCACTATACATGCTTGCGTTTGTGATTGTCTTTAAGCATTTCTTTTTAATTATACTTATACGTTTATTTAGTTGAATTATGAATGCATGATTAGATGTATGCTAGGGATTGTATGGTTTACACATGAACAACATATGCTCACTATCTCCTTATAGACTAGTTGTATAGATTGTTGATTTTTTGTAGTCTATGTGATTTGACCCACTTGGCTTGAAATCCCAAGTGTTAATTGCTTAATTAAGTTTTAATTAGGCATGAATTTTTAAAGTAATCTTATTCACCCCCTTTCAGGACTTAGCTAAGATTCTAAGATCCGCTCTTAGCTTTCGCAACGCATAACATGTTAGACTACCCCGATACATGCAACTTCATATCCCAACTATAAAGAAGATTTAAAACTCAAGTGGGTCATACTATAAGAAACAATGGTCGGTTAAATGCTTAATATTGAAACCATCTTCGGAGCAACAAAAGTTTTGGATCAGGTTGGTACTTAAGATGACCCCTTATCTTGGTGGAAATCACTTTATGAACCGGTTAAATGAAATAAAAACATAATAGTGGGCCTCTAACAAAGTTCCAACGGTTTGTAGTTCAGTCCCATTATTTTCTATGGTGTGACCTACTTCAGTTTTGTATCTTACTTATATTTTGACTTATGCCCATACGACATAAACATCACAGTGTGCTATATTTCGGCTCATGCCCATATGACATAAAAATCATAGTGCGCCCTATAGAGCTTAGGGTTATAGGGAATTATGTGACCCCTTATAAGAAAGTCCCATATGTTTATAGAAAGTTTGCTCCAATAGATACATCGATAATTTAACAATTGGATTTAGATTTTTTTTCATAACCCAAACTATTTACTTCACGGGGCTTTCATTGGATGGGGGATGCTTAAAAAATCTTTCAGATTAAATATATCAAACCTTTGATTATAAAAAGGTTATAAGGGGTCACCAAAGTCTTGAAACAATTCAATAAAAAGCTTCTATTTGTTAACTTCCATTATACAAAGTGTGACTCATCATATAGATAATTTGGATCATTAGAAGAATTGTATGCAATATGTGGGGATATATTCAATCAAATCTTTGAGATAAAGGTTTCTAAAATAGAAAATGCTGGTGACCTAGGGTAGTAGGTATAGTGGGGGTGCCACCGCTAACCAAGTACCATGTGTGTGAACTTTCATGAGATCCACCCTATACATCAGGTTAACCACCCAACCTTTTGCCCTGATCCTAAAAAGCAGGTTGATGCAACCTTCAGGTTGAGAACCCAACAAGGAACAATATAAAATTATACTTAAGAACTTTAAATTCATGTGGTATGGCCCACTCGAGTTTTATTATAACTAGATTATTGAGAAATTATTTCATACTAATGAGGGAGGTAAGACAAATAGATTTGATGGAATACAAAGGCAAATGTGGACCTTACATAAAACTAATGGTGTGCATTACCCATGCCAATTGTTTCCCATATGTTAAAATTACATATTTTGCTCAACGAAATATCCGCAAGAATATGTTTGATTTATATTTTACATGCCTTTTGCTTGGAAAATTAGAAAATTCATAGGCATTCACAAATAGCATACACAAGTATATAAATAAACAAGTGCAAAGAAGAAATTTTATTCTAGAGATTTCATGTTCTATATATTTTAGGTCATGATCTAGCACAAGCCCTTAATTATATCATACAGGTAACCCTTAATTAAATGCAAAAGACTGCATCGACAAGGGATTATGTCTTTTGATAAATAGGCCACCTGGGCCAAAATGAGGGTTGCTTGGACCGCATCAAGCTAATTGTATGGACCACACCCTCTCTGTGAGTTTAGTGTTTATGTCTCATCATCTCGGTTCTAGGTAAGATAACTAGTTAGCCTTTGATTGCGCAGTGCAACTCTGGGGCCCGTCTTTGGGACGAGTAACTTCGAGAAGACTGATTACGACTTTGGACGTCTCATGTCATATCTATAGATACCATTTTGAATGAGTAGGGCATTATATGACCTTGGATAGTAGTGGTCCTTAGCATTGACATGATTTTCTGTAAGGGTGAGCAATTTGATAGTTTGTAGTTTATGTTCTGCAATTTGACATATGATACTCCCCTGTGGACATGGTAATGGTCATTATCCAGGTACCATGTTTTACAGATGAAGTATCTTGGGTGAGTAAGCCTTTGAGAGCCAACATAGCAGCTTCAAGGCACCTGGAGGTGCACATCATGTATAGATGGGATGGATTTCAATCGTTTCAGGCCATTGGGACCTCCTTTGGACTCTAAGCATTCCTGGGGAGATTCAGGGGCTCTGAAAGGGTTCTAAATTCGCCACAAACTTGATGGTTATTGGGCTTTAGGACGTTTGTAGGCACAGGTTAAGTGTGAACAGGATGGACTATAGTCATTCTAGATGGTTGGGACCTCCACTAGTCTCCAGGGTAATCTCGGGGAGGTTCGGGACTTTGAAATGATCTTGAAAATGGCCCTAATTAGAGAGCATCGACATCTAGGGAGGCTGACTGCGATGGGTCCATGCGCGGTGGTGTGGACCTTCACGGGCACCGTGCGAATTGAGGAATGTGTGGGCGAACATTCACCCCGCGCTAGCCGAAGATGATGTAGTGTGGCGGACATGTGGGCACTGCCTGGGCAACGCGTGGGTATAGGGTGAGTGAACCATTTACCTAGGGTGCGAATTTATTTATGCGGCGGCTGCGCAACTGAAAATTCAGAGGTGTAGTGGCTGCACCGGGGCCTTTGGGCCATCCTTGCCCTTCATGGGTCATTTTGGCCGTGGGGCTGAAAGCCCTCGCACTTGACCTTTGCACAGTGTCGCACAAGGGCTAACGCCCTCACGCATGGGCACTTGGCTTCGCTGATTTGGCCAATTTGGGCAGTGTTTGAGGCATCAGAGCCTTGGCCATGCATCCCTCATATGCCGAGGACCGAAAATGGGATTCCAGTGATCGAAAAACGATTTCGTCGATCGGGAAAGAAATTTCGACTACCAGGAAAGGATTCCGGCAAAGTACCTAAGTTCTCTCTTTGGCCAAACAGTCAATAACTAGACGTCTCTTTCCAAATTGGGATATTTATAATTGAAAATGTAGATAAATGACCAATGGAAAGACCCCATGTGGATTATCACGCAGGGCTCTAATTTGCATTACACGGAGGTCGCGTAACAGCGAAATCGGCTGCACGGCTGATTTCGGCCCACGTGGAAGACGCGCATAGCAATTCCTAATGGCGCAGCTGCCGCTACGGCCACCGCGTAAGGGCCTTGAGCTCATCATGATGACGTTGGTCCCTTGCCATACCCCTTTTCAGATTCCTCATCTCGCATCCCTGCGCACCCTCCGCGCTGGCTCTCCGCGCGACAGATATCCTCTCCGCGCAAGGGAACTTGTGAATTTTACCCTCAACACCATAGTATGGTCCACCTGAGTTTAAATCATCATGTTTTTTGTGTTCCAAGGTAAACATAAGGCAACTTACCTAATAGATGGGGCTTAAAGTCCCATCTATATATATTAAGGGCTTTCACACATAACTAAAATAAGCAAACACAAGGCTTTGTAGTCCATTATGAACTGAAATGGCATAATCAGTCATTTAATAGCTTGTATTTGGGTGAATTTTGAGAGAAATGGGCATTTGACACCTTGTATTTGGATGTATTAAGATTCAAATGTAATCCAAATTCTCTAAATCTCTTGCTTCAAAGTTATAAGTGGAAGCCATGATTCATGGGATTCCTTCGAAATAGTTGAAAAACTGATTGTTAGGTTCTTACAAAGGCAATTACACACCTCTCACTTTGTCTCTCTCTATCTCTCTCAGTGCATTCCACTTGCTGCTTGTCAACCATCTTCTTTAGCCATCTTCTTTGTGTTGGGAAAACTGCCCCGTAGTGGAAGCGAGAACCAAACAAGATAAACTACAATGATCAAGCAAATTAACATACATAAGAAGGCAATCCGATTTTACGTCGAAAAACTTCCTCATGGATAAAAAACCACAGCACAAAGCGAATCCACTATGAAATTGAAGATACAAGAGACTATAGAAAAATGCTCACCCGGATTAAGCCGCCCCGAGAGAAATCCAAGCTCTCCAAACTCTTTCTCTCACCCTAGAACTCTCTCAATCCCTCCTTACGCATTTAGGATACCCTAATTCTCATTTACACCAGCTTATATAACAACAGAATCGGAATTAGAAACATCTTATGCAAAACTGTGCACAACAGACTTACGGTTGGTAGCCTGAACCAACCTTTGGTTGCCCGACCACCTTGCTTGATTACTCGATGACCATGTCCAGCATAGATTTGTGTCACTCGATTCCAACAATCTCCATCGTGACATGCAGCACCTCGTCATACTCGATCACCTATCCTTTATCTTTACTTCATCTCCATCATATCTCCACTGCTTCTCGTGCCTCCACCGACTTTACTCTTGCACCTTCATGCCCCTGCTCTTCTCATGTGGCCCTTACGCACTTGCCGCATACGAGCAACCGTGGATTTCGCTGTCGATCTTGCAGCTTCATCGTAAGAAATGCTCCCGATCAACTTGTAAAGATGGCCACACATCTGTGCTTTCATTTCACGAGTGCCCCCTTTATCACTTTACAAACCTGATTACAGCTGATGAACCTACACCCCATCGCCTTGAGTGCCTAAAGAGATCAAATTCTTTTTCGGTCTAGGGACTGCCTCACATCTTTCAGGACCCGTTCGATCCCATTGAACATCTTAATGCGCTCTAAACTAATACCCACCACCTTGCAGGTGTAGCCATCGCTTTAAAACACTGATCCACCATCATACTTGTTGTATGTCATGAATGAACTCTGGTCAAGACACATGTGACTCGATGCACCTGAATTCAAGAGCCACTCTCCATTGAGTTGCCCAGATCCGGATACAGTCAATACATCGCAAACATCACAGTCATCCTCCGTGGATTTCATGGTATTAGCCTCTCTAGAAGAATCTCCAGACTTCTTTTACCTTAGTTTGAGATTCTGACAATCCCTCTTCATGTGTCATTCTTCCCTACAATTTCAGCAACCCACCTTGCTCTTTTCTTTGCCCTTAGATTTAGATATCGATGACGAAGATTCCCCACCCCGCTCAGAATTCCTTCCCCTCATAACTAGTGCTCTCGTTAAAGGATGAGCCCACATTACTGTTCTTCCTTCTTATTGCCTTTGCCTGAGGGCTGAGATAATAGTCTCAACGCTAATGGTTTCCTTGCCTGCACATAAAGAGTCTTTGAATGACTTATATGATTTAGGAAGCGGATTCAACAAGATGCATGTCTAATATTCATCTTTTATCGGTTCATCTAGATCCAACAACTTACAAATGAGCCTATTAAACATGCTAATGTGACTCTCAACATCAGTCCCCTCAGCTATCTTTAGATTGAACAACTACAGCATCAGCTACAATGATTCTTAAGAAACTTCTTTGTGTAGATATTCTCTAACTTCACCAACGTATCAGCCACAATCTTCTCCCTCATGATGTTATACAACACCTCATCTGTTAGGCATAACCGGATTGAGACATTAGCTTTCTTATCCAACCTCTTCCACTCTTCTTCTTTCATAGTCTCTGGTCACTCCTCAAGGATTGTTTCTTCTAATCCTTCTAAACTAGGATGCCCTCCATCTTGAACTTCCATAGTTCAAAGTTGTTTTTCTCAGAGAACTTCTCTATGTCGAATGTCATGCCTCACGCCATTGATGCCTCGTCTTAAATTCTAATCTACCTCCCAACGTTCGCTCTAATACCATTTGTTGAGAAAATCAATCCGCAGTGGAAGCGAGAACCAAACGAGATAATTAAACAGAATGATCAAGCAAATCAATACACATAAGAAGACAATCCAATTTTACGTGGAAAAACCTCTCAAGGGTAAAAAACCACTGCACAAAGCAAATCCACTATGAAATTGAAGCTACAAGAGATTACAGAAGAATGCTTACATGGATAAAGCCACCTTGAGAGAAACCCAAGCTCTCCAAGCTTTTTCTCTCACCTAGAACTCTCTCAATCCCTTCTTATGCGTCTAGGATATCCCAATTCCCATTTATACCCACTTATATAGTAATAAAACCCGAATTAGAAACATCTTACGAAGAACCGTGTTAGGATCGCGCACAACCGACTTATGATCGATCGCCTGAACTAACCTTGGGTCGCCCGATGCCGTGGATTCGGTTGCCCAAAACCATGTGAAAACATCCAAAGAGTTCACTATGCAAAATCCACGGTGGTCGGTCACCCGACCATCCTGTCAAGCATAGATTTGAGTCACACCTAATTCCAACACTTTGACCTCTGACCCGTTACCCATCAAGAATGCCTCAACCTTGCATTCCCGATATTATTGCTTCTCTCATCTCTCTCTCCCAATGACTCTCGATTGATTATGAAATGATAGATTCAGGATGAAGAAGATGTAGTGGACCAAGTTTACGATGATAAGCTAGGCTTGGCCCAATTCTATTTCATAGGGCTCGAAACTGTGCCCCACCACAACACAATTACGGATCACCACACGTTTGCCACCTTTACCTTGATGTGTGGTCTGCATACATCAGCCTTCCTCTTAGAAAATATAGCCAATGGTCTAGCCTGTATAGTGAGCTGACCATCCTGATTTTGGACGCATCTAAACCCTTGTTTCGATCCAAAACGCTGATTTTGTGGCCCAATATTTCTATCGCCATCCAAAACCATCGGTTTTAAAGTTGGCTAACAACATTTTAGGATTGATTTTTGGTGGGTCAAAGCCTTTTGTGAAAGTTGCCTCCAAATGGGCCCTAAAGGTGAAATAGGGTAAGCCCCTTTTACGCCCAGAAGCTTGGAAGAGGATTAGGTGCGACCCGGCTGCCCTGACCATGGGGCCCACCTTGATGTATGTGTAGTATATCCATGCTGTCCATCCGTTTTTTCCATCTCGTTTTAGGGAATGGGCAAAAAATGAAGTAGATCCAAATCTCAGGTGGACCACACTTCAGAAAATAGTGGTGATTGAATGCACACCATAAGAAACATCCTAGGGCATGCTGTGATGTCTATTTTCCATCCAACCTGTTGATAAGGTCAGCAGACCTGGATGAAGGAAAAAAAAAAAAAGAAAAAAAAACAAATATCAACTTGATCGAAGAGTGTTGTGGCCCACAACGAGTTTTTAGTATCCAATCACAACTGATTCCTATAGTGTGGTCCACCTAGATTTGGATCTGATTCATTTTTGGTTTTATACCCTAAAATGATCTGGAAAAACGGATGGACGGTGTAGTATGCTACAGTATGGATTATTATGGTCAGGGGACCATGCCTAATCCACTCGCCAGTAGCTAAGTAGGCAATTCCAATCTTCACGAAGGCTGGACTAAACAACCTGGCCCAACCCCAACCTGGCCCTTGTAGCATCCAGGTTAGGCCTAGGTCCAGATATTAGCAAATGGGCTGAGGTTGACTTGGGCCCAAGTAGGGGTGCAAATGGCTTAGCGGGATCACGTCCATTGATTTTTCTTTGGTGGGACCCAGCATGATATGGTACATGAACAAGTTAATTGGTGGTGTGTTTGGTACTGGATCATCATGTGGAGGCCGGCATGAGTATAGCATGTGGTGAGTTGCCGAGTAGTATTCAGGCGCATTCTTCTTGTATGAAGAACCATGGTAGATGGATTGTATCAAACCATTTATGAAAATGATAAATTTGGGGTTGGTAGTTGCTTTTCTATAGAGTCTTTTATATTTGTTGATGATTATTATATGTGACATCTTAGATTAGGCATAGAACAAATGTAAAAAGAAGAAGAAGAAGAAGAAGAAGATAATTAGTGAGTTAAATACCTAATACATGTGTGTGTAAAGTTTTGCTAACATTCCCCACCTTCATGGGATGTTAGCAATGAAACTGGGGTGCACACACACATAGCAAAATGCTCACCTGGGAACTGATTCTCACCAAAACTTGTGAGCGCTTTTTGATACATGTCATGGGCACAAAATTTGATCGATCCATGTAATGTGGCACCCCATGAAATCCCTAGGGCCCAACTTTCAGTTTGATCCAAAACTCTGGTGGGCCATGGCAAAAGAAAACAATTTCCTCCATTGATTTGCTTCTCTCTTTGCTATGGCCCACTAGAGTTTTGGATTAGGCTGAAAGTTGGCCCCTGGAGGTTTCATGGGGTGCCACATCTCATGGACCGTTCAAATTATGTGCCTATGACACTTGCAAAGGTGCGCAGGTGAGCATGACACACACACACACACATGTTTGTAGAGAGAGAGAGAGGGAGAGAGAGAGAGAGGGAGAGAGAGTAATGCTCTCCCCTACAAACTGTAGTGCAGGGGAGCTAGCTTGCTAGCTTCAAAGACTCTCTTTATCACTTGTGTTATAGATTGTCCAAAAGAGAGCCTTTGAGACTCTCTTTCACTCCATCCCACTTGTGGTTTGGATTGTCCAAGAGAGAACTTCTCATGAGGTCGAGCTTTTTGGGCCCTCCTGTGATCCATGTTAGACATACATTCCATCAATCAGATGCACCCTTTCATGGTGGGCCACAAGCCTAAAAATAAGGCCAATCAATTACTCAGGTGGGCCACACTATAGACAACGGTTGAGAGTAGATACCTATCCATTAAAACCTTCATGTTCGTTTATAGAGCCCACTGAGATGTGGTTTAGATATCAGCTTATCTATTTGTGTGTGTTCCACTTGGATGAGAGGTCACACTAAGTTTCAGCCATATCAAAAAATTAGGTGCAACCCACCAAGTGGTTTTAGACTATTTTAGGCACAATTTCACATGGTTTTAGATGGTATAGTCCACTTCAGTTCCGAATATGGCTGATTTTTGGGATATCCCATAACCTAGAGGAAACCCACAAAATGCATGGTGTGGATGTACAACATAGATCACACTGAGGCCCACATAACTCGATCACATGGGATGGTCCCATGAGGTCTATATGTATGTATGTATATTCCCATTTGTAAATCATGTTTTTCAAGGAAAATGAATTCATTATCTTTTCCTATAAAGGTTAAAGATTGTTAGAATTGTTAATATAATGCACTAATGTGTATATCGCCCATTAAAATTGAAAACACAAAGTGGTGGAATACATTTTCACCATTATAGCTAATTACTCCATATTGGGGAATTCATATCTAATGGAAAGAAAATAAAAACTGCTTGCATTATTCAAAGATCATAAAACATAGTTGATAAACAATTATGTATGAACATAAAAATCAAAGCGATCAAAGATGTGAGTACATATCAGAAATATTTTGGAAACTATTGTAAAGCACATGGTATTTATACATCAAGCAACAATGGGTACATACCTTAATAAAATGGGTTAGCATAGAAAAGAACTATAACACTGCTAGATGTTGTGTTAGATATATAAATGGTAACACACTCAAATTTAAAAAATACTATTGAAGAGGCTTTATTTACAATTGCTTATGTGTTAAACAAAATCCCAACTAAAGTTATAAAGCCATGTTATATGTTGTCGCAAGGATTTGAACAATGAATCTGGATGGCTATGATTAGCCACATAGTCTTCAATCCGCACATGAGGGCATTCCTTGGTTCGCTGAACTTGCAAGAGGAAGGTTAGTAGGTAGGGGGCCGGGAGGAGCCGCTAGGCGGCGGAGGACTCTCCGATGCCTAAGTTAGGTCTAGGAATAAGGAGAATAAAAGTTTGAAGGTTAAGATGTTTTCGCCTCTTTGAGGTAAAGACCCAAGCCCTATTTATAGGACTTTAAGGCGGTTTGGAGAGTAGGATTCTGCTAAGATACGTTGGTAGAGTCCCCGTTTTAGCAAGATTGTGCCTCCCGATGCATCAGAGGGACTTTGCTAGGAATAGAAAGGGATCCCAGAGTATTTGGATGGAAAATTCGGATCTCTGAAGACATCGCAGACCACCTTTAGGTGGTCGGCATCGCAGACTGCCCTTAGGTGGTCGTTCTACAGACGTTAGGTAATACAAGGCCCCCGATAGAGTTTATCTCCTAGGCGAAGGATCGATGATGGGTCCTTGGTCCTCAACATCCGCCGATGACTAGGCCTCATCGCATGCATGCTGGTAGCAGTTTGTTGAAAATCAGTATAGGCTGTCGTCGTCGTATATCCTTGACCTACTTTGGACTAAGGATTATGGCGTGTGCCTTTTGGAATGGGCTTCCTCGCATTTGTGGGTCATGGGCCAACTCAGATTATACCTATATATATAAGAATGCTCACCCACGCACTAGTTCTCACGAGAACTCATGAGCACTTTTTAATAGCTCATCACACGTGATGTGAGTCCTGAATATGAACCGTCCATATGATATAGCACTTAGGGGCCTGTGGACCCTCGCCGATTTTTCCGCGCTCCCACACGACGTTCTTCTCCCTTCCCCTTTCCTTTCGGAAAAGAAGGAGATGAGGATGCGTGAGTGCGAAATCGCCGCTTGTGCCACTGGCTTACCTCGTTCTCGAGGGCTTCGTTTGGTTGTCGTATTGAGCTGGATGTGCTTAAATGAATTTATATAAGACCAGAGTCGCCACTAGCCAGTTATTTCGAATCTACAGTCGGCTAGACCCCGTAGAAACGTTAGAGAAGGGGATCTGAAGATCCTTTCCTCTAAAATGACTCCTGTTGATCTGCGGTTAGAGATTCAAGGTAAGGGATCACGGTTACAGGGTGGGAAGAGGTTAAGCACCCCACACACTGCCCGTACCGAAGTACGGTCTCTACTTCACAGAATCGATCGAATACTTGAAAGTCTAATTTAATCCTCGTATATTCTCATGGATGACATGATGCATGAATGTGGGTCTGAACAGTAAGAGTTTCTGATGGGCAGGTTCCAACAACGGGCAAGCCCAGAGCATACGCTCGAACTGACAGGTGCTTTATGCGAGATGATGCATGCTGTGTGCTTGAATATTCAAAGTGCTTATAGTGATATGTACATGAATGCAGGTCTGAACAGTAAGAGTTTTTGATGGGCAGGTTCCAACAACGGGCAAGCCCAGAGCATACGCTCGAACTGACAGGTGCTTTATGCGAGATGCATGTGATGTGTTTGAATAATCAAAGTGCTTGCAGTGAAGCAGGGGGGTTGGAAGAAAAGTAAATGTTGCACTTATGCTAGATGCAAATGAGATGATGCTGGAAAATGAGTAGCTGGGTGGACGGAGGTGTCGCAAGGGTTGGCTTCGAGTGGCTGGATCAAGACTTGGATGGCTTGGGAGGCTTGGACCAGTGGTCAGGCTGGGCTGGACCAGGGCTAGTCTCTCCTCACTCGGGCTCTCCTTGGTGAAGGAATGGGCTAAAGGATGAAGGAGGGTGACTCAGACGGACGGGCTCTCTCTAGCTGAATGGTCTTCGAATTCTGCTTGAAATGAGAAGGGGAGGGGGGTATTTATAGCAGCGGACAATGGCAGATTGCGTACGGCCGCTCCTCGGTTTCCAGCGAGTACGGCCGTTCCCTCGGGGCTGCTGTTGGACTCGCTGGTCGACTCAGTGAGTTGACTCAGCGGGTCGACTCGGTGGTTTGACTCGACGGGTTGACTCGGTGTTTTGACTCGACGGGTTGACTCGACGGGTTGACTCAGCGGGTTAACTCAGCGAGTTGACTCAGTGAGTTTGATTTTTTTTTGGGTCTTTTTGACTGGACTTTTTTATGGGGGGTTTTTCAGGGTGGTGTTTAGGACTGGGTTGACTGGGTTCAGGCTTGAACTGGGCTATGGAATGGGGCTTACAAGGGTGAGTTTGGCTGAGTTTGGACTTGGGATTTGGGGGTATGGTCCTCCGTTCAACCAGCTATCTCTACCAACAGTGTAGCCGAAGGTGGGGTGTCTACAGATGCCCCTCTTTGGCAGAGGTTGCATGCAACCGAATGCCAAAGCGAGTGGACACCCCACTTCTGACCCGGTCATTCATGGATCATGGTCTGAAATCTTTGCTTGCTTTTGCATCTGTGCCAGTTGATCGTTTGGAGATCGCTCACTTGCACATACCGCGAGAGTTTGGAGAAAACGTTGCGATTGTCCCTGCAGTTTGCTGCAACCTGGGTACCCAATCGCAACCCTTCCATTCCCGACCGGTACTAACATCGGAAAGGTACAGCAGAGCCTCTGCGTCGACAGTCTTACGAGGTTACTGACCCTGTGATTGATTGTATGTTTGATGTTTTCCCAGATCACTCCAGGAGTACTTGTTTCGCTTGACTGTCAAAGTGGTTAGACGCCCTGCGTCCGATAGTCTTACGGGATTCTACTACGCCGACTTGGACTCAGTCAAGGTACTTCAGGCATCCACGCCTAGGTATGTGCGGGTGGGCTTTTCCACCCGATCTGCTGGTTTTGATGCTTGGTTTGCAATTCATTCTTTCCTTGATTCTGGTCTGGAATCTTTGTTGTCCTTTGTATCTGAGTCAGTTGATTGTCTGGAAGTTGATAACTCGCACATACCGCGAGAGTTTGGAGAAAACGTTGCGATTGTCCCTGCAGTTTGCTGCAACCTGGGTACCCAATCGTAACCCTTCCATTCCCGATCGGTACTAACATCGGAAAGGTACAGCAGAGCCTCTGCGTCGACAGTCTTACGAGGATGCTGACCCTGAGACTGATTGTGTGATGTTTGATGTTTTTCCAGATCACTCCAGGAGTACTTGTTTCGCTTGACTGTCAAAGTGGTTAGACGCCCTGCGTCCGATAGTCTTACGGGATTCTACTACGCCGACTTGGACTCAGTCAAGGTACTTCAGGCATCCACGCCTAGGTATGTGCGGGTGAACTCTTTCCACCCAATCTGCTGATTTTGATACTTGGGTTACAATTCATCGTTTCCACCTGTTCAAATGGTTTCTGTGACCGAGCCTTTTGGCTTTCATCTTTTTGTATCTTGGCATGTGGTACGACCGCACTGACACTGGAGTTCAGTTCGACCGTACTTTGAGTGCATTGGATCCAATGGTCTCCGGGGAAACCGCGAGACATCGGATCTTATTTGATTTTTGCGTCGGCTCCTACCCAGAGATATGGAAGATCTCCCGGCGTGTTGGAGCCAGAACGCTCTACTGGAAAAATATTTTTGGATTTTTGAAAAGATTACCCACTCTGGGGAGTGATACTCCGTGGGGTTTTATTTGTAAATAGAAATATTTTTTTTGTCTTTTTGAAATGAAAATCTGGTTTGCATGTGCCTCCACTAGGGATGCCTGTGGGGTCTTTAGCTAACCGACTTTTATTTTGAAAGCAGGTAAACATGATGATTGGTGCGATGGATGCTGATGCATGGAGATGCATGATGAATGCATGGTTTGGCTCATTCTCTTTTCGTTCGACGATTTTGCTTTTGCTGGAGATGCAGAGAATTTTGAGCTTATTGCTTGCAGGGTTGTACTCCCTTGGGGATTTTTCTTTTTGATACGGAGGTTTGGACAGCGGGTTGGTCAAGATCCCGACCCGTGGTCGATCAGGTCCATCGTCCCAAGATGCTGTTTCTTTGCTAATGAGAATGTACGAGGATATCATCCGACTTCAAGATGTTCTTCTGGGCATACATGTGATTGAGATGGTGTTTGGTTGCCCGTTTTGGTCAAGATTCCAATTTGCGGGCGATTGGATCCGTCATCCCATACTGTGAAGTGAGCGGAGTTCAAGACTCCTAAATTGTAGTACTGGGGATGCTAATTTTTGTGATTTTTTTGTAAATATGTGGTCCGAATCTTTACCTGAGCGATCAGGATAGAGATTGGTTATTGAAAACACAGGAAATATTTTTGTGATTTTTGAAATATTTTGATTGAAAGCAAGGGAAATATTTTTGTGATTTTTGCAGGTATTTGATGGAAATATTTTTTGTGATTTTTAAAGAGATGATTTTGCAATGTTTTTGTATTTTGTGATTTTTCTGAAATGCAGGGAAAAGATATGGAATTTCCATCCACTTCCAGCTTCTACTGCTAGTAAGGCACCCGATCCATTTTACGTCAGCGAGCAAGACGAGTCTCACACAGTTAAGTGCCGTAGTTTTACATCTTCGGATGAGGAGATTTTGAGGGTTTTCAGTCAACACACCCACAAAGTTGCCTGTTCCTCATGTGCAATGCACATAGACCACGTATCGTCCGACGGACTCCTTCGGCCACAAAATGAGCCACATCCTCACATTTCCCTTAGTCAATCCAGTTTGGGGTCTTACGTTGCTCACAATTCCGTGAGGGTGAGCTCCACCTCCCAACAGCCTTAATCCCCTTCATGAGTTCTAGGAACAGGGAACATCCGTCAGCTTCAACAGCGACTTCCAAATCAAGGTTGTCTATCATGGTGCGTTCAACACGAACAGGATTGCGGAGTTCTGCCCGCCACAGCCCTTACCTGTTTAAGAGATTCCAGACACCCGTACGATCAAGTGTCAGCCATGCCTGGAACAGGTTAGGAAAGAAAGCCCCCGAGAAGTTAATCCCAGTGTAGTTTAAGGTCTTCGGACCGCTGGGGATAAATTGGTGCAGTTGAAATTTTTGGTGAATCATTTTTTTTGTTTTTTGGAAAAGGTTCCAGACTTCAGCTCGAACGTTCGAGATTGATGCTGGTTTTTGTGGAAAGCTTTAAAATATTTTTGGTATTTTTGAAATGATCCGGGTTATCGAACTATGATCCCAACGGTCGAGGCCGATGCCGGTTTTAGTTGAAAGCGAGAAAGGTCCCCCGAGAAATTAAACCCAGTGTAGTTTAGGGTCTTCGGACCATGAAACTGTACAAAAGAGGGGCAAACATGTTTTTGTTTTTTTTTTTGTTTTTTTTTTTTTGGAAAAATGTCCGGTGTCAGCGGATGGACAATCCAGACTGATGCCGGTTTTTATTGAAAATCTCTCGGGATGTCGATCCCGACGTAGTTTAAGGTCTTCGGACCAAAACTTTAAAAGCGGGGCTGGTAATATATTTTTATGATTTTTTAAAAATGTCCGGAGTCATTGATCTTGATGTGAGCAAACAAGACCGACGCCGGCTTTTATTGAAAATCTCTCGGGATGTTGATCCCAACGTAGTTTAAGGTCTTCGGACCACAATTCATACATGTGAACAGTAATCAAGGGCGGAGATTCTTGGGATTCTTCTTGGAATGGTTTGGATCATCTGTTCATGCCTTTGGATGGTTGAGATCATTGTTTGACCAAGTCAAATTCTTCTTTCTTTTTCTTGGAAATTCCATGGAACTTTTCCACATCATCCACCCAATTTCTCACCCATTTCTCATGAGATGAGATCTTGGTGAGATTTTCTCTTTTTTCTCACCATTCTCTTCCATCACTTCATTCTTACATGAAGGTACAAGATTCACTTGCAACCACCCTTCCCAAGGAGGAGTTCTTCCCAAGGAGAGGGAGAGGGAGGTCGTTTCACCTAGGTAGAGGCTAGGACGGCCTCCCATGGGCCGCCCGCCCGGTCTTTGCCTCCTGGTCTCTTCAGGGGGCTGGGTAAAAGGGTGCCCTCCCCTTTTCTATATAACATGGGGCACCCTCCCCCCCTCAAACGTGCAATCTCTCTCTTCTCTCTCTCATACTCTTTCTTTCTTCAAGTTTCCTCTCTCTTCTTTGGTGGTCCTTTGCTCTTTTCAAGTGGTGGGCCTTAGAGAAATCTTGGGACAGCAAGGTGGTCCTTCTTTGGTGAGTGGTAAAGGTATGGACCACTTCCTTTCTCTTTCTTGTCCTTTTCCATCTTCATTGTCTCTTCTCATGATCCTTTTTCTTTTTCATGTAGCTATTCAAAGGGGTGTGAAGGTGGGCCCAAGCATTCTTGATCTTTTCTTAGATCTCAAGTCTTTCAAAGGTGGTGCTTGGAGAAGGACATTGCAAGCTCTCCACTTCATCATTTTTTCCTTTTTCACACTCCCTCCATGTGCATGTAAAGAGTAATTTTGCCATGTCATCAAGTGTGCATGGCAAAATACTCTATCTTTTCCATGGGAGTTGGGCCTCTTTTCATGTGTATCAAATGGGCTCAAAGTGAAGTCATGGCCCTTGGTGTATTTGATGGGCCCAATGCTTCATCTTGGGCTCCCTCATGCTTTCTTGCCTTTGTCATTTTTCCTTTGGAACTATCCTTTCTTTTCCCTCTTCTTCAAGGTTTGGGCCCATGGGCATGGTAGGGCCCATCTCAAGTTTTGGGCTCATGGGGCTCATTTTGGGTGACCCCATCTTTCTCTACATGTGTATGGACCAAGGTGGCTAGCCCATTCTTCATTTTGGATCTCAAGTGGGCTAGTTTTCCTAGTTGGGCCTTTATGGACAAGTGGCCCAACTTCTTCCATATGATGTACCTTCTTGTACAAAGTGTAGTGGGCTCCTTGAAGTTTTTCATGTGGATGGGCTTTTGGGCCTTCATTGAAACTTGGGCACTTCTTTGAACCATGTGTGCCCCACTACACTTTGTTCATGTAGGCTTTTTCTTTTCATGCTTTCTCTCTTGATGGATGGAGGACTTGAGTTACTTGACCATCTACAAGTCCCATGAGTGAGTTGTTCCGACAATCTCACTAAGTTCAAATGGCTTCCTTTGTGGTAGGAATGTGATTCTCAAGAGTTTCCCTTAGATGTTATCAACCTCAAATGGATGATTCTCAAGTGAGCTATCCATACAACCATGGCTCCTTGAATTTTTCTATGGGGGCTTGGTGGATCATCTATCATCATTCAAATATGAGTGATTTCTTCTTCCATTTGTGAGAAAGAATGGTACCCATAAGTTGCCCATTTTTGTCCCCATGCTTTGGGACATTTTGGATTTTGATCTTCAAGTGGGCTATGTGTACCATTTTTATCCATTTTCATGATGGTTGGGTGACTCATCAAGCCATGCTCTTTTGTGCTCAAATGGTCTCCCTTTTGGTGAAAAAGTTGGTTCACATAAGTTGCCCAAACTTGCCTTTTCATGGGCATTTTCAACTTTGATTCTTCATGTGGGCTATGTGCATCGACTTTCTACCCTTAGCTTCTTTGATTCATATGTTTGTGGGTAGACCTCCTTGTTGCATTTTCATGGTCAAAATTTTCATCAAGATGAGGCACATAAGGTTGCCCATGGTTAACCCATGAATGGGTCCTCATGTTCTTCAAGTGGGCTATGTGCTCTCTTCAATCCATTGAGATGAGGCATTTGGGTTGCTCTTGGGGACCCGTTTCCTTTCTATTCCCCACTTGTCCATGCATATGTGTAAAAAGATGGAGACATCCTAAGTGAGAATCATGACCTTGGCATAAAAGTGAGTCAATCCTTGGCCACATGTGGACTTTGAAGAGGAACTTCTCATGTGCAGTAGGACTCTCATCCTTAGTTGATTTCATGGCACTTGAGTGCATTTGTTGTCCAAAATGTGTCCTTGGATGATGGACTTTTCTTACCTGAGGCATGCCATGCCACCTTCTTTAAGGCAGGCCTTACTTTTTCCAATGGGTCCAACACATATCCTAAGTGACACATGGAGTTGGACTTTAGATTTTGCATTTGAATGTGAGTCCAATCCCATGGGTTTCTTGGATGAGAATTTGGATTTTAATGGGTAAAGGATAGGGACTTACCTTGCCAAGCTTGTAGGATTCCATGGCGGATGGTACTAGGGGCTACCAAGTGGTTGACGAGGATGATCCTGCTTTCATTGTCCGCCGAGGGGACCACATGTGTTCCCTAGCTATGGAGCATCAACCTCTTCCTGCTATCAAGGGTTGAGGTACCAGGGATCGCTGGGACAATTGGATGAAGGAGCCACAGCCCTTGCTTGAGCGAGTACTAGATGGTACTCCTTTTGCTGGCCTCCTCACCCTACGCTTCCATAATAACGACGCCAACCGTATGATGCTTGCGGCCCTTTGTGAGAGGTGGCGGGATGAGACCCACACCTTTCAACTCCCTTGTGGGGAGTGGGGAATAACCCCCTTGGATATTTACATGCAGATAGGCTTCCCTTTTCATGGGGCAATTGTCCCTCAAGTGAGCTCTCTAGCTCCCCTCTCTTCCACTGATTGGCTACGGCTTGTTGGTGACGTCCCTCCTGAGGGTGAATTCCAAGGCCATCAAGTGAAGATGCGATGGTTTTATAACAATTTTGCTTCTGTCGTCCCTGCCACCGAGCGAGAGGCCCTCCACAAGGCTCGGGCCATGATCACTTATGCTTTTGGATCCTTTCTTTTTTGCCATGCGAATGAGAGAGTTGATCCTAAATTTCTTCGTTTAGTCGAGGATCTTCATCACCCTTATAACTGGAATGGGGCCATCCTGACCCGTCTCTTTCAAGGTCTGGACAAGACCTGTCGGCATAGCCGGTCCTTCACAGGCTTCTGGCCTGTTGTTGAGGTACCTCTTCTTTCATCCTCTTTAGAGCCGTTTGCCTCCTTTCTCTCTCTGATCATTAAATGTACTTTCATCCAGACTTGCTTTTATGACCATTTTCCGCATCTTGCGCCGAGGATGCGAGATGACATTGAACCCGCTCAGTATCGCCACATGTACTGGCATCAGCAGAATCGTCAGCGGAACTCCCGAGTTCCCGGGGACAATTGGCGTGCTGATATAGACGGGCTGACCGTTGAGGACGTAAGTATCTTGCTTGTCTTTGTCCTTGTACTGTACTTGTAACTGATCGTGGTAACCTCTTCTGCTGCAGTTTGCCCGGATGCCGTACGCTAGTTTCCCTCTCTACTACACACCCCAGCGCGTGGAGGCATATGATGCTTCATGTCTCCGTATTATGCTTTCTGACGCTGAGTCCTTCCAATGGTACTTGGGAGAGAGATCGCTTCGGCAAGTCACTGGGGTAGCTCGGGTCCCCTGTTCTGCACCTCCTCCAGCTGCTCGGATGCCAGCTGATGAGAGAGTTGAGGCTCTGGTGGGCCAGCCTGGCTTCCGTTTCACGATCCCGGATCGTGATTATGACGAGTGGTATCTGCTATTCGGCCAGGGGCCTTTGCTTCCTTCGCTTTACGTTCCAGGTGGCCATCGCAGGTATGCTGGAGGTTCAGTGACTGCTCCTTTGATGGATCTTTATCGTCGGGAGCGGGACGCGAGGAGGGGCGATGATGATTATGTTGGTGACTTGTAGCTGGCTCTGCTTTATATGGTCTTGTACTTTTGTTTTTGTCCCCTTTTGTATCAAGCTCTTTTGGATGAATATACAGGCTTTGATTTCTCCCAAATTCCTTGGTGATGTCTGGATGCTTTGACTCTTGACTCATTCCTTCATGATTTGAGACTGCTTAGTTGCATGGGTGATGACTTGAATGGTTCAGATTGCTTGATTAGGCCTTGTGGGCCCACTTGATGTTTAGATCTTGGATTTTGGCCCTTCTTTTGATGATCGAACCTTTGATCTTGCTGCTCCATGACTTGTGTAAGCTTTCCAATGGTTTGGATCTTGATGATTTGGCCCTTGAATGGTTCAGATTGATGGATTTGGCCCTGTGGGCCCACTTGAGACCTTAGCTTTACTTTGGGGCACTTCTTTTGATGATTTGTGAGGTTAGGAATGCTTCTCATGGTGTGGATGATGGCTTGAACGTCTCTGATCGCTTGATTTGGCTTTGTGGGCCCACTTGATGATTAGATCTTGGATTCTGGCCCTTCTTGTGATGATCAAACCTTTGATCTTGTTGTTTCATGGCTCATGTAGGTTCTTCAATGGTTTGGATCATGATGATCTAGTCTTTGAATGGCTTGGATTGCTTGTGGCCCCCACTTGATCACCTTTCCTTCTCTTTGGCTTGATCAGCCCTATTCCGGTCACATTGCTTCATGATTGGACCAGTGGGGCACCTTTTGTATGATCTTGATCATCTTCAGTTGAAATTTGGAGTGGACCGGAGCCTTGGGCGGCCCACGGAGCGCCATCTGCTGACGTGGACTGTCAGCCTCACCTACCAAAAGCCCCGGAGCCAATCCCGCGGAGAGAGGGGATCTGCGTTCGTACGGGCGGCCCAGGGCAGGCCGCCCAAGGCTCGCCTCTTGAGCGGCCTGGGCTGGCTCTGGTTCGGACATCCTCTGCTGTCTGTTCCTCCTGTCCCCCACATTCTCTGTGCCTGTTTTTTCGATTCAGCCATGAATCCTCTCTTCCCTTTGTCTTTTCTCTTCATCTTGTCCTCTTCCCATTTTGTCCTTTCTTGGGCAGCTTTGGATGATGACTTGTGGGCCATAGTGGGAGAGGTCGGTGGGTCCCACACTCCAGCACTTGGTGAGGGCTTAAATGATGGAGGGATTCCTTTAACGGAGGGTATAGATGGTGCATTGAATGGAAGCATTGATGAGGGGTTAGGGAATGGAGTTGATGGAGCTTTGAATAGCTCCATTAATGGTGGGATGGCTGGATTTTCTGATTTGAATGGGGCCCTCATTATGGGAGGAATGGATGGTATGGATGAGATGATGGGATGGGACATAGGTGAGGCTATGCATCCCTTGAGTGTGGGTCCCATGGATGATGTGATGGACGGTGATGATGGGACTATGAGGGACATAGATGGGCTGATCTCATGTCTGGATGGTATGGATGGCTCAGATGGTACCTTTGATGGTTTGGATGCTCTGGATGAGGGCCAGGATGGGCGGTATACTTGCTTGGGTGGACTTGATGTGATCATTGATGATGTCCCCCTGATGATGGACGGTGTGGATGCCTCGATGATCCCTTTGATCGGTCAGGATGATGATTGGACTCATGATCTCCTACTGGAGAGGGCCGCAGGTCCGGATCTGGCAGTTGATTCTTCGATCGGGGTAACCGAGACCCTTTTGGATGGTTCAGATGTATTCTTTGACGGTCAGATTGGTCAGGATGCCACGATGTGCGGTGTGATCTTCACTGATAGTCCTTTTGGTTGGGAGCATTGTCCTTCCTTTGATCATTGGCCCTTTGCGCATTCTGTTCACGAGGTGGGCGAGTCTTCTCATGCGGCTGAGGTTGTGACAGTTTCCGACAGTGATGCGGCTATATCAGACATAGCCGTTACTGGGGACAGGTCAGGGGCTGTCGAGTCTGCAGAGGTTCCAGCTTTTCCTTCTCCTTCGCCTGTTGACCTTCCGATCTTCGATGAGTTGTCCTCGATTTCTGGGCCTTTTGTGCTGGAGGGGATACCGGTGAGGACTTGTCAGCTGCTTCCTCGTTCTTCTTGCTCGCCACGACTGCTTGCTTGGCTTGACAGCTTGTCAGCTTATGAGATTCGAGATTTGGAGTCTTATGGCTTTGGCAGTCTGATTCATATGGCTAGAGTTGACATTGACTGGAGGATGCTCGGAGCTGCCTTGATTGACTGGGTCCCCTCGTTGAACTTGTTCGCATTCAACGATATGGAGATGGGACCTTCTTTGGAGGAGCTTGCATGCTTGACAGGACTTCCTTGGGATTATGCTCAATATTTCTCGCCGAAGACGTCGCCGAAGACTGCCACACCGCAGAACTGGTTCGGGATTCCCTATCTTGTTCGGCCTGCAGCTGGTGGCCAGGATGCCATGGTGTTCTCTTTGGACTTGCTATATGATCTTTTTTCGGGTCCTCAGAGTACGGCCGGTTCAACCTTTGCTCGGAACGCACTGATGTTCTGCTTGATTGCTGAGGTGCTGTTCTCGGGATGGCGCAGGTCCCAGACTCCTTTGCTTTTTGAGGTGATGAGCCGAGCTGTCCGTCGGCAGGGGATTATTTCTCTTATCTTGGCCGAGCTATTTGATGGGCTGACTGACTGCGCCCTGGGTCGCACTCGTGTTCTTCGCGGCTGCTGTGCCTTTCTTCAGGTCTCTTTTCTGCACCCTTTTTCTTCTTGCTTTGCTAGGAATTGTTTTGCTCTAGCTGAACTTCTTTCGTTTTCTGTGATCAGGTATGGCTATGGGAGCGTCTTTCTCTGACCGTTCCTGTACCTCTTCCTGGCATTCCTAGCTCTGACATTATGCGTTATATCATCGAGTTCCTTCCTCATACAGCCAGGATGAGCGAGCCCCTGTATCGCAGGATGTTCGCTGAACTTCGTGACTGGAACGTTCGTTGGGAGTCATCTTGGCTTTCACTTCCTCCAGTGCTTTGCGATGCACACCGCCATCCTCTGATGTTGGTAGGCTTTCGATCCTACTTTTCTTACCATCCGATCCGGTTCCTGCGGCAGTTTGGGTATGAGCAGGATGTTCCTCATTTTGCTTTCACGGGTATCGGGCGTCGAGTACTCCCCTCTAGATCTTCTGACTTCAGGACCCGGATTGATTGTTCCTGGGCGAGTTATTTGACAGCTGATTTGTTGGGATTTGAGCTGCGGACTTTTCCGATGGCGACCGCCCCATATCAGTACTGGGCTGCTGAGCAGTCTTTGTATCGACGTATCCCTTGTTGGCACCAGACTGCTGATGAGGATGAGCAGGATATTCTTGGAGATGCTGGCTCTTCATCTGGTTCATATGAACCTTTTGAGGAGCGCCCGTTTATCGATCCTGGCTTCCTCTTGGCCACTCATGGTCATCTGCTGTCTGAGATCTCTGCACTTCGGTATCATTGTGAGATGATGTCGAGGAGATTGACTGCCGATCGGAGGTTGTCTGATGAGGAGACAGCGATCCGTACCCTTGAGCGCGATGAGGTGCATTACCTGCGTATGGAGGTGAGCAGGTTGAGAGTGAGACTATCTTTTTATGAATCAGAGGACTCACCTGATGTGGCCGAGGAGGAGGGCAGAGATTGATTGTGTTGGCCACCTGCACATTCTTTTTTTTTTGCATATATGATTGATGATGATGCATTTTTTTTTTTTTGTATTTTTGAAAAAGATGATATGTGTAAGAGAAATATAATGCATTTAATTGAAAAGAGAAAAAACTGTTTGAAAATCTACTGTGCCATGAGTTGTCTTGTGAGTGTGTCTGGATTTTGTGTCGGGATATAGGAATCAGAACTGGGGCTCGGTCAATGATTTGACCGATGTCTCGAGATTTGACTTGCTTGATCCTTTGGTTCCCTAGAGATGTAGGCAATGGAAACTCTTGCGTCCTGAGATTGTCAGAGTCTGTAGAGTTCTTCGCTCCTGACTGCGCTTCTTCTTGTTCTTGAACTGTAACCGCTTGAACTGATCTGGACCGTCTGCTTTCTTGGTACCTGCACTTTTATTTTTTTCTTTTTCTTTTTTTTTTTTTTCATTTGAGCCATTTTTGCCTGCAGCGCTCTTTCGAGTTTTCACCACAGCCGGCTTTTTCCCGTCATTTTTGCCCGTGGCGCCCTTTCGGGTTTTCACCACGTCCCGGGTATTTGGTCTTGCCTGCCCCTTGGCAGCTGTGCTGTTTTTACCCTTGGCGCCCTTTCAGGTTTTCACCAAGTCCGCTGTATGCCCACTGTTTTTACTCGGAGCGCCCTTTCGGGTTTTCACTCCGCCCTCTTTGTTTAGGCACACATTTTCTTTTTTTCTTTTTTCTTTTCTTTTCTTTCTGGATCTCTGGATAACTGCGGCGGCTAGAGGTCGGGAATCCGTCGTTGCCGGCCGATGGCAGTCTTTCAGCCCTTATCCTGAGTTACGATAATAGAGCTGTCGGTCTTTGCTAAAGACCCCTCTGAGATGAATGGATGGATGACTGTGTTTCTTGGATTGATTTTTTCTTGAGTGCCTTTCTTTGGCTTCCCTTTTTCTTTCTCTCCTTTTTTTTCTCTTTTTTCTGTATTCTTTTTCTCCTTTTTTTTTGTTTTTTCTTTTTGAATCCCCCCCCCCCCCTTTTTTTTTGTATTTTTCTCTTTTGGAATCCCCTTATTTGAAACACTTGTTGGTGGACGGGATGATTTCTCAGAGGTCTTAGCTTCGACCTCTTGACTTCAGCTCTATTAAAGTAACTCTTGATAAGGTCAGAATGACTTACCCGTGAAAGATCTTCACGTTGTCGGCGTTGGTTGGCTCAGGAAGATCCACCCCTCTCATGCTGGTGAGTCTGAGGGCGCCTCCAGGAAGTACTTCTCTGATGATCAGTGGCCCGTCCCACGAGGGTTTGAACTTTCCTCTGGGATCTGGAAGGTGCGACGGTAGAATCTTCTTCATGACCATGTCGCCTACCTTGAAGTTCCTTTTTCGGACTCTCTTGTTGTAAGCCCGAGCGATCCTTTTCTGATAGCATTGTGAATGACTTAGTGCACGCATGCGCTTTTCATCTGCTAGCTGCAACTGATCGAATCTGGCCCGTTGCCATTCTCCTTCTTCAATTCCGCTTTCTAATAACACCCGAAGTGATGGTATTTCCACCTCGACTGGTAGGACTGCTTCCATTCCGTAAGTAAGCTCGAAAGGAGTAACGCCCGTAGCAGACCGTACAGACGTTCGATAGGCCCAAAGTGCATATGGGAGCATATCTGACCAATCTCGATAGGTCACGACCATCTTCTCGAGTATCCTGATGATTGTCTTGTTTGCGGCTTCTACCCCACCATTCATCTGGGGACGGTAGGGGCTTGATCGATGACGTTGGATCTTGAATTTGCTGAGGACTTCATCCATCTTCTTGTTGACGAACGGGGTTCCATTGTCTGTGATGATGGCATTAGGGATTCCATATCGGCATATGATGTTGTTCTTCATGAATTTGATCACTTGAGATGCTGCAATCGTGGTGTAGGAGGCTGCCTCTACCCACTTGGTGAAGTAGTCGACTGCCACAAGTATGTACTCGTGACCATTTGATGCTTTGGGACTGATCTTGCCGATGATGTCGAGTCCCCACATGGAGAAGGGCCAGGGGGTGGTCAGGTTGTATAACTCTGATGATGGGGCATGGATTTGATTCGCATGCTCTTGACACTTAAAGCATTTTCTGACGTGCTTGCAACAGTCTGTCTCCATGGTGAGCCAGTAGTAGCCGAGTCGTAGAATCTCCTTTGCCATCATGTGCCCATTCATGTGTGGGCCACAGATTCCTTCGTGTATTTCTTTCATGATCTTTGCAGCTTCTGTTTCATCGACGCATCGGAGGAGGATGTGATTATAGGATCGCTTGTAGAGAACTTCGCCACTGATGGTGAACTGGCCGGCCAAACGTTGGGTGGTTCGGCGATCTGTTGCTGTTGCTGATTCTGGATATTCCTGGGTTTCGAGATATTGCTTGATGTCGGCATACCAGGGTTTGTCAGGGACAGCTTCGGCTTCTTCTATTTGCAGGCAAAAGGCAGGTTCTTCTTGAATTTCGACTGTGAGCTCCCATTCTGAAGCTCCTTTTGGGACCTCGAGCATTGATGCAAGTGTGGCGAGAGCATCTGCAAACTGGTTCTTGGCTCTAGGCATGTATGAGAAGGTGATTTCCTTGAATTCTTCGAGCAGATTGTCAAGATACACATGATATGGTATCAACTTCTCATCCTTGGTCTTCCATTCGCCATTGGTCTGATTGATGATAAGCTGTGAGTCTCCAAATACTCGTAGCTTCTTGACGCCCAAGATTATGGCTTCCCTTAAGCCAGCGATGCATGCTTCGTACTCTGCCATGTTGTTGGTGCACTCGAATGCGATGCGCCTCGAGATAGGAATAGGGACATCATCTGGAGAGTAGAGGATTGCTCCAATACCGCTCCCTTTAGAATTTGCTGCGCCGTCGAAGAATAACGTCCATTCATCTTTTTTCTTCTTTTCTTCCTTTTCAATGAGCAAGAGATCTTCATCAGGGAAGAATGTCTTGAGCGGCTGATAGTCCAGGAGAGAGTGAGCCGCAAGATGATCGGCGAGGGCCTGTCCCTTGATTGCCTTTTGAGTGACATAGGTGATGTCGAACTCAGACAAGAGTAGCTGCCATTTAGCTATCCTTCCAGTGAGTGCCGGTTTCTCGAACAGGTATTTGAGCGGATCCATGTGAGCGAGAAGGAGAATAGGGAATGCAATCATGTATTGACGGAGTCGCTGAGTTGCCCAGACTAGGGCGAGGCAAGTCTTCTCGATCGGGGAATACCTGGTCTCGTAGTCGGTGAACTTTCGACTCAAATAGTATATTGCTTGTTCTTTCTTCCCGGTTTCGTCGTGTTGGCCGAGGACACAGCCAATGGCTTCTGCTGCTACCGAGATGTATAACAATAGTGGTCGTCCAGGAGTGGGAGGCACTAGGACTGGAGGATTCATGAGATATTTCTTGATGCGGTTGCAGGCGACTTGGCAATCATCATTCCATTCTTTTGGGACGTTCTTCCGAAGGAGCTTGAATATGGGCTCACAGATAGGTGTGAGCTGTGCGATGAAGCGACTGATGTATTGAATTCTGCCGAGGAAGCCACGAATTTCTTTCTCTGTTCTAGGAGGGGGCATCTCGATGATTGCTCTGGTTTTGGTCTCGTCGACCCTGATGCCATCCTCGCTCACCATAAAGCCGAGGAGCTTACCTCCCATTGCACCGAAGACACATTTCTGAGGGTTGAGGCGGAGCTTGTACTTTTCTAATCTGTTGAATAACTTCTTCAGATCTTCAAAGTGTCCTTCAATTGTGCGAGATTTGACGATCATGTCGTCCACATATACTTCAAGTTCTTTGTTCATCATGTCGTGGAATAATGCTGTCATTGTTCGCTGATATGTTGCTCCTGCGTTCTTCAGACCGAATGGCATTACCCTGTAACAGAAGGTTCCCCAGGGAGTGATAAATGCTGTCTTCTCACGATCTTCGACGGCCATCTTGATCTGATTGTAACCTGAGAACCCGTCCATGAATGAGAAGATCTTGTATCCAGCAGTGTTGTCGACCAGAGTGTCGATATGTGGCAAAGGGAAGTCATCTTTTGGACTGGCTTTGTTGAGATCTCGGAAGTCGATGCACATTCGAACCTTGCCGTCCTTCTTTGGTACTGGCACGATGTTGGCGAGCCATTCGGGGTAGTTGGAGACTACCAAGAATCCTGCGTTGTACTGCTTGATGACTGCATCTCGGACTTTCAGAGCCCATTCTGGCTTCATTCTTCGAAGTTTTTGCTTCACTGGCTTCATATCTGCCTTGGTTGGCAGATGGTGTACAACGAGCTCTTCATCGAGCCCCGGCATGTCTTCATATGAGAACGCGAAGTTGGACAATCTTGGAGCTAGGAATTCTATCATTTTCTGTTTCATCTCAGGTGGCAACGATTTTCCAATGCGTACTTCCCTAGGGATCTCAGGCGTCCCCAAGTTTACTATCTCGAAATCATCGGCTACAACATTGGCTTTAGATTCAAACTTTTTGAGGAGGTCCTCTAGTTCGGGAGCTGGATCATCATCTTCCTCGTCCCGAGCTTCGTCCAGACCCATGAGCTCAAAGTCTAATTCGATGTCGAAATCATATGATTCGACTTCAAACTCATGCGACTCTTTAGACGAACTTGGCACACTATTGAATGCAGGGAAAGAAATATTTTTTGATTTTTGAGATTTTTCTGAAATGGAAATACTAGATGTTTTTGGCTTTTGAAAGTTTTTGATTTTTTTGGCTTTTCGAAATTCGCGGGACTTTGAACAAGCGGGCATTGCAGACCATGATTGATCCCAACTTGTTTCAAAGTTCCGGTCGCTGCCTAAACAGGCATTTTTTTTTGAAGCCAGAGCCCTCAGATGGCTCTTTGGCTGATTCGAAAGTGAGGGGAACAGATGACCATTCAGGACCCCACACTTCCTCCCCTGAAGAGGTGGGGGTTGATGATTTGGACGAAGAGTCACGATCTGGCCCAATGACCATGACTTCTTGCTGGTCAGGTTCGAGATCTGAGTCGTACTCAGTCCCTCCCGGATCACTTACCTCGCATTGCAGTTCGTCTGGTTCCACAGCTAGACACAAGTTTGGAACCTGGACATCAGACCAATCTAGGGCTGGCCACTTCCCTTTCTTGGTCCAATGGATGGGCTGCTTCTGCCCCTGGCTGATGATTGATGATGTTGACTTTGCAGAGATGGGCAAGCCGTGCCCCTTGCTAATTGGTGATGAGATGAGCGAGTCGTGCCCCTTGCTGATTGAAGTGGGCAGGTTGTGCCCCTGGCTGATTGAAGTGGGCAGGTTGTGCCCCTGGTTGGGAGCAGGTGTCAGGGTAACCTGGTCCTGAAGCTGCTGTATTTGTCTTCCTTCTTCGTCTTCATCATTTCCTCCTTCTTCTGGAGGCTTAGAGGGTTCGAGAATCTGATCCCATCGAATGGGGGGCCACGTGGCCCAAACTAGGCTCATCGGGAGGCCTTTGTGTAGTGCAGTCGGTTGATTCCCTCCTGGATCTTTGCAAGGTTCTCCTGGCTTGACGAATTGGATGGGTGAGCACCGAAATTTCTTCCTTCTCTTGTCCATGAAGGTTGCCCTGTATCCGAGTCCCCACTTGCGTTGGTTATATACTAGCGATACCTTTCTGGAGTTGAAGTGATTCTTCATTCGGTATTTGAGGTTCAGACGCTCTGCCGGTGAGAAGACACGGTCCACCCTTGTTGGTTCTGGATTGGCGATAGAGTTCACAGTCTCAAATTCGAAACTGTGAAATGGGATGTCTTCTTCAGAGTGTTGGATATCGATGACCGGGATGTCTGGTTCAGTGGCAGCAGCATTAGAAGGAATGATGAGCTCCTTCTCTGCGTGGATAGAGATCACTTGATTTCCACAGATGTACTTCACCCGTTGATGTAAGGTTGATGGCACAGCTCCAACCTTGTGCAGCCATGGCCGCCCGAGCAGCATGTTGAAAGAGGCTGATATATCCAGGATTTGGAATGTGATGGTGGAGACTTCCGGGCCTATCTGTACCTCTATGTCGACTTCCCCTTCCACTGATCGGCGGGTGTTGTCGAATGCTCTGACGCATATGGTGCTGGGTCGAAATGAAGAAGGACTGATTCCCAGGCGTTCCGCGGTCTTGAGTGGGCAGACATTTAAGCTTGAGCCATTATCGATAAGGACCAGCGGAACACAGAGGTCTTTGTATCGTAAGGCTATGTTGAGGGATCGCCCATGATCTCGTCCCTCTGGTGGCAACTCATTATCGGTGAAGGTGATGGCGCGCGGAGCCAGTAGCTGTCCAATCATCAATGCAATCATCTCTGGTGCCGTATCGGAGGAGACATGAGCATCATTCAAGGTCTTGGCAAACATTTCTCGGTGTATGCGAGATGTGCAGAGTAGCTCCCATACTGAGATTTGTGCAGGGATTGACTTGAGCTGAGTTGCCACATCGTATGCGGCTTCATTTTTGCTGCCGAGGCCTGAGAGGACGCCTTTGGGATCTCCTCTGTTTTGATTATCTCTTCGGATGCAACGCCCATTGGGATTCATGTTCCCCACTTCCGTACATTCTGGATAGTGCCATGGAACCTCTTTGTAGTTTTCGTCCCTTTTGCCTTCTAGGACCACCGTTTCTTGCAACGGTGCTGGTGTGGGTACCAGATCTTCCTCGTATGGAGCTTTTGCCTTGAGGACTACATTGTTGCCTGTGCTGAAGGGGTAGTATCGAGGCTTGTCTTCATAGACCACATAAGGTCGTGGTCCTGGCTTGACTGTTCCTGGGGCAGGAGGCTCCCATGGAATGAATACTGGTCCTCTTGATATGGCAGGAGGTTTCTCTGTTCGTCCGAGCTGCCGTAGCGTGATTGATATGCCTCCGGGACTTGCCCCTTGCAATATGACAGGCTTGACTGGAAGAGCTCCTTCCAAGACAACGGGCTCTTGCTGCTGATGAGTGTAATCCTTCCATTGCGGATTGGATTGTTCTGGAGTTGCCCCTTGCAAGATGACAGGTTCGTATGTGGGCTCAATGTATGATAGTGCTCCTTCCAGGACGACTGGTTCCCAGCTTGAATGGTTGTAAGGTGCCCCTTGAACAACTGGTATATCGTATGGAGGTGCTCCTTCAAGCACTACTGGCTCGGAGATTGAAGGAAGAAAGGGACTTGCCCCTTGCAAGACTGGAGGAGGATTTGTTGGCTCATAGGTGTAGGCATGAATGGACTGAATAGGGGAGAAGAAGCGATCGATATGGTCCCCTTCTTCTATACTATTGACGGCAGGGCCACGAGACGAACTGGGGTCCGTTGGATGCTGAGGCAGAGGATTCTGAAGGATGTTGGTGGAAGCTGCTGGAGAAGTTCCAGGGACCGAGATGACGATCTTGCGGTCATCAATCAGGTCTTGTATGGCATTTTTCAAAGTATAGCATCGATCAGTGGCGTGGCCACGTCCTTGATGGTAGGCACAGTACTCATTTTCTCGGTAATTTGGAGGCAGAGGATGAGGCGGAGGCCTAGGTGTCATCAGAGTGAGTAACTGCTTTTGTACCAGCGTAGTCATGATTTGACTAAGTGGTTGACTGAGTGGAGTGAACTTCCTGAGCTCCCTGAAATTCTGCCTGTTCTGGTATGAGTATTGACCGTTTCCTCTGAATTGCTGTTGTTGTCGAGGTGGTTGTGGCTGAGGATTTGGTTGTGGCTGATACCGCTGATGCTGAACTTGATTCTGCTGATACTGTTGACGTCCCTGTGGGGGAGCACGTTGATTTCCTTGAGCAGCGGTGTTGATGTTGTTTACCTCTGTTGGGCGGGGAGGAGAACCATTGCGGTTTCCATTCCCGTGCCCGATAGGTCTTCCTTCTACTCTGTTCCTCTTGACTGGAGTGGCTTGATGAGGCCATGGGGAGATCGTCCCGGCCCGGATTCCTGCTTCAACTTGCTCTCCAGCACGGATCAATTGTGAGAAATTCGCATATGGATGCGAGATGAGATACCCAGATATGCCTGGGTATGTTGAATGAACAATCATGGAGATTTGTTCTTCATCGTCGATGGGTGTCCGCATTCTGGCTGCCATAGCTCGCCAACGTCCCACATAAGCTGATAGTGTTTCATCACTCCTTTGCCTGAGTGCTGCAAGGTCGGCTCTTCTGGGTGCCATGTTGAGATTATATGCGAATCTGTCGATGAAAGCCTGAGAAAGCTGTTCCCAGGTTCTGATGCGGTGGCAGTCCAATGAAGTGTACCAATCTAGGGCATCGCCCTTCAGAGATTTTTGGAACAAACGAATAAGGGCCCCTTCATTTCCTGCGATTGCACTCAGCTCCCCGCAGAAAGCCTTGAGATGTGCTGTGGGACAACCGCTGCCATCGTATCTCTTGAATTTTGGTACCTCAAAGTTTTGAGGTACCTGAGCATCTGGGAAAGGACACAAGTCTCTAAACTTGGTCGAAGGTAGGTCGATTCCTTGCTGTCGCTGAAGCTGATTTTGCAAGATCTGGAACTGCTCCCGCAACTCGTCCAGTCCTGAGAGATCTGTTCGAGCGACTGGTGCCTCCTGGAGTAAGGCACGTTCTTCTTCGGCATAGTGGTCGATGTCTTCGACCCTATGGGCTTGCTGAAAAGCAACCGCGGGTTGCTGAACTTGGTTTGATGATTGAACTGGATTCTGATGAACTTGTGCTTGAAATGATGGTAACTGAACTGGAGATTGTACTGAAGGTTGAACTGGAACTTGCTGGAAATTAACTTGATTTTGCTGAATTGAAGACTGCTGGAAATTAACTGGATTTTGCTGAATTGAAGATTGCTGAAAATTAACTGGAATCCCATCGGCGGGGATGTGCTGGAATTGAAAAGTGCTCCTGTTTGCAGGAGGCTGAGATGCTGGGAAGTGACCCCCTTGTTGGGTATTCGCCACTGTCCGCTGATTGATGTGGGCTTGACACTGACCCCCATTGTGGGCATTCGCCAGTGCTGTCCCTGTTGCTGGAAATTGAATTGAAATCCCATCGGCGGGGATGTGCTGAAATTGAAAAGGTGTCCCATCGGCGGGGACGTGCTGAGATCTACTGAGATTGTTGTTTGCAAGATTGACTGGAAGCTGACTGGATGTTCCTGCAACGGAGGTGCTCTGAGATGGCCTTGTCGTCGCAGGAGGATATTGAGAAGGATGCCCCATAGCGAAGGGCTGAGATGGCTGCTGTCGGTAGTCTTGGGCAGACTCCGATGGTTGTGCTTGATTTGAACTGGAGGCCGGGAGGACCCGGCATGGCTGCTGAGCTTGCTGAACTGGGCCAACCTGATTGTTGGCTGCTGCGGTGGTTTGTGCTTGCATGAATTGCAAGAGCATTTCTTGCATTGCTCTCATTCCTTGTGCCAATTCTTGTATGATTGGCGTATTGTCAACGGGCTGTTGCGCTGGAGGTTGCGCTTCGGCTATTTCGAGAGCAGGGAAGTGATGAGTTTCTTCTTCGTGGTCGGACATGGCTTGCTGAGCTCGAGTGCGGATTATGCTGCGGAAGGGAAGTTGTCTCCGCGTACGTTGAGCCCGAGGAGGCGCAATGGTGAGGACTGTACTCTACTCTTTTTGGGTTTTGGGATTTTCTATTTTTTTTGTTTTGGAATTTTCTATATTTTTTTGTTTGGGTTTGGGTAGAATGCTATGCAGATGAGATTATATGAGGATTAGTGACTTTCAAGTATATGAAGGATTCTGTTTTTCAAGTCGGATCACGACTAGTGGGACTAGCTTATCCCCAGCGGAGTCGCCATTCTGTGGACCCTCGCCGATTTTTCCGCGCTCCCACACGACGTTCTTCTCCCTTCCCCTTTCCTTTCGGAAAAGAAGGAGATGAGGATGCGTGAGTGCGAAATCGCCGCTTGTGCCACTGGCTTACCTCGTTCTCGAGGGCTTCGTTTGGTTGTCGTATTGAGCTGGATGTGCTTAAATGAATTTATATAAGACCAGAGTCGCCACTAGCTAGTTATTTCGAATCTACAGTCGGCTAGACCCCGTAGAAACGTTAGAGAAGGGGATCTGAAGATCCTTTCCTCTAAAATGACTCCTGTTGATCTGCGGTCAGAGATTCAAGGTAAGGGATCACGGTTACAGGGTGGGAAGAGGTTAAGCACCCCACACACTGCCCGTACCGAAGTACGGTCTCTACTTCACAGAATCGATCGAATACTTGAAAGTCTAATTTAATCCTCGTATATTCTCATGGATGACATGATGCATGAATGCGGGTCTGAACAGTAAGAGTTTCTGATGGGCAGGTTCCAACAACGGGCAAGCCCAGAGCATACGCTCGAACTGACAGGTGCTTTATGCGAGATGATGCATGCTGTGTGCTTGAATATTCAAAGTGCTTATAGTGATATGTACGTGAATGCAGGTCTGAACAGTAAGAGTTTTTGATGGGCAGGTTCCAACAACGGGCAAGCCCAGAGCATACGCTCGAACTGACAGGTGCTTTATGCGAGATGCATGTGATGTGTTTGAATAATCAAAGTGCTTGCAGTGAAGCAGGGGGGTTGGAAGAAAAGTAAATGTTGCACTTATGCTAGATGCAAATGAGATGATGCTGGAAAATGAGTAGCTGGGTGGACGGAGGTGTCGCAAGGGTTGGCTTCGAGTGGCTGGATCAAGACTTGGATGGCTTGGGAGGCTTGGACCAGTGGTCAGGCTGGGCTGGACCAGGGCTAGTCTCTCCTCACTCGGGCTCTCCTTGGTGAAGGAATGGGCTAAAGGATGAAGGAGGGTGACTCAGACGGACGGGCTCTCTCTAGCTGAATGGTCTTCGAATTCTGCTTGAAATGAGAAGGGGAGGGGGGGTATTTATAGCAGCGGACAATGGCAGATTGCGTAATTTTGTCCGGGCGGCCTGCCATGGGCCGCTCGTACGGCCGCTCCTCGGTTTCCAGCGAGTACGGCCGTTCCCTCGGGGCTGCTGTTGGACTCGCTGGTCGACTCAGTGAGTTGACTCAGCGGGTCGACTCGGTGGTTTGACTCGACGGGTTGACTCGACGGGTTGACTCGACGGGTTGACTCAGCGGGTTAACTCAGCGAGTTGACTCAGTGAGTTTGATTTTTTTTTGGGTCTTTTTGACTGGACTTTTTTATGGGGGGTTTTTCAGGGTGGTGTTTAGGACTGGGTTGACTGGGTTCAGGCTTGAACTGGGCTATGGAATGGGGCTTACAAGGGTGAGTTTGGCTGAGTTTGGACTTGGGATTTGGGGGTATGGTCCTCCGTTCAACCAGCTATCTCTACCAACAGTGTAGCCGAAGGTGGGGTGTCTACAGGGCCCAACTTTTACCTTGATCTAGAACTTTGTTGGGCCATGGTAAAAGGAAACAATTTCCTCCCTTGATTTGCCCCCCCCCCCCTCTGCCACGACCCACCAGAGCTTTGGATCAGGTTGAAAGTTAGGTCTTAGGGGTTTTTTTGGGGTACTGCATCACATGGACGGTTCAAATTTAGGGCTCACATCATGTGTGATGAGCTATCAAAAAGTGCTCATGAGTTCTCGTGAGAACTAGTGTGCAAGTGAGCATTCCTCTCTCTCTCTCTCTCTCTCTCTCTCTCTCTCTCTCTCTCTCTCTCTATATATATATATATATATATATATATATATATATATATATATATATATAGGGATAGCGATAAATGTTCACACATAACTAAGTGCGCATTCAACTAATTGGCATGTGGGGCCTATCATAGTGTTTTTATGACATCTCACACAACATTGTCCTACCAAGAAAATAAGATGCTTTAAAATTTAGTGCATCCAACTAGTGTTGTCAAAATCTTACAATTTACGATTTACAATATATGATTTGCGTCGAATTTTAGGCAAAACTATTTGAATCTCACATTTAAATCTCTTTTTATAAGAATCTTACGATTTTATTATTTGAATTCTAAAATTTAGGATGTAAATCCTTAATTTACGATCTAAATTATACTTATTATTTTTTAAGCTTTACTTAGTTTTTAGTTTATATTTTTAAATTGGTTCGGGCTTTAAGAATCATTTAGAAAAGGTAAATTATTTTATTTCGTTCTTTATAAGATATTAAATGATATATATTCTCTTCAACATTAAATCGTAGAATTTTTTTAATGATTTCTTACTTCTAACTATTTGAAACGCCAAATTGATGTATAACATATCTGGAATGTTTTTATGAATGGTTATGACCATGTTGAATTATTTATTGTTGAATGATGGTTAGAAATCAAAATATCTTTCTTTGTCGAATAATTAAATATCACTTTTCCAATGTGATCCTACGTTTAAAAAAGGTAACAAAAGCATAAATTATTAAAGAAGAAGGAAAGATACAAATACTTTAACATTATCATGACATGTTATTACTTGGTGCATATTGACTTGGTGCATATTGATGGCAAAAGAATGATAGCTAAGTTTTTAATTTTCTTCTGATTTCTTTATATTTTTAAAAAAATTTTAAAAATCTTATGATTTAAGATATGATTTGCAGTTCCATAGTACTCAACCCTTATTATAGTTTGTGATACAGTAATGATTTTTATAACATTGCATTCAACCATGAAAAGGAGATGCCCTAAATTTTAGTACATCCAATCATAAAAATAAGAAACCCTGGAGTTTTTTGGGTGGTTGTTCATTTATGAATCAATGTTATGTGATGTGCCCAAATGATTATTGGGGCATCCCGTTTTCATGATGGGACAACCTTGCAGGCTGGGCAAGATGTCATACAAACGTCATGGTTGTAGGAATGGTTGTCATCAATGTTTTTTCAATCATAAATGTGTGGCCATCGGCACTAGCCTATCTTGAGAGTTCTGGTGGTGACTCATCCATCATACGCATGGCGCAATTATACGTGGATCAAGACCGTCGAAATTGATGATCCAAGTTTGACCTTTAGATTGAGCACAACAAAACTCACATTGAGCATATAATCATAACCATCTAATTTTTTTAACATTGAATTTAGACTGCCAACTTGCAACTACTTAAATGGTTAGGATTGCTCGATCAGAGTGATTCTTGAGCCATGCTCTATCAACCATGACCCCAACAAGTTTGAATAATTATCTAAGACAGTCCTACTCAATGCATTTACATGCCAAGAAGATGAGCCACCACCAATTTGAAAATGATTGCGAGCCACCATATCGGTCTATTAGCGAAGAGGAATCATGCGATGGGAAATGAGGCGTGGGTTGTGTGGCCCACATCCTTCCACATCATACATGGGCTATCAATTCTGACAAGCGGCCCATGGTTCGATAATCAATACCATTGGTCATTATTTCCCACGACAGATTAATTGATTAGGACACATAAATCTCCTTGATATGACAATATTAACTTTTGATTTCTGGCCCACATATAGAATGTTTAGAAGAGAAATACAAAAATGGTACACATTCAACTAAAAAAGTCCCAACAAATGGTTGCTGGGATCTTCCAATCAAGGAGATTTTTGGAGCATTCCCCATCCATGGTGGGACTTAAAAGAGACCAAAGGTCTGGATTATTGAATCATGGGTCCCATTAGCAAAATTACAAAACCTAATACAGTGTGCAAAGATGTCGGCCACATGTTATGTAATTATTCCTTAATTAGGTATTATAAAATGCTAAGAATCTATTCAGGTTTTCAGCTTATAAAAGGTGGGCCATGAATCCCACTTTGAATGGATCATTCACCAATAATTTCTGATACTAGAAGAATATCATAACCCTTCAATAGTGGTCAAGAAATAGACAGCGAAGAGCGAACACGGCAACGATTCTCATCCAACAAGAAAAATGCCAAATATTATACTGCTAGGATTTATGATGCATGGGACATTTGTGGCGTGGCCCATTGTATCAACAGCTTGGATCATTGAGGCATGGGCCCCACTTGCACGAATTGATGGCCGATTTGGCAGGTATTTTAATGAGGACCCTCCAAACTTGTAGTTGTTGGTTTGTGTTTGTAGAAGGATATATGATTGATGCCAAAGAGAAGGAAATAAATGGTGTGTGGGGTATCCAAAATCTAAAAGGAATTGTTGTTGCTTGTTTACCTGTCATTTTGAAAATTCATTCAAGAGAATGTTATCAAGAACAGGAAAAGAGAGAGAGAGAGAGAGAGAGAGAGAGAGAGGATTCCATTCGCCAACGTGTTGCATGTTTGCCAGATCCAATCTACTCATCAAGAGGGTCCCACCATGTAGATTCCCTTTGTAAAAGTTCAGACTGGTCCACTCATTTAATGGTCCAAACATATAAATATTAGAATGTAGACCTTCCCTGATTACTTCTAACCGTCCATTTATTCTTTGTTCGCATGTGGCCCACTTGATAGAAAGACAGTTGATTCTTCAGTCAACGCATCTAAGCTATAACGATAGATCCACTTGGCGAGCAGCTAGGATCTCACACATGTACTTCCACCTTGGCACGTGTAAGTGAAGACCACCATAAACTAATATGTCTGAGGTGCGAAAAGAGGCAGCAGGGAAAAAAACATTCTACAAGAAACAACAAACCCTAAAAATCTGAAAATGATGAACAGGGTGGCAGCATTGCCAAGAAGGTTAGGACAAAATGGCATCCACTAGCAAGCACTAATAGTCTACTTTAATGAAGCTTGTCTAAATCAAGAAGGGTTGCTTTCGGTATTTAAGTGGGCCAAAACAGTGAACATTGTTGTAAAAAAGGGATGTATGTGTCCAAAATCACTAGACAAAGAAGCAACCCAAGGATTTTGAGTAGGTATTTGTGCAGGCCACCATGGTTACACTTCATTGACCCATTTCTTTATGTCAATCTAGTGGGATTTTAATATTTCAACCAAGTATATATGCCATTTTTGTAATTTCATTCTCAATACTTCATAAATACCACTAAAACAAGGTTTCGTACATAATTCCGTAGGCGTGTATAATGCAGTTCATTTACGTGCCACCACATGTGCCAACATGGTAAACAGACATGAGCCGCGGCTCGGTTTGAGTAGACAAGGAAAAACTTAATTTGGTCATGACTCAGTTAGGACTAAAAAGAATTAGACTTGGTTCTAACCAAGCATTTTTTTTTTCTTTTTTATTTTATTTATGGGTAAGTTCACACACCCCATTGTTAGTACACCCACCCAACCCTGTTAGTCACATCACAATGTTAGCCACCCCACCATGGGAATCGATACCATGAACTTAGTGTTGAAAGGAGGCTATCTTCACTCAATCTGCCACTTGAGCTATGGACCTGGGTGGGATTCTAACCAAGCGTATGACTCAATTTACCAAGACTCGACAATAATTGATCAATATTATTGAAAACATTCAGAAAACTCAAAAATAAATGAATAGAGAAATAAAACAATCGAGTTACTTGTCTCAACTCAACTCAAGTTCTTGATTTTTTGTTTATTTTTAGCATTATTTTTTAAATATGGGCTTGAGATGCAAGCCATTCCCAAGGTGGGTTGGAACCTTAGATGCCTGACCAAATTAAAGATTAGGCTTGTCCATTTATTAAGTGGCCCAAAGTTTACAAAACAATCCGGCTCTAATAGAAAAGCTTCGCTGACTGGACCAACCTAACTTTTTGGGTGCATGCTGAAGATTCATTGTGGGCCTTTATTATTATTATTATTAATGGCTAGGATCATGAGCATGCATGTTAGTCCTTGTTTACATGACGCAGCCCAAACCAACAAGTGAGATGCCAACATATGTCGGCATACTCGTACGAAAGTTAAGGAAGAAAGCTACTCACAGCTGGAGAAAAGGATTGTAAAAATCATAGATACCTGTATACAGAGGACATATACCCTGCTGGAAAGGTTAGGTACTAAAATGTAGGCATGACCAAAACCCTAAAGGTGGTCGTCTGTTTCAAGACACATGACTAGCAGATACAAAGCATGCTCGACTTACAACGTGTAGAGGAAACCTTGCTAGAGAGTTACCATTGTTGGACTCTTGTGTTGAGAGATTTGCACCTTGAAAGCATACGTGTGACATCCCCAATGACTATGAAATCGAAGTTTGAAAGTAGAAACCCATCCGAAGACAGAGACTTTGTCACTTACGGTAGTATAATGCCTAAATGATATCCTGAATCCTAATTAAACACATGCAACACAATAAACCCACTATCTAATTGGAAGATCATCCACCGAAGCTATGAAATCTTACACATGGCTAGCACCTCCTATAAAAGCAGCATAAAAAGAAGAGCTTGGAGCCTCACACTAACACAATCAACATAACTATTTTCAGCTCAATGATGTCTATCTTTTCTAGCTCAACATAGCTTATCTTTTGTCCCTAATGGACACCTACTTAGTTCAAACCTTTCCGCTTCTATCTAACACCATGCTACAACAAGTTTGGATTGTTTAGCTTATTTTGTTTTAGTTTTTCACTTCTGTCCATTGCATCGCTGCAGCAAGTTGGCTTAGTTTTCAAGCTCAAGAATTCCATTTATCATACATTTCTAACTCAAGAAAATCGGATTTGAATACGTGATATTTACCCAATTCAAAATTTTTACTTGATTACTTGATCACTTGGCTTTTAGTCGGATCAAATGTAGATGTAGTGTCCATATCTACTTACCCAATTAATCGAAGGCACTTTTGTAAGTTGCCCCATTAATTATATTTTTAACTAATATACTAAATACTAATATATGAAATAAACTTCCTAAACTTTGCAATGGCATCTGATTTTTTTAAGGTATAACTTTTGTTGATTTTAATAGGTATTTAACTTATTTTAGTTTATAATTATTTATTAGTTGGATATTTACCTACCATCAATCCAATATCCGATTCATTGTTGGATATGGATACAGATTCGAATATTATCCAAAGAAGTTAGGTTGAGATAACAAATAGGATATTGGATAAGGATATTGCGATATCCAACCTGTTTACAACCCTAGGGGGAATGTCTCAACATTGGTATTGCTCGACGTGGATAATTAGGTTTTTTTTTTTGGTCAATCATGCAACCCACCCACCTAGTCAATCGCGTAACACACCCACCCAATCAATCATGCAACGCACCCACTGGCGCTGTCAGCAGCGGGGATTTCACCCTGATGGGTTTCAAGACTGAGACCCCTCATTGAAACTCCGCAGAGTCTACCAACGAGGCAAGGCCCCAAACCCAATTAGTGTTTTGTTAGGTATTCATGGTTTTTGTGTGCTTGTGGCCCAACTGATGAGTTATTCAGCCTGGTGAACGGCTAGAATTCTCCACATGCGTGCAAAGTCTAGCTGCATGTAACAAATGTAAGGATCACAAACAAGCAACTTGCCAATATTTTTTAATTGTCCATTTAAGTGGCCAACCTTTGGATCATTCCGTTGGTGTGATTTAGTGATAAAGCTGATAATTGGGTTTTTATTTTTATTTTTGGAGTATATCAGCATGCGACATGTATGGTGGACATGTGTGTAGCGGCACCTTTTGTTTACTCATGCGACTCTCTAAGGGAGCTCAAAAAGGCATTTCACCCCCATTTATTTTCAAATCCTCTCTCAAAGAAAGCATTTCATTTACAGATACATTTACTCCCATTTTCATTTTATTTCCATGCATTTACTATAATTCAAACACACCTCAAATGCCATTTACATCCATTTACTTGGGAGTTCTCCCCATACCTCCATTTACTCCAAATGGCCCCAAACTTAAATTAGACTGACTAAATTGTGAAACGTACTATCCCTAAGTAATGTTGCCAAAGTAATATTGGTTGAGCAATCCTAACCTCTGATTTGTGGAAACTTGTTTGTTGAAATAGGATCATTGGATATTTTTCATTTTTAATCGTCCAATAAATTTCCATCAATCTTATGGTCACATAATTAAATTTATCCTAATTTTTTATTACCCTGCATCAAAACTGGGACCCCTATAATGTGGACAGTTTAATTTGAATTACTTGCATGGCTCATGTGTAATTTATAAGTAATTTCTAAGTGCCTGCATATCATCCATCACTCTCCCAACTGATCCCAGACAAATCTACACAACATGTCCAAATGTTAATGAAATTTACCATCCATCTCACCAAAGCCTTCTCCCTGCATATGCTACATGTGCTTGGCACATGACATGTCGAAAAATCATGTTTTCTCCTGACCGACCTATGATCACCAATACCCATTGGACACGTGTCCACTGTGGATTTTGAATGTGTCCTAAAAATACCATGATTGAATGATCAAATGATCAAATCTATCTTATGAAGTGCATGAAAAATGGATAGGAAGAGTGTGAATGGGTTTACTGTTCATTTCGTAGCCCATTAATAAGATATATGTAATCACATCAAGTTGATTTTATGGACATGAACAATCCATGGCAAGGTTTGAAGGCTCAAGTCCCATGCAATTCATCTGAGTTAACTCGAACTCAGTTGGACCCAATTAAACACTACGGGTCAGAATTGAAAATGGGGGGTGGGGGGACTTGGCCCACTTGGCCGTGTTGTGACTCGACTTAGGACGAAATGAGTCAGTTAGAGTTGCCGAGTCTTAAAACCATGATCAATGATGGACCCTCATATCCAATGGTCCACCATGATTGTAGGTGGCTCACGTGGTCGCATAGAGGAATTCGAACACAGTGAAGGGCATTAAACAATGAGAAGAAGATCATTGTCTTTCTTAAGCAGGTAAAACCTTGAAGTCATAAGAAAATAAAAGAGAAAATTCAAGCATTTTATTGAGTAATGTGTGTATGATTTCTCAATTACATTGCAAATAAAGAAAACTCAAACTTAATTTTAAATTATCCAAAATAGCTAAAATTTAAAAATTACCCAAAATAATAAAACTTTTCTAAAGCCTAATTTGCAAAAAAATAGAAAGTTTAGATAGACGTTATTGGAGGAGTCTTATCATAATTACCAGTAATTTCTAAAAAGACAAAAATCTTAAAACTCTAAAAATAAGGAGATACAATAAAAATCGAAATTACTAAAAATAATAAATTTTCTAAAATTATAATTTTAACCTAGAATTGAGTGTTTTCCTGCGAAGTGGAGGTACACGACTGCTATACTAGTCGATTGACCCTGAAACTATCATTACATAAATATCAATAGGTTGTGCATTTCATGACGATGCCTGGATCAAAAGTTGGGGTTGATTTACGGTTCAAACTTTGATCAAAGGCAATTTCTCCCTACATATTTGAAATGAGTTTCTTTAATCCGGACACACATGGGGCCCAATTACATCATGCCTACGTAGGACTGGGCTTGAATTTAACGAACTACTTTCGCTTTGATCACTTAGGCTTCTTTTGGTCTAGCCATGCAAAGAATGCGTCTGAGGCACATCCTACATCAAATTCACTCTGGATGCTTTAGATTTGTATTCTTCTTTCATTAGAAAAATCTCTCCTTAAAAAATAACTAAAAAAGAAAAAAGAAAAAAAAAAGAGAAACCTCTCAATCTAATGGATTGATAAATTACAGTTATAAAGACGCAACAAACCAGTAGGAAACATTGTTAGTGTATAAGTTAATAACAAGAAATGATCTAATTCCTATTCACATAGTAGTATTCCGCTGCCGTCTGAAAATAAGAGCAATCAGCTGATAATAAATTGGACTTTTCTTATTGTGATCGTGTCCATCCATTTTTGCCTATCACTGACTGGACGGATTAGGTCATTCAATAAATATGGTTTTTTCAAGGCACCTTATAAAGAGTGGACTGGACTAATGGACAGTCCTGATACATGATGTGGATGCTAACAATTCCAAATGCAATTAAGTGCATGGGGAAGGATCCCATGCACTTAGCTATATCATTCCTCTTAGTTAATTAGGGCATTCAAAAGCAATGAAAACATTAAACGGGATGTCTCATCCTCTTAAAGACATCCTCTTAAAGACATAAATGTCTCTTAGCTCATGTTGTATTATGTTCGGAAGAATCTGATATAAAACTAAGAATTGAAAATTAAAAACCATAGGAAGAAATGCATGAAATACAGTGCAAATTAATAATCATAAATCTCTCTCTCTCTCTCTCTCTCTCTCTCTCTCTCTCTCCAAAGCTTTCAACGATGTATTTTAGATGGGATGATGAATTTATATTTTACTACTACCCTTTTGATAGATCCATTATTTCTTTATTATTTGATAATATATATCATTAGAAGGTTGTATTTTGTATGAGAAATGCTCCAGTACTATCAAACCACTATTAAGTTATAGTGCTCCTCCTAGTTGCAATGGGATATTTAAAGAGTCTAATCTATTGATCTACTATCGTTTAGGTCCAGCACACATTTCATGGGCTCTACCATGCAAACATCACACTGATTTGACGAATAATAACAATTTGATCAATGGTTTTTAACATGGACGGTGACGATTGTTAGGGTCCATCATGAATTGCTTATGAAAGAATCAATTTTGTTACGCAATCATAACCATCTGATCAATACCTTGCAAAAATGATATCTATAGAAAAAAAGGCCGAATCATGAGTGGATTGGATCATCCGATCAGTTTTCATACTTGCCCATTAAATATTTTCTGGACTTAATGGACGCTTCAGATTGATTGGACTGTCCAAGTGAATCGATGCAACTATTACAGTGATCTCACCAAAAGTCGGAAAGGGTGTATTTATCACAGAGAATAGTTGTATATCCACAAAATATTATATTATGAATTGAATATTCTTCTTTCTTTTTTCAATTGTTTTGTCAGCATCATGTCTGAAGACTTGAATTATCGTTTCCATAAGATGTTATTTGCTTGGATCTATACATTATCATCATAGATTTTGGCGATGGGACATATGATAGTGGAGGGATGTAACATCATTGAGAAAGTGCATGCTCTTCTACTTTTCTTGACACATGTGATGTGGGTCATGTTCCACATATCTATGTAAATCTCAATGAAAAGTAGAACCCAAATCAATTTGCATTTTGTAAGCAATTTTTTATTATTAAAATACATGTAGATATTATTCATGTAATTTCATGGATCAACCTCGTTTCAACACTGTGCTTTTGGTATCGATTCCTAAGTAGAGGTGGCTAACATTGCGGTGTGAACAACAGTAGGGTGGGTGTAGTAACCCACAAAGTTTCCTAATTACCGTGAAACTCGCAACTTGAAGTGACACGGCCGAGACTCAGTAAAACACCTGTTGAGTTTGACTTTTGGACTCAGTTGACTCAATTGACTAGAATTGCCTTTGTCAGACTCAAAGTGAGAGTGTCTCTCATTTTGAAATTTGCAATTGCATTTTCAATTTTCAAAAACTTCTAAAAACAAAGACTTTTCAACTTTAGAAAAGAAAAGGTTTTTCAATTCCATTTAAGAAATACAAAGCCTTAATTTAACCCTTTCTCCTGTTCAAAAAATACAAAACCCAAATCTATACATTCTACCAATCCTCCCATCATCTCCACCCATCTAATCCATTCTCAGGAAAACAACAACCAGAGGCTTTTTATAGATTGGAAATCATCAATCACAGGGTGTTTTTCCCCTTTTATTTCCTTTTGTGATTCGAAAATCATCCCCTTTTTTGTGATTATTTAACGTTTATTATTTTATTTACATCTATTCATTGAATTAAGTTATTTCATAATGACTTTTTTTTTTTTTTTTTAAAAAAATTCCTTTCTATTTCCATTCAAGAGAAAATGTGTATTTTTTCGTTATAATTATCATTATCATTCTATCTATTTTGGTGAAATGGGAAACAAGGTTATTTAGTGCTTGTTTAGTTGTGGGGGAATTCTTTCCCTAATTTTTATATTTTATGTTAGGGATTTAGAGACTGCAGTTTGTAGAATATATTATGTGTATTTCATTGAGAATGGTGGGAATATATAGAAAAGGTGAAAAACCTGAAGAGATCTAGAAGAGATTTTAACAAATTACATGAGTCCATCAATATAGCTCATAGTTCGAAAACTTGAAAACTCGACTCCATGTCTAGCTGGGTTAGGTTAACTCGAAAATCGGAGCAATTATTTACTTGACACGACTCGATAGTTTAATAATTAATTTAAGTTAGTTAGTTTGCTAGAAAATTTTATAAGTAGTTTGAAAGGGTAAAATTAAAAAAAAAAAAAAAAAAAAACCCTCTTTGCATATTGGTATATTGGTAATGAGAATTTGGGTTTTGAGCCTCTCTGAAGAGGTCACTCCTTCAACTCCTATCATGTGTAACTTTTTTTTTTTAATAAATAAAAGTCGGTTGCCGACGGGGCAAGTGTCTTAATCGAGTCATGTCAAGTCGTGTCGAGTCGCCCAAGTTTTTGAGCCTACTCGATGAGCCATGTCGACTTCCGAAGGAGTCCGGCTTGTTAGAAAATTTCTAAGAGACTCGACTTGAAATGTCGTAAGTCGTGTTAACTCAGTCATTGTTCGAATTATCCTCGATATTATCAAAATATCTTCGATATTATCTTTATCTCCAGCTCAATAATAATGATAACACTAGTAGTGATACTGATGACACTGGTAGTATAAAAAATTTCAAGTATCGGCAATCTATCGCTAAGTATCGCCAATGTATTACCAATATTTTCGATTGTGTAAATTCTAGTTGTCGCTTGTATCACCAATGTATCAATATCTTCAATTTATTGTCAATATTTTTTACCGTGTAAATTTCAGGTGTCACTTGTATCGCCAGTGTATCGACGATATTTTGATAATATCCTCAATGTATCTATATCACCAAAAAATTGTTTATTAAAAAAATTCAGTTTCAATTTTTTTTATGGGTGTATATATAGTTGCATGTGATCAAATTGTCGACGATATTACCACTACCACAACATGGGCGATATCAAGACCACATTCTTTCAGTCTCCTTTTCAGTTGTCGATGATTTCTCAATGAAATATCGTGTTGTCGATATTTTATAATACTGATTAATATTTGGATGGACCGTATGATGGTTAGATGAATAGATGTGATTGATGGGATGGTTGTACTGATTTCTTACAACAACACATGCTTTTACGCCCCCTATTAAATGGAAACTTATTATGTATGCATTCTTTTTTATTTCTAAATATGCAAATATGTGTATTTTAACATCTCTTGCATTTTCAGTTATCGACTGATATTATTAATGATATCGATATTGTTTTTGTATTCCTGGCCAATGGACCTTGTAATGATACCGATACTTCTAACATTAGACTCAGCCAAGTTTCCAGTTGAGTCATCAACGTATCGTATGCTCTAACATCGACGAATGTTAGAGTTGGAATAATATTTAATAGGGAATGATAAAATTTTATTTAGTTGGATAGACACTTCACGCTAGCAAATTGTGCACCTATCTAGAATTGAGGTATGCAGATGACCTGTGAACTTGGAACCATTAGGAAGCCTAACCAACTAGCAAAAAACCTGATTCACAATAAGGCCATAGGCCTCTCACTAAGCCATTAGAGCTTCATGAGTAAGTTTAGAGAGAAATCCCCCACTCTGGTGACAATAATAACCCTGTGCCATTTATAAGGACATTAGTATGCCATGGAATTGCAGACACACAAGTGGTGACAATGCTGCCAATTGGACTCATGTCAACAAGCCCATGTATTGGATAGGGCTCCCAAGTCGTTGGGATCAAAAGTGTAAAAACTGTGAACTAGGCAACAATCCCAATATTGCTGCCCAAACTTCTACAAATCTAAGCAAATTTTAGGATCTCTCCCAAGATCTTCTTAAATAGTAGTAAAACAAACATTTTACCCCTCTAAGGAGTGAAATTACCGGTTTTATCATTTATTAATACAAATTCATGATGGCATGTATCCTTTGACTATTCAGATCATACTATATGACATGTTTGCCCTCCAAATTGCTACAAATTACCAAAAATTAGGCCAATTTCTATAAATACGGACCCACCTCTCTCATATGAGACAATTTAGATCCATCAAGATTTTAGAGCTAGCAAAGAGAATAAGAGTGAGTGTAGAGAGTGAAAGTAAGTGTAGAGAGTGTGAATAGAACAAGAGTATGCCCCATCTATCCAAGTAATCCAATCCAATGCATACAAGCCATCTCAACAATTTAAAATCGATGAAGTAGGGTCGGGATTCAAAATTTACGATCATCTCCTCCTAGGAGTGCCCTAACTCTCATTTCCTTCTCCCACATCTCCACATGCATAGTGGCAATCGGGCCATCCACTTCATTTATTTTCTGTTCATATATATATATATATATATATATATATATATATATATACACACACACACACACACACACACACATATTTCCTCTCTCCTCATCCCCTTGCTTAAGGTTTGAGTAACCCTTGATTGTATGCTCTACACCTTGCCGAACTTCCATATCCTAATGCATCAGAAGTCAAGTCTTACATGAACCTTTTACCTTTTAATCATCCACATATTGTATTTATTTTTCTTTTCTAGCTGTTATTATCCTCGAACTTATCCTAAGTTGAGACATCACAATCTCCTTAGTGGTGATTTGAAGGGTAGCAACATATTAATTGCTAATATTATACGTACACATGCACACACCACACATTATTAAATCATTCGCATACTGCATTTGCTCTTCTTTTCTTCTATTTTTTGTAGCTACTATCTTCTCTAGACTCATATATAGGTTGAGATATTGTAATCTCCTTTGTGGTGATTTGAGGTCTTCCAAAATCCTGAAAATCCTTGAAAAAAATCCTAAATCCCTTAGAGTAAAAGACCATGTACAAGCACGGGTGTTTGAGGGTGCCTAATCCATTCTCTCACTATTACTGAGGTCTTTACCTATAATCTCTAGTCATTAACCTTATCCACAAGTCATCATAAGTTAGCAAGTCCTTCGATTCTCTTTAACCCAAAGCGATTCTACAGGTTTATTCGACCATTGATTTTAGGCCTCTATCGGCTAGTGGTGATTCAAAGTCTCTTAAACGCACTATTTTAAGTCCATGTAATATCCATCAAAAGCCAAGTCACAAAAAACATGAGATGGCATTTGGGTGCGCATGCTTGCCCATGCATGGGATGACGTCCACCGGTTGATACATTGGGTATCTTAGGGGAACTTGGAGTAAGTATAAAATTCTATTTTAATTCCTAGGTTAAAATTCTGTTTTCCATTCCTTGATTAAAAGTTGGGGAAAATTTCTTGAGGAAACGTTAGAAATCCTTCTTTTTTTTTTTCTTTTTTTCTTTTCTTGTTAGTCATGCAAGCACCCACCCTGTTAGCTGCGCAACACACCCACTCGGTTAGTAACACAATGCACCCACCCACCAGTGGGTTAGTGTGTCTCCTTAGCACTTGAACCTAGGAATTATATAAAAACTATCAACCAAACACCGTTATGAGAGTGAAGATCTATATAGATGGTTCAAATCATCGAACCACAGTAGTATGCGTAGGCAGCGACATATGTTGGGTGCGTTTCACACAAACCTTCGGATCTCGCCCCCCAATACACTAGAATTATGGACTATGCTAATGCAATAATCAAGAATAAACATCAACCACACGAACACAAAGAGTTTTTACGTGGAAAACCCTCGAAAGAGGTAAAAACCACAGGACCTAGTCCAGATCAACAATCCACTATCTCAGGGAACTGTTACAACCGATCACAAGCACACACCACTTGGATTAAACTTCTTCACCACGCAGAGATGGATAAACTACAAGAGAATAGTAAAGGGAGAAACGATCGCACCGATCACGAGGACGTAAAAGCGCTGAGACGACCAGTTGCGCAGAAGAATCCTTCTTCAAGCAACTTCTCCCTTCTACAAGCTTCCTCTTTCTCTCTCTTCTCTTTCTCTTTTCCTCTTTTTCTCTCTTTCTCACCTTGGACGTGTTAGCAACCCAATGGGATACCCTAATCCCGTTTTGGAACGCTTAAGTACAAAAAATGGAGGAATTAGAGCCAAATATGGTAACTGCGTACAAGCAGTCCGCGGCGGGTCGGGCGCCCGATCAGCAGACCGTTGGGCGCCCGGCCAACCAAAAAAACCATCCAGCGAGAAAACACATAAGAGAAACTAATTTCGGGCGCTCGGACCAAACATGGTCTGGCGCCGGGTCACTTTGACCGTCGGGCGCCCGGCTGTCGCTAAAAGTGTCCAGCAACGAAGCTGCCTGTCCGGACCAATTTCGGTCGCCCGGGTGCCCGGCCACTCCCAGTCCACTCTCTCTCCTCTGACAAAATGAGGAGGAAAACTCCATCAAATCTCTCCCTTTCTGACTCAGGAGAAATTCGCCTTCTTCAAGCCAGCCAGGTTTTTACAAACCTCAAACTTGCCCTTGAGCAAAGCCTTGGTCATCATGTCTGACCCATTATCGTCCGTATGGACCTTCTCAAGCTGTAACACCTTCTGTTCTAAAGTATCCCTGATCCAGTGATACCGAATCTCTATAGTACTTCGACTTGGAATGCTGACTTGGATTCTTGCTCAAGTGTATAGCACTTTGGCTATCGCAATAGACCACGTGCTCCTCCTGCTTCAGGCTGAGTTCCTGTAAGAACCTCTTTATCCAAAGCATTTCTTTGCATGCTTCTGTGACTGCAATGTACTCGGCCTCTGTCGTCGACAATGCTACGACCTTTTGTAGCTTGCTCTGTCAAGAGACCGCTCCCCCTGTAAACGTGAACATGAACTCCGATGTAGACTTCCTGGAGTTTATGTCACCTGCCATATCTGCATCTGTGTAGCCTTCTAACATAGGTTTTCCGTCACCATAGCATAGGCTCAACCTGGATGAGCCCCTCAGATACCGTAGTATCTACTTCACCGCTGCCCAATGTTCCTTGCCAGGATTGACAAGATACCGGCTGACAACACCAACCGCATATGCTATTTTTGGGCACGTACACACCATAGCATACATCAAACTTCCTACCGCTGATGCATAGGGTATTTTCCGCATCTCTTCTACTTCCGCCTTCGTCTTGGGACACTGCTTGTCGCTCAATTTGAAGTGACCATCCAGTGGAGTACTGACCGGCTTCGCTGCATTCATGTTGAACCGCTATAGGAATTTCTCAATACACAGCTCTTGTGACAACCAAAGCTTCCTGCTGCTTCTGTCACGGGTTATCTCCATTCCTAGGATCTGTTTGGCTGGGCCCAAGTCTTTCATCGCAAACGACTTGCCCAACTCTTGTTTCAGCCTGTCAATCTTCTTGATGTCTTTTCCCATGATGAGCATGTCATCAACATACAATAGCAGAACTAAGAAATCACTGTCTGAGAACCTGCGAGTGAACACACAGTGGTCCGACTCTGTTTTGTCATATCCATGCTTCAACATGAACGAGTCGAACTTCTTGTACCATTGCGTAGGAGCTTGCATCAGCCCATACAAACTCTTCTTAAGCCTGCACACCGTATGCTCTTTGCCCTTAACTTCGAACCCTTCTGGTTGACGTATGTAGATCTCTTCTTCCAGGTCACCATGGAGAAAGGCAGTTTTGACATCTAACTGCTCTATCTCCAGATCTATGCTAGCCGCCAACCCAAGCAGCACCCGTATGGATGTCATCTTCACCATTGGTGAGAATATCTCCTCGAAGTCTATTCCTTTTCTCTGACCAAACCCTTTCACCACAAGTCTAGCCTTGAACCTTGTCTGTGAATTCTTCTGCTCATTCTTCTTTTCTGAACACCCATTTGTTGCTCAGAGCTTTCTTGTCCTTAGGCAATTTCACCATATCATAGGTGTGGTTCTTATGTAAGGATTCCATCTCCTCTTGCATAGCTTTCAACCACTTCCCCTTATGCTCGTCGGCTAAGGCCTCAGAATAGTCTTCTGGCTCTCCTCCATCAGTGAGCATAATGTACTCATGCGGTGAGTACTTCTTGAATGAATGTCTGTCCCTTGATGTCCTCCTCACCTGCGGCTCAACAGGTGGATCAAGTTGGGGCTGCTCCCCCTATCCATCTTCTGTAGGGACTCCCTCATCCTCTGCACCTTGCTGTACTCCCCCGTCATCAAGCACCAACGGGAGGAGTAACTGGATCCATGTCCTCCAGTTCACCTGAACTGGGTTGGGTCTTCACTGGCTTTTCAATGTCTTCTATACACTGATCTTCAATGAAAACCACATCTCTACTCCTGACGAGCTTCTTCTCGGTTGGATCCCACAAGCTGTAACCGAACTTCTCATCACCGTACCCTAAGAACACACACTGCCTGATCTTCATATCGAGCTTGGACCTCTCGTCCTTTGGAACGTGAACGGATGCCCTGCATCCAAACACCCTGAGATGACTGTACGATGGATCACGTCCAGTCCACACCTTCTCAGGTACTTCTCCATTCAACGGGGCTGATGGAGACCTGTTTATCAAATACACCGCTGTGTGCATTGCTTCTCCCTAGAACATCTTGGGCAACTTTGCATGGGATAACATGCATCTGATTCTCTCTACAATGGTGCGATTCATTCTCTCAGCCACACCATTGTGCTGGGGGGTCTTGGGAACTGACTGTTCATGCCGTATACCCAGTGACTTGCAGTACTCATGGAAGTCACCTATGTATTCACCACCATTGTCAGTGCGGATGCACTTCAATGATCTGCCTGTCTCTCTTTCGACCATAGCATGAAACAGTTTAAACACACCAAAGACCTCGTCCTTGGATTTCAAAGCATACACCCAAACCTCCTAGATGCATCATCTATAAAAGTGACAAAATACAATGCCCCACTCAAGGTTTTTGTCCTCATAGGACTACAAACATCAGAGTAAACCAAATCTAATGCATGTACTTTATTAGTATGAGAAGCAGTTTTAACAAAAGAAACTCTATGCTGTTTCCCAGATAAACAGTCAATACAGGTTTCGAGAGGTATACCTGTCACGTCTGGAAGGAGCTGCTTCTTCGCTAGTAGCTGAAGCCCTTTTTCACTCATGTGGCCTAGACGCCTATGCCACACGTCAGTAGCTGAATCCTCTGCTGCGTTCAATCCACTCTTGCATACACTGACACTTGCCTTGTAAAGAGTGCAACACTTCTTTCCTCTGGCAGCAATCAACGAACCCTTGATGAGCTTCCAGCGCCCACCCGCAAACCGGCTTTCATGGTCATCATCATCCAGCCTTCCCATCGACATCAAGTTGAGACGAAGGTCTGGAATATGTCACACATCCCTGAGAACCAATGTGCAGCCCACATCGATCTTCAAACAAATATCACCGACCCCTACGATCTTCGAAACACCAGAATTTCCCATCTTCACCGTCCCATAGTCACCTGACTTGTAGCTTGTGAAGAAATCTCTGCGTGGAGTCGCATGAAATGAGGCTCCCGAGTCTATCACCTAGTCAGGTGTCCTGACTCGAAGCCGTGAGATAAATATCATGATCTAGCCGAAAGAATAACAACAACGTCACCATCTGAGGCGACCGCAGTAAAATCTGATTCATCTTCCTTCTCCTTTCCTTTACCCTTCTTTTCACTCTTCTTCTTGTGACATTCATGCTTATAGTGGCCCTTCTTACCACAATTCCAGCATTCAACATCTTTCCTGGTAACTGACTTGCCTCTTGATTTATCTCGGGCCTTTCCGCCCTTTCTGTTCTTTCCTCTCTCCCGATCTTGTGTCACAAGGGCCTCTTGTTGAACAGGCCCTAGGGACTTCCTCCTTGTCTCCTCATTGAAGAGACAACTTGTTACCTGATCCATGGATACCTTTCCGTCTGGTGCGGAGTTACTTAGAGACACCACCAATGTCTCCAACTGTCAGCAATGAGCTAAGCAGTAGCAAAGCCTGAAGTTCATCATCCAGGACCATCATTCATAGGCGGAGAGCTGGTTCACAATATTGCTGACCTCATTCATGTGTTCAGCCATAGAACCACCATCTTTGAACTTGAGATTCACAAGTCGTCTTATCAGGAAAATCTTATTGCCGGCTGTCTTCCTCTCGTACAACCCTTGCAATTTCAGCCATAGGCTAGCGGCTGAGGTCTCTGTAGATACATGGTGGAAAACCGAATCATCCAACCATTGTCTAATGAACCCCACCGCCTTCCGGTCCACTTTCTTCCAATCATCATCTGACATATCCTTTGTCTTCACCGATATGCCTAGAATTGGAGCATATAGGTCCTTGCAATAGAGCAAGTACTCCATCTTAGCCTTCCATATGGTCCAGTTAGAACCATTGAGGCTGATCATCCTTGATGAGCCACCTTCCATAATTCAGAACCGATCCCACACCTGTTCAAACAACCTGAACGCTCTGATACCACTTTGTTGGGTGCGTTTCACACAAACCTTCGGATCTCGCCCCCCAATACACTAGAATTATGGACTATGCTAATGCAATAATTAAGAATAAACATCAACCACACGAACACAAAGAGTTTTTACGTGGAAAACCCTCGAAAGAGGTAAAAACCACAGGACCTAGTCCAGATCAACAATCCACTATCTCAGGGAACTGTTACAACCGATCACAAGCACACACCGCTTGGATCAAACTTCTTCACCCACGCAGAGATGGATAAACTACAAGAGAATAGTAAAAGGAGAAACGATCTCACCGATCTCGAGGACGTAGAAGCGCTGAGACGACTGTTGCGTAGAAGAATCCTTCTTCAGGCAACTTCTCCATTCTACAAGCTTCCTCTTTCTCTCTCTCTTCTCTTTCTCTCTTCCTCTTTTTCTCTCTTTCTCACCTTGGACGTGTTAGCAACCCAATGGGATACCCTAATCCCGTTTTGGAACGCTTAAGTACAAAAAATGGAGGAATTAGAGCCAAATATGGTAACTGCGTACAAGCAGTCCGCGCTGGGTCGGGCGCCCGGTCACCAGACCGTCGGGCGCCCGGCCAACCAAAAAAACCATCCAGCGAGAAAACACATAAGAGAAACTAATTTCGGGCGCCCTGGACCAAACATGGTCGGGCGCCCGGCCGGTCATCGGGCACCCAGTCACTTTGACCTTCGGGCGCCTGGCTGTCGCCAAAAGTGTCCAGCAGCAAAGCTGCCTGTCCAGACCAATTTCGGTCGCCCGGCCACTGAAGGGCCTGGGCGCCCGGCCACTCCCAGTCCACTAGCTCTCCTCTGACAAAAATGAGGAGGAAAACTCCATCAACATACACATTGGATCCTGTGTCAACATTGGCAAAATGAACTCTTATTCCAGCATTTATTACTAAAAAAATGATATTTTTAGTGATTTTTACCTATTCAAATTGTTTAGAAAATCCAATTTATTAAGTGCTTAAATTAAATTTCAATTAAATATATCTCCCCTCCCTTTACTTAATGCTAAAGGCTGAATGTTGAAAGTGGGGTTGCATTAGAATTCCTTTTCACTTTTGACTAAAATATTCCTAGGATTATTTTGAAATTACAATTTAGCACTTAAATTAATTCTCAGAGCTTATTTTTCAGTTTATCAAACAACACCTAAAATGAGAGGTGTGCAAATCTAGTGAGAGCTATGCACCAATCAATGTTACGGCTTTCTGTCTACAGATTCTACACGCCTTCATGTGTTCAGGTGGCACACAAGTGTGAGATCCAAGTGGTCCATTCGGTAGGCATGATCTTGTATATGACATGCCTAAAAACTCAGGCAAGCCTAGTAACCAGGTGGCTAAAATGTTAGAAATAAGTGGATGGCTTAGAAAAGCTTTGGCTGAGCTTTATCTGGCCATTCATTTGTTTCACACACCTGATTAGTAGACTGTTAATTTATTTTTGTACCAGGGCATCGACATGGTGGGAATCACTTAATGTACGGCTCAAATCTAGTAACCGTGTGTGCTACTGGGCACATGCATGGTTTGACATGCAAAAGGGCAGCCTCATAGACGCCTATGGGCGTAGCAAGCCTCTCAGAGAGATAATGTGATGGGTGAAACAGGTGATGTGAATGCACTCAGAGAAGCTTATGCACATGGTATCCATTAACTCAAAACAAATTGTCCAAGTTGTGGACCCACAATAGATAATTCATCATCCAAAAATCAGATTGATTGAACAATCTTAATCACTGATTTGGAGGCACTTGTTTGTTGAATTTGGACCATTGTCTATTTAGTAGTCACATGATTGTCATGATATGTGGCTTTTATGATTTTGTAAAAATTTCAGTAATTTTCCTTTCTTTTATTCTTATTTTTCCATTCTTTCTCTATTGTTCATTTTTCCAATATTTTATCCTTTCTAATATTTATTTAATAATTAAAAACTAAGGCGAATCAAGTAAAGACTTGATTGAGTCTTCAAGTGGACTCAACTCGGCTTAATGTCGAGTCAAGTCAGGTTTTCGAATTTTTGAACTATGGTTTAAGATGGATGGTCTCACTTTAGGTACATTGGCACATATGGCTTATGTGACGCATGTTCAATAAATGTTTTAATCGTGTGCTTTATAGAGTAAAGGTTAAAATCAACTTTTTATCCAAATTTTCTTATACAAAACATAACATAGCTACTTTGTTGGACAACCTTGTTTCTATGTTTATTGGAATTAGTGCCAAAGTTAGTTGACAAACCATAAGCATGTGCCTATCTTAACAAAGTTGTAGAAAGAAAACTTTTTGAGTAACCAAACAAGCCCTAATAACATTCTTGAAGTGAACACACTCCCCATTTTCCATTAGGCAAGATAAGGGGAGACTATGAAGTGACATGAAACTCATGGTTAGAAGGAGGTAAGGGCATGTTTGGAGTACCAGATTAAATGATATGGAATTGAATTAAATGGAATTAACACAATAATTATTGCACAATGATTGCATGTTTGCAAATACAATGGTATTTTGACTGTGGAATCCCACACTCAGGATCAAATTCTTCATTTGGGAAAAACATTGTATTAAGTGAAACCTATGTTGCCTGCGACCCTATGGCTTAGTGGTAAACTCACAAGAGTTTCAACACGAGGTCATGGGTTCGAGCACCCATTGTGGTGTGAGTGCGCGGGCACGTGTAGCTTGTATGAGTGCGTAGGGAAAAAAAAGTGAAACCTATGTTTGATGAACTATAGAATTGTAATTAACGAACTGGATTTCACAACTAATGTCAGTCATCTGCATGCATAGGCAACTCAATTGTCACGTGTAAAGGACGCATATGGATGGACAACATAAATAAAACAGATGCATCAATGTAAGGCCCATTGATATAAGTGAATTTTGAAATCCACCAGAAATCCCGTTATATCTCCTACTAGAATTGAATGTTACAATACTTGGATTAATTCAATCCATCCCATATTTTCCAAAAGCTTGATGAAATTTACATCGAGCCAAATGCAATTCCATACCACCTAATCCCCACTTAATCCTACATTTCAATCAGGGCCCTTAAGATTGGTACTTGTCCTCTTCTCTCGTTATTAGGAAAGAATAAACGGAGTTAGATACCCCAATCCTTTTAATAATGTGGGGTTGAGCACCATTTTAAAATAGTGTAACACCATGGGCTCATGAAATATTTTTTAAAGATATATTTCACATCATTTGATGGTTTTGCATGACTAGGAACGACCCATGCTGAGTTTTTTATTCGTGTCCGTTTATACTTCGATTGAATTGACATGTAATTCATAAATGTGATTAGAGCTTAGTGTTGTGCATATCAAAGATGTATCAATATAGAATTTAGCATATACTTAAACTAGAATAAGGTGGTTTTCATGCGATTAAAATAATATCATGACTTGTATGCTCGTTAGGCGTTTCCATCTGGCTGATTGGATGCTCTAATCTTTTCTTAGTTTAATACTTCACTCGCTACTTAACAATGCATTCGGTTTTCCAATTAAGGTTACATTAGAAATTAAAAATTCCAATGAGGAATGGTCTGTCGTCGACATGCTGTTTTTAAAAGATTGATGGCCATATTCGCCCCAGCTTGACTTGAAAACGCCATTCTGCTTAATGTGAAATGCTATGTGAGTGCAACATGTTTCTGCTGGAATTGCAATTTGGGTGCTCTTCCAAAGTCACTCTAACACATTAGTCTGAATGAATCTAGAGGTTTTTCTAGCTCCCGTGGCATGGAATTTTAATTCTAGTTTTAAGAACAGTGATATGGTTTCCTATAAGAAAAAGAAAAAAGAAAAAGGAAAAAAAGATTTCATTAGGAGAATCCATTTTCTTGGTTTTTTTTTTGAATTTATGTCCTTCTATCACTCATAAGGTACAAGTCCACCTGGTTCGACCACAAGTCACGGTCCACTCAGTGGATAACTTCGAACCTTTCATGTGCTTGCGACATCCAACTCGTCCAACAGGTTGGCCCCATCATGAAGATCACCTTCTGTAAAGATCAGACACATCTACTCATTGAGTGGACAACACTTGTATTTTTCTATTGTTTTCTTTGGTGTAGCCCACCTGATGAGTAGATTGGGCTGTTTTTAGTGCTAGGTGATCCTCCTGGTGGGACCAACCTATTGAAATGGTTGGATGTTGCATGCACTTGATAGGTTTGAAATTATCAGCTGGCTGGACTGTAAGTTGTGGTCCAACCAGTTGGACATAGAGGCCTTCTCATCATTGAGATGTTTTCTTTTCTTCTATTCTTTGTATCACACGGCCTGATCTTTGTGTATCCATAAAGATGCTAATACCACACGCGTGTGGATACCCTCCATTGGCATGCAGGTACACGTGCCATTATAGAATAGCAGTGTGAGATCTGAGCTTTCCATCAGGTGGGCTACACTGTATAGATCTTCTAGGCTAACATTCAGACCGCTTCAAGCCTCGAGTGGGCCACATCATATGAAAAAAATGGACAGCTAGAGAATAGTGTTTTAACTGTTAGTCTAATTTGTATATTGTGGCCCACCTGAGGAGTGAAGTGGCCTGATTTTTTTTGGAGAGAATCTAAGCATCATTTCCAACCAGATGAAAAGTTCAGATCTTGCACAGGTGTTCTACATTGGCAGGTGTGGCTGCATGTGGATGAGTAAAGCTCCACAAGGGTGTGGAATTAGCATACCTGACCATATGCTTGCTCATAATAATAGTGATGGACTGCACATGAGCCATCTTATTCCCTGCCGTTTGCCAACTTAGGTCTTGATAGGGCCTTGATAAAGATGATAATGACATTGATGTGATAAAAAAGATGGTGATTTCATATTTAATAGTAATAACATTATTATTAGGGTTTTGTTCACATGCACTCTAATGCACGTTGAGCTATGGTGTTTGTGAGCTGTGTGTGTCCCACTGTGATGTATATGTGGAATCCACACCCCGCATCTTCTATGCTCATTCATGTTATGCATAGATTCCAAAATTCAGCCTGACCCATAACTCATTTGGGCCACACCAAAAGGGAAAATGGAGGACATTGGGGAGGCTGACGCCTACGGTAAAAACTTCCAGATGGAATATGGTGTCCACCATGTTTTGAATATAACATCCAAACCCTTCATCAGGTGTGAAACACCAGGCTAAAGGGGCCTAGTAAAAACCCATGCGATTAGAAGACCTAGTTCGGCTACGCCACGTGAATACATACGTTTTCCATGTGACTGTACATTGCTCTCCTTGTGTATCTCACTTAAATTTTGGATCAGGATGATTCTTGGTATGTACGGTGAACATGAGGTTTCACACCATATGCACGGTTTGGATTCCACATGCACATCACAGATGGGGCCCCCACACAGCTCAAAAGCACATTAACTTAGCTTTGGGCACGCATGGGAACAAAACCCTTACTATTATCATCATTGAACTATTGTTATAATTATAAAATAAAATAAAAATAGAATATTATGCCAATTTCCCCATTAAATGGATACATGTCTCATTAAGTAGTAGTATTGCACAAAGACTTCCCCCTCTCTTTCTCTCCTCTCCATTACCATGGAGTAGAGCTTGTTAGTATCCAAAAGCCCAAGAGTCTCCCCCCCTAACATGGACACCACCCTCTATAGGCCTAAGCCATCCAACTTCTTCTACTCCAATCTACAATCACAAGAAAGCTATCAAAGCTCCATCCAACCGCAATCCAACGGTGCATCGGCGAGCTCATCGGAGGAGTCTAGCGACCCCAGTGCAACCGGGAAATGGGCCGCTAGGCTTCTTCGAGAGTGCGCGAAGGCGGTGTCTGAAAAGGACTCTATTGGGATCCACCACCACTTGTGGATGTTGAATGAGCTCGCTTCACTGTACGGAGACTGTGACCAGAAGCTGGCGGCCCACTTCTTGCAAGCGCTCTTCTGTAAGGTGACGGAGGCCGGCGAACGATGCTACAAGACCATGACAGCAATTGCAGAGAAGAGCCATTCCTTTGAGTGTGCAAGGAAGGTGATACTTAAATTCCAAGAGGTAAGCCCTTGGACAACATTCGGTCATGTAGCCTCAAATGGGGCTATTTTGGAGGCCTTAGAAGGAGAGACTAAGTTACATATAGTTGATATTAGTAACACATATTGCACCCAGTGGCCCACCTTGCTAGAAGCCCTGGCCACCAGGAACGACGACACCCCGCAATTGAGACTAACGGTGGTGGCGACATCAGGCATGGCGGGATCCGTTGTGAGGGAAATAGGCCAACGGATGGTGAAATTCGCGAGGTTGATGGGGGTGCCGTTCGAGTTTCATGTAGTGAGTGGGTTAGCACGGCTCAGTGAGCTCACCAAGGAGGAGCTGGGGATACGGGATGATGAGGCGGTCGCGGTGAATTGCATCGGGGCCTTGCGACATGTCAATGTTGAGGATCGTGGATCGGTGGTCCACATGATTCGGTCAATTGGGCCCCGGGTGGTGACTGTGGTGGAGGAGGAAGCTGACTTCACCAGCTCTGGGGGAGATTTCTTGATGTGCTTTGAGGAGTGCCTGAGGTTTTATACTTTGTTCTTTGAAATGCTTGAGGAGAGCTTTGTGGCCACCAGCAATGAGAAGCTAATGTTGGAGAGAGAGTGCTCTAGGAGTATAGTTAGTGTGCTAGCTTGTGATGGTGAAGGTGGTGGAGAGTGTGATGTGAGGGAGAAAGGGATCCAATGGTGTGGAAGGCTCAAGGAAGCCTTCTCGCCGGCTCGGTACAGCGATGATGTAATCGATGACGTGAAGGCGCTCCTTAAGAGGTATAGATCAGGGTGGTCCATTGGGCCAGCCCAAATGAATGGTGATCATGGGCTTTATTTGAAGTGGAAAGAGGAGGTTGTTGTGTGGGCTTCAGCTTGGAAACCCTAGGATTCACTCAAAACCAATAAGCGTTTCATGCCATGGAATGTCTCTGAGGACACACCATGGTGCATGGGCGTATTATATACTTGAATATTTCATGTACCCATTTTCTTATGCTTGGCCTGGTTGTGTTTGTTGCTTCAAGCTCTCATTTCCTCCAATGATCATGGCCTCTCTCTCTCTCTCTCTCTCTCTCTCTCTCTATATCAAGATTGGATTTGTATCTTTTGTCACCTTTCCCTTTATATGTATGTGTATGTCAAGTACCCAAAGTGCATATTTATTCGTTTGAAATGAATCATAGGCATTTATGTTTGGATTGAAGCATATAAGGAACATTCATTCATTAAAAGTAGGCTAATTAATAGCCTGGTTATTTTGATTTTATCGGAGATATTATCACCATAGTTTTACAAATGCGAAAAGCCCAACACGACTCACCTGGGTCGAGAGTCAAAACGACTCGGCCAAATTTCACCAAGACTTGAGAAAAAATCCATCTGGTCATGACTCAGTCAATACTCTGAGAAAAACTTGACTTGAATAAATCAGCAAAACTCGATAAAACTCAATTTGACTCAGCAAAAAATGCGACATTGTCTACATATTATTTATTATTTTCAATATTAAATGATAACAAAAAAGACTCAGAAAAATCATACGAGTTTTTTAGAAACTTGCTTGAGTGTTCTAGTCCAGCCAACTCGAGTATGTTTCCAGTCGAGTTTTTGTGTTTTTAAGCTAGTGATCTTCACTTATGTATTCCTATCCTTCATCATCATATTTATACCATTTATACTGTGTTGGGAACACTTTTTCCTAATAAACTAAATAGTTTATGAAGGGCGTAGAATTTTGAATATTTTTAGGGCAAAAGAAGACATTTTAAATGAAGTCAGGGATATTTAGTAACAGAAAAATATTCTTGCTTTCCACGTAGAGTTTAGCTTTCGCTGGAAATAGGCTTTAACTTAATTTGTACCTGCAAAAGAAATTGATTCTTTCATGAAAGTAACCTGCCCCAACAGTACTAAGAGCCATATATATAACAAGGGCTTTGTAGGGCCACTGGACAAATATGTAAATCTACTTTGTACATCTATTACACAAACTCATGCTGAGATGCCAATCCAAAAATGAGATTGAAATCATTTGAGTATGTCACAATAATAATAATAATAATAATAAATAAATAAATAAATAAATAAGTAAAAAGGTAGTCGGCCATTGAAAATATTTTCCTCTCCCTTCCCTCCATAACTCTCTCCTTTTTCATCTCCCCTTGGTGGTGAGAACCTTGCTAAATCCGGTCTCGAATGTAAGGAATCTCATATGCAAGAAACCTTATGCACTGATGGTGGCACATGAGCATGAGATCCAAGCCGTTGACCAAGTAGGTTACACTATTTTGATAACCCATAACAAAAACTGGGATAGTCGGATCAATAGGAGTGCTACCATATGCAAAAAGAACAAAAAAAGAAAAAGAAAAAAAAGACAAATGAATAAACTTTGGGTAATTTTTTCTAAGCCATCTGACTACTAACATTGTGGACCATTTGACTAGAGGATTGCCATGATTTCCCAAATAATGGATACATATTATGAGACCCATGTAATAGATGACTCATATCTCACGCCCTTATGGCATGCTGGCACATATGGTGGTGACGAATTTTGAATATTTAAAGGGCACAAGAAGACATTTTATATGAAATTAGGGATATTTTGGAAACTGAAAAATATGCTTGCTTTCCAATGTAGATTTTTTAGATTTCACCCGTGATCAGTATACGAAGTTTTGGTATCGCTACAAGTTTTGCTAGCTGGGGATCCGGAAACAATATCGATATCACTGATAATATCGCTGATAATCGGAAATGCGGGGAAAATAGGAAAAATAATGGAATTTTTTAGTAAAACTTTAGGAGATGCTAAAATACACATATTTGCATATTTAAGAATTAAAAAATTACAAAAAGAATGCATACATAATAGGTTTCTATTTAGTGAGGGCCTAAAAGCATGTGCTGTTGTAAGTAATCAGTTCAACCATCTCATCCATCCCATCTATCCATCCAACCTCTAACCTTCCATCCAAACATCCATTGATATTTCATAATATTGGCAACACATGATATTACCCATTAAATCATTGACAACTGAAAAAGAAACGAAAGATTGTGGTCTTGATATCATCATGTTACGATAATGATAATATCGCGATATTATCAATATTATTGTCGACAAATTGAACGTTGCATACAAATATGCGCCCATAAAATATATAAAATGGGAATTTTTTAATATACAGATTTTTTTGGAGATATTGATACATTGGCGATATTATTGAAATATTGCAGATACATTGACAATACAATCAATGCTTGGAATTTACACGGTCGAAAATATTGGCGATACACCAGTGGTATCAATGCATTAGCAATACAAGTAACGCCTGTAATTTACATAGTTGAAAATATTAACTATATCGATACATTGACGATATTTAGCAATACATCACTGAATCCTAGAATTTTTTATCCTATCATTGTTATCGGTATCGTTACCAGTGTTATCGGTATCGCTGAGCTAGAAATAGAGACAATATTAGGAATATTTCGATAATATCAGAGATAATTCAAACATTGCCCGTGATAAGCTTTTAAATCGCTGAGATTTTACCTACAAAAAGTAATTGATTCTTTCATGAAAGTAACCAGCCTTGACAATACTAAGAGTCATGTAACAAGGGCTTCGTGGGCTATACCATGACAAATGTATAAATCCACTTTCTACATATACTACCCCAACTCATGCTAAGATGCCAATCCAAAAATGAAATAGAAAATATCCAAGTGTTGTCACACAAATAATATTGTAGAACGGGTAGCCCACCATTGAAAATATTTTCCCACCATTGAAAATATTTTCCTCTCCCTGAGGTGCAACCACACCGTTTCCCTCCATATTTCTCTCCTTTTATTTTCTCTCTCCTTGATCTGTACAATACAGTAATGAAGTGAGAACCTTGCTAAATACAGTAAGGCATCTCATATATATGCTGGCCACCATGTGTACTAATAGTAGCACATGAGAATGAGATCCTAGCTGTTGACCAGGTGGGTCACAATATTGTTTTGATACCCCATCACAAAATTGGGATGGTTAGATCAATAGGAGTGCTTCCATATACAAAACAAATAGACATATATATGAAAAAACTTTGGGTAATTGTGTACTAATAGTAGCGCATGAGAATGAGATCCTAGCTGTTGACCAGGTGGGTCACAGTATTGTTTTGATACCCCATCACAAAATTGGGATGGTCAGATCAATAGGAGTGCTACCATATACAAAACAAATAGACATATATATGAAAAAACTTTGGGTAATTTTTCTAAGCCATCCAACTACTTCTACCATTGCCATGATTTCCTGGATAGTGGACATGTATCGTGGGACCCATGTGATGGACAGTCATATCTCATGCCCTAATTATTCAATGCTGGCATATGTGATGGAGAGGAATTTTGAAATTTTAAACAGCATAAGAAGACATTTTAAATGAAAGATATTTTGAAAAAGTGTAGAGTTTAGATTCACCTAAAACAGGCCTTTAAATCACTTAGATTTTACCTACAATAAGTAACTGTTTCTTTCATACAAGTAACATTCTTGTCATGTGCAATCGCATAATATGGCTCAGATCGCTTATGCCATGGTCGCATATGCCATGCAGGAAATATGCCATGGCATAATGACCAACAGTCAAGTTTCTTGTAAATTGTAATAAATTGTATATATAAGTTGTAACTTGTATTGTATGCATCAACTCATCAAGATTCAAGTTATCAACACAATTTCTATATTGTAGTTTTTAATAATTAATTCTTTCTCCGTGTACTGGTTGATTATTACATTATATATATATATATATATATAACTCAACATATAGATGGCCTAATAGTCAAATTATAATGAAATAGGTAAATAAATCCAATCCAATCACTTATAGTAATTATACATAGTTTTTCTTAATTTTTTAGATCTTTTTCTATTTTTTTAATTTAAAAAAAAAACAAAAAATCATAAGCTTGAGTGATTCCTTATGCAATTATGCGATGACATAAGTGATCAGCCCAAGCTAATGGCTAATGCGATTTGACAACATTGATAAGTAATATGTCGCGACACTACTAAGAGCTACATAACAAGGACAGTGGTGTTGGGCCTACCGTGACAACTGTATAAATTCACTTTGTACTTCTATTAGGGCCCGTTTGGTTGGCACCTGGAAACTCATTTCCAGCTTAAAATTAGGGTTCCAACAGAATCTGATTTTATCTAGTATGTTTGGTGACAAGTTCTAGTCAAATAGGATTTCGCATGAAAGCTTAATTTGGCTGGAATCAGGATTAATGGAAACGGTTCCCTACACCATTTCTACGGAGGGGAAAAGTGACGGAAGTTGGTGTCACCCACCTCCATATATGTGTTGGGCATCTATGACATATGTGTTTTATATCCACACGGTCCATTCGTTTTTGAAAGCTCAATTAAGGGCATTAGACAAAAGATGAGGCAGATCTAAATCTCAAGTGGACCACACCACAGGAAAACATTGTTAATTGAACGTCCACTATAAAAAACTTCCTAGGACCCACTATAATGTTTATTTGCCATCCAACCCAACCATCTGTCTTGTGAGACTATAATAGGCGAGGGGTTAGGTTCTCTAGCAGATCCAAAGCCCAAGAGGGCCATGCCACAAGCAACAGTTGAAACGTAATCTAGATTACACAATTTTCAACCAAACAGCAAGTTCCATATAGAACTTGGTTTCCTATCAAGTTTCTGTAATTTTGGATTCCAACAGTGAAATCTCGTTTTTATCTAGAACCTGGATTCTGCAACCAAACGGGCCTTACGCAAACTCATACTAAGATGACAATCCAAAATTGAGATAGAATTCATTCCAGTGTAAAAAAAAGAATAGAATGGGCAGCCCACTATTGAAAATATTTCCCTCTTCCAATAGGGTGCAACCACGCCCTATATCTCCATCTCTCTCTTTTTTCTCTCCCCTTATCTACACCTAGAAATGAATTGAGAACCATTGCTAAATCCAGGCTGGCATGTAAGGCCTCCATATGTACTAATCGTGCCACATTAGCATGAGATCGATCCAAGCCGTCGACCAAGTAGGTCACATTGTTTTGATACCCCATCACAAAAACTGGGATAGTCAGATCAATAGGAGTGCTCCCATATATAAAATTGGCTAATTTTTTCTAAGCCATCCTACTACTTCTAGCACTGTGGATCATCTAACTAGAAAACTGGCCTGATTTCCGAGATAGTGGATACATATATTGTGGGACCCATGAGATGGATGGCTCAGATCTCATGCCCTTATGCCATGCTGGCACATATGATAGTGTGTATGAACTGCCTGGGGCAAGCCTCACGAAGTAACATTGCATTAAAACAATGGCTCCATTTGTTATTGAGATTTTTTTTAATTATAAATTATCCCCCTACTAATTGGGTAATTGCATTGCAGTCCCTTTTTCAATTGACTGTGGCGAGGTGACTTGATTAATGTTTGTTTCTCTTGGCTTGGTACCTTCTATCAAATTTCTCTAACGTCCCATAATTTAAATGATGGTTGTTTTTTTTGTAAATGACAAAAGTGACCTTGTGTATAAAATGACAACAAGCATAACCGTCCATTAGATATTAATTAATTAGTTAGTTAGAGCACCATTCCAAACATGTAAACCATCTAAAGTGGGTCCCACTGCTTAAAAGGTAGAATTTGAGCCATTGATTGAAACCTATACAGTTTTTGTAGCATGCATATCATCCATCACAATGCTAGAAAAACTCAAATATTTTTTCTTAGCCCTTTGATGGATGGATTATAATCTTTCCACAACTTGAACTAATTTTCTACATTTTCCACAATTGCTTATTTTTAGCCCTCCGATGAAGGGGTTCAGTTCTTCCAATTGGCTCATGTCCCATCCACTATAGGCCTTATAGGATCAATGGTCTAGATAACCAAACCAGGTGGGCCCCAAATGCAAAATCTTGCCATGCCTTTTAACAAACTACGCACTTACTATATGGTTAATGAGTCAACAAATTCCCTCCAAGTCCTCTTATCAGGCCTTGCTGTTAGAGGCATATTCGTCATTTACAACACACACAAAAAAAAAAAAAAAAAACACTCCAAACAAATGACCGCTAGAGGTGTTTTTTATTTATTTATTTATGATGGAAGGTACCAGGATGTAAAGAAACCTGAATTATTGAGGTACCTTATTTCAAAGTCAATTATAAAGGGACCAAAATAAAAAAAATCTCAATTAGTAAGTACTAGTTTATAATTAAAAAAAAATCCCTTTTATTAATTGAGAAATGGTCACCTACAAATAGATGTGGGCAATGATTCGGACCGAGCCGAGTTAGCCCCAGTTTGGTTTGGCTTGTTCTTGTGCCACTTCAGTTTGTGGATCGACCCAGTTTGGGCTTCGGGCCGACCCATGTGGCCCGAGTTTGGTTTGCTCCAGAAAAATCTAGTTCGAGCTGGGATTGGTCTGGTCGAAAATTTTGAACCAGGTCGGGCTAAGTTCGAATAGGTGGCGGCTCTTTCTTTTGTTTATTTGTTTAAATAGAAAAGAATTTAAAAAGTTAGAAAAAACAAAAAATAAAAATAAAAATAAGAAAGTATCTTACCACATGATGTTTAACATCCTCCAAAGGAAGAGTGCAACTTTAAAATAAACATGTAATAGCCTTTTCCAAACAAGTACACAAGCATAATTTTACAAATGCAAAAAAAAACATTATGCATTTATGTATATGTATTATGTATTATCCACGTCATTATGTATATGTATTATCCATGTTGTCCATCCATTTTTACATATCATTTTAGGACATGATCCCAAAAAGGAATCATATCTAAAGCTCAAGTGGATCACACCACAGGAAACAATGTGCTTACGATCTACGAGTTGAATCAAGCTGAATCAAACCAAGCTTCGAGCTAGGCGAGCCCGCCCTAGTATGAGCTTGGTTTGTTTTTTCAAACGAGCTTGACTTCAAGGCTTGGTTTGGTTTGAACTTCTATTCGAACCAATCCAAGCCAAGCTTTTTCAAACCAATCCGAGCTGAGCTTTCTAGCTTGGTTTGTGCCCAGCTCTACCTACAAATCCTTTTCTAGAAGCAATTTGCTGTTGAAAATTATAATTTTCTACAAGTCCTTAATTTTTCCTCAAAGAATGATGTTTTTTAGGAGGAACAATCACATACAACCATTGCATGAACCTTAGCATACAATACCATCTCTTGCCAACATGTCACATGTGTAGGATTTCAGAGGTGTAAAAGGTGCCCCCCCCATCAGGATCACTTGGCCAGGGGCTCCACCAGGTGCCTGTATGTGGCCCACTTTTGGCTAGTCCACTCCATGAACTGGCTCCACATACAAGTTTGGCCCACATAATAAGCAAATCAGCCTGGTTTTGATGCCAGGTCATGTTCATGGTGGGGCCACCTTTTGCACGGCTCGGATTTTCCATGCTTAGGCAGAAAAAAAGGGGTGGTTGGATCATCTTCCCTTAATTCGATCATTGGTATTGTCAAAAGGATTTTGAATTTCCACGCCTGCATTTGATATTTTCATACCCGGGAAGGATCAGAATATGGTAGAAGCATATGTCCATAACAAATGGCTTGTGTTTCCAAAATCAAAACTATTAGAAAAATCCTAACCATTGGTTTTTTCCCCCTTTCAATTTGCCTACTATTAACTATTTCTATTTTGTGCCATTGCTTCCAATGTAACTGATGGGATGGATAAGATTGTCCGATAGAGATGGTTTTTGAGACATAAACCATTAATGCTAGTTCAGTTATTTAATGGTGTTGTGTGCCCGGAAAAACCAATGTTATTTATAATCATGGATCTCCATGACCACTTATGTATGGTATATACATTAGACGTCATAATTCATATATGGGAATCTTTAATTTTTATGATTATATGAATTATAGGGAGTTCCTTCAATTGTCCTAGGGGAAGATGAGTTTAGTCATAAATGTTGATGGTTAAGAGAGAGTTGTGCACTATAAATCTTAGTACCTTAAATGTCTATGACAACTATAACAGTATTGGGCAACCAATCAACGTATTTTATGGTTATCTTTTATGGCAATGGTGAGTTGGTATAGACAGTGTCCGCCATCAAGCTCCTACTATAGCTTTACCTCACATAGGAGCGTGAGCGTCCACTATGCGTACAAGTTCTTAAGTGTAGGCATCAAGGAACACTTGTATTGAAAGATCGCATCAAATCTTTGATCTGGGAGACCCATGGATCAACCTGATCGTGGACTAGCTTTGACTAATTCTTAGACTCAAGATTATGTTAGGACTTCTTGGTCCCAATATTTTATCCTTTGGCCTACCTTATCGGGGTTACATCAGTTCTCGAGATACAAGTGTAATTGGGTTTAAGCATTATGATATAGCAGAAACTCACATACTCCAACATGGGATTCATTGATTCACCTAAAATCTTTTTTTGTGGCTTAGATCTTAACGATAGGATTATCCATCAAGTGGCTTACTAATTGAGCTCAAAACTTAAAGAGTATTAAATATTTAATCCTTAATATTTTGTTTTAACCTTTAAAAAAGTTTTATTGAACTCGTTGGATATCAAATGGTTGAGATCCTGTGATCCATTCCTTGGGTTGGCATGAGATTATAATCAAGATTGGATGCCACTAAGAGTGGAGAGATTTGATCAATTTAGATACATGGATAGGAGGATTGTAGACTTTTAATAAAGTAGAGTATACTAAAGTCTAGAAGTGTAAGGAGCACTATATAGGTACATTTCTCTAAAGCCCTACTCATTTTATAAATAGATCCTATTC